>OY728119.1:1732835581-1734035581 GCA_963277665.1 Viscum album | reverse complement strand
TAGTAGAATATCCATCGAATAAGTTAATGAAATTATTTGATTTTATCTGTGCCATATTATGTGGATGTTTAAGTTTAATATTATTTTGTTTTAGTCTTATACATTGCTTTTAATGTTCATTCTTATTTATGAATGTTTTTGATATGTTGTTATCATTTCTGAGCCTCTGAGCTCACCCCTTTCTATGTTTTATTTTTCCCAGGATGTGAAGAAGTATTTTATGGTTGACCTATAGGGATAGGATAAGGATATAAGTGTGTTCAAAGTAGGAAAAATTTTTGTTGATATTTTTATTTCATGATGTAATTTAAAACTTCTGAATATATCTAGAACTTACAAGGCTACTAAACTGATCAGTATTTCGAGGCATAATTCCTGTATCATTCCAATGTTATCTAATAATGCATTGACACTGGGTAAATAGGGTCATTTTGTTACAAAAATTTCATAAAAAGAAATTTATAAAGATTATATATAGTACAAAACAAATTCTTTGGGATGTATTATTCAATTACCTTATACTAATTGTACCCCAACCTCAGGTCAAACATCGAAAAATTCTTTGCTCCCTAGATATGATCAACCAAATCATCGATATGAGGAAAATGAAAATTTTTTTAATAGTGATGTTATTAAAGGTTCTATAATCCATTCAATGTCTCATTGAACCATCTTTATTTTTAAAAAACAATAAAAGATCGCCCCAAGGTGATGTTCTAGGTCAGATGAACCCTTTATCTAGTAATTTTTGCAACATATTTTTCAATTCAAGAACATCCATTTGATCCATTCGATAAGGGGGTATAGAATTTGGATTAGCATTAGGAACTAATTCATTAGAAAACTCATCATCCTGATCACAAATAACACTAGAAACATCATTAGAAAATACATCAAGATACTCATTTACCAGTCGCACATCATATTATTGAACGGTCCCCTTGTTTTCCATAATGCGTGTAAGATAACATTAATTTCCATATTTTAATAGTTTCTTAGATTCATGATATGTTATAAATGTTTTGGGTTCATTCATTCACACAAACTCAAATTATTTTTAAAAAACAACTTCTTTTTCTCTATAATCTATATTGGAACGATAAAAAGAATTACATTCCCTACTAAGAATTACATTAAACTCTACTAAAGGAAAAACTACTAAGATGCCAATAAAAATCCTTCAACAGACAATGATTGGAATATTATTATAATTTTTTTCGATATAATATTTCCTTTAGGTTTTTTTACCATGTGTTATGGTTTCATTTCATGAGGTGGAATTCCAATATTTGTTAAAATTTTCTCAGATATGAAGCAATGTGTAGACCCTGAATCAAACAAAACATTTGAAAAATCTATAAAAACAATAAATGTACCTAATACCACCTCATTTTATAGCTTAAAATCTACTGATGTTGTTGCAAATAATTTTTCCACAACATTTTTCTTCCAATCTTACCGATTTATGGCATGAGGGACTAGCTATAGACACACATTAGGAAAATGAACCAATTCCATACAGTTAAAGAATCTCACCATAGACTTCTCATTAATTTTTGGTTTATTTTCAGTGAACTCATGGTAAATGTTACCTAACATACCACATTGGTTAAATTTCCTAGAATTTACAAGACATTCACCAGGATGCTTTTTACGATAGTTTTTACAAGAAGGGAAGTTGATTTATTTACCGTCATTTTTCTTTAATGTGCTCTTCCCAAATTCATACCAACCTGAAAACTTCTTATTATTATCATCAAGAGTCTTATACAGGTTAGTAATCTCCATCACAACTTTTTCAGAACAATAAAAAAGTTTCTCATAGCATTTAAACTCACGTGATGCCAAAGAACTTATTAAAATTGGTTTCAAACTTTTTTAAAATCTTTTAATTTAAATATCATAATACAAAATAAAATATAGTATATAACTATATGGTCTTATAAAATTTGATTTAAATTCTTCCATAAAATCATCTTATTTTTTCTTCTCTTCTAATAATTTATTCTCTATTCTGATTCAAATAGTTTTTGGAAAATATTTTTCCAAAAAAGACAATTAAAATAATCCCATATCAGAATGCCAAGAACATCTCTCTCTCTCTCGTATTCCTAACCAGAGACCATCATTGATCAACATCATATTTGAAAAAATAAATTTATATTATTACCCTTTAATTTTCTAAACATCCCATAACATCAAATATCTTTTCTAGAACATTGAACCATCCTTCGGCTATCACTAGATATGTGGTTCCAATGAATGTTGGAATACATTTCCACATTAAATACTCCTTAAAATACATGATTTATTTTGGTATATCAGGTTACTCGTTATCATGGATAATACCACCATTTATTTCCAAATTCAACTGATCCACTTATTTTACAAACACCTCGATTCTGATTCCCACCATTCCAGGATAAATTTTTGGACAAATATTAGCCTCTTGGGGCCTTCCTACCTCACCTTCCCAATTTATTCTATAGAAAAACATTATTAATAGACATATCATAGATAAATATACATGGTACTCTTTAAATTATATATCATTTAAAATAAATCCATAATTTAAAAATAATTTATGGTATTCTATTAACAGCATCCTAACCCCTAAAGTTATCTAAACCATCCTCTAATACCAACTATACAGACCCATCCTTAAAACATTACATAAAATCATGTTTTAGACCTGAAAATTAATTCTTATACATTAAGGATATGTTCAGGTTTAGGGTTTTATAGAATTAGGACATAAAACATACATAACATCCCATAATCATACATAAGGATACTACTAAAATGGTTTCAACTTTGTCCAAAATATAAAACTTCTCTAATAAAACACAAAGTCGTTGAAAACTCTTCAAAACATTTAAATTTTTTCCTTTTCTTCTCTTACACGCCCTTATAACCCATGAAAAGCATTAAAATACTTGGGATGACTACAATGATCTCAGTATGGGATATAAAGGAAGAAATCATCAGTCAAGTGATAACATAAAAACCAAAAAATCCCATCCCATAAAAAATTATTAACATGCCTAGAAACATCATGTAGTAGACTAGGGAAATAGTTACCAAATCACTATAATAATCAACCTTAGACAAGGAATAACCATTCAATCAACTTCCATCTCTAGAGTACTCAATGTATTAGAGATCTATAATGGGGCTCAACAATCATATCTTGATCTATAATGGGCTCAACCTAAAATATCTTGAGCTATAACAGGCTCAACCTAACATATCTTGATCAATAATGGGATAAATCCAACATACCTCTGTAAAAGTAACATATAATAGTAATAAATCATCAATAAATCAGGATAGACCACTCATTCCATGAATATATAATCAATCTTTGTGAATTTCATTAAAGATACATTAAAAAATATTTGTAAAGGAATGTATCTTACTAATATAATTGGAGTGATAATTAATAGAATGAAATGAAAATGTATATAAACTATAAATAAACATATTAACACATAATATAAACCAAACATTTAACACAAAATAATATAAATACAACATAATTATTAATGTATAAGGTTAACCCAAATAATGGAGATTGGGTTAAGAATTCCCTTACGGAATTTAGGCATGGTAACAGGTGTTATTGGGAGGGATTAATGAGAGTGAAATGGGTATCTCATCATTTATATATCATCAGGGTAGTATATTGGTAGTGCAAAAACATACCCCATCATTAGGAATAAGAAAAAGTTATAACAAGGAAAAGATTCTTGAATAAAAGTGGGAAAAATAAGACCCCTTACCTTGGGTTTGAATTCTTTCGAACAAGTTTAAACCCCCTGTTTAATGGTTAAAATAGTGTTATTAATTGTTAAAGAAAAAATTTCAATTTTATAGAAACTAATATGATCATTTTTAACATCATTCAACCCATTAATTAGTCATATTTTTTTTACATTGTTTCGGGAGCATTCTTTACATGGTTTCCATGGTGGGTTCGTAATAGATTTTATTGTCGAAAGAGAGAGAAAATTTAAAAGTGGAAACAATTTCTATTTACATGTTTCTATATCCTTAAGTTAAAACATTTATCATATCTATTTTCTTATATGATTATGATTTATTTGTTAAAACATTAATGATATTTGTTTATATCAATTTGGCGGTTCTTCGATAATCATGAACTTGTTACATAATATACCATTAATATTATGAATATAAGATAGTTAGAAAACATAAAATAGGTCATATCATAAACTTTAAAATATTATCCAACCATTGAAATTGTTCTACAACTATATTTAAAGGATATAAAAGAAATTGAAAACACATCATCCACGATGTAGGTAAATCGATACATCGTGGATGATGTTTTTATTTTAAGAAAAAGAGGGAGATGAGATGAAGTATGATAATGAATTTTTACATAAAAATGATAAAAATAAAGAATATATATAATAAATGGGATTTAATTCCTCCTGGATAGGGGGATGTGAAGAGGTTATAATAAAATAAAATAATGGAAAAGAAAAAACAAGAAAAATAAAGTGGATCTTTACCTCTTGATCTCTTCTCTTTGATATACTCCTTTAGGAATATGGTATTTTCCTTTTGATGAGAGTAGTAGGTCTTGGGTATGGGGAACAACCTTGGGAAAATTATTTTATGTAATTTAGAAATTTTACAAACCTTGATAGGTCTTAGTGGAAGAGGAGCTTTAGGGTGGTATTTACAGTGGAGAAGAAGAGGGGTTTTATATTATTTTAATCATTATTTTATTATTTTTGCTCAAAAATATGAAAAATATGAATAATTTAGATAAAACAGAAATGTTTTAATGTGAGTTCGAACCAAGGGTGCTCACCATATCATAACATCATAAATTACTCAATAAGTCATGTATTTTTCTTATTTTGTATATTATCGTATTTTACAATCCATGAAAATTCATGTATTTTAGAAAAAACCAAAAATTAACCCCAATCATTTTTTGACCTGAAGAATAAAAAAATGATTACCATTATATCAAAATAACATCCTAAATATGAGAGAATTAATTTTTAAATAAAATCATAATTTACACCAAAAATGACAATTTTAAAAGAGTAATTCATTTTATAACACCTTGTAAAATTAATCAAGATCTCATAAATTATAAGAAATACATTCATTTGTGAGGTTAGTATTCATTTGTTCATATTAGTATTAATAAGGTCCAAGTTACAATTACTAAGTGTGGGTTACTATTCACAAAAAATTATGTTTGTCCTATCAAAATCCAAATAATTTACAGATCGCAACCATTTATGTAAAATTTTTGTAATTCAAATCATAGAATCATAAAAATTATGTTTAATGTCTATTTTATAATTATCTCTTAAAAAAATGTGTTTCTTCAAAGATACTTAGTGCTTCATGAATTTCATTAAATTTATTTGTAAAAAATTTGGGTGTTACAAGAAAATATCAAATATCTACCAATATCTCAAATGAATCACCCAATTCCAATGAATTAATATAATTGAAAAATTTCTTTCCCCAAAATTACATGATTATTTTCCATCACCATAAATTACCCATGATAATTCATCATCAAAACACATAATCCAAAAATCTATAATTTGTATTAAAGAAAACCATCTATCATTATGATTGAAACAAAGATTATTTCCTAAAATACCTATAGAAATATATCCCCTACAACTATATTATTGCATGACTAGAAAAATAATTATTCTACTATGGAAACTATATGTCAAAAACCACCAATATTTCAATAGGATTAAAAAATGACTATATTTGTGAGAAATGCCTCTAAATCACAACCACTATTCAAATTTTATCTATTCTATCCAAATAAATGACTTTATGTTAATTCTATTAACCCCTTCAACCGATTACCATATATCATATAAAATACCTCTCAAAACACAAGTGATAATTAATAATTAACAAATGGAAATATAACATCCACATATAATTGAAATATCACCACTAGTATTTCTGACACACCACTTTCATATTACTCAGTATATTTGATTATAATATTATTTTAATGATTAAGATAGTTATATTTTTTATATATCTATAGAATTTATCAATACATTATTCGTACACAGTCCAAAATACTATGAATACCAATCATACAATGTAAATCTATGATATAGTGGATTAATCAAGTTTTTTAAATTATTTTGAAGGCTATTAAATGTGACTATATGTTTTTTAATGTCAAACAATAAAATTTAATTTTATATCTATACATCTTGAGATGTGATTTAATTTTCTATTGTATATTTCTTATTAAATTTTTCATTTTTTAATATGTTGATGTAAAGAAATAATTAATTTTGAAATCACTAACTTATATTTTACTTTTAGAATGAACATGTAATTAATAATCACATATGCTATTGTTTATGAATATTTTTATATAAATACATATAATAAATTTTCATTTTCATAGGATAAAAATTAAAAGGTTTATATGTATTCCATTTAAATGTTGGTTAAATTTTGATATTTTGATATATTTATATAATCATGTTGTTTATATATAAATTATATAATAAAAATAAAATTATAAAAAAATACCATGTAAAAGGGGAAATCCCCCTCCCATTTTGCATACTTAAGAAATAACTACATAGAAAGGAGGGTGGGTGTTTCTACATTTATCATTCCCTCTATAATTTCATTAAAGAACCCTCAAGTAGAGTGGTTTGTTTTCCTATTATTATTATTTATTTCTCATCATCATCTTCCCCACCCACTTATTCATATCATTTTTTTCATTGTTTAGGGTTTATATATGATATAATTCCACCCTTTCACCAATAATATAGTGACTATATTTTTTAATTTTAACACTTTGGAAAATATTTAGGAATACATTCTATGTTATATGTTGAGTCGGTACAATATTTTATGGACTGGTGTGCCCATTATTGATATTATGAAAATATTAAATATATTAATATCATATATGTGTTCTTTTATTAAAATATACTTATTCACCCAAACTGAGTCTCATATTATAAATAAGAGACCATGGATGAATAAAAAATATAAGGTTGACCATAGTAATGACATCAGGTTGGTCAGTGCTGAATATCTGGTAGAGGCAGGTATTGGCCAGTGCATTTAATAAAATGAATAATTAAATTCTTATTTACATTAATTAATGAAATTACATTTTTAATGCTCTATAAGTGACCAATTATAACACATATCCAAGGTTATCTACATAAACATATGAGTATTTTATAAGAGCCATGAGTATTCTTTATTAGAATGAAACATTGGACGATGACTACTGATCAAATTGATGTGGATTAAGAGATAGCGAATAGATTGAGACTTCCCATTCCCTGGTAAATGTATTCATCACCAATGATCAATCCTAAATCAAGTTAGGATAAGTCCATTTTGGATTCTTCCTTTTGATTAAAATATTGATCATGGATATTCATCTTCTATTCCGGATCTTTGATTTAACTAATCATCACATGATCCTAACAATTTAGTAGTTATTTTTAATATGATAAATATTTTTTCCCTTTATATTAAGCTTGGATACCATATTTCTATTATATTTGGTGTAGAATTATTTTCTATCGATGGTTTCATCTTTTTTGTGTACCTTTTTATAAATTGTTCTTCATGTTATTCTTTACTGAACTATGTGGTCATACATTGACATTGTTAGGGTGGGTTGTAGTGTGATTGAAAGCCCAAATTCATGGTGGTTGGCAGAAAATGGTTTGGATGGTGATTTTTTTGATGATCATGATGTAATCACTGATTTAGATATTGGCGAGGTGGATAATCAATGATTTTTGGCTCATCATCCATGTGATGCATGACAGATTGAAAATGAACCACCAGATTTACAATTTTCGGCCATCGGAGGCAAAAAATTGGTAGTCGAAAAAGATCCCCATTGATTTCAAAAGGGGAAACTAAGGTATTCATGTAGATTAATGATGATCTAGTAGCCATGTGAATAATCATATGATTCTATGATAAAAGAGACTATACACCAAGAAGTACATAAGAAAACATAGTGTGTTCATCAGATGTCCCGGTGGCTTGGTATTCCAGTAATGTAAATAATCACATGTTATTTTTCCAAACCTGCTACCTTAAAGAACCTAGTTGAGTAGCTAGTCTATATTAAATTAAAATATTACTAGGCCCTCACCGGGTTGAAACATAATTTACTCCAATAGAAAAAGTGTACAGGTCAACACCTAGGAATGACCTTATACACTACAAAGTACACGGGCATGACCCGAAGTACACATGAATAGTTTAGAGAACACATGAAGGTCATTATAGGAAGATGCATGACATGTAACACATGTACATTTCATGTATGATAGAAAAAAACCATGCAGTGTCCATAGGAGAGTATGACCAGGAAATAATGCTTTTTGACAAGCCATTTCATTCCCCATACACACTGTGTATTCCCTCAGAAAAATTCATCTTCATATAAATCATTTGTTTGGACTGAAATTTAGACCATAAGTACATTATCTTGAGTATTTTTTCACATAAAAGTTGATGATGACCATTATTTTAGAATAGATGATATATTGTGGGGGGGGGGGGGTTTAGCATGAAATGTCTTTATGAGATTATTGATGAATGAAGTGATCTAGGAATGACCATAAGAGAGTTTCAAGGTTGAGTACTCCCATGTCATAGAAAGGATCATGTTCTCCTTACTCATTATAAATATAGAAATGGTACTCCCCTAACGTAACGACCCAATATTTTTGAGTAGTATATTAGCTTACTCTTAATGATTTAATAAGATGTTAATGGTTAATGCAAAAAGATGATTCAATGGCTTCATCCAGTAGACTCGAACCTTATGAAGCCCACTTATCAGAGCTTGGGAAGGAGGTAGCATCTGTGGGCTTCGCTTTGGACCAAGCCCAAGCCAAACTACAGCGTGTCAAGCTTGAACGGAAACACATGCGGGAGAAGTTCAAGTTAGTAGAGATTACTACTAGGGAAATGTTATCTGAGCCTCCCTCATATTCTCTCACCATAGCACACCTTACACTTAGGTCATATGCCAGTGTTATAAGGGGTTATGTGATGAGACCCTAGCTTCTTTGTGTAATCCTTTGGGATGAATGAATTGAGATTTCTTCCTTTAGTGATGTTTGTGAAATTTCAAATGTCCAGATAATTTTAGGATGTATTTTATTGATGAATTTTGAAAAAAGGATATTTTAAAATATTTATGTAAACCCTAAATAATTAATGATGTGTAATGATTTTCGAAAAATGGTATTCTACAAAAGTGTTCAGTAAGGAATTTTGAGTCTAATAAGATCAACTTAATTTTTGATGAATAGTAAATTATGAATAGTGATTTTACTCTTAGGATTAGTAATGTGACCAAATGGATTAGTAATTTCACTCAAAGAAAGTTTTAATATAATTTAGACACCTAGATTAAGTAATGTGATTCAATAAAATGGGTAAATAACGGTTTCATAAATTATTAGTCAAGTATTAGTTTTTTTCGGGTGAATAGTGTTTTTTAATTTAAAATTTAACTAAAAATAATTAGAAAATTATTCTTATAAAAAGGAATTTATTTTTGAACTCAGAGCATCGATATTATGTTAAGGTAACTTTTGGGGATTTTTCTGAAAAAAATGAATTTTCGATGAATAGTGTTTTTTAATTAAAAATTTAATTAAAAATATTTAGAAAATTATTTTTATAAAATGGATTTCATTTTTGAAATCAGAGCATTGATATTTGGTTAAGGTGAAATTTTGGGATTATTCTGAGAAAGTTGAATTTTTTATGAATAGTGAAAATATAGTTTTTAAGTTACGGGTGTTTAATGACATCATTAAATGATGTATTAAGTATGTAATCAAATTGGTCGAATTATGAATAGTAAGATAATGTATGAGGTGTCCCAATTGGCCAATACCATGGGCAAATACCTTGGGCAAGCCCATGGTTTTGCCAAAACCACTAATGAGGTGTCCCTTGGCCATTAATGCCTTGTCCCCTCACTTTCCCTATAAATACCCACCCTTTCCTCCTTTAGTTTTCACTCCCAACTCTCCCCCAAATAATTTCTGCTCTCCGTACCTCCCAAGGAGTCCTCCCAAGGTTCCCCCAATCCCTCAAGGTCCAAACCGTTGAGTTTTAAGAGTTACGTTTTAAGGTAAGGGATCCGACCTCTCTCTTTCTTTTCATGTAATCTCTTTTATGTCATTCCTTTTATGCTCCATGTTCTTATGTGAGAGGATGTTCTTTTATATTCCTATTACTGCCCTTTTCATTTTTATATGATGATAGATCTCCTCTTACTCTCATCATTTCGTTTTATGATTGTTTAAGTGACGCTGTTAGGCTGCCGAATTTTTAAGGGATTCTTTCACCCTTCTCATCTTTCAAGTTCGATTTTCATGTCAAGTGTTTCAAGTTCCTTTTTATTATGTTGGGGTATGAACTCTATATCTATAATACTGATCTCTTATGATCATATGATTAGAGAACCTATTTTATCTTTTCAAATCTTTTTTTATTGAAGTTTAAGTGACGTCGTTAGGCTGTCGAATTTTCATAAGAGAAATCTTATTTTTGTCTCACTTCCATGTTTTTCATTTCATATGGTATATCTTTCAAATTTCATTACCATGTTCCTAAATCCCTTATATTCTGTCCCCCTACTGTTTTATGGATCATTTATGAGTAGGTGACCCATGTTCCCTCTCTTTTCAATGATTTGTAAAACCTTGTAACTTAGCCGTTATACTGTAGAATTTTCATCTCAAAATGCCTCTCTCTTTTCTCAAAATTATTTAATGTTATAAAGTGAATACTCAAAGATCTTATTTCTAAAATGGTATTCACATATATATCAAAATGTTCTATTTTAAATTATGGGATTTACAAACGTGAAACCCGCTTCCCCTTTCCGTGGGTTTAAAGTGACATAAAGATCATGTCTTCAAAGCGGTTTTTTTAAAACGTTATGATTATGAAATGAAACCCATTTCTTTTATGCTATATGAGTTTTTTATTAAATGATTGATGATGATATGTGTGTCTCACATGATAATAAATACATGTCAAGGGTGTTCCCAGATAGCGCTCCAATGCATTGGGTAAGGAATTAATCTCTAGATATGACTTTTTAGACAGATACCTTGGTGAATAACCTTGGTAATTTTTAATGACACCTTGGGGATGGACCTTGGTGAAACGAAATGATTGTCAATATTTAATGTTGCAGCCATGTCTTCAAGTTATGAAAAATGTTATTTTTATTATGATGTATCTCATGATTTCTTTCTCTTGCCTTAAAGTTCTTTTCATGTCCTTATCGAATTATCTCAAGTTCACATGTAAAATGTTTCTCTTGTTTCCCTTATAGGGCCTTCTGCTCACCCTTTATTTTGATGTATATCCCCAGGTTTTGAGATGCATTAATGAACCTAGGATGAACTTTAGGAGAAGCCTTTCAAGTGTTTAAGAAGAATGTCTTATGTTGTTTTCATGTATTACATTCCTTGTTTCCAAGACACTAAACCGTAAAGATCCTCAGTTCCTTGTAATGAAATGAAATTTTATGTTATAAAAAGATGGGATGATATAGTTGGTATCAAAGGAAGGTTTAGTTATTTAAGGAAATTAGGATACAGAAACTTTAGGAAGAACCCTATATAAAATTTTAAATATAGGAAAACTTCCTGGTATTTTGGTAATTATTGAGTGAGTGGTTTATCAAACAAATACATCCCTGTCTGGATACGAGCAGGTAGAGGTGGCTCTGGCACAAATGTACATAGGGGTAAAACCCGAAAACACCACTTTGGTCTAGACTCGAATGGGAACTGGTGCACGATAACGGGCCTTGCTGCACTCTTGGTTACGACACTCCCGGGGGATATGTTTGGTTAATCACAAGCTTTTTATGAATCATTATGAAGTAATTATAGAGAAGTGTAATTGTCTAAGCATGAAGTCTTAGTTAAAAGATTCATAAATGAAATAAGTTTCTCACTAAAATTTTATTATTTTAGAAAATGGCAGGCAATAGGAGGAACCGTTCCGATGGTGACCGCAATGCACCATGTGCTGACGGCCCTCCGATGGAAGCTGGAATAGAAACATTCATGCGAATGATGAACCAACTGGCTCAAGTTATGAGTAATAACTTGAATCAAGCTAAGAGGCCGAACTCACCACGAAGGGAACAACACTCTATTGAGTCCTTCATGCGTCAACGACCACCATCATTTAGTGGATCTACTGACCCGTTGGTTGCGGAACAATGGATAAGCTCCATTGAAAAGATCTTTTCTGTACTCCTTTGTTCTGAATAAGAAAAAGTCACCCTTGTTGTTTATCTCCTAGAGGGAGAAGCTGACTAGTGGTGGTCACTGGTCAAAAACACGAAGCCTAGATGAGAGATGGAAGATATGGAGTGGGAAGAATTCCATGGAATATTCTTTAACAAGTATTTCCCTAGAAAGGGTTTCTCGAGCTAAAGCAGAAGGAGAACGAATATGTCAGAAGCTATGAGATGAACTTCACACAACATTCATGATATACCTCTAGATTTGTCAGGGATCCAAGTGAGAAGGTTGATAGATTTTTCGGTGGACTAAGACCTCATCTGCGGAAGAATTTAGCCAACCGGGACTATGATAGATACGAGGAGATCGTGTGGAGTACAATGAAAGTCGAGCTGGAGTTTGGTGAGACATAGTGGTCTCATAAATCAAATGACAAGAAGAGATCGTTGGATCCCAGTTTAGGGAAGAATTTTGATCAGGGAAGAGGTGGAAAGAAAATGCAACTTACTACATGTAATAAATGTGGGAAGAAGAATACGAGGAATTGCTTGGTTGGAAGTGGAAAGCGCTACAAGTGTGTAAAAGGAGGCCATATTGCTCGGAATTGTCATAGTGAGGTGAAGCCTCAACTCCCCAACACTAACGAAAGAGGAAAGATGGTTTCGGCCTAACCCGAAGTCCATTACTTCAAGTGTGGACAGCTTGGGTACTATGCTAATCTCTGTCCAAATCCAAGGGCAGTGGAGTGGAATCACCATCAACCTCAGCAAAGGCCTGGGGAGCAAGTTCATGCTTTTTCTATCACAAGAACTGAAGTTGAAGCTCCGAATGACATGGTAGTAGGTACTCTTGTTGTCCTCTCAAAACTAGCAACTACTTTGTTTGATTCTAGTTCTACGCATTCCTTTATTTACTCCAAGTTTGCAATGAATATAGAATCAATCCTAGAATTTCTTGAGGTAGAGTTGTTAATCAAGACTCCAAGTGGGATTATCCATGCATCAAAAGTGTTTAGAGACTCTAGTGTTTACTTTAGTGAGCACAATCTTATCGCAAATCTAGTAGTCATTCCCATGTTGGAATTCGACATTATACTAGGGGCGGACTGGATCTCAAAGTATAATGCTAAGATCAAATGCAGAAGTAAGGAAATATCAGTAGTCTTGAATAAACAACCTATAGTTATCTTCCAAGGAGAGATATCCCGAACTGATCCCTATCTAGAAGCACCTCCTATAGCTTTCTTTATAGAGTTAATCGGTGATGATGAAGAAGGAAAAGGGAGCATACCAATAGAAGATGTTCCAATTGTTCAGGAATACATGGATGTATTTCTTGAGGAGTTACCTGGACCTCCCCCCGAAAGATAGGTAGAGTTCTCCATTGAACTCGTACCTGGGTCTCAACCGATATCAAAGACTCTGTATAGAATGGAAAATGTGGAGCTAGAAGAGTTAAAGAAACAAATTCAAGACTTGTTGGAGAAGGGGTTTATCCGTCCGAGTTTGTCTCCTTGGGGAGCACCAGTTCTCTTTGTGAAGAAGAAGGATGGATCAATGCGGCAATGAATTGATTATAGAGAACTGAACGACATCACAGTGAGGAACAGATATCCTCTTCCAAGAATTGATGATTTATTTGACCAACTTCGTGGGGCTCAATTCTTCTCCAAGATTGACCTTCGATCTGGTTATCATCAACTGAGGGTGAAGAAGGAAGATATTCTAAAGACTGCCTTCTGATCAAGATATGGGCATTATGAGTTTACTGTTATGCCCTTTGGCTTGACTAATGGTCCTGCTATTTTCATGGATTTGATGAATAGAGTCTTTAAGGACTACCTTGATAACTTTTTGGTAGTTTTTATTGATTATATTTTGATATATTCAAAAAGTCGTGAGGAGCATGAAGATCATTTGAGGGTTATTTTGAAAACACTATGGAAGGAGAGGCTCTTTGGAAAGTTCAGCAAGTGTTAGTTTTGGTTACAACAAGTGTCTTTCTTGGGGCACATCGTAACAAATGAAGGAATCTCGGTTGACCCTGCAAAGACAATGGTTGTGGAGGAGTGGCCTCAAACCACAACAGTAACTGAGATTCGTAGTTTCCTTGGTTTAGTGGAATATTATAGGAGGTTTGTGAAAAACTTTTCACGACTTTCTAATCCACTAACCAAGTTGACTCGAAAATGGGTTAAGTTCATCTGGACAAAGGAATGCGAGGAAATTTTCCAAGAGATGAAGAAGAGATTGGTTACTGCACCTATGTGAACACTACCCTCTATCAGAGAAGGATTCGTTATTTTTAGTGATGCATCTCTGAAAGGGCTTGGGTGCATCCTCATGCAAAATGACAAGGTAATTGCTTATGCATCTCGACAGTTGAAGATTCATGAGAAGAATTATCCTACGGATGATCTGGAGCTGGCGGGAGTTGTTTTTGCTCTAAAGATATGGAGGCACTATCTTTATGGGGATAAATGTGATATATACACTGACCACCAAAGTCTAAAGTATATTTTCACGTAGAAAGAATTGAACATGAGACAAAGGAGATGGTTGGAGCTTATTAAAGACTATGATTGTTCAATTCATTATCACCTTGGAAGAGAAAACAAATTCGCGGATGCGTTAAGCAGGAAAGACCCGGTTGTTCTGGAAACAATGAGGATCCTAGGAGATCCCTTGATTAAAGATCTAGTAAAACTGGACATGGGAATTATAAGGAAAGGGACATCATCAACCCTATCCCAAATGATTTCTCAACCTTTATTACTAGAGAAGATCAAGAAGGCTCAAAAAGAATATCCTTTGCTGCAGGAGAAGTTTGAGGCTGTAAAGGATGGGAAGTTCCCTGATTTCAATATAGATCAAGAAGGTGTATTGAAATTTCATACAAGACTATGTGTTCCATCTATTCTGGAGATAAATAAAGAACTGATGGATGAAGCTCATAGCTCTACTTTATCTATACATCCGGGAAGCACTAAGATGTATAAAGACCTTTGTGATCATTATTGGTGGGATAACATGAAGAGGGAGATTGCTGATTACACTACAAGGTGCCCGGTGTGTCAGCAAGTAAAGGCAGAATGACTACTTCCTAAGGGGGTATTACAACCGCTACCCATACCAGTATGGAAGTGGGATAATATCACTATGGAATTTGTAACTGGGCTCCCAAAAACATCCAAAGGAAACAATGTGATATGGGTTATTGTGGACCGTCTCACCAAGACATCCCATTTTATCTCTCTTCGAAATGATTTCTCTTTAGATCAGATTGCCAAGATATACGTGAAAAAAGTGGTAAGGCTGCATGGGGTACCACTCTCCATCGTGTCTGATCATGATCCAAGATTTACATCAAAATTCTGGAGAAGTCTTCAACATGCTCTGAATACTGAATTGAATTTTAGTACGGCCTATCATCCTCATACTGATGGCCAATCTGAAAGGACTATTCAGACACTCGAAGACATGCTAAGATTATGCTCAATGTAATTTAAAGGTGGATGGGATAAACACCTCCCATTAGTTGAGTTCTCCTATAACAATAGCTTCCATTTGAGTATTCCGATGCCACCCTATGAAGCACTATATGGAAAGCGATGTAGAACTCCTACTTGTTGGGATGAAACTGGTGAGAGAAAGCTTCTTGGGCCTGATCTTGTGCAAGAGATGACAGAACATGTTCATGCCATCCAATAACACATAAAGGCTGCTCAGAGTCGGCAGAAGAGCTATGCTGACAATCGTCGAAGGGACTTGGAGTTTGGTGTTGGTGACAAAGTCTTCCTTCGAATTTCTCCCTAGAAGAGAGTCATGCGGTTTGGGAAGAAAGGGAAGCTCAGCCCTAGGTACATTGGGCCCTATCAAATCCTTGATCGTATAGGAGTAATGGCCTATTGTCTATCAGTTTCACCGAACCTAGCTCAAGTTCACAATGTCTTCCACGTATCTCTCTTGAGGAAGTACATACCCGACCCTTCGCATGTACTGAACCCAGAGGTGGTACAACTGGAACATGACCTCTCTTATGAGGAGCAGCTAGTGGAGATCTTGGACCGTAGAGACAAGGTTCTACGAAACAAGACTACCCACCTTGTGAAAGTGTTGTGGAGGAATTATAAATATGATGAAGCGACTTGGGAGCCTGAGGAAACAATGAAGCAAAAGTACCCTCACCTTTTCGACTAGGCCTCAAGTATAAATTTTGGGGACGAAATTTCTTAAGGGGGGAATAATGTAATGACCCAATATTTTTGAGTAGTATATTAACTTACTCTTAATGATTTAATAAGATGTTAATGGTTAATGTAGAAAGAGGATTCAATGGCTTTATCCAGTATACTCAAACCTTATGAAGCCCACTTATCAGAGCTTGGGAAGGAGGTAGCATCTGTGGGCTTCACTTTGGACCAAGCCCAAGCCGAACACCAGCGTGTCAAGCTTGAACGGAAACGCCTGCGGGAGAAGTTCAAGTTAGTAGAGATTACTACTAGGGCAATGTTATCTGAGCCTCCCTCAGATTCTCTCACCATAGCACACCTTACACTTAGGTCATATGCCGGTGTTATAAGGGGTTATGTGATGAGACCCTAGCTTCTTTGTGTAATCCTTTGGGATGAATGAATTGAGATTTCTTCCTTTAGTGATGTTTGTGAAATTTCAAATGTCCAGATAATTTTAGGATGTATTTTATTGATGAATTTTGAAAAAAGGATATTTTAAAATATATATGTAAACCCTAAATAATTAATGATGTGTAATGATTTTCAAAAAATGGTCTTCTACAAAGGTGTTCAGTAAGGAATTTGGAGTCTAATAAGATCAACATAATTTTTGATGAATAGTAAATTATGAATAGTGGTTTTATGCTTAGGATTAGTAATGTGACCAAATGGATTAGTAATTTCACACAAAGAATGTTTTAATATAATTTAGACACCTAGATTAAGTAATGTGATTCAATAAAATGGGTAAATAACGGTTTCATAAATTATTAGTCAAGTATTAGTTTTTTTCGGGTGAATAGTGTTTTTTAATTTAAAATTTAGTTAAAAATAATTAGAAAATTATTTTTATAAAAAGGACTTTATTTTTGAACTCATAGCATCGATATTATGTTAAAGTAATTTTTGGGGATTGTTCTGAAAAAAATGAATTTTCGGTGAATAGTGTTTTTTTTAATTAAAACTTTATTTAAAAATATTTATTAAAATATTTTTATAAAATGGATTTAATTTTTGAAATCAGAGCATTGATATTTGGTTAAGGTGAAATTTTCGGATTATTCTGAGAAAGGTTAATTTTCGATGAATAGTGAAAATATTGTTTTTAAGTTACGGGTGTTTAATGACATCATTAAATGATGTATTAAGTATGTAATCAAATTGGTCGAATTATGATTAGTAAGATAAGGTATGAGGTGTCCCATGTGGCCAATACAATGGGAAAATACCATGGGCAAGCCCATGGTTTTGCCAAAACCACTAATGAGGTGTCCCTTGGCCATTAATGCCTTTTCCCCTCACTTTTCCTATAAATACCCACCCTTTCCTCCTTTAGTTTTCACTCCCAACTCTCCCCCAACGAAGTTATGGTCTCCTTACCTCCCAAGGAGTCATCCCAAGGTGCCCCCAAGCCCTCAAGGTCTAAATCGTTGAGTTTTAAGAGTTACATTTTAAGGTAAGGGATCCGACCTCTCTCTTTCTTTTCATGTAATCTCTTTTATGTCATTCCTTTTATGCTCCATGTTCTTATGTGAGAGGATGTTATTTTATATTACTCTTACTTCCCTTTTCATGTTTATATTATGAGAGATCCCCTCTTACTCTCATCATTTCGTTTTATGAAAGTTTAAGTGACGCCGTTAGGCTGCCGAATTTTTAAGGGATTCTTTCACCCTTCTCATCTTTCAAGTTCTATTTTCATGTCAAGTCTTTCAAGTTCCTTTTTATTATTTTGGGGTATGATCTCTATATCTATCATACGGATCTTTTATTATCATATGATGAGAGACCCTATTTGATCTTTTCAAATCATTTTTTTTATTGAAGTTTAAGTGACGCCGTTAGGCTGCCGAATTTTCATAAGAGAAATCTTATTTTTGTATCACTTCCATGTTTTTCACTTCATATGGTATATCTTTCAAATTTAATTACCATGTTCTTAAATCCCTTATATTATGTCCCCATACTGTTTTATGGATCATTTATGAGTAGGTGACCCATGTTCCCTCTCTTTTCAATGTTTTCTAAAACCTTGTAACATAGCCGTTATGCTACAGAATTTTCGTCTCAAAATGCCTCTCTCTTTTCACAAAATTATTTTATGTTATAAAGTGAATACTCAAAGCTCTTATTTCTAAAAGGGTATTTACATATATATCAAAATGTTCTATTTTAAATTCTGGGATTTACATACATGAAACCCGCTTCCCCTTTCCGTGGGTTTAAAGTGACATAAAGATCATGTCTTTAAAGCAGTTTTTTTAAAACGTTATGATTATGAAATGAAACCCATTTATTTTATGCTATATGGGTTGTTTATGAAATTATTGATGATCATATATGTGGCTCACATGATAATAAATACATGTCAAGGGTGCGCCCAGATAGCGCTCCAATGCATTGGGTAAATACTTAATCTCTAGAGATGACTTTTTAGACTGATACCTTGATGAATAACCTTGGTAATTTTTAATGACACCTTGGGGATGGACCTTGGTGAAACGAAATGATTGTCAATATTGAATGTTGCAGCCACATCTTTATTTTATGAAAAATGTTATTTTTATTATGATGTATCTCATGATTTCTTTCTCATGCCTTAAAGTTCTTTTCATGTCCTTATCGAAGTATCTCAAGTTCACATGTAAAATGTTTCTCTTGTTTCCCTTACTAGGCCTTCTGCTCACCCTTTCTTTTGATGTATGTCCCCCGGTTATGAGATGTAGTAATGAACCTAGGATGAGCTTAAGGAGAAGCCTTTCAAGTGTTTAATAAGAATGTTTTATATTGTTTTCATGTATTATGTTCCTTGTTTCCAATACACTAAACCGTAAAGATCCTCAGTTCCGTGTAATGAAATGAAAGTTTATGTTATAAAAAGACGGGATGCTATACCTAAACTTAGTTTAGGTACTATAACAATTATTTTATACCCCCCATCATCGAGCTCTTGTGAGATATGGGTCCCCCATAGGTGTTGTGCCTCCCCAGACAGTGGAGAATAGTAACAAGGAGTGGGCCCATCCACACAAAGTCTTTTTTTTGAATCATTTTAGGGCTCAAGGATGTGATTCTAGAGTTGTAGGAAGAATCATTAAATTTGGATGGGTTTTGAGATTGAGATAAACATTCTCTATATTCTAGGTCTATTTATGAGAATATATATGTATTGATTTTCGATTCCCAAATGAATTGGATTGAACATACCTTTTGTTTTATCTCTCTATTTATACATTATCTTTTTTTTTCAGGAAAACTTATATGTATTTATTTAAAAAAAACATCACTTGATTTTTACACACATGTTGTGGCATATAAATAGGATGGAAATATTGATAGTTACATTCATGGAGATTTAGAATACATTGGTATATTTACTATAGATAGTGGTCAGTATCTGATGATCATGAGCTGACATCTCCCAGTGTTATTTTAATATAGTTGTTTTCAGGTTGGGAATTTATTTTTGGTCTGGTGTACATTAGACCCCTCTTATATTTTCTTTTATTATATCATATTATGATGTATTTTATATATATTATTTCCTTAATGGTTTTAATCTAGAAGAAATAGTCTATTATATTCGTACACATTGTTTCATGGAGAGTGTTTGGTGCAGGCGTACATGTACATTTAGATAAGGAATCCAATTGTTATGCTTTCCCGAATAAAAATTCCACCCCTGACCCATTTGGGTGGGAATGGGGATATCATGGCTCATGCATCCACTGAATAGGTGGAAACTAGTCATTAGGGTTTTTATGTTGTGATATTAAAGGATTTTGTTCCTTAGGATGGTGATTGGAGTTATCCCCATATGAGGATTTGTTGGGACTTTGGAGAACATTGTCAATGTTTTTTGAGTATGACTTTATAACATGAGAACCTATTGTTGTTGTAGAAAATGATGTATTAATACACTAGATATCTAAATACATTCATTTTAACGCTATGTGAGACATCCATTGTATTTAATAATTTTACATTCATCATATTGGATTGAGTCCTCTAAATATATTTCTAGATTCAACTCCCCACAAACATATTATCATCTGACTATGGTATATGTTGATCACTTTTTGGATGCCTCTAGAGAAAGGGATATTTATATTACTGATTTAGTATCATAATAATAGTCTGACGAGTTAGGAGGGATTAGTTCTTTGGCTATATCACTAGTGGTGACCTCCATGAAGGAATATAATAGAGCCACCACCTATTGAGTAGTAGATAGTACCAGTAGTTCATACAGTAGATGTGTTCATTCTTTTAACACTATTCAAGTTGTAGCATTATAGACCATATAAGTTCCATTGAATGAATGATCCCCATGTGGAAGGAAATTGGTTTGAGTTGATGATCTGATTCTTCATGGTGGTTCAAACATAGATAGATTAGATGGGTGTGCTGAAATCCAGTCCTTTACGTGGAGAATTTTAACACTGGTGGAGTCTGATTATATAAAATCTTGATGAGATGACTCTCTCATTGATTGAATCCCAATAGTTATTTCTTGAGGAGTATTTCCCACAATTATTGTCATCATTTCAGATTCATGGGATTATTGAGCTAGCGCAGGTTAGTAAGTCTATCTTATAGAATAAAAGATAGTTCAATAAACATATGAGATACTCCATTTATATGGTTTGGGATGGATGACTATTTTTAAGTGAATTTTTTAAGGGTATTTATAAAAATATCCGAGCAATCATTGTTTTCTTTTCTCTCCCTACCAATCAGTGGGTTGTAGAGAAAGATTTGGATATAGAGATCTTCTTTGAAGGGAGTCCCTAGGTCAATAATGATGGAAGAAGATATCAAAATGATGAGTCATTTTCAACGGATATTAGTTGAAATATGTCATGATATAAAAGTAATTGGTATACTCATGCTAAAACAAAGACATAGGGGTCTGTAACTCAAGGATCACATAAACAATGTCATCAGAACATAGTGGGGTCATGATATTCTTGTGATGATCAAGGTAACACTAATCATGATTATCTAAACTGTTGTGATAATAAGGATAGGTAGACACTGGATGGACATCCATAGAAGAGGTAGATTCATGATTAGTGTTCTCCCAGATTTGGTTGTGGAATCCATTTGAGAGGTGGTTATTTAAGTGGAATATGAACCAATTCAGAAGGAGGATTAGTTGGCAGTGTATGAAGCTATGAGTTTTCACAACCATAACCACCACTAGGTGGTGAATGTTAGGCCCAGTGAGATGGTGGTTGGGGTAGTGGAATGTTTTTGGCCACTAAGGGCTATGATCATGCTACACATGATATGATCTAAGGTATGATATATGATTATTCTGACCATTCCACAGTACAAGTAGAGACATGTTTTATTCATTCCTTCATCTCTTTAATCTTGGTTACTTAGCTAGATATTCTAGTCGAGACATTACCTAGACACTATATATAGAGTTTCGTATAAGGAATATTTCTCCTTTATCACATATCATCCTTCAATGTGAGAGATCAAATAGTGTTGATAGTTTTATATGGGACATTTTGGTCATATTTATGATCAAATATGAATCCATGATTGGTATTTATTATTTTATCATGGATAAAGAATATATTTAATATTGTCTCACATGTGTTAGATTCTTTTAGATAAATGGGGCATGATTTTCCTTTCTCGGGGAGAGAGGAATCATGGTGGAGTGAGTGGGTATATCAAGTAGGAAGAAGAAACCATCACACTAAACTATGTATTCTAATCCCATGGTCTAGTGGAAATTTCAAGAGTCTAGATTCCTTCTGTAGTGTATGAAGATATGTATTTCCTTCTTGAGAATGTTTTTGGTCAACCATTACATTAGGATATAAAATTTTTCATTAACTTTCACCCCATGATCGTGTCGATATCATGTGCAACATATCAGATATCCCCTTCCATGCTATGGGAAATGATGCTGCATTCAGATGCCCTTTTTGGGAGGGGAATCATCATACCTACTACGTCCTCTTAGGGAGATGCATTTTTTTATGTGAAAAATATCGATGGTTTATTGAGTAGTTTTTTTTAATTTTTATCACCTGAACTTTGTAATGAAAAAGAAAAAGTATCCCCTTGTGAGGATTGAAGAGATATTTGACCAGTTAAAAGGATTGAGTTGGTTCTATTTGATTGACATCCTATTTGGATGCACCCATTTGAGGGTCCGTGAGGATGATATTCCCAAAAATATTAGATGTTTTTATGTACACTATGTGATCTTGGTGATGCCATTTAGTGCGAGGAATTCTCCCAAAGTGACTATAGATTTGACGAACCCGTTCTTCAATCCATACATGAATTGATATTTGGTTGTCTTAATTGATTACATATTCATTTACTCTATTTTGAAGGAGGATCATAAAAATCATCTGAAGATGATCCCAGACTTACTGTGGGAGCACTAGCATTATAGTAACCTTTCAAATTGTTTGTTTTGGATATATAAGGTTCACTCTTTTGGGAATTTCATATCTGATCATTGTTTAGATATGGAACTAGTAAATATTTATGTTGTGATTTATTGGGATCCACCCAAGACAATGAGATGTGTGAAATGATTTCATATATTGGTGGTGTAGTATCAATGGTTTTTTGTAATATTTTTCAAACTATCAACCCCATTTGTAACTTCCTTGATCCAGAAGCCCATGAAAGGTTCCCCATAACTAGTTGGCCACATGGCCTCAAGTGCATTTCCTCAAATGCCAGAGGCTACAAACTAGTAGTGCGGGACTAGGGTGTTATAGTGGGGAAACTATACCCTCATTAGGGGAGGGTAACACAACAAAAGAAATAATAACAATAGAAGAATCAATAAATAACATGAAACTAATGTAAAAAATGCAAGAATGAAAGGTAAAGATTACCAAAAGTCATATATAATCAGAATGATACAACATGTCACATTTTCTAAAAAAGCATCGAAAAATAAGATACACTAATAAAAAGTATAATACAATACCAAGGTACAACAATAAAAAATGAAACACATCAGCATCACAAGCCTTGTCTTGGTCCCATTCTCTCTTTCTCCTATGAAGCAATCATGTACCTATATAAGAAGCATTGACCTATTGAAACCTACATCAATATAGTTTTTTGGGCCCAAAAACATGACCCAAATAGGGTGTGAAAATAAATCATTGTAGGGAACCACCAAAGGTCTGCACCAATCTGTCAGTGAGTATTTTTAGTAGTAGTGTATAATAATGAAAGCATTTAATTGGGAAGTACTCCAAAGTAGACAATCCTATATGTCTTTTCCCATTTATACCATTCCAATTCATTAATAAATTCAATTACATCTAATTATAAGTTCTTAGGATCAGGTCACAACTAGTCAATCACCTAATAAAACTAAAATGAAAAATACCCCTACATGAAATCTATCAAGTTAATAACAATTGAATCCAAGATTGTGTTTTAGCTTGGTAGATGCATCATATGTCATTACAACAATCAAACCTCAGTTCAAAACCTTTCCTTCAAGAAATCTACAAGCATTAAAAATCTGTTCCCACAAGCAATTTCCCATAGTCATAACAAAATCTAGCCCACATGAACACAAAACCTTGTCAACGGGCATGTCAAATCTCTTCTTGCAGACAGGTTAAGTCAACAAGAACAATTCTGACATATAAGCAATTCAGTATAAGGAAACACATGCAATCATTATGCTATTAAATGGTCAATAAGGAAATAATTAACATTGGTATGCATTTAATTTACCAATTCATTTCAAATTTCACATAACATGGAAAACAAAGGCATTACCACATTTATCGTAATCTAAAAGGCCCAAAACTGTTATCCAAGGGAAACACAACCACATGGTGGACCTTAATCAAAACAAGAAGTCTCAACATGCTAAAATTCATATAATTAATCATCTAAACATCCTTAGGCATTAACATAGGTCATGGTCTCAACAAAGATACACCCCAAACATGGGCGCATGACACAAAAAAATATATAATCAACTTGATATTAAGAAATTTTCATGAGACCACCTACCTCATCATATTATGACTCTCATCATACAACCTCAACTTACAATTCAAGATAGAACGATATAGATCTATGAAACAAGGATATTCACTCAACTATAAATAAAATTTTCTGGAATAAAAATCACTAAAAATGGGTCATTATTAATTTAGAGATTACCAATTGGTTTCAAACGAGACTGATGGTTATTAATTTGGAGTTTATATGATCAACCGGGAAGAGGTTGATGTTCCAGCGCTCTTCTTGAGTTCCCTTGGAGAGACCACTATACAATCTGCTAAATTAAGAAGCAGCATACCATTTTAAGTGAAAAAAAACTAAATAAATAGTGTGTATGTCCATATAAACTGCCTGTATATCATTTAACTCTTAATTTGATGGCTTCATTTCACCGAATTACTTTCAGAACATGCCAACATGACTACAAAGCGTTTACTAGGAATTACATGGAGTGTAGTTGGTTTTTCCTCTTTTCATTGCTGACATGACTACACACAATGTATTCCATTCAAACATGGACATACTACATGGTGCGTACGTAAGAGTACATAACATGTACCCCGAATTCAGTCTGTGGGACCGTAATGAATCCAGTACATGCCTAGTTTCTCTTTATTTTGACAAAAACAACTTAAAGGAAAAAGAAGAAAAGAAACTCGTACATACAAATAAGAACTACGTTCTTACAAACTTCCTCCCTTATATAAATTCATCCCTGAATTTCCCTTCCAAGAGTGGTTAAGGAATATCTATGAATAACTCCGGCCACTGAGCATGTACGCTGGCCTCCCACTCCCAAGTATCGTCTTGTACATGGCCATGCTGCCATAGCACCCTTACGAGTGGAACTGAACAACCTCAGAGAACCCTTGCCCTCCTATCAACTATATGAATCATATTATCCTCAAATGATGCATAATCCTTAAGCTCAACCTTATTGTGCTGAAAAACACTAGACAAGTCAAAGTGATAGTGGTGTAGTTGAGATACATGGAAGATGTCATGCATGGCTCGGTACCTCTGAGATTACTGCAACCGATAGGCAAATGGTCTGACTCTCTCCAGAATATCAAATGGACCAACGTATCTCAGTGAATTCTTACCTTGTATCTTGATCCTCTTATGTCCCAATCTTGGTGCAACACATAGGAAAACTTGATCCACAACTTGGATCTCCAAAGGTCATCTTCGGTGATTGGTGAATGATTTTTATGATACTACGCATTAGCCATCCATCTAAGAATCAAGTGGACCTACTTAGATGTCTCAAGCATGAAACATGGTTCTAGTAACGCATCCTCACCCTCCTCTAACCAGCATAGGGGAGAACAACATGGCATACCATATAAATCCTCGAATGGTACCATCTGTATCGTTTCCTGAAAACTATTATTGTAGGCGAAGATGAACAGGGGAATATGCTTCTCCCAAGATCCCATGTTTTTTAGTTCATTGGAATGTGTGTTATAGTTTAAGAATCAATAATTCTATAAGGTTTCCATTAGATTTTTTCATGGAACTAGAAAAATCAAATAGTTATTTATTCGAATGGTATATGCTTTCCAAAGGCCGGAATTTTTATGTTTGAAGTTACTATACTTAAGAGAATTCATTAGTCAAGAGGATGGGAGGTCGAACCCATCACACCCTTTTGGGGGGATTATTGTCTACTTCAAGAATCTCTTTATAGATTAATGATATTTTCATGAATCCTTATTAATTCAAAATCTATAACCTAAGGTTTCCTTGGAATTTGAAATCAATTATTAGCATGTATAAAATTTATAATCATCAATATATATTCGAGGTTCTTCATTAATTGAGAAATCCATATATATTCAAGGTTCCCAATAAATGGTATCCTCTCATATACTATTTATAGATTCTTTTAATCATTGTCATGATGATACTGGTTATTCATCCACTCATTGGGGAACTCTGGATTTATTATCATCTTGGGAGATGAAGGATTGTTTTGAGGTTTGGATCGTCCCCACAAAATGGTCTACCTACATAACCTTGTGAAAAAATCATAACCCATGTAGTTCGATTCCACTTAATGGGACACATAATACCTTTTAAGGTCATGTGATAAAGACCTATCCATAAAGTTTAATTTCTTCTGGTAAGGACATCTAACTGAAAGGTGATTAGTACAGGTTTGGTGTGGGACTTATGCCTAAGACACCTAAAGTATGTGGAATGAATAGGGGTTTACAAGACAGATTAGACGTTATTAGGAAGATGGAACAAGGAGAACATGGTTGATTTTAAGTGTTGGGTTTGAACCTCAAGGAGGTTTCCATCATATCTCATTTTTATGGGAATCAAATCCCACGTAGTTCAATAAGTCTTAAAGGAGAGTGTAGTCCTTTGAGTGAAATGAGTTTGGGATTACATATTGAAAAGGATGCCTTGATAATTTGGGGTCTTAATTTGGGGCTTATTCTAAATTTGGATTCGTAGATTAATGGAATTAGGGTTGGACTCCTAAAGAGGATATCCAGTGAGATCAGGACTTGAGAAGGCTTTCTATGTATCCCAATTATAATGGGAATCAGATTTATTGTAGTTCATTCATCATTGGTGTTTGTAAAAATGTTGGAATCATCATGAATCTATAACCCCACATGAGTCATGCTTAGTGTAAAAAACAATAGGATGTTAAAGCCTCAATAAATGCTCCCACACTTTTCCTCCTCCACTGGTGGAAGAGGACGCACCTACGATGGAAATGGTGGATGATGGTGAGGTGACTGGGAAAGAGGGTGAGGTGAAGAGCCTTCCATCTGTTCACTTTACATTGGAAAATGGTCCAATGTAAGGAAGATGTGATGGTGAAGGAATTAGATTGGAGCAAGAATGTAACCTTCTACATCCAAGTTTAGGGGCTTACACCAGGAAGGTTTCCCTAAAATTGATCCTGGTAGGGGAGGGTGACTTATCATTTGTTCAAAATGAAAAGTATGTGTGAATGATGCCTTCCCTACCAGATACCTGAGGTTCCAGGTTTTAGAGATGAGAAGGGGAGGTTAGAACCCAAACCATAATCTCGAAAATGGGGAACTTACCAACACTATTCCTGGGAGAAAGTTCCATGTAACTACAAATATAAAACCCATAGAAACTCCATGAATCTTAACCCTATTGTTAAAAAATGTAGGAAACCTCTGAATGAAGATATAAAAACCTAAATAGGAGGCACACAGATGTGAATTTCCCAAAGGATTGATATGTCAGGATGTTTTGGTAGAATTGAAAACATAATCTATTCCAGACAAGGGATACAATAAAGAATAAGCCTTTCTATGAATGTCTTTGGATAAGCTTGATGGATTATAGTCTGAATAGAATAAGTGAATCAAAGGAGGTTGCACAAGTAAGTACTGGTGCACAAGTATGGGCACACAAGTAGGCATGTGTGACATGATGTTCACTAATGTAACGAAAAAACTAGATGTTAATACTTGTGTGATTAATGGCTCAATAATTCATGAGTATTCACAAGTAT
Organism: Viscum album; assembly: GCA_963277665.1. Taxonomy (NCBI): domain Eukaryota; kingdom Viridiplantae; phylum Streptophyta; class Magnoliopsida; order Santalales; family Viscaceae; genus Viscum; species Viscum album. Next base: position 1,734,007,488 of record OY728119.1, on the reverse strand, counting down.
TCCAATAAGTTGGGAGTTCAAGTTCCTATGAGAGGAATTAGTGGTGTGCAAGTGGTTGTGATTCATGGAGGTTGGGTGCTTTAGGCATTCAAGTGTCATGGATTTCAAACAATAAAAGGACTTATGTCCAATGATCCTCCATCAAATCCTCCGCTCTATGTGTTAAAGAACTATCTTGAAAGTTTTAGAGGACTTGGGTGAAGCAATAGGGAGACAAGATCATCGATTAGGCTTCATGGAAATTTTTCTGTACTAATGAAGGCCCCAAGGGGAAATTTATAAGAAAAAATAGGACCCTAGGTGAAATGATTTTGGGTGGGGAAGTGATTTTCATGCCAAAAATGTGGGATTCAAGTACCTTTCATTCTGATGGTGTTCTGGATTGACTAGGGAGACACATTTAGCACTTATACAAAATAATTAATTTATTCATCTCCAGCATGGTGGCACATGGGTGTTTTCAACCAGGTACCTTGGAGCATCATTAGTGACTTACCCAAAATAATTTCCCCATACCGCGGGGGCTGCAACCTCGCATTTATGCTTGGGATCACTATTGGGGCTTCGACCCTGGCCCTTCGGCCCATTTCCTTATCTACCGTCACTGACCCCCTTGACCAATGGAGAGTCGCACTGTGAAATTTTTGATTCTGGTTGAGGTCATATTGTAGAAAGGTTCATGGAACACATTTCATGGTGTCTACAAAAGATCCCCTTAGAATTTGATTCATTTTGAATGAAAAGAATATTGTTCTAACGTAAATGTTGGTAATTTTGACACATTCTAGCAAAATTTGGTTAAATTTGGAGCAGTATCAAGTTTGGAAGGATAATTTAATGTGTTCCTAATCCATAGGTCCTAGAAAGAATATTTTAATTTTTAATAGTTCCATATAAACAACCCCACAAACATTGTATCTTTTGTCCTTTTACTGCTCAATATTACCAAACCCATACAAAAATATAAGTTTAGTAAGTTGAGACTCAAATTTTTTCTAAAGGGACCATTGTAGGTTTTCAATCTAGTGAGTATCAAATCTCTTATTTTTAGTAGTTTAGAGTCATGCATGTTGGACTAGAAAGGGATAGTGTTTAAGGTTGAACAAATTTGACCATAAATCATGAAATTAGATCCCAAAAAAGGTTCAATGGCTAAGAATTGACCTAATATTATTTGAATACTTCCATGGGGAATCCTGAGTCTTGATTTTTATGGTCTCCAAATCTAAAACTTGTATAAACATAACGCTGGTCTTTTACAAGACTGAAGTTACCATTAGTTTATGAACTCGTCGTGGGGGATGTATTATAAATAACTAAGTATTGCATATGATGAATAGACAAATATTGGCATCTTTTGACTAATAGGCATGTTATGTAGTCAAATTTTATGCAGGCCTCTAGGCGCACGTACTGCATAGTCAAGCAAAAGAGCTCATTGGAATTAAATCATTTTATTATTGATATAGAAGGGAAAATATTATTTGGGTGACTCGAGACCACAATGGGTGTTTTTTTGAAGGAAATGGATTTTATGAATAAAGGGTTATCTATACCAACATATTTCATGAATAAGAAAACCACTTCTATATAAATTTTGTGTATGAGGAATGGTTAAAATTTGGTATAAAGGGGAATTTATGATATTACACAATGATGTTTTATGTCATGCAGTGAGGAAATTATGTTTTGTAGTTTTGTGTCATGAAATGAGGACATTGAGTGTCTTGAATTTAAGGTCCTTATCATTAACCAAAGGTTTGAAACTCTTCCAATTTCAAGATAATTTGTTTGGAAACATACTACCATGTTCATGTATGGAGAGAAATAATTGTAAAATGTGATTTGAGAATTTATTGATCCAATGAATGATATGAGAAAAATGGATAGTAATAAATACAGTATGTCCTTCTTAATAATGATTTTTCAATTATTTTACGAACTCGTTATGGGGGTTGTATTATGCAGGCCAACCAAGAAATATGCTGCATATCCAAAGAGTGGAATCCTTTGACTGAAATACCTATTCTATAAGCAAATTATGCAAGGCCAACTAAGGGAACATACTGCATATCCAAGAAAAAGAGCTCTCAAAAGTTTTACATTCTATTTCTAAAAGACAAAGATTGTTTATGGAGATTTAGATTTTCCAACTCATAGAGTTTGGTTTATGAAGAAAGGTACAGGAATACAAAGAGAATATTCCCAATTTTGTTTTAAAATGTATCAGAGAAATATGATTTCTATGAAGGTATAACCCTAACATAGGAAGTATGGGGTCTGTAGTTTTTAGGTTATATGACTAGGACCACAAAAGGAAACAATATATGATATTTGGTCAAGTGATCCAAGGTTATTTCCTATTTCTTTGAACACATAGAGAGGGAAATTTGTAAACCATGGTCTTGAAGACATTCATATTGAGAGAAAGGTAAAGGGAAAAATATATATTAATTACTACTTTAAAATACATATTGTTTTATATTTTTATTAAAGTTTTAAGGGCACAAAAGACACTTTAACTAAGAACAAAATTACCATTATTTGAAAAACCAGTTATGGGGGCTGTATTTTGCAGGTCCAACTAGGGCATATGTTTCATAGCCAAATAGTGGTATCTTTTGACTAACATGACCATTATATAGGCAACATATGAAAGCAAACCAATGGGAACATAATGTATAGTCAATAAAAAGAGTTCTCAGATAACAGTGACTATGTCACCAAAAACCGTAAGAAAGATTATGAATATCAGAAAATATTCGAGATTAAGAGTGTGAAATATTAAAGGGGGGTAATGCTCAATGCACAAGAGAAATATTTGAATCAAATTTTTCCATGAGTTTGGAGTCATTTACATATATCTAACTCATATTTAAAATGAGGATACTATTGTTTCTATGGTGGGATCTCTATGGAGAGAACCCAAAATGAAGACTCCCAGATAGATTGTTAATTATATGTGGAAGAGAGATAAAAAAGACTCCCATGATTGGGACTAAGAGTTGCCACCTAGATTTTACTACATATTTCAATGGGATAAGAATAAATCCATACATATTCTTTTGGGTACTTTTCATTTTTAATGGCATGCAGCTAGGACTTTGTGATGTGCTGTTTAGAGTCATGCAGCGAGGACATGAAGTGATTCTGATGTAAATAATATAATATTTCAGCTAGAGAAGGGAATTAATCCCAGGTGTCACTACATATCTAATATGGATGAGAATGAACCCAAACACAGTTCATTGAGCATTCCCTATGCCGGTTTGATTTATACAAAGGGAATAAAGGAGGGTTTTAGTTTGGTTGGGCCCAGGATTGGAGATCTAAGCATCTCTACATATCTCATATGGATGAGAATGAAGCCAAACATAGTTCCAGAACATTCCTTTCCCACAATAATTGATTTTAATGTGGGAGACAAAGGCTTTATCATATTCTGGTAAAAATGGTTAATCTTAAGATACAAAATTGTATAATGATCAAACTATGTATCTTAAAAGAGCACTCTATATAGATCTGGTTCATATACATGAATAGAAAAGGGGAACAAATTGTCATTGCGACTGGGTCAAAGATTAGAGATCCAGGTATCACAACGTATCTTATATGGATGAGAATCAAGACATACATAGTATTTGAAATGAGGAACCTATGCAGACCAGAATCAAACATAGGGAGGAATGGAACTCTTATACCACTAAGGAGTATTAATGATGTCAATGATGCTTTCATATGGAATCTATTAATGTCAAATAAAGAATAAATTAACCGTATAGTTTAATGTCGTGTAAAAAGGACAAATGATGCTATGCATTTTATCATCATGAAACATGGACTCCTGTAGTTTTTATGTAGTTAAATGTCTTCCAACTAGGACTTTGTACCATGCAGTTTAGATTCATGCAGTGAGGGAATACAATGTGTAGTTACACAATGTATTTCTTCAAAAAGCTTACATTGTTTGGAGTTTTAATAAGTTCTCCATCCATTGAGAATAGGGAATAAGTTCCATTTGTGTAGACCTTATATATAGAATATGGTCCATCCAACTTTGGATCAAGATTTGGAGGTTTCATTCCTAATATCATTGGAGTCCTACGGACTAATACCAATTATCCATGAAGAAATGATTTGGGAAAGAATTTCTTATTAAAAGCTCGCGATATACTGTTCTAATAATCTTCTAAATGATTTAGATAATGTAATCTCCTTTCATCTAATTTTTCCTATTCATCAAATCATTTATGAGACATTTCATCTATAGATAAATGATCACAGATTTCAACTTGGAGTGATGACAATTGAATTTCAAGTGGAAAACCCACTTTTATTCTGTACAGTAGTGAATATGGGGTTGCCTAAGTGGAAATATAGGTAGTTGTCCAATAATCCCATAAAGGGTGAAAATTTTTATAATGTCAAGATTTATTATCTTTATCCACCATATTCTAGAGAATATTTGATAAGGTCTTGTGGAAATCATCTATCTGTCCATTGACCGCGGCATGATAGCGAGTTGAATGACTGGATTTGATATTGTGCTCCTGATATAACTTTTTTACCTCAACATAACAAAAGTTGGTGTCATTGTTTGTTAGTATAGTATGAGTGACACCAAATCCATTGATGATGCTTCTTTTGACAAAACTAACAAGGATTTTTACTATGACTCCTTTGAGACGTATTGCCACAGTCCATTTAGAGAAGATGTTAGTAGTAGTAAGAATATACATGAACTGCTTAGCTGTAGCTAGAGGATAGGGTCCAAATACATCCATTCCCCATGTGGAAAATCTCCAGGAGTATTTATCTGAATGTAACAACTCTGGGGGTTAATGAATTAAGTTCTAATGAACTTCGTAGGGATGAAATTTCTTGGTGAAATATGCGAAATCATGCGTTCTTTAAGTCTAGAAGATTCCAAGCCTTCATATTTGATCAGAAAGTATATTCATTAACTAGTGAGGACCAGAAGCTACTACATGTACTCCTTTCATGGAATTTTCAGTTTCTTCTCCATCAATACACTTGAATAGGATTCCATCGAAGCCTCGTTTGTAGAGGATATTCTACTGATCTGGACTATCATACAGATTAAAAATGGCCAACCATCGTCAGATTGGTTCTTTTTTATCACTATCTAGTGGAAGTACTCCATTTGGAAAGTACTCTATGATGTGTGTCATACATCCAATGGTATGACCATATAACTCAATAATAGAGATAATTTCATTAATTTCCTCCATTCTAGTTTGAAAGAAATGTGACACCACACGAATATGGGAAATACTAATGATTGTCTCATCAAAATTTTCATCATCCAGGGGTGTGACTGCAATAGCCAGAGCACCATCTTGGGCATTTTGTTATCGCGAGACATAATACAATGTTGGATATGAGAGAAATTAATCTGTTAACCCTCTTATGTAATCACACAAAGTGATTAAATATTCTTTTTTGATAGCATAATCCCCATGGATTTGTTTGATTACCAACTCTGAATCACCTTTCACTTTCAGGTGGTTCACTTGTACATGGAGATCTAATTCCAGGCCTACAATTAGAGCTTGATATTCTACCTCATTGCTGGTACCTTTTTCTAAAAACAGAAAGGAATATGGTAAAATTTATTTTTATGGGGAGATAAGTAAAATTCATAATACAACTTTTTTGAATTTAGGGTTTTCTATTATCTTCCCTGTTAGACTTCTAGAGCCACCATCAATGTACATTTTCCTTGTTTGGGGATTATCTTTAAAAAAGGAGACCTCTTTATCTGAATGTTCATTATTCAATGATGTATCTTCTTCAGATGGGTTTTCACCCAGGAAATCAACAATATATTTTCCTTTTATTTCCTTTAGAGGTACAAACTATATATCAAACTATTGAAAAATAACTACCCACCATTCCAAAATCCATGTAATCATAGAAAGACATAGGATAATTTTGAGCCAGTTATTACGAGATACCAAGTGGAACTCGTGATGTAACAAATAGTTCCTCAGTTTCTGAACTATAATGATTAATGATAGGCATCAATTCTCAATACTTGAATACTGAGTCTCTGTATAAATCATAGTTTGATTGAGATAGTAAATTCTCTTTTCATTCAAAAAATCATTCTTTTGGCCAAGGAAGAAACCTAGTGATCGCTCTAAAGATTTCACATAAGGAATAGGTTTTCTAAGATCAACATGTGGCATTAATACTGGTGGAATCAATAAATATTTCTTGAGGGTATGAAATTCCTCTTAGTTGTCCTGAGTCCATGGATAGGTCAATCCCTTATTCATTAATCTAGTGATGGGAAAACACTTTCCTAAAAATTTCTCAATAAAGCACCGAATATAAGACAAGTTTCCTTGGAGTTCTCATAATTATTTCAAATTTTAAGGAGGTGAAATTACAAGTATTAATCTTTTCTTCATTGGTTCAACTTCGATGCCATGATCGATTACAATGAAACCATGTAATTTTCATGTGGTTACCCCGAAAGCACATTTTAGTGGGGTCATCTTCAAATTGTGTTGCTGAAAATTATTGAATATGGTCTCCTGATCAGGAAATTGATTTTAACATTGTCTTGATTATCCACCAAATCATCCACATAATATTCAACAACTTTTCCTATGAAGGGATTGAAGATTTGGTGCAAGGCATGTTGATAAGTTGCACACGCATTCATTAAGCCAATGGGAATTAACCGATAGAAAAACAAACCATGAGGGGATCTGAAGGTTTTATACTATTCATACATTTTGACATTAATATCTAATTGTACCCAGAGTACCCATACCTAAAAGAAAGAGTTTCATAGGTAGCTATTTATATAATTAAAAGCTCTATTATTGGAACTGGAAAGTCATCTTTTAAAAAATGATGGTTAAGATCTCTAAAATAAATAAAAACTATGATATCCCCATTCTTCATTTTAACAGGGAAAATTTGGGTCAGCCATTTGGGATATTGAACCTCTTTAAAAAATTTATCCTTTATAATTTCATTGACTTCGGCTTCAATTTTGGAGTCATGGGTCAGGTGTGTTCTCCTTGCTGGCTGCTTAAATCCTCGATGATATTCTATTAAACCCGAATAATGAGCGGCTAAATAGGGATTAAGGCCTAGAATTTTAAGTTAGTTACATGAAAATATATCTCAACATTGCTTTTGAAATGAAGTATACATCTCTTTCTCTTCATTATTCATGGCCGCACTAATTAGAGTGGGTCGTTGATGTTTTTCTATACCCAGATTTATTTCTATGAGATCATCAATAGTGGTAGAGACACCTTCCTCAAATGCAGTACGATTATCCATATGATCTTCTTCTTATTCTTCTACCTTACATGTCACTTCTTTTATTTCAATATTCATAGTAGGTAATGAATAAAAGCTTTCAGAGCTTGGGGAATAGTCATTATTTGAACATCCTGAAGAAGAAGCAACCATTTTTGACCATACTGACGATGAAGGGTCTTCTTGGAGAATTAAGGAGGGTATGATCGGTTGAAAATCAACATCCAAGAATTAATATAGTATTACTACAACTTCTTCTAGTTCTATTGGTTTAGAAGATACTTGATGAATTTTAGTGGATAAAATGAAGACATCACCATTTAAGCCTTCACCCTTCTTGGTGAATCAATAATTTCTCCCATGATGTTAGGCTCGATTACCGCAATTGAAATTATGGAACTCACTAGATGAGTTCTAGGATTTTATTTTATCCTTTCAATTCTATTGATAGGAGACATTTAATCTATACAAAAATGTATGAATGAGTTTTCTGGGATTTGTTTCCTTGCCATTTGGAGTATTGATTCTGGTTTCCTCCTTTGTCACAGACCTTTTTCCCTTCATGTGATAAAAATCTGCCTCAATGTATTGAGATTCAAATTTTTTTATTGATGCCTTGTCACCATATAATATCTCAATTTGACCATTAAAATAGAATTTGAGAAATTTGTGGTATAATGGGGAAATGACTGCATGTTGATGTATCTAAGGCCTTCCAAAAAATGTTTAAGGCTCTATCCCCACGACTGAACATAAAATATGAATTAGACATAAGATATCCAAGATGATTTCTGAGTTTCATCTCACGCAGAGGTTCTTGCTCATTCTTATCATAACCTTTCAACATTAAAGTTGAAGGGGATAAGTTAGATTCATGGAGACCTAATTTATGAAGTTTACTAATAGGAATGAGTTTGAATCCCGAGCCATTATCAATGAAGGCTCATCAGAAGTCTATATCATTGATCCTTCCAAATAGATACAAGGGCCTAATGTGTCCAAGTAAAAAATAATCTTCATATTCATCTGTAAAAGATATTACTGCATGAAATTATTAAGGATAATTCTCTATACAGTATACCTTAGTAGAAAAAAAACAGCAATTTCAATATCTTGAAGACACGAAAAAGCCTCAATAATTGATTCTTGAAGATCTTTTGACATATTCAAGGCATCTAAAATCGACAACTTGGACGATTATTGGGCTAGGTGTTTCAATAAAGTTTACTTTTGATATAATGTTCTATGTTTTACTACATGGAGATGTGGTTTTCTAGGTAATTTGGGAGTCGATGCTCCTGATGTGGATTGACCTTGTTTCAGGAAAGAAGCCAGAAATGCATTTAATTTTGGTAAATTAGACTGATTAGGTATATCTACTAGCTAAGAGAATGGAAATGTAACCTCTAATCATTCTTCCAAAATAATTATGTCAGGACCCATTATAAAATGTGTGGGAGAACTTACATGTTCTTGTTGAGCCCACTGAAGGGATCTCCCATGAGTTTCTGCCGCATATATGGTTCGATAAAGGGTAGAGTTAAATTAGTGGGTTCTATAATCCCATGTCTTCCCCTATATCTTCAACCATGGATCCTTCCTATATTTCCCCTATTAAGTGTGGGGAAGTCTGGCTCATCATAACCAAAATCACCATTGGCAGTTGAATATGATAAGTGTATAACCTTATCAAAATCAATGATCAATTCTTCATCTCATGAAGAATCTTCTTGACAGGCCAGTTCTTGTTGTTCCATTTAGCGGGATGGTGCCCATACTTTTCAAATTGATGGCATGAAATATACTAAAGTCAAGGAATCAATTGTCATTAACATGATCTCAACGTCTTCTAATGGTTCTTTTTTCCTTTTGATCATGTTGCTTATTTGAGATTTGAGCTTTTGAGTACTAATCATTTGAGGAAGGTGTATTTTCAATTAAGAGAGTGTCGGAAGACCCAATGGATTTTTTCAACTATATTCATAGAATGGAATGAGTTCAGTTTCTTGTTTTCATAATCATTCAATGATCATATTTCTTGCCATTTTTTCTTTTGACTCCCTTCCATTCGTTTTATTCTTCAGGACCAGTAGTAGCCACGCATTCTACTTGGGATAATGAACTTTTTAGTTTCACTTGTCTAGAGTCTACCATTTTTTGCAGAAGGCCTTTGAACAAAACACCCCTGAATGGGATTCCCCAACATCTGGTGAAAGGGGAAATAATTCCGAAGATCTTCATCTTCTTCTTTGATTGGTTCCATCAGCCAGGGAAATTGAACCAAATTGTTTTCTAAAGCTGAGATGAAGTAACCCGGAGCCTGTTCATTCCGAAAAGAATAAAATTTGTTCTTTAACTCCACAAACTATTTCTTACATTGATATATTTGATCAACTTGATAATATTGTCATTGTTGTTGATGCTCGGGAGGAAGATCCCTTCGGTGTAAATATGGCTTTAAAGTGGAAGCAAGTATGGGTGCTTGCATGAGTGTGAGTATAGCAGCCTCTTCTTTCCTAGTTCTCCTTCCTATAGCTGAAGTAATTACATTGGATTTAGCTTTAGTTTCCACAATGGAATCCTCCACCAGTTGGTAATTTGAAGAAAGGTCTCGAAACCCTCAAGTTTATTTCAAAGGGATCAGTCGTGTACGTAACTCATCACACAGATTTTCCACAACAATTGGCAGTAACGCTTCTGAGGGAGTGCCATAATTAAAGAATATTTCAATCCTTTCCATTAATCAATGAAAAATGATACTATTTTATTTTCCCCTTTACAATTTTTAAGCTAAAAAACTATTGTCTTCAGCGGCGTTGAGTTGAATTGATGATGAAATTTATGACATAGATATTCCTATCTTGTAATTGATCGATGTTGAAAACTTGTATACTAGATAAAATCTAGTCTATGTAATGATTGAACAATGTATCTGAGCTCTACTACTTCTTATTGTTGAGGAGATCCCATCATGGGATCAAATTGAGAAATGAAATGTGTTAAGTGTTGTTCTAGATCTCCCGAACCATTATAGACAGGGAATGTAGTATTCAAAAAATTTGGTGGGAGAGGGATCAGATCCACCCATTCAGGGTAAGGACTCTTTTTTGGCTGAACAGGTGCACACCATTCTTACATAGCTTCCAATTGAGTTGTTAATGCCTCAGTTGTGTTCATAATAAATTGGGGAATATACAGATGAGCTAGAACATGTACAGGTACAAAAACATGAGCTTGAACTAGTGCAATGATCAGCAAGACCACTGGTGGTGGTGCTACTAGTATTTTTCATGGATAACTCATGGGGATAAGACTAAAAGGACGTTTTTGATCCTACCTTGGCTATGTAATGAGTGGAGAGAATTCATTATCCCTATATGTAGTTACCACAAATCCTCTTTGCTGATGAGATCCTACAAGATGTGCATGTTGAGGATCTTCTTGGGGAGCATGTCTAGTAGAAATGATGCTTCGATGTAACTCTGTATTGAGTCTTTTGAACTCTTTCATCTCTTATTTTTTTTCTGTGAAAATCATTCCTCAAGTGAAGGATATTGAACTTTTCCATGGGAAAAGTGAGACAGGATTTTACATTTTCCATTCCACTTGTTAGATTCCTTTTAAAGGGGTGGGATTTGGTTACTTGAGTGCATACTAGGATTCTGAGTAATCCTCTATTTTCAAATATGACACCTCTTTCAATTTCTTTAGTGTTTACCATATTATGGATAAGAAATTTGTCTTTTGATTCCCCGAAACTTGACACATTTTCTAGAGTATCTTCTATAATGGTGTTAATGAAATTTATTGACGCACAATGCATTGATGACATTATGTCAGTGTCTTTGTAAGATCATCTCCTTCTATATATTCTATGAGTCTCTAATCTGTTGTATGATGAATTCCTAGGAACGTTATGATGGATAGTAATCCAAAGAGAATCCTTGGATAGTTAAGTTGTGATTTATCTTTGTAGATTCTTCCTTAAATGGGAGAAAACTTACTTCCATTGAGGAGAGGATTCTAGATGTGAAAAAGCCCCCATCCCTGCAGGTTGGGTCTATTCCTGATCTTCTTCATCAAACCATCGAACAATATTTATTAAATTCAAATGTTGAATAAAACTAGCACCCAACCATGCATGCTAGGGTGGATCTTCAACTACTATAGATGATATTTTTGCAGCTACTCTTATGATTTTGTGAATTTTGGTTCAAACATTAGCTGAGTGCATTATCTAACAACCACTCAAATCACATATTTTGGAAGACCACTGTTCTATTTCACATATTTTAATCATCTGATGGATGTCATCCTCTAATCAGGAGGAATGATTAAGATTATCATATTCTTGATGAAAAAGTGTCTCAATCGCTTTCTTTATTTGGTTTTGATTCTGATGAGAGCTAGTTGAGCCCTGTTCTTGAGCATATACTTGATTTCATACAAAATCTGTTGATTTTAGCTTGCCGTGGGTAATAACATTTCATGAGACCACTTTCAGAAGGGCTTTGATGATCTTGGAGAGCAGGTAAATGAAATTATCTGTGCACACACCATCCTCTAATACTAACCCCATATGGGGTATTAGAAATTAGTATTCACAACCTCTTTTCTTCTTTAAGGCATTAACATTGAAGAGTTCTCTATTTCTTCCCAACCCTTGTATGTTTGGAAACTGAGAGAGATGCCAAGTTTATTTGGTGTAGCAACCTTTCTATTAACTTTTCCTTAATTTTATATTCATCATATTGTAAAACATTTTATTTCAAATGAAGAATATTTTTCCTTAATTTGAGTCAGACATCATGAATACTATCTTCTGCCATCAATTCTGGAATGTTATATTAAGATTTTTCCAAAGGCCATAAAATGACTGGTAATTCTCGGTTATCCAATTTTTTTCTCATGTTTATAATATATTCAAAATATTTCACAATAATATTATACACTTGTTATAACCAAAGTTGATGCTTCCTTATTGTTTTATGAAAAATTATGGAATCGGTCAATTTATCCTCTGCGGTATTAGACGAAAAATGACCCAAATGAGGGTCATAGAATGACCATTCCCATAAGATATATTCTGATTGAGAAAGTATTTTTCCCATTAATGATAAGGTATTAGACATGGCTGGCATTGTGGTGTCAAGTGCCTCAAGATAATAGGGCTTTCTCATTACTATATTGTCAATTATAGAATTCTTTTGACAATTCGAAATACTAATGCAGAGAGAAAGTTCACAGCCAATTCCATCATGGGGAGGACCCCCATGGTGGATTATAACAAGGAAAAAATCCTCTTTCTCATTGGTCTTCTGGCCACAGGGATGGTTACCATGGCTCTTATCTTGAAGTAGGATCCCTAGATTGACCAAATTATCATGAAGAAAACCTTCATGATGAAGTTTATCATGGGGAAATTCAGAATTATGGCTAAAAATATAATAATTTGGAAATGAGAGTATAAAATCATTGTCTGCAAAAGGTAAATGTTCGAGGGCTTCAAGAACTCCAGCAATAAGAGGATCTAGCTCACAAATTGGCTCTTGATTTTCCAACTGTGTTTGGAGAGACTTCTTCTTGGATTCTCTCTTACACATTGTTGGGGAAATTTTCTGGGAGAATTGGTTATCATTGGAAGATGTATGTGCCTGCCTTGGAGTAGTGATTATAATGGGGTGATTACCTCGAATTGGAACATGTGTATGTTCCTGATCCAGTTATCTGTATGATATGGGGGAGTATGACCCATAACCCTCCTAAACTAGAACCGAGGTATGTATCGACTCTTGGCTGGCATGCCGATGTTTCATCCTAGTTGTGGGATAGAGTTATGTGTTTGTTCCCCTGGTACAGTGGAAGTTATTATTCTGATATTATGAAATGCTTCCAAAATATGGCCAGGAATTTGTGTATGCCCTTTTACCATTTATAAGATGTGTTTGGTGACTCCAATGGCCATAATGGGAATATAAATCCATTCCATATCTAGATTAGGTATATTTGTTTCTCATTTCATTCTTTTCCATTCATTGGATACTGAATGTACTCATGTATTGGGGAAGAAAGTTGAATTCCCAAAGTTTGTCATTTGGGATTTCCAACTGAATTCTCTGGGTGCTATCAGATGAGACTGTTTGTAGACATGATGAATGCTAGATGGTGTATTTGTCTGCTAGCTATTTTACATTCAGCAATGTTGACCAAGTTCAATCAATAATAGCAGATGATACTGCTAGCAGAATTGGGGAATGTAAGCAGGTGTATGTTCTTATTTACCAGTTACGACAAAATTTGATTGGTGGGCTTCCTTGAATGCAGTCAGACGAGCCTACTGACTAGATGATAACTTGTTAACAGGTTTATGTGCCTATTCATATTACTCTATAGGATTTACTTAGAAGGATTGGTGGGTTGCTTCCAAATGAGTCTGCTAGGTAGCAGAATTAGGACAGATGGGTATATGTTTCCACCCATTATTTTCCATCAAGTTAGGTTGATGGACTTCATAGGAGGGGGGAAAGGTAAAACCCTTTTCTCTATTTAATTGACATTTTACCTGGAGGTTTTTCTTGCGTGCCCAGGTTTGAGGGACCTAGGTCGAACAACCGAATGCAACACCCCCATCTTATTGAGGATTCACTTCCACGTTATTCAACTGGCAGTGATTATTTTTCAGAGTCCTCGGGAAGGACCCCTAAATCTTTGAATTGAGGCCATGAGTGACCTCTTGGTCTGCCTCCCTATAGAATAGGAGGGACTGGTTGTTGTGTTATAGGGATAAAGACCCGAAAAATTTGATGATGCTCGTTGGCACCGTCTTCTTCTTGATCATTGGTCATCGTTGACCAGATGGTCAAGGGTTTTTTGTAACCTAAAGATCCTGTCAGGTAGCCTCCATGGTTGGGATAGTTTCATGCTGACGGTATTTCATTACCTGTACATTGGAAAACTAGTGTTGAAGACTTTGAGTTGGTAATGACATCCTTCTAATGGATGAGGATCCATATTGAGCAGTGGTCGCGACATTCACAGGTGAAAACATAAAAGAAACCATGTGGAGTGAATGGAGTTCTGAGAAAACATGAAAACAAAAATAAAATCCATTAAAGAAACATCTTTTTGATGGATACATGCATGATTTATTCCTTTGTCTGGCCTTCCTTTATCCATTGACAGGGTTCTGACAGGTGCGTAACATTATTAATATGATTAAAGATTCATGTCGGGTTCACCATTTTTGTTTTTCAGTTTTTTGGAATGTGTGTTCTAGTTTAATAATCATTTCATCCGAGTGGTTTCCATTGGATTTATTCATGGATCTGGAAACATCCAATAGTTTATTATCCAAAATACACCTACTTTCCCATGACAGGCATTCATTAAGATTGAACTTACGATACTTAAGAGCTTTCATTTTTCGAGAGTATGGGTGGTTGGACTCATCACACCTTTTTAGGGGGGCTATTTTCTACTCAGGGATTGTCTTTATAGGATTAAGATATTTTCATGAATCTTTATTAATTCACCAAGTATATCATAATTTTCCATTGGAACTTGAAATCAATTATTATCATGTGTGAAATTTAGAATCATCAGTATTTATTCTAGGTTCTTCATTGATTGAGAAATATCTATATATTTGAGGTTTTCCATCAATGGTATCCTCACATATAATATTTAGAGAATCATTTAATCATCTTTATGATGATACTGGGTTTTAATCCACTCAGTGGTGCACTCTGGTATTTATTGTCTTCCAAGGAGACAAGGGTTTGTTTTGATATTGGGATCATACCTATAAAATGGGATACCTATGTATCCTTGTGAAAGGAATCAGAACCCTCTTAGTTTAGTTCCACTTACTGGGACACATCATACCATTTAAGGTCATATGATGAGAACCTATCCATAAATGTTTATGTCAATTGGTATGGAAATTTAAGCCAAAGTTGATTAGTAAAGGTTTTGTGGGGAACATACTCATAAGCAGCCCAAAGAACATGGAAATGATATGGGTTTCCATGTAAGATTAATCCATGTTATAAATATGGTCCAAGGAGAACTTGGTTGATTTGAAGTGTTGGGTTTGAACCTCTAGGAGGTTTCCTACGTATCTTATTTGTACGGGAATCAAAACCCACATAGTTCAATGAGTCTCATAGGATAGTGTTGTCCATTGAGAGAAATGAGTCTGGGCTTACTTCTTGAAAAGGATTCCTTGATAATTTATGGGACTAATTTGGGGATTATTCTTAAGAAGGATGCCTAGATTAAGAGAATTAGGGTTGGACTCTTTAAGAGGAAATCCAGTGATCTCAGGCCCTAAGAAGGCTTTCTACATATCCCAATTATGGTGGGAATCAAAGTTCTCATAGTTCATTCACAATGGGTGATTGTGTAAATGTTGTAATCATCACGAATCTCTAAACCCATGTGAGTCAGGCTCGGGGTGAGAACTAAGAGGATTTGAATTATTCATCAAAGGCACCCACACTTTTCCTCCTCCACTTTTGGAAGAGGACGCGCCTATAGCGGTGATGGTGGACGAGGGTGAGGCATTCAGGGAAGTGGGCGATGCAAAGAGCCTTCCCTCTGTCCGCTTTGAATTGGACAAGGATCGCATGTATGGAACGAGTGATGGTGAAGAATGTAGAGAAGATCAAGACTGCAACCTTCTAAACCAAAGGTTAGGGGCTTACACTAGAACGACTACCCTAAAACTAATCCTGGTTAGGAGGGAGACATCTTTTTTGCTCAAAAGGAAATATAGGTGTCAACCATACCTTCCATAATAGAGAACTGAGGATCCATGTTTTAGAGATTATAAGGGGAGGTAAGAACCTAAATCCAAATCCTCTAAACCAAGAACTTCCCTACACTGTTCCTTGGAGAATGGTCCATGTGACTATGGATATACAAACCCACAGACACTCCATTAATCCTAACCCCATTGTAAAAAAAATGTGGTAAACCTCTGAATGTGCATATACAAACCCAAATAAGAGGCACAATGATGTTCCTTTCACAAAGGTTTGATAAGTCAAGCTGTTTTGGTGTAATTTCCAACATAATATCTTTTAGATAGGGGAACCAATGAAGAAGAAGCCTTACCATGAATGGATTTGAAGTAGGATTGATGGATTGTAGACTTAAAAGAATAGGTCACTCAATGTAGGGTGCCCAAGTAAGTACTGGCGCACAATTATGGGCACATAAGTAGGATTGGGTGACCTGATGTTCACTTATGTGATGAAAAACTTAGATATCAATACTTGGGAGAGACTTGGCTCAAGACAGCTGGAGTATTAACAGGTATTCCTAGAAGTGGGGCACTAAAGTTACTATCAGAGGAATATGTGGAACCCAACTATTTCTAATTTAGAGAGGTTGGGAGATTTAGGTGCGTAAGTTTTATGTATTTAAAAAACTAAAAGGACTTAATTCCAATGATCCTACACCAAATCCTCCGCTCTAGGTGTTAAAGAACTACCTTGAAATTTTCAAAAGACTTGGGTGACGCACTATCGAGACCAAAGCAACAATTAGGATTCAGATAAATTATTCCATACAAATGAAGTCCCCAAGGGTTTATTTATAGGCAAAAATAGGACCCTGGGTGAATGAAGATTGGGCGTGCAAGTGGCTTTCATGCCAAAATTGTTGGGCGTAAGGAACAAGCACGCCAACTATGTTTTGGCTAGATTGGGGTGACACTTTGAGGACATTGCCAAAATAATTACTTCATTCATCCCTAGCATGGTGGCACATAAGTTTTGGCATTCAGGTTCATTGGGTGCCTCCTTAGGGACGTACACAAAATAATTACTCTATATCACGGGGGCTTCCCCCTATACCACTTCTTGGGATCACTAACGGGATTTGGCCTTGACCCTTCAGCCCACTACCTTCACTACCATAACTGACCCCCATGGAGAATGTAGAGTCACACCGTGAATGTTTCGAGCCCGATTGAGAAATTTTGCATAAAAGTACATGTAACACATTTCATGTTGTCTACAGCCACCAAATTCTAGAAAACATGCACACCACGTGTCCCCTAACACCTGTATCGTATTCCCTGACTGGCCATCAGTTTGAGGGTGGTATGATGTGCTCAAAAGAACCTATATACCCAGTTACCTATAAAAACTCTACCATAAATGAGATGTAAATCAGTAATCCCTATCTTAAATGATAGAACTAGGGACCCCATGAAGTCATACCACCTCTGGAATATACAGATTTCCAATCTCATCAACACCAAAGGGCTCCCCGATTAGAAAGAAGTGAGTAAACTTTATAATCTGGTCAACTAAGATGCACACAGAATCATTTTCTGAAGTTGAACATGGTAAAACCATCATGAAATCCATTGTGACATCATCCAATTCCCACTCCAGAATAGGTTACTGTTGTAAAATCCCATCCTACCACTGATGTTTTGCCTTCACCTGCTGACAGGTCTAATATCTCATAACAAAACCAGCTACTTACCACTTCATACTCGACCACCAGTACTGATAGTGCTTGTGTCAGTACATCTTGGTGACTCCATGATTGCACTACCCTAGATAAATCATGAAACGCCCACATCCGATCCTCACTTATATCCCTTTGAACCCAACCACGTCTATGGATATCCAGAACTCCATCCTTGGTAATCGTCCATCCAGGAGGAGTGTCCTCACCTACCACACTCTCCTGTAGAACTAGACCTTCGGAATATGATAGCTGCCTCATCCTCACTCTCTCTAGTAGGGTATTGGTAATCTCCAAAGATTAAAAATATGTCCATCCTTTACAATCATGAACCCTTAAATGCATATCATAGAACAAAATCCATAAACTGCCACTCACCACTAGCCTCTTACATTACCTGTATCTAAGTCCTCCTGCTCAGTGCGTCAGCCACAACATTTCCTTTTCAAGGCATATATGCAAGATCAAAATTGAAGGAATGAAGGTATTCAACCCACCCTCACTATCTCAAGTTCAAATCATGCTATGTAAATATGTATTTGTGACTTTTATTGTCCGTGTACACCAAAAAATTATCTCCTAATAAATCATGTCTGGAAAAAAACAAAGCATGAACAACTTACGTTAAATAGACATCATGCATCAGGTAATTACTCTCATGTGGCCTCATCTACTGAGCCCCATACACAACAACTTGAACCCCCTACATGAGCACGGATCTCATCCCAATACCTAGTGCATCACAGTACACAGTGTAACTCTTTTCCAGCACTGAAAATATCAATATTGGATCTTAATTTAAACATACCCTCAACTCGTAAAAAGTTTTACCACAAGAATTTGACCACTCTAACATCACATATTTCTTATTCAATCCCTTCATCAGCTCTATAATGCTTGGGAATTTTTCTATAAAAGTAATGTAGTAAAGAGCTAGTCCCAAACAACTCAATACCTAAAAATCATTCATGGGATGATCCCAAGTCACTACTACCCTCATCTTCTCTGGGTCCACTAATACTCATGTATCTGAGATGACATAATCCAGGAAGTGAATCTGATCCATCTAGATGTGTAATTTTTAGATCTTATCTTATAAATGATGCTCTCACAGTGTATTCAAAATGATCTCAATATGCTTGGCACGATCATGTCGATTGTGAGAATACCCCAAGATATCATCCATAAAAACCACCGCAAAAGAATCTTGGTATGTATGGAACACTCGGTTCTTCCGTTCCATGAATGATGATGGCATGTTAGTGAGACCAAATAGTATAACTAGGTACTCATATAGACCATACCATCTATGAAACACGATACATGGAATGTCCACTAGTCAAAAACGTACATGGTGATATGATGGCCTCAACTAAACCTTCAAGAACACCCGATATCCTCTAAGTTTATCAAATAGTTTATCTATATGTGGAAATGGATATCACTTTTTAACCATAAAATGGTTATGTTTTTTATAGTCAACACATATCCTATGGCACCATCTGGCTTTTTTTTCAAAATGAAATGTGAAACCCAAGGAGAAGTACTAGGTCAGATAAAACCCTTAACTTACAAATCCTCCAACATCCTATTGATCTCTTTAAACTCTTCCATAGTCAACCTGTATGGAGGAATGAATACTGGTGCAGCTCCTATAACTAGCTTGATAGTGAACTCCACCTCTCTAAATAGAGGTAATCTTGAGAATTCGTCAGGGAAATATCCCTAAAATGATCATCCATTGGAGGGAAATATTCCAAACACGTTCTATGTTAATCTAGATATAAACTCTCAATCTAGGATGTCATCCTACCCAACCCATGATGCTCGTGTCCATCTCTTCTCACCTAGACATCCCATTCACCCTTATGTAGAAGTTATATGCCCTCTTGTGATGTAAAACTCACCTAGCGATGATAATAACAAAAAAGGATTAAAAAGGAACCGACTAGTGCATTCTGAGAATGAACTCAAAGCCTATCATCTCCATGTCAAAGAGGATGTGTAGAAGTTGACACTCACCAATCACAAGAGGGAACTCCCGACATTGATGCACACTTGCTATTCTAATCCCAAACGGTTTGTCTAGCATCATAACATCAGAAGAGGTTTAAAAGTAGAGCCCATGAATTTCCTCAATAACCACTAATATAAATATATGTGTTGAACCAAAATAAAAAAAGTGTAGAAGATATAATAGTGGTGTCTAGGATAGTACCACTGATAGTAGAGGTTATGGGATCCTTCTCGTGTTGGGTTTGTTCACTGCAAAAATCTGACTTGCACTGCGGCCCAAAGACACTGCTTGGCTACCCTAAGATGACCCGCCCTACAGTCACTGAGATCCTAGGGCCTGACTACAATGACCACGACCACCACCTAGGCCTGTACCCCCCATCGTATTCCACTTCCCAGAGTAGTGAGAAGCTACTGAACTTGATCATACACGTGGAGTCCGTATAGAACCTCTCTCACTAGACATTGGTGGAATTTCCCTAAAGTAGCGTTGTAGATGGCCCATACTACCATAATATTGATACTGAACTAGGTACCTTGGTCACTGAGGTCTCTTTTTCCCAAACATTTCACATTGGTATCGCATCCCCTGGCCATAAGAGGAAATGTTATGGATGCTACTGTCACCGTGAGAGAACTCCACACAACGCTTCCTCTTGCAGACTGAGATAGTACCAGAAATCGGTGCAGAACTGCCATGTCTTGCACCACTAGCTTCCCAAAGATTGTGCTTAGTGATCAGTGCCAGATTCAAAATAAAATTTATAGAAGGAAACCTGAATAAATTCACATTTGATTTAATATTGAACCTGAGACCACACTCAAACCATCTAGGTTTCGATACATCATCACCCCTCTTAATAGGTGTGAATCACTGAATCTTAGTAAACTAAGAATAGTAGTCCATAACTGGATGTATAATCTACTCTATGTGCATGAACTATCAGGCTCAATTGGCCCCTAGTGTCTCTGGAAAATAATAAACAAAGGAGGAAACCTGATATCCATTCCATGCCATATCCCGATGATTCCCTATATGAGTGATAACATCCCACCAACTCTTTCCCAAATCACAGAACATATATGTCACAAGATTGACCCTACTCTCGAGAGGCATCTCTAGATTCTCAAAAATAGTCACCACTGGTTGCAGCCATTATTCCATAGCCTATGGTCTACCATCCCCTAAAAAAGTAGGATGATGCTGTTGTTGGAATATACACGTCAGATCTTCCATAGATGTGGAAACCTGCAGTGCCCCCTGAAAGGTCTTCATGAACCTCATGAAGCCTTCACATAACTATGCACCTAAAAATTCATCCAATATAACATCTGGTACTGTAGCATGCACAATTGGATGGTCCATTGGTAGCCCATGGCCTATAATTTATTGAGTATGATCATCGCCGCTCTCCTAACATATAACTTGTGGTCCTCACAGAGACATTACTCTACAAGGTCAAGAACAATCCTTAGTTCAAGCTCATTGTCATAGTATATTTTTTAAAAGTTCAAAAAAAAGGAAAAAGACCTCAATGTTTGGTAAAAAGGAACAACATGACCTCCAACAAAAATACACAGCATTTACCCTTACATTGTCATATGACCGTGTTCTGTCACTAGCCTCATGCGTGTATCAACCCCAGGTACACTATGTGTTCTATAAACACATGGCTTGTACACAAGTATTTCCTCCTGGACATATACTCCCACATGGCGAGGTGCTAACGGGTTCTACCTGGGTAGGATGAACAGTGTGTACCAAAATTACACTACATGTTATGATCAAAACTCCAAATCTTTTGTTTTATCTCACACATCCCATTAAATAGTCACATACTACACGACATGTACTCTTGGTACACAATGTGTTCTTAAAATTTGTAACATAATATCTCCTCAAATAAGAAGAACAAACAATGTGTTAGGATATAAAACACGCTGTGTATATTGAGTTTTTCAGGACGAAAAATTTAGATTTACCAGAAAACCCTAGTTCTGTCGAAAAAACTAAAAAGTTATATTCCAAATTCCGAAACACAAGGGCCAAAACTCACATTGAGTCAATGTTTGGCACCCAAGAATAACATATCAAAATAAAATTCTATACAAAAGGCTAAATCAAGATCCACCATATTCCAATCCAAGAGGGCCCAAACACCTCAGATATCAAAGCATGGTGTCCATCCAATTATAACAATTTCATGTACAATTAAACCTATTACAACAACATTCATATCTATCAAGGATCTAAAAAAAATGCATCTCTAGAATGAAATCAATCACAACAGCAAACAATATCTAATGCATCCTAGATGGCATGGCATAATGCATGGAATGTGATTCTAATAAGTGCATTTGTGATCCATGATATGGAATACCCTCATCACATCAGGTTGAAAAAAAATATAACCACAATAATATTAATAATAATGGCACAAAAGAAGTGCATTAACCCATGATGAAATTGAATCAATTGTAATTTATAACAATCTGAAAGTAAAATTTAATTCGAGTTAATTTGGAATTTTCCCTGTACATGAGGTAGCTACTCTTGGTCCCTGCTAATTACCAAATTCAATATGATTTTTATTGTTACAAAATAGTAAATAAAACTAGAAAATAAACCACCATTGATACCACTTGGTAATGTCCCGGATCTTGAATCCACTAAAAGGTACTCCATACTCAGTTGGACACATGGCATCAATCATATTTCCCCAAATGCCAGACGCTACCGATTAGCAGTGAGGGAATAGGTTTTGATATTGGGGAATCTATGCACTCATTATAATTGTGTAACACAACCAAAAAAATAATAACAATAGTATAACTAGTAAACATCATTCAACTAAAGAAAAAAACAAAAAGGTAAAGATAACTAAAAGACATATAATATCATAATGATGCATCATGTCACAAGTTCTAAGAAAGCAGCGAAAAAAAGATACACTACTATCAAGTAAAATACGATAACAAGGTACAAAAATTCAAAATGAAACACAACAGCATCACAAGCCTTGGCTTGGTGTCGTGCTCCCCTGTTCCTATGAATCAATCAAGAACCTGTATAAGGATCCTTTTCTCTATCGACTCCTATTGTAATATAGTATGTTTGGGCCAAAAAACATGACCAAAATAGGGTGTGAGAAATAAATCCTTATAAGAAACCACCAGAGGCTTGTTCCAATCTGTCAGTGAGTATATGCAGTGGTATTATATAATAATGGAAGCATTAAACTAGGAAGTACACAAAAGTAAACAATCCTATAAGTCTTGTTCCATTTTAACCATTCATGTTCATTAAAAAAATACAATAACATCTAAGCATAATTCCTTGGGATATATCCAGGGACAGTTAACCCCCTAATCAAACAAGAACAACAAATACCATAACAAACAATCAATCTTGTAAATGACAATCGAATCCAAGCTTGTACTTTAACTCAGAAGAGGCGTCATAAGTCATTACAAAAATAAAACCTTAGTTCAAAACCATTCCCTCAGGAAACCCACAGACATAGAAAATCCATTCCCACAAGCATAAAAAAATGAAGCCAAAAGGGATAGAAAACATTTCCCACATGCTTGTGAAATATCTTCTCATTGGCACAATAAGTCAATAGGGCCAAGCATGTCATATAAAATATAACAAACCAAACTTTTATTAATGAAAATTTCTCTTGATCTATTTAAATGTCTTATTATGTAAGATGGTTATATAAAGTATGAAATTCCTTGGTTTTATGTTTTTGTATTTTAAAATACCGTTAAGAATTGTGACCATTTCTAATATATCCAATGAATAGTGATCATATGATTAGTATAAATATAGGGTGTTAACAAATCCAATTTACTCAGAAAAAGGAAGTGATGGCCTCATTCAGCAGACTTTCCCCATACAAAAGCCCATTTTTGGAGATAAAAAATGAGGTGGCTTCATTGGGGTACGCTGTTGACCAATCACAAGATGAGATTCAACATTTTGAGCTCTCAAGGAACTGCCTATGGGAGAAGTGGATGTTGATAGAGACAACCACCTAAGGGATGTTATCTGAGAATCCCCGAGAGTCTTTCAGCATCACACAGCTTACCCTTCAGTCTTATGCAGGTGTTATAAGGGGTTATGTAACAAGACCATAACACTATGATTATGTGAATTATTTTTGTGTATAATAAATAATATACATTCGTTTTTTTATAGTTACTTTGAAAATTGTTTTTAAATTCCAAATAGAATTTTAAGTTAATATTCAACTAAGAAATATACTTTGACAAATTAATGGATTTTTGATTTAAATAATATTTTAATAAAATATTATTATTATTATTAAATTATTTTTTATTAAGTATAAATGATCAAATAATTTTTATGAATAAAATTATAATTTTTATTAAGGATTGAAAGCTGTTTTTGTCAAAACCCATGAATTTTCAATAAATGTTTGTTTTTATTTTAAAAGTAAAAATTCCCATATTTAGAAAATTATTTAGATAAAATTAATATTATTTTTGGAATCAGGATATTTATATTATACAATAGTGAATGTTTCATAACTTTCCAAGATAATCAAATTTTTGGGTAAAAATTAAATACCATTTAAATATATAATGTGTTTTATGACATCATTGTGACCCAACAGTGATTTAATAAAATTATATAAACATTATGTTCATAAAATATATGTTTTAAAATTAAAATAATTTTATTTTAGGTTTGTTTGATTTATTTTACAGAGCCTTAGTGGGCACTTCAAGACTTATAAAACATTATATCCTTTTAAATTGATTTCTTTGAGAGTGTGACTCACCTCCACATAAACAAACCTTTTATTTTAGGAAGATAGGCCACTAACTTTATGGAATATTTTTTCCCACTCCCATTTGGTAAAACCCATGTGCAAAAACCATGGGATTGTTTGTGGTTTTGATTTTTTTAATATGTGGTGTCCCACACCTAAATAATAAATAATTCCCTATCCTTTCCTATATAAAACCACCCAAGCACCCACTTCCTTTTCAATAAATTTTTTTATAGTTAGTAAAACCTATTCCATACTCTCTCTATAATCCCCCCATGGTTACCTAAGCTCTAAATAAGCCTCTCTCAATCCTCTCCCAAGCCTTTGGGATCACACTTCCATATAATGGATTCCTTCCTTTCTCATTTTATTAAAGTTTTTTAATATGGGTATGCCCTTTTATTTTCAATTATAAATGTTGGGATATTATTTTAATCTCCCCCACATTTCCCTATTTATTTTTTAATTATGAGAGGCCCCGTTTATCTCTCATTAATTCCTCCCATGTACACCCGTTACCATGCCGAAATTCCATAAGAAATTTATCTCTCTTTATTTACATTCATGAAATTATATTGTATTATGACTCCAAATTCCATTACATATGTTGGGATATGTATCTATATGACCCACTTACTTTAAATTTCATGTACATATCATTATACACCCTTTTATCTCCCATTAATCTTTTTTTATGATGTCTTATGTCACGCTATTATGCTGCCGAAATTGCACCACCATTTTCCAAACCAAAATCATTGTGTTGTTAATACCATTCCCATTTCTCATTCAAGGGTATCCACATTTATGCACATTTACTTATTGATGGAATAGTTTCATGTATTTATTACACATTCCTTAATCGTGGAGTAAATGATTATGTTTAATCAATCCATGTTATATGATCCAAGTGGCACACTTATGCATGAAAATGAAATGTTTATGAAGGGTGCGCCCTAATAGCGCTCTAATGCATTGGGTAAAGATTAGTATCATGATACTTCAACTGAAATAAGGGTTTACTCATTCTAATTCATGGAAAATGAGAATTTAATGATGCTAATTCATGTGCAATGAGGATTTACTCATTCTCCAAGTGCAATGAGATTTGGCTCATGCTGATTCCATGTTAAGTGTTGTTGCCACATTTCCAGGTTATGATAATCATGATATATCATGACTTTATGTTCATGTTCTTTTATGCTCCATTGATGTTACTATTACCTAAGATGTATTTTATTCTTCATGTTATGAGTTTTTACTCCCTTATTTGGTTTTATAGATCACCCTTTTCTTATGTATATCCTCAGGTTATCCCATGAAATTCTAAGTACGATGGAATATAGTGGTCATGTAATGGAAGTATTTAATAAGACATTGTGTTTTATGTTTTAAGATGTTATGTAATGTTCTTAATCGCCCAATACACTATACCTCCCGATATTCTATGTTGTATCAAGGGAATATTTTATGTCCTAAATCATGTTTAAGTATAAAATATTGTGAAGGGTTGTTATAGTTGGTATAAAAGGATTGGTTTAGTTAT
Source organism: Viscum album (assembly GCA_963277665.1). NCBI lineage: Eukaryota > Viridiplantae > Streptophyta > Magnoliopsida > Santalales > Viscaceae > Viscum > Viscum album. Next base: position 1,733,981,334 of record OY728119.1, on the reverse strand, counting down.
TTATGGGATTAGGATAAGATAAACCAAGTGAAAGTCTTAGGGATAAGACAATGTATAATAAGAAAAATCCCTAAGTTTTACTGATTATTGATTAAATTGTTTATCAAGAAAATCATCCTTGTTTGGATACGAGATGGTAGAGGCGGCCCGAGCACAAATGTACCTAGGAGTGAAAACTATGACAAGGAGTTTCGGGCTTGACCTAAGGTATCCTAGTACACGACAATGGGCCTTGCTACACTCTTGGTTACGACACTCCTAGGGGACATTCATTGGTAAATTAAAAATCTTAGTATGAATCATTATTAAGGAAATTTAACAAAAAATCCCTTAAGAATATATGTAATATAGTAGATAATGGATAAAATAGATTGAAGTCCATGGATTCATAATTTAAGGAAATAAAAGAAATTTATATGTCATCAATTTTTGTATTTGTCTTACCATTTTTGTGATACCCCTAATGTTCCTTTTATTCCAAACAAGGGCCTATAATAGGGGGACTCGTGTTAATATCCGATGTGATGACCATCATGATGACTGTTCTAATGAGATGCCCAATCTGATGGGAGTGGGAATCATGAACTTTGTTATGATAATCTTTCAGTTAACTCAATATTCTAATAGAAAAATGGGTCAATATGAACATTCAACCCCCCTAAGAATGAACAAGGATCCATTGAGAGCTTCATGGGAAAAAGACCACTTACATTTAATGGATCATTCATTCCCTCAATCTCCGAACAATGGATCAACTCCATTTAAAAGATCTTACTCACACTTCAATGTTTCTAACAATAGAAGGTTCTTTTGGATGCTCATCATATGAAGGGCGCAACCAACCAATGGTGGACATTGATCAATAATACGAAGCCTGAGGAGGAGATCTAGGCATTTGAATGGAAAGATTTCTAGAAAATGTTTTTTGATAAATATTTTCCTCAAACCCTCTACTTAAGACAGAAATGGACTTCCATTGCCTTAAAAAAATACGAAGAATCCATCAGAGCGTATGAGGAAAACATCACAAGGCTTGCATGATACCCCTCTAGCTTTGTCGTTACCCCTGAATGCATGGTTGACCACTTCTTTGGTGGGATGAAACCTAGCATGCGGAAAGCCCTGGTGATTCGTGGGTTTGATAGCTATGAAGAAATTTTCCTTTGTTCCCTCAATGTAAAAATGGAGATTAGAGAATCTTAGGGGTATCATGGGGATAAGAAGCATAAGGTGGAATAAAATTCAGGCAGTCTCATGGATAAATCCAACGATTATATGAAAATCTAGAACCCCACATGCCAATGGTGTGGAAAAAAGCACCCCAGAAATTGCCTGAAGGTAATGATGAAATTCTTTAGGTGTGGAAGAGAAGGGAACCTTGCCGCAAACTTCTGAAAAAAAAACGTGCAACTGCAACATAGGCGAGAAACTCTCTATTCGAAACTCAACACATTGGTAATTTATTCAAGTAAAAAGAACAAGTGAAACTTTCAATTTAGTGCCCTAAGCCTAGAGTTTTTGGAGGAAACAAACAACCTCCAAGGTAGCAAGGGAGAGATTTTTTCCATCACTACTACCAAAGTGAACCCTGGAAATGAAGTGGTGACAGGTAAGCTAGTTATTAATTTGGGTATAGAGAATGTACCTTTTTTATTCTGGCTCTACACATTATTTTATATCCCAAAAGGTTCATAGAACAATCCCAAAACCCCCAAAAATCATGGAAGTAAAGATGTCGGTGTGTACGAAAAATGGGTAAATCATTACATCCCATGAATATAACTCCTGCCATGTCATAATTGGTGGATTGAACATCCCAGAAAACCTCATCATAATCCCTCTAGTGGAATTTGGTGCAATTATTTTCATGGATTGGATTTCATTATATAGATCCAACATAAATTTCTAAGAGAGGGAAATCATTCTCTATATGTAGAATCGACCCCCAAATGTATAAAAGTGAAAGGAAAAAAGATTAATCTTCTTTAGCACCATCATCTCATGCATAGATGTTACTGCCCAATGAGAATTCATATCTAGCTCAGATGATTGAGTCTAGGGAAGAAACCATCATTTAGGACATGTCTATTTTGAGGGAATTCACTGATGTGTTTCCTGGGGAATTGTATGGTCTTCCTCCTAGAAGAGATGTTGAATTCTCAATTAGCCTCATACCTGAGGTGTTTCCAACATCGAAGACTCTGTATAGAAAGGATTTTGTGGAGCTTCAGTAGATGAAGAAACAACTACTGGAGAATATTTATAAAGGGATTATACGCCCAAGTGCTTCACCATGGGGTGTACCAGTCCTCTTCGTTAAGAAGAAGGGTGGGTCCATGCGCCTTTGTATTTATTATCGTGAGCTTAAAAAATCCCAATAAAGAAAAAGTATCACCTACCAAGAATTGATGACTTGTTCGATCATCTGCGTGGAGCACAATACTTCTTGAATGTAGATTTTTGGTAGGGGTATTATCATGTAAGGGTGAAGATGGAAGATATGCCCAATACAACTTTTTATACAAGAGATTATCACTTTGAATTCATAGTGTTGCCTTTCGGACTGACTAATTCTCTAGAAGTCCTCATGGAATTGACGAATAGAGTATTTGAGTATTATCTTGAAAAATATGTTTTAGTCTTTATATATGATATTCTAATATACTCCATTATTAGGGAGGATCATGCGAAGCATCTGAGAACAGTACTAGATTCCTTATGAAAGGAGAAGAACTATGAAAAGTATAGTAAGTGTCAGTTCTAGTTGAATAAGGTATCATTCTTGTGTCATATCATCACAAGAAATGGGATATATGTGGATCCCTCCAATAAAACTAAAATTGAGGGATGGATGATGCCAAAATAGGTAATGCATATCCATAGCTTCTTGGGGTTTGCAGGATATTATCGCCGATTTGTGAGAAATTTCTCATGATTTTCAAAACCTCTTACCAATCTAAATCGTAAGGGATTCTAGTTTTTTTAGAGTGGAGAATGTGAAGAAAGATTATATAAGTTGAAATGGAGTCTTACCACCATGCTGGAGCTCACATTACCCAAGAGTGGAGAAATATTTGTGGTATTTAGTGATTCTTGGATGAATAGGCTAGGTTGTGTGTTGATTTAGAATGATAAATTGATAGCCTATGCCTCATGGAAACTAAAAATCCATGTGAAAAAACTATCCAATGCATGATCTGGAGTTGGGAACTGTGATCTTCACATTGAAAATATTGTATCATTATCACTATGGGGAGAAGTGTGTGATATATACTGATCATAAGAGCCTCAATTATATATTCTCACAAAAATTGATTAATATGAGCCAATGAAGATGGATAGAAATCCTGAAGGATTATGACTGGTCAATCCACTACCATCCTGGTAAGCCAAAGAAGGTGAACGATGCTCTAAATAGAAATGATCATGCATCATTATCATTGATGAGAAATTAAAATGATCTAATCTTCATAGATTTGAAGAGGATGGACAGATGAATCAATAAGGGAGGAAAATCATCAATCGTTTTTCAAATTATTGCTCAAAATCCCCTCCTGGTAAAAATAAACGATTCACAAAGAAAGGATGTGAAAATTATGAAAATGGTTGAAGATATCAGAAATGTGAAATCCTTAGATTTTGTGGTGGAAAAGGATGGATTTTTGAGATTTGGGTCACGATTATGTGTACCATCCAATCCTGAGATAAAGACGGAGCTTCGGAATGACGCACATACCTCAACCTTCTCTATTAAACTGTGGAGCACATGATTTATCGAGATCTCTGAGTAAACTTTTTGTGGGAAAATATGAAAATGGAGATTTTTGAAAATACAACAAAGTGTCTGGTATGATTGAAAGTGGACGTTGAGAGGAAAAAGTGTAAGGGTATTATGCAACCACTACCCATACTATCATTATATTGGGACAACATTACCATGGAATTTGTCAATGGACTTCCAAGGAAATTTAGAGGAAACAATGCTATATGGGTCGTTGTGGATCATCTATCGAAGATAGCTCAATTTAATGTAATTTGAGAGGACTTATCATTGGATCAACTTGCACGAATTTACATCAAACAAGTGATAAGGCTTTACGGAGTACCACTCTCTATTATATCTGATCGTGGTCCGAAATTCACCTCAATGTTCTGGAAAAGTCACCAACATACTCGAAGCACTGAACTAAACTTCAGTACAACCTACCACCCTCTAACTGATGGCCAATATGAACGTAGTATTCAGACACTAGAAGATGTGCTAAGACTGTGTTCTATGGAATTCAAATGATGATCAGGCCAACATCTTCCATAGGTTGAATTATCTTACAATAACAGCTTCCACTAGAGCATCTGAATGGCACCATTTGAAGAACATTATGGGAAATGGTGCAGTACACCGGTTTGTTGGGATGAAGTTGGTTACTGTAACCATACAAGAACTAAAATGGTCGATGAAATGACAGGGAAGGTGAAAACCATTCAGAAACATATCAAGGATTCCCAATGTTGACAGAAGAGTTATGCAGATAGCCATCTATGAGAAATTAAGAACAATGTTGGACATATGGTATTTGTACAAATATCTTAGTGTATTTTAAAATACCATTATTAATTATGATTGTTTCTAATATATACATTGAATGATGATAACATGATTAGTATAAATATAGGGTTTTAACAAATCCAATTTACTCAGACAAAGGAAGTGATGGCCTCATCTAGCTGACTTTTCCCATACGAAGCCCATTAGTCGGAGCTCGGATAGGATGTGGCATCATTGGGATTCACACATGACCAATCCCAATCCTAGATTCAACATGTTATTTTTTATTGGAACCAACTACGGGAGAAGTGGAAGTTGATAGGGATTACCACTTGAGCAATGTAATCCGAGCCACCCAAGAGTCTATCACCATTGCACACCTTACCCTTCGATCTTATGTGGGTGTTATAAGGGGTTAAGTAACAAGACCTTAAAACTATGATTCTGTTCATTATTTTTGTATATAATAAAGAATATACATTCATTTTATTATTGATACTTTTTAAATAGTTTTTAAAGCACAAAATATATTTTTAGATAATATTAAACTAAGAAATCTATTTTGATAAATCAATGGATTTTTGAATTAAATTATATTTTAGGAAAATATTATTATTATTAAATTACTTTTCATTATGTATAAATGATTGTATAATTTTTATGAATTCAAATGTGATTTTTATTATGGTTTTAATGCTATTTTTGTCAAAACCCATGAATTTTCGATAAATGTCGATTTTTGTTTTAAAAGTAAAAATTCATATGTTTAGAAAAATACTTGGATAAAATTAATATTATTTTTGTAATCAGGACATTGAAATTATCCAATGGTGAATTTATCATATTTTTTTGAAACTGTCGAATATTTGGGTAAAAATTCAATAACGATTAAATATATAATGTGGTTTATGACATAATAATGACCCAATAGTGATGTAATAAAATAATATAAAAATTATGTTTGGCCAATATTTTTTTTACCATTAAAATATTTTGATGTTTGGTTTATTTATTTATTTTTCAAAGCCTTAGTGGAACCTCCAAGACTTATAAAACATTTTAGATTTTTAAATTACTTCCCTTGATAGTGACTGACCTCCATACAATCAACCATATTATTTTAATAAGATATGCCATTTGACTTATAAAATATTTTTTTCCAATCCCCTTTGGAGAAAAACATGGGCAAAAACCGTGGGATGGTTTTTGGTTTTGATTAGTTTAATATGTGGTGTCCCAAACCTAAATAATAAAGAATTCCCTCTCCTTTCCTATATAAACCCTCTGATTCTCCCACTTAGTTTTCACTCAAAGACTTTAGAGTTCGTCCACCCTCATCCCTCCTCTCTCTATAATCCTACCAAGGCACCAAAATCTCTCAATAAGCCTCTCTGAAACATCTCCCTAGTGTTTGGGATCACAAATCCAAGTAAGGGATTCCTTCCTTTCTCATTTTATCCATGTTTCTTAATATAGGTATGCCCTTTTATTTTCAATTATAAATGTTGGGGTATGATTTCTCACCTCTCCCATACTACCCTATTTATGTTTGAATGATGACCGACCCCTTTTCTCTCCCATTAATTCCTTCCATGTACACCTGTTACCATGTGGAAATTCCAAATAGAATTTCTCTCTCTTTATTTACATTCAAGAAATTATATTGTATTAGGAAACCAAATTCTATTACATATGTTGGGAAATGTATATAGATGAACCCCTTAAGATCCAATTCATGTACATAAGATGATAAACCCTTTCCACTCTCATCATCCTTTTTTCTAAAGTCTTATATCATGGTGTTATGCTTCCAAAATTGCACCGCCATTTTCCAAGACAAACTCATTATGTTGTGAATACCATGCCCATTTCTCAATCAAGGGTATTAACCATTATGAAAATTTACTTATTAATTTATGTTTTTCATTTATGAATTACACATTCCTTTATCGTGGAATAAATGATGATGTTTAATGAACCCATGTTATATGATCCGTGTAACACACTTACACATGAAATGAAATGTTTAAGAATGGTGCGCCCAAATAACACTCTAATTCACCGGGAAAAGATTAATATCATGATACGTCAAGTGAAATGAGATTTTAATCTTGACAATTCATGTTAAATGCGGATTTACTCCTGCTAATTCAAGTGAATTGAGGGTTTACTCATTCCCATTGTGAAATGAGCCTCAACTTTTGCTAATTTCAGGTTAATTGTTGGTGCCACATTTCCATGTTATGATAATCATGATATATCATGCCTTTATGTTCATGTTATTTTATGCTCAATTGATATGAATATTTCCTAACATGGATTTTATTATTCATGTTATTCTTTGTTTACTCCCTTACTGGGCTGTATAGCCCAACTTTTTCTTATTCATGCCCTCACGTTATCCCATTCAATGCTAAGTACGAGGGAATGTAGTGGCCTTGTAAAGGATGTTTTAAATAGGATGATTCTTTTATGTTTTATATTGTTATATTATATTCCTAACCCCCAAAGACACTATACCTTTCTATTGTCCTTGTTGTATAAATTCAATATTTTATGTAATAAATCATGTTTATGCATGTAATAAAGAGAAGGGTAGTTATATAAGCAATTCAACATAAAGAGAAACATAAAATATTTACACTATTACATGGTCAATAATGAAAAAATTCATTGTGGTAATAAATTAATTAACCAAATCATTTAAATCATCCCATAAAAGAGAAAATAGAGGCATAAACATGGTTATCCTAATCCAGAAGGCCTAACAACTGTTATCCAAGGGAAACACACCCACATGGTGGCCCTTAATCAATTCAAGCAGTCTAAACATTCTTTAATTCATATAATTAATCACCTAAACATCCTAAGACCTAAAAATGGGTCTAGGTCTCAACAAATAGACACCCAAAACATGGGAGCATGACACAAAAACACATATAAACAACTTGACGTTAAGAAATTAGCAAGATACTACCAACCTCTATATAGTTTGACTATCCTCGTTCAGTCTTGATTTCCAACTCAAGATAGGATATTATATATATATATATGAAACAGGGATATTCACTAAACCATAAATAACTTAGTCTAGAACCAAAATCACCAAGAACAGATCACGATTAATCAATAGCATTCTGATTGGGTTTAAATGAAACCGACAGTGATGGATTTGGAGTTGGAATGATCAACCGAGAAGAGGCTGGCGTTCGAGTGCTCTTCTTGAGTTCCCCAGCAAACCCACTATCCAATATACTGAATGAAGAAGATACTACCTATTTTAATTGAAAAAAAATACATGGAATGTCAGTCCATATTAATGAGATTTATATCATTTAACTATTCATTTGACATCTCAATTTCACCTAATTACTTTCTAGGGCCCACATGCATGACAACACAACGTGTGTTAAGAAGTACATGGAATGTAGATGGGTTTTCCTCTTTTATTTTATAAAAATACTACACACCATGTATTCCCATAATACAAGAAAAAACTACTTGACATGTATATTAGATTACATGATGTGTACCCCTATGTCCGGCTGTGGGACAATATTGATTCCAGTACTTGTCTAGTTTTTACTAGTATTCTCAAAAATAGATTAATGGAAGAAGAAGAAATGAAACCCATACCTAAAAATAAAAACCATGTTCATACACTATTGAGCTCTTTGACATTAAAAAGGGATGTCGTTTAATTAGACCAAGTAGTATCATTTATCCTTAGAAGACTTTATGATAAGGGTGACAAGTAATATTATATTCAGACTAATGGCAGAGGGAGGGGTTTTTTGTAATGTTTTATGATTCATCTAACACCCGAAACGATGATACTACTGAAATATTATTAACAAAGTAATATTAGAGGATCATGTATGATATCATATTTATGTATATAGATCTTGTATAATTTAATAACAATGTTTTAACAATTATAAAGGAGGTTAACGTACCATCCACTAAGGAAAAGTTTAAGGTAAGGAATAATTTCATGATCTCTTTATTATCCAGGGTTGTTTTTACATAAGTATCTACTAAGAACTCTTTAACACCCACATCCATGTTTTCCTAAAAATGCATTTCAAAACATTTTTACTATTTACGAGACAATAAGTTAAATACATTAATACTATTATTTGACATTATATGTTTTGAAAGGAATCTTTCTGTCATTTTCCAAATAAGGTGCTTTATGACCTTTTCAACAAAATTAAGGTAAGAATGTTTTTTTAACTTATATGGTTGGTTCAGCTATTTTTCGCCATTATAACACTGTCTAATCTTCCCTTACAAGAATATAAGAATATTTTCAAAATAAATGTTTCCTTTTATAATTACATTACATTTGAATAATTTAAAATAGAAAAAGATATTTCTCACAAAAAGTTGTGATTTCATCTATGTAACCAATCATTGATGGATTTTAAACCTGTTTGATGTTGATTTATTTATGATAAAAATATTCCATATTGTATTGAAGGTGTTGTGATATATTTGAATGTGTATTTTTTTTTTCCATTCATGGTTTATGGATAATGTACTAACATTTTATATGCTGATTTTAATAAGAATGTTTATGTTATGTTTAATACTTTTCATATGAGGAATGCATCAAACTTAGTAAGTGACGAGTGGAGCCCTCTATAGCTCCTCGATGCATCAGTAGGTCTCATGAGACAATCTAGTGTCTTGGAACAAAGCATTGAAAAAATATTATTTTTTTATCTTGGATCAAGGCCTTGAATATGTGTTTATGAAGTCAGGCATTATGCATTCCATCATTATGAATGTGGATATTGATATTGCATGTGATTATTCGACTAGTAGAATATCCATGTGAATAATTAAATAGAATCATTTGATTTATCTTTTCCATATTATGCTTATGTTTATTATTAAAAGGATTTCATTTTAGTCTTATACATTTCTTTAAATGATTATGCTTATTTATGAAAGTTTTCACTATATTGTTATCCTTACTAAGCTTCTGATATCTTCCCTTTCTATGTTATATTTTTTCCAGGATGTGAAGAAGTATCTTATGGTTGACCTATAGTTATAGGATAAGGATATAAGTGTGTTCAAAAGGGGACAAAATGTTATTTATGTTTTTTATTTCATGATGTAATGTAAAACTTATCAATATATCTAGTACTTCTAAGGCTACTAAACAGATCAGTCATTCGGGACATGATTCTTTGTATCATGCCAATGTTATGTAATAATGCACTGACTATGGGTAACTGGGGTTGGGTAATTATAGTTGTTATCATAGGAAGTTTAGTACAAACCATTGAAGCAATATTTAGAAAAACATTGATTAGAGAACATTAACCTAAGATAGACTTAGAGGATTAGTATAGAATAAATTCCTAGAATTTTGGTATTGTAGAGATTTTGTGATTTTTCCATGAAATAAATCTCTGTCTAGATACCAGTAGGTAGAGGCATCTCGGTCACATATATTCCTAGGGGTAAAACCCGAAAACACCACTTTGAGATAGACTCGAACATGAACTAGTGCATGAAAATGGCCCTTGATGCACTCTTGGTTATGACACTCCCAGGGGATATGGTTAGGATAATTATCATTTTCTTTACAAACCATTATGAAGGTTTTATGAGTATATACTATTTTAAAGAAAAAATATTTATAATTCTGGATTATATCCATAAACGGTTCAATTTTTGTTAAGTGTTTTATAAGTTTGAAATTGTGTATTGAGATTCATAAACTAATCTAGTGTGATCTATTATATAGAAATGGTGCCTAGTGGAAGGAATGAAAACTGTATCAATGCACGTAATCCATGTAGGGATTTCCCTCCTACTCAAGATAATTATAGTGGAGCTAGTGAAGAAACATGTGCTGATTAACTTATCACCGTACAGGGACAACTAACTCTAGTTATGAATAATAACCTTAACCGTATGGAGCACCCTGATCCAAAACAAGGATGATAAATTTTAGACTTCTTCATGAGGAAAAAAACCACCTACATTAAATCAGAGTACAAATCCATTAGTAGCTGAGAAATGGATAAATTCCTTAGAAAAAGTATTTCAATCTTTGGGGTGTAGCGAAAGGGAAAAAGTTATCATGGAAATTTATCACCTCACGGGGGATGCATATCAGTGGTGGTCATTAATCCAAAACAAAATGGAAGATGAAGAAATATCAAACATGTAATGGTGGGATTTTAAAGATATTTTCTTGGAAAAATACTTTCCTCGTGACTATCGAGCAGATATAGAAAGACAATTTCTGAGTCTGAGGCAAAAGGAGGATGAGAATGTCGCAAAGTATGAGGCTAACTTTTCATGGTTATCAATGCATGCAACCGATTATATATGTAGCCCAAGAAGTAAAATTGATCTATTCATTGATGGGTTAAAACTATTTCTCTATCAAGAATTAGTCTCACAATCCTTCTGATTGTATGAAGATATTGTCTCATGCGTTATCATGACAGAAAAGGAATTCTTTAAGTCTTATGACTTTAAAGAAAAGAATGAGATAAAGAGATCTGGTGAACACTCTTGAAATGGAAATAAGGGGAATAATGGAAAAGTTGAATATCCATCCTACGATAAATGTGGGAAGAAACACCCTAGTACATTCCTGAAGGGAATGTGAGTCTATTACAAGTGTGGTGAAAAGTCCACCAAGATCGTGATTTCAAAGGGAGGATAGAGGCTTTCATTGTTGAATTCTATAATTCTAGAGAAAAGGGGAATTATGAAAATGAATGTCCTAAGCGCCAAGGGAATATACCTAAAAAATGGACAAGGGAGAATGCAAATCTTATGTGATCACTACTACTGAGGTTGAATCTCCGAAAGACGTGGTGGAAGGTAATTTAATGGTTTCCTCATGTTTATCCAATGCTTTATTTGATTCTTAATCATCAAAAGTTTTTATATATCCCTTGTTTTCTAACAAAATTTGATATTTTAAATTTGAATTAACATGGTATTTGTTAGTCAAAACACATTATGGAATTATCATCGCAACAATGTTTTGGGAATCTGTTCCGATTATATCATTTAAATGTTCTTTATCTGCTCATCTCATCACCATACCCATGATTGAATTTGATATAATCCTTGTAATGTATTGGCTTTCGGACCATGATGTGAAATGTTTTTATAAGAAGGAGTTTACAATTTTTTATGATGATAAGGAGTACCTTATCTTTAGAGTAGAAACATCACCACCAATTCTTATATAGATCCACCCATCTAGCTCTACTAAACACAATTATTGAGGAGGAAGAGGGTGAAATAATTATGTGTGAGGAAAATAATTTTCTAATATAGGACATACTTATTGTGCAATAATATGTTGATTTGTTTCCATAGGATCTACCTGGACATCATCCAGAACGAGAAATTGAGTTTTCCATTGATTTAATTCCTACTTCAAGGCCCATATCGTACACCACTTAAAGAATGGCCACTAAGGAATTGGTTGAACTAAATAAACAAATAAATGAATTGAGTAACAAGGGATATATTCGCCTTAGTGTTTCTCTAGGGGGATCCCCTATGATTTTTGATAAGAAAAAAGATGGATCTTTGAGGTTGTGCATTGCCTATAGGGATATCAATGCTATAACAATAAAAAATTATCCCCTACCCCGTATAGATGATTTATTCAACCAACTTAATGGAGCTCAATATTTTTCAAAGATTGATCTTAGATATGTATGTCATCAGTTGTGTGTGAAGAAGGAATATATTCCTAAAACAGCATTTCGAACCAGGTACGAGCATTACGAGTTTACAGTAACTCCTTTTGGATTGACTAATACAATCAATATCTTCATGGATTTAATTAATAGACTTTTCAAGGAATATCTTAATGAATGTGTAGTGGTATTTATTGATGATATCTTGGTATACTCCAAAATCTATGAAGATCATGAAAGTCACTTGTATAGTATTCTAAAGACACATAGAAGAAATGAATTATATGGTATGTTTAGCAAGGGTGAATTCTAGAATCAAAATATTTATTTTCTTTTCCATATTGTCTCTATGGAAGGAATCTATGTTGATACTTAAATTCCCATAAAAATCTAGGAATGGCCAGCACCGATGAGTATAAATGAGGTACACAGTTTTATTCATTTAGTAGGTTATTATCGACGTTTTGTCCATAATTTTTCCCATTAGGCTAACCCATTAACCAAGCTCACACATAAAGAGGTTAAATTTGTTGGGACAAAAGAGGGTGATTTTTTTTGAATAATTGAGGAGAAGATTAGTCAATGATCCTATCTTGAATCTACCCATAGGGAACAATGGGTTTATTATTTATAGTGATGCTTCAAGGAAAGGACATGATTGTGTCTTCATGATAAATGATAGAGTTATTTCCTACATATCATAACTGCTAGAAATTCATGAGCAAAACTATCCTACTTATGATCTTGAGTTAGAAACTATAATATTTGCTCGGAAAATATGGAGACACAATCTCTATGGTGAAAAAATGAGAGATTGATACTGATCACAAGAGTTTAAAGTGTATTTTCTCACAAAAAGAACACAATATGAAGAAAAAGATATGGCTTTAACTACTCAAGGATTATGATTGCAAAATACACTCCCACCCAGGGAGGGAAAATAAGGTGGGAGATGCTTTGAGTAGAAATGATCATGGAGTTTTGAACCATATAATAGTTGAAAGGTGTCATATTTTCAGGGATCTTGTAATGATTAATATGGTAATAACCATGGAAGGTGAAACATACATACTTTTTAAAATGGTTTCCAAACCATCTTTACTAGAAAGGATAAAGAGTTCTCAGACTGCTGATGAGGTGTTTCAAAAGAAAATTAAAGCTGTGAACGATGAGAGATTTATTGAATTCATATATAAAGATGGAATTTTAAAATTTTGGAAGAGACATTGTGTTCTTGATATACCTGATCTAAGAAAATAATTATTGGATGATTCTCATAACTCCAATTTCTCTATACACCCTGGTATCACTAAGATTTATAGAGATGTCAAGGAACATTTTTGGTGGGACAACATGAAGAGGGAGATTTCTGATTTAGTGTCAAGATGTATGGTTTGTCAACGAGTGAAAGCTGGAAGGCAACAACCTTGATAATTCACGCACCCACATCCCATACCTGAGTGGAAATGGAATAATATTATGATGGAATTTGTCCAGGGGCTACCAAAGACTCTTAGAAGAAATGATGCAATATGGGTCATTATTGATCATCTAAAAACGTCAGCATATTTTCTTACTATAAGAGAAGATTTACCATTTGAACATTTGGAAAGGATATATATTGATGAATTTTTATGACTTCCGGGAGTACCCATATAGATTGTTTCTAATCATGATCCATGATTTACATCAAGATTCTAGAAATGTCTTTAGAAGGACCTGGATAATGAACTTCGTTTGAGCACTGCCTACCACCATCAAACTGATGGACAATCAGAACAGATTATTCAAACCTTAGATGACATGTTGATATATTTCTCACTTGACTATCAAGCTATGTGGGATCAATATTTACCTCTGGTAGAATTTTCCTATAACAATAGCTTCCATTCAAGTATTCAGATGGCACCATATGAAGCATTCTAGGGAAAGAGACGTCTCACACCAACTTTTTGGGATGATTTTAGGGAAAGAAAAATCATAGGCACCAAACTTGTTGAGGAAACAATCACTACTGGGAATGGGGTCTATCCCCATACATATATACCCACGGTTTTATAAACCATGGGAATAGGTTGTTTTTATTGATATTTACCCACGGTTTTATTAAAACCGTGGGTATTAAAACAGTATACTGCCCGAAGTATCGGGCTCCTCCTCACTCGGCGCTCCCCCCATTCAACCCTACCTCCCCGAACCTTACTCCCGGCCCTGTCCTTCCCTCCCCGACCACCTCCTTCCAGCCCTCTCCTCCCCTCTCCGACTCCCTCCCCGGCCGCCGCCTCCCGGCTCCGCATCCCGACTCCGCATCCCACCTCCGTGTCCCGGCTCCACGTCCTGGCTCTGCGTCCTAGCTCTGCGTCCCGGTTCCGCCTCCCGGCTCCGCGTCCTGGCTCCGCCTCCCGGCTCTGCATCCCAGCTCCCGACCTGGACCCCTGGCCTTCGTCTCTGCCTCGACATCTCTTAAACAAGGTAATATTACTTGTGATTCTCCATTAATGTTATGGGAGGATATCAATGATTCTTGGTTGATTATAGGGGTTACCATATGTAATGATTAACCTCTAGGATTTGAAGTTGTAGATACAAGTTGATTTAAGTGTCACAATGATATCTATAGAATAGTAAAATTGGGAATTATTTATGATAGAGTTGGGGTTATCATAAATATCAACTTATATATATTATGTATGCTAACAGTCCTCATGTCCGAATACATATCTTCATAAATTAATAAAAAGACAAATAAATATATTATAATTAATGATAAAAATTAAAATATATAAAAATGTATGTTAGTTATAGGATGGAGATACTGGTGTGGTACTCTATATGTGGAATGTGAAGGTGTAAATGGTTCTCAATCAATAGGTAGGTGTGGAATAAGAAAATATTCTCTTATAAGATTGAATTTCATGGGCGAAGGAAGATATAAAAATGGGGTTATAGATAATGATAGATCAGAATTTTTTGATCCATACATGATGTAGTAATATGTGTGAAATGACACAACAATTCACTCATCTTAGGTTATAAAATCCTTGATTGGATTCCTTATGTCCTAGAGAAATCAGTGGTGGATCTATATCAACACAAAAATCTTGGTATGGGGGAATCTATATCTCAATTTCCATCTTAGGATCCATAAAATCCTTGATTGGATTCCTTATATCCTCAAAAATGGGATCAAAAAGTGCCAACAACAGCCCCAAATCATTCCCATTCCATAGGTCCAGGGTATTTTTTATCATTATTATCACCCCTAATGGAATTAATCATCTCTAGTTTTGAAGATAATCATCAATGGTCAACATCCCAATCATTCCTACCACTATGAGATACACCTCTTTCATTTTGGGTCTGCTCGACAAGTATGATTGGAAATTCCCTTATGTTCACTATTCATAGACCAAGGTAGGGGGAATTTACGATAAAGGAAGTTAAAAATCATAAGTTTCATAAGAAAAAATGGACTAATATGACCAGGGGTCAGATATATGACCCTAATTCAACCCTCAAAGGAGGAGTAAATAGTGGATAATTTCCCTTTTGTGTGGAGAGTGATGCGGTAAATCCCACTACTTGATACACCTTAGTGAACATCATCATAAATAATATGAAAATTGATGTCAACCAAGATTTAAAAATATAGGGGAATGATGTGGAAACTATTAATTTAGGGGTAGGTGATGTGGATGAACAAACTAAGGCTACACATACACGTAATCAGAGAAATATGTAGAACATGGCACCTAAAAATGAGGAATTTCCCTCTCCTCGATGGAATTCTGCCTAGGATAAAGGGAAATGTGTGGATACCTACCAATCACTACCTAGGGGAACTGAAATTACCTCTATAGAGGAACTACTATAACAATAAGAGAATGTGATATAGAATCTCCGATATATCGATGAGGAACTATCAGGGACAATATTTCTGCTGGCTATCGTCTTCTAAAGGAGACACAACACTCTCATCACATACATCAGGAGAGGGATAATATGCATTAAACGGTGTAATTTTAATGTTAGGTTGGGTATAGATCCAAGAAATTGATTTACATAAATGAAGAAGTTTTGAATGATTACGACTTTCCTCTATTATTGTGACAACATCTTCCCCATTAGAGCGATCATTCAGTCTTAGAATAGATTGAGAATCAATGAGATATGAAGGTGGGGACACCTCATCAATACTTTCCCAATACCTGTAGTTATAAGGTGGCCTAGACAATAATACCCCATGAACTCCTCAACACCCCTGAATCATTGGATTCCAAAATGGAATCCATTTAAGGGAGGAACACTCCCATACAACCCAAAAATAAGTTATATCCAGAATGTGTGGATTAAACCTTTACCCTATCTAATTTTTACAATACTATATTCTAAAGCCTTGATTTTTGGGAGATCCAAAATTACATCTCACACACTTCATGTCCTAAAGAGACTTTATGATGACCCCCTAAGATCAGTAGGAGGAAACAAAACTAAGATGTTTTTGTATGTAATTTGGAAGGAACAACCTTATTTTAGTAAAACAACCTTTCGGTAGGATCCATTGTGGAATTTAAATTTATCTGTTATCAATTCCTAGATTATTTAAACTCCATGTTAAGGAAAATAATGATTTTTTACCTCACAGATTGCAAACAATGTGAAAGTGATAGAGTTTCTTACTTAATCACTAGATGGAAAAGTTTAACATATTCACTCAGAATACCTTTATCAAAAAAGAAATGGATGGAAATTTGTGATGGGAATATTTAGGATGAGCTATGAACACCTTTTATCTTGATGAATTATCTAGGAAGATTCTATGAGTTTTTAGAGACAACACAACAGTTAGATGATTCCATTTAAAAAACCTAGGCCAAATCTTGGCTGACACCCATAACATAGGGAAAAAGGACTAGTAAGGTAGATAATACTTCTCTTACCCTAAAAACAGTAGTAGTTAGGAAGGCCCTAAATCACATGACACCTCCCATTGAGCTGCATTAACAACAAATTGTCCCTTGAATGGAAGAAAAAAGTGATCTGGGTCACCCATGACTTGAGGAACAGATGGTCAAAGTGTATTACTTATTAAAGGAGAAGCTGTACAATTATTTCCTTACATACATGGAAAATAACATAATCAAGATACAAAAACCTAAGAAACCTAATGAGGTCAACCTCACAGACCGTCATGTCTACTATTCTTTTTATAAGAGATTAGTCTACACCGTTTAAGGATGATTTGTCTTCAATGACATTTTGAAGTGCACAGTTGATTATAGATAGATGATATTAGAGAAGGCCCCAACATTGGTGGAATATTTAACCTATACCCATACCATAAGAAGATGGTGACTATCAAGAAAAACTATGTGTGGAAAAAATGTTCAATAAATAGATGACTCGAAAGACACTTGACTGAGATCATACCTCCTCCAATGGCCTGAAGGCCTTCAAATTTTTATTAATATAAGACTGCATTTTAAGGGATGAATGGGAAAACCCAAAGACATCATGAATTAGGACAAATAATTCCTTAAGGGTCAAGGAAAATAAAACCATATTGACAACATGAAAACTGCCCCTCCCTAACATTTGAATGTGATGATGCTATCCACCATTGCAAAGTGATTCAATAAGAAAGTGTCCTGTGTCAAATCACAGTATCAATCTGATGACTGACGCCATACCCTCTCAAATAACCAAATCCCAGAAACTCTGCATAGATGAACTGAAAGATCTAAATCATCTATTGGGGGTGTTCCATGTGTTCATGACTTGTTGCAAACCATCCGATGCGAAACCAGGAAGACCAAGCTCATACCATCCTAAGAGAATAGATTTGCAAACCAATAATGACCACAAAACATAGGGAGGAATAATTTAATATTCATTGTAACTGACCAAATTTTTTTTCTATGTCTAAATTTTTTTCTCTTTGATATCTTAGTTTTCACTAAACACCAGGCTGAAACAAACTCGAAAATATTATTGTATTGTATTGAACTATTTTGAAAAACCTAAATAATGAGAAATTAACAGTCATTTGTATTTCAAAATAAATAATTCATTATTGTATTTAATGGTACAATAACATTTTAGTTGAATGCATTTGGAAA
Source organism: Viscum album (assembly GCA_963277665.1). Lineage (NCBI taxonomy): Eukaryota > Viridiplantae > Streptophyta > Magnoliopsida > Santalales > Viscaceae > Viscum > Viscum album. The sequence continues at coordinate 1,733,962,975 of OY728119.1, read as the reverse complement.
ATCATGATCAATTAATTGTTTAAGCATGCTAGACTATATAAGACACATTGTGATCATATATAGTGATTTATTTGAAAATACCATTTATAATTTATTTTTAACATAATTATATGAGTATATACATAATTCTTAAACCAACCATGTAATGATTCATAATTAACATACTAAATTTTATGACCAATAACACATGGAAATCATCTTCAAATCTTGATAATGTATGTTCCATAAATTTTGAAAAAAAATTAGTTAATTTTTTTTATTTAAATTTAACGTTTTTTACTATGTATTAACGTAACATTTCAATGTTATATTTAATGGTGAATTGAACAACATGTAACGGTTTAGAGCATGATTTTTTATGCCAAGCAACCAAACCATTTACATAGAATTTAATCAGTTCTTGAGATTTAAATATAATTTATCATTTGTTTGTTGTTATTATTATTATTGCTAGATATTATTTATTATCCTTGTAAAGGAAATAGATCTCATATTTCTTATCCAGGTTTAGGATTTATAATGATATCCAATGTGATCCTTTCTAGATTTACATAGAAAATAAATATGGAAAGATGGTTTATCCTGATCATTCTTATTATTGCTACTTATTCAAACATGGACTGCTCTTGTCATTAAATATGTTTTTCTAGCTACTAATATGCATTGATTAATTTAATAATAAAATTGGTTGTAATGAATTTTTTAAATATGATTTACATTGTTGATTGAATGATAATTTATTTTCTTGTTATAAAATGGATAGAAGCTGGATGTATCGTACCGATCGGATTTCAACAGAGTTTCAAAGTAATTTGGATAATTTTTTAGATTTTACATTTAATAATGAATCAGATGGAGGATGTATACAGTGTCCCTGCTATAATTGTGTTGGAAGACCATGGTTAAGATGAGAAGAATTTAGTTACCATTTAACGAAATTTGGATTTCAAGATAACTATAATGTTTGGTTTCACTATGGAGAGACGACTCAATCTTCGACTGTTCATAAATGAAATGAACGACGTGACATGGAGAATTTGATATTTGATCGGTTTCCATATGTGCACCATTCTGAGAGAGATAACATGCCGGTGCAAGAAGACAATGATATCAGTACACATGAGGAAAATGTTGAAGACGATGATGTTGAGAGAGTGAAATATTTATTGGATGATGCCTGGACTCCAGTATATCAAGAATGTACTAAAATGACCAAGTTGGAATTTTTAATGCGGTTATATCATGAAAAAACCATGTATGGGATTTCTAATACCGCCATTGATTATATTCTTACATTTTTGAAGGACTTTCTACCTGATGGTGCAGATATTCCCTCCAATCATTACATGGCATGGATGTTAATTAAGAAGCTTGGATTTGCTAATAATAAAGTCCATGCTTGTCTGAAAGATTTCAGTTTATATTTGGAGGAAACAACTGACCGTAATGACTATAAAGAATGTGGTACATCTCAATGGAAGAAAAATGAAGATGGAACACCATCTCGTGTGCCACAGAAAGTCATGTGGCACTTTCCATTGATTCCTAGACTTCAAAATCTATTCATGTCTCCAGAAATCTTAGTTAATATGTGATGGCATGATGTTGAGAGAATTAAAGGTAATGATGAGCTGGTACATCCTGCAGATGGATTAGCATGGCAGACATTTGATGCACAACATCCTGATTTTGCAGCTGAGGTGCGTAATGTCAGATTGGGCCTATGATGTGATGGTTTTAATCCATTTGGTCATATTCTTACTGCTTATAGCACGTGGCCGGTTTTTATTCATGTTTATAATCATCCTCCGCGGATGTGTATGAAAAAACCTTTCACTTTCATGAGTATACTGATATCTGGACCTTTGGATCCTGGTAATGATATAGATGTCTACTTTCAGCCTTTAATAAAAGAGTTGAAACAACATTGGGATTTACGTGTGCATACATTTGATTCTTCTTCAAAGAATACGTTTCAGATGCGTGTTGCCCTTCTATGGACCATAAATGATTTCCATGCCTATGCAATGATGTCTGGGTGGAGCACAAAGGGAAAACTATCATCTCCCGTTTGTAGGAATAATACACGATCGATAAGGCTTAAATATCATCGTAGTTTTAGTTTCATGGGGTGTCGCCGATTCATGCCAATGGATCATCAATACAAGAAGAATCGTCAGAGGTTTGATAATAATGTGGACACTGAAGAAACACCTCAATGTATGTCAGGAAGTGATGTGCTTGATGAATTGAACGATTTCATCTTTTCATTAGGGAAAGGTTAGTTGAAATCTCGAAAGAGGAAGAATGATTATACTGAAGTCAATTACAATTGAAAAAAGGTAAGTATTTTTTTTGTGTTTCCATATTGGTCTACTAATTTGTTACGTAATTTTTTATACGTAATTCATATTGAGAAAAATATATGGGAAATGTTGGTTGCAATTCTTTTGAATATTAAGGGGAAGACCAAAGATGACCTCCGATCTCGTCGGGATTTATTGGATTGGGGTATTCGACCATAACTACATCATGTTTGTATCGGTGAAAACAAATGGAAAGTTCCCGGTGCTTCTTATGTGACACCAGCAGAGAAAGATCGATTTCTGGCAATATTTGATAATATCAAGGTTCTAGATGGCTATTCCCGCAACATATCAAAACGAGTCAATAGAATACATTTGAAATTGAAATCCCTAAAAACTCATGATTTTCATATCCTGCTTCATGAATTGATTCCAATAGCAATTCGGCATTTGCTATCCAATAATGTAAGAGTGGAAGTGATTCGATTGTTTCATTTTTTTAGATACCTTTGTGCTAAAAGGTTATCCAAATCATTGTTGATAAAAATACAGCAAGAGGCTCCCTTAATTCTGTGTGAGTTGGAATTTTTTTTCCTCCATCCCTTCTCACTTGCATGTTGCATTTAACAGTTAATCTTCTAACTGAGACACTTCTTGGGGGACCAGTCGCTTTTCGGTGGATGTATCCCACTGAAATAAATATGTGCACTTTGAAATCATATCTCCGAAATAAGAATTATCCTGAAGGTTCCATTGTGAGGAGTTATCTGGTCCAAGAATGTATAGATTTTTGTTCAATGTATTTGTCTGATGTGAGCACAAGACATAATCGACCAATTATAAATGAAGATGAGTAGTATGAGGAAATTCAGCCCTCATTTCCATCTCTTCCCAAAACAGGTGGAATTGTCGGGACATATACATTGGTTACATTGAGCTTTGAAGAGCGGAATATGGCACATCGAACAGTCTTGTTTAATTGTGGTTTGTTCGATGCCTATATCAAGTAAGTAATTTGAATATATATATGTTATCTCATACAATATCATACCACATATACCTTATACTTTTATTGTCATTTTATGTAGAGAACATAAACAAATTATAAGTAGAGTACATCGGTCTTTTCCATTGAGAAGGAGAGAGGCTATGCTTAGCCAGGAGTTCCCAGCATGGTTGAAATCAAAAGTATGACCATTACATTATATACCTTAAAATAGAGATATATATTTAATTATATTACTCATATGTATTTCAAGTATTTTGTTTACCTGCTGACTTCATTTCTCAAGAATTAAGAGCATTGGCTTTTGGTCCCAATTCTTTGGTTCGAGACTACAAATATTTAATAATCAATGGATATAAATTTGCTATAACTAATAAAGCGGTGAAAATGAGAACACAACATGATGGCGTTATGTTTACTGGTAGAACAGATTGTTATGCCAGTGCATCAGATAGTCCACCTCGATATGAAGATGTGTATTATTATGGACTGGTTGAGAAAATATTGTTATTGGATTACTAATCTCAAGGTTGATTCACTATGATGAAATGTAAATGGTTTGATTCAATGACGCGACATGGTACATTTATTGATGATTGCGGATTTAGAGTTATTGACATGAGTCGATTCCTGCATACCGATGAACCATACATTTTGGCATCAATGGAAAAACAAGTGTTTTATGTGAATGATCATCTAAAACATGATTACGGTGTCATTAATGATGTAATCCCAGGACATATTTTTCATGATGTTGGGGATGAAATTGTCACCATTGACGCCCCCATCGGTGTTAGCCAAAATATTGTATTTGATGACACAAATTGTCCCATTGTGAGAGATGATGTTGAACCTAAGGTAGTGGAGGGTAATATATAAAAGAAACCATATATATTCAGAGTTCATTCAGTTTACATTGACGTGAGTTTATCAGGTTGGTATGAATGTAATTACTATAATTTAGTTTTAGTTTGGAATGATATATCTGTTTTAGTATTGTTTGGTTTCGTTTCATTTAATTATATTTATTTCAATTCATAAAAATGGGTTTAAAATGTGGTTTTAAAAATTGTATAACTTGGTTGTAAATTATCATTACTGAAAGATGTTATGAAATTTTTGTCTTCTTTGGATTCTAAGTTGTATGTATGATTTGTAAAAATTGTTGCTAAAAAATATTTATTTCATTCTTATAAAGATTATGAAGAAAACTACAGAAGCTCGTATGAAAAAATTATTTGATGTTGATCCTGTTAGACGTAAGATTGAGTTGCCTTCAGTGAGTTTAATAATTCTAATATTTATCTTCCGTATTACATATAATATGATGTTCATATTTTTTATCAAATTTATTTTAGGGATATATACCATCAGAGATTCCTCTTCCAAGTATGGGATCGAGCAGGGATCCTCCTAGACCTAGGCAGACCTCCCATCTTACCACTCCCCACACTGACCCATCAGTGGACATCCCATTTACCACACATGTCCGCCCTCCGCTTGAGACCCCTAGGATGTTCCCATACATGTTGCCATCATCATCCCATTTACCCTCTTTTTCCCATTCCATGTCCACGCCGACTCAACCAATGTTCTCACCTCCACAATTTCCATATCCATTCATGTATCCCCGGACCTACTACACATATTCTGACATGTCTACGCCACCTCATTTTCCTACCATCCATCATACACATATTGAGTCTGTTCCTTCAGTTTCCACTCCTGTTCATGAAGATCAGCCGGAGCATGCTGTGTAACAGATACTTCCTTTGGAGGATGCTGATCCAGCACAGTCCACGGATGCTTCATAGCCTATTCAAGATCCTGGATCAAGTTTTTTATTATAAATGTTTCAAATTATAGCATTTCACTTTTGGCTTATTATATTGTCACTGAACTCTTCTCTTTTCACCTCTTATGTTATTTAGTGGGATCTTCTAGTAGGCGATGTGGGTGCACTCGAATGCGGGATGCCTGGAATCGCGAAACTCAGATTATGGTGGATTACAATCCTCAAAATCAAATGGTAGGTAAAAATGCTAACGAGTGTAGAAGTTTCATGGCTACTTTAGCCAAATATCATGATATCGTTCCGGTGGAACCGGTGTCATGGAGACATATCAGTGCTGACATCAAGGATAGGGCATGGGCGCAGATATGGGTACGGAAATTTTACAAATTTATATTTATATTAGTAATGTATTTATATGACTTAACATTTTCATTGCAGAGCCGATTTAACATTCCTAATGGTGAAGCTGCCAAAGCTGCTAGGTTGAGTGATCTTGGAGAGTATTGGCGGTCATACAAGTATGAGTTACATATTGGTTGGAGGAGAAGAGTGGGTACTGAGTTAGAGGGTGTACCCACAAACCCTGACTGTCCAAAAAGTCAAAATCAAAAAATGATCGCACATTGGAAGACTGAACAGTATAAGGTACTACTCATCTTTAATGGTTTTTATATAAAATTTAATTCTTATTACTTGTATTGTTTTTTTTCTTAGGAAGTGTCAGTGAAAAAAAACAATGATGAAATGATATATCTACACACATTGGGGCGCATTACAATGCCCGATCATGAGAAGTGGCTGGTACATTAAATCCAATTTTTTGCATTTATCATATATGGTTGTAATCCAAATTTGTGCATTTCTCATATGAAGCAAGCTGAATGGGGCATTGAAGGTCCTGTACCTCGTGCCAAATTATCCAGCTTTAGTAGGAAAAGAAAAGATGGAACTGCAGTTAATTCACAAACAAAAGAAAAAATTGTAAGTTTTTTGTATATATTTCAAACATTTATACGAAATTCATAATTTATTATGTGTATAATTTCAACAGTCTACCTTGGAGGCCATGGATGAGGAAGCTGACAAGTTAAGGCCAAATGATCATTTGAGTCAGGTGTTAGGTGTGGAGCATCCAGGAAGAGTCCATTGTAGACCAGGAAAAAACATTGTCCCCTCTAGGTATTGGTCATCATAGGAATCCTCTAATGCCTCTAAGGCCTTTGAGTTGGAAAGTACGCGTGCTAAATTAGCTGCGACAAAGAAAATAGTATTAGAGGAGCGTGAAAAAAGTAATCTAATGAATGAATATTTCATGAAAGCTATGTCAATGTTGATTCAGTCACTACCACCAGAGGTTGCTGCCACTTTTGATTCATGTATAGCATCAATGCGCTCTTTACATAATGCCTTGGGTGATTCCCATGAGGGTCCTAGTGGCGATGAAGGTGGTGGAGATAGAGCTAGTGAGGATGTTGTTGATGCTGTTGTTGGTGATGAGATTTCTGATGATGATGATGATGGTGATGATGATGATGATGTTGCTGCTGGTGATGATGATGCTGACGATGTTGCTGTTGATGATGATGATGCTGGACATGGGGATGACGATGATGGTGATGGGGGGGTATATTAATCCCCTCCATTTTTGACTTAGCAAAGAGACTTGTGTTGGAGTTTTATTTTTTTTTGTATTGGTGGACTGCTTGTATGTGAATTTCTTTATGCAATGAAATGAATTTTGGATTATGTTTTCATCAGGGGTGTTATTTGAAAATTCATTAGGTAATATTCACATTCCATTTTTGTTTTTATGGTTTGGTGTGTTAATTATTATCTCGCCATCTAATCTTGGCCTTAACAGTGGAGGGGAGGCTTGGGATGGGGGGCTGTAGTGGAGGGTTGGGGGGGGCTTGGAGGGGAAGGTTGGGAGGGGGTGGGGGTGCAGTGGAGGGATAGGGAGAGGGGGAGGGGGTTGCATTCACGTAATCTCTTTTTCATATACTCGACATGTAGAGGATGTTCATTAGGCGAGTATGACCGTGTCCTCCACTTTGAAGCATAAGAGCTCATCTATTGAAGGTGTTGAGAAGGTATAGTTTCTTCTGATCCTTTTCTTTAAATGTAAAGGCACTGATTTGTATATGATCTGACAGTTATATGAATATTCAGAGTTGACTAAATGATTTAGATGTTCCATATGATGTTTGTGGTTTTCAGCTTTCCTTTCTCTAATTTTTCAATGTGGTTTCTTGTGTTTTAGGAAGACTCCAAACACAAAAGAAAAAGCCTGTTTAGTGGGGAGGGAGGGGGAGGGGCTGGCCAGGGGGCTGGGCAGTGGGGAGGGAGGGGGAGGGGCTAGGCAGGTGGGGAGGGGCTGGGCAGGGGGGGCTGGGCTGTGGGGAGGGAGGGGGAGGGGCTGGGCAGGGGGGGCTGGGCAGTGGGGAGGGAGGGGGAGGGGATGGGCAGGTGTGGAGGGGGAGGGGCTGGGCAGTGGGGAGGGAGGGGGATGGGTTGGGCGGTGGGGATGGGCTGGGCAGGGGGGGCGGGGCAGTGGTGAGGGAGGGGGAGGGGTTGGGCAGGGGGGTGGGCAGTGGGGAGGGGCTGGGTAGGGGGGATGGGCAGTGGGGAGGGAGGGGGAGGGGTTGGGCAGGGGGGCTGGGCATGGGGGGCTGGGTAGTGGGGATGGATGGGGAGGGGCTGGGCAGGGGGGCTGGGTAGTTGGGAGGGAGGGGGAGGGGCTGGGCAGTGGGGAAGGAGGGGGAGGGGCTGGGGGAGGAGCTGGACACGGTGACGACTTATCCACCATCGCTAAAGGTATGGTTTTACCACACCATTTTTTACATCATGACAAGTTTTCTTTTTACTCAGCTGCATACTCAAATATCCAATTTAACCCCAGACTCATATTTTCATAATATGATGCAGTAGGACTTCATGTGCTCCCAGAAATGAATTTTCATCTGATTTAGTTAACTACCATGGCGCATTAGAGGATCGACCACTCCCAGGACATCACCTTTCTTCAGTTCCTTCTGAACAATCATCAATGGGGCACTGTCTTCCATTTGAAGGTAAACACTTCTGGTTGCTATCATTAAACCTGATATTTCTGACTATTCATTGCAGCACAAATGCTCTGTTTCCTCTCTGTTTCCGGCCATAATTGGTATGTGGGATGAAGAGTGAATCAACATTCTGGAAGCTGAAAGTGTTCATGAATGGTGCACTGGAAACACAAAGCAAGTGCACGGGTGAGGTGGATGTTAACAAAACCGCCCAGAGCAGCCACTTAAATTGAATCTTGACCGATGTGTTTCTCACCCCACAATAGGTATGTTCTCGTAATATCATTTAAATAATCTCATAGACAATTTGTAGTATTTCCCTTCGCTTAATACTTTTTCATACGTTATTACGCACTTCATATTTTAAGATGAATATTGATTATTTTTGTTTATATATTGCAGGTGACTCAGTCTCCACATGAAGAGATCAAGGGAATCCTGCCCTAATAAGTGCTAGATCCCTACAACAGGTATGTTTTCCAAAAATTTTGTAATTAACCTCCCTACCATGAATCATTTTTCATTTTCATTTACACACTCTATGAATACAGGTTATTGGTCGTAAAATCATGGAGTTAACCTCCCATTCATCCAACATATGAATGCAGGTGATATGTTTTCACTATTTACTCCACTGTATATTGATTTTTCTGGGTCATGTCTAAGAGTTTCTAGACATACTTTGATTGTTCTCATCCCAACATAGCGATGAACCGAAATATTGGTGAATGTGCATGGGCTGATGGAATGAATGCCTTTGATTTACAAGCATGGAGAAGAAACTTAAGAGATGTGTATCATTTATGTCTCAGCGAGGATTGATGAAGCTATTTTTTCCCAACTAACTCTTCAACAGGATAGGATGTATGGATGTTTATATTGTTTACAACTCAAGCAGAAAACGATACAGTGATAATTACATTCTTCATGAGTTTGACTGGTATTTCTTGTGTTATAATCTGTTTTGTATTACAGTGAGTTGTATTACCTTAAATAAACATACCATAAGGGAACATATTTAGTTGGACATCCGATTTTAGATTTGTTTTCTGTTATAATCAGTTCTGTAATACAGTGAGTTGTAGTACCTTATCAAAATTTTAGGATGTTTTCTAACAGTTACAGTACCTTACCTGGTTGGGTCTGCATCCAAATAAAACATGTCATGAATCTACATATTTCATGTAGGGAGATTCAGGGGGAGGGTTGGGCAGTGGGGAGGGAGGGGGAGGGGCTGGGCAGGGGGGAGGGGGAGGGGGGCTGGGCAGGGAAAGGGCTGGGTAGGGGGAGGGGGAAGGGGAGGGGGAGGGGGCTGGGCAGGGGGAGGGTTGTGTAGGGGGGGATGGATGGGAAGTGGGGAGGGAGGGGGAGGGACTGGGCAGGGGGAGGGGGAGGGCTGGGCAGGTGGAGGGCTGGGCAGGGGGGAGGGGGAGTGCTGGGGAGGGGGGAGGGGGAGGGCTGTGCAGGGTGAGGGCTGGGCAGGGGGGGAGGGTGAAGGCTGGGCAGTGGGGAGGGATGGGGAGGGGCTGGGCATGGGGGGAGGGGGGAGGGGGCTGGGCAGGGAAAGGGCTGGGCAGGGGGGGAGGGGGTGGGGGAGGGGGCTGGGCAGGGGGAGGGCTGTGTAGGGGGGGGGGGATGGGCAGTGTGGAGGGAGGGGGAGGATCTGGGAAAGGGGGGGAGGGGGGAGGGCTGGGTAGGTGGAGGGGTGGGCAGGGGGGAGGGGGAGGGCTGGGCAGGGGGGAGGGTGAGGGCTGGGCAGTGGGGAGGGATGGGGAGGGGCTTGACAGTGGTGAGGGATGGGGAGGGACTGGGCCATGGGGAGGGATGGGGAGGGCTGGGCAGGTAGAGGGATTTTGTCTATGAGTCATCTTTTGAAAATGTATCTTCATTCTTTCTTCACAACAACATATCTTCCAAATTCCCACCTTTCTTCATCTATCATCTTTTATATTCACATTATATTAGCATCAATAACTCATCTTGTATCTTTAGGACAATAAATTATATAATGCTTCAATACCTATGATGGGTTGAGTACTATAATTGAGTACTCATCATCTAGGTGGGTTTAATATGAGTGTGTTGAGAAATTATTTTCTTTTGATGTCAATAATTACTACCTTTCACATTAATTTACAATGCAAGAAAAGAGTGAGGTGTTACAAAAAGGAAACATATAAACACATCGGCTACTGTACATAAATTTCCAAATTCTCCCAATTACTTGAAATCATATTTCCCAAGAAAAGTCTTCCTAAATTCAGAAGTCCAAATAGTCCTGAATACCGTTTCTGAGTCGACCAACAAATGAATCATCAAAGGATTTTTTTCATCATTTTCATGTTTAATACAACGAGGTTCACTCATATAGTCATAGAGTTGATGTTTGTGGTATTCATGTTAGAGGTTTATTTCGAAGTAATGAACATGAAATTTTTTGTAGGTATTACTGGAAGATGAAGGTTCCACACCATGGTGGTAATGAACACACTATTTTATAATATACTTATCAGGCCTGTAGGTTATAATTTTATATCTTTTAGAAAGAATATCAGTGGATTAAATTGGTGATCATGAATCAATATTTGGAGGGTGAAATGGTGATTCTACAGATATAATAAATAGATATATTTCTCTTTCAAAAGTAGGAAGAAATCTCTTGGAATATACCAAAATAAATAGATCTCAAAGATACAAAGAGAGAACTAAAGATTTCCATATGTGGGATGGAAAGTCAGAGAAAGGAGATCTATGAGGTATTCTTATTGGAGTTTCATTGAGTTCATCATTAGATGAATGTAGAGAAGAATTGATACACCTATGTTGGTGTAAATTCATTCATTGTTAGTGAAGAGTAGGACAACAACAAGCATTGAGAAAGAGAGAACTAAAGATTTCCATATGTGGGATGGAATGTTAGATAAAGGAGATCTAGGAGGTATTCCTATTGGAGATTCATTGAGTTCATCATTAAGTTAACGTGGAGAAGAATCGATACACCTATGTTGGTGTAAATTAATTCTTTGATAGTGAAGAGTCAGACAACAAGAAGCATGGAGTTAGTGAGTAGTTTGAGTGTGTGAGAGTAGCGTGTTATTTATTTTCATGTCTAGAAAGATTGATTCTGCTTCTTTCCAATTTCCCAATTGAGCTAGTTCATTTATAAGGGCATTATAAGTCTTGATACATTGAGTAAACCCGTTCATGACCATTTCATCATAAATTTTGGCAGCGTTAACTGTATACCCACTACATCCAGACACAAATCAAAATTCTTCCCACAATTACTTTTATATCCTCTATAAGAACCAAAATTTTGGTGAACGTCTGAATCTTACATATTCATATTCAACATACTATTAGCTATATTTTTCTTCACTTTTTTTAGCAGTTTCTATATTCAAGTTAGTGCACTCCAAATTTCCATAATCTGGATGGTCACGTGAGTTTTCTAAAAACATGGTCTTATTGTTTTGATTTTTATTTTTTGACATAGCAGAAATTACATTGTATTATTTCTTTTCATTTGGGATAGATCCTCACTAATTTCAATTATCCTTGACAAAACATGATCTTTTATTATTCATGCAAGTTCAGTATTAGATTTTATCGTACTTCATTCTTTTTAGCATTTGCAATAAAGGTTCATAATTAGTTGTTTTTATGTTCTTGCAGTTAGTACGAGGCAATACAGATGGTTAAAAAATCTTGGACATGAGGCAATATAAATGGTTAGTATTGTGTTGGTTTATAATATCCTAGATTTAACTTATTCTTGTAGTAATCATTATTGATAATGTAAGTCAGTTTTGTTCTGGGAACTCCTGTGTGACATGATTTTTCCTCCATTTTCTTTTTATTATAACACCAATGGGAATATTGAATTTGGATTAGTAATAACCTTAGTAAAATAGAGCATGTATTCTTTTGTTTTTCATAATTTTAATATATGCATCATTTTGGAATGCTGGAATTTTATCACTTTTTCTCCATCCAAGTTGGAATTTTTAATTTTCCCACCACCATGATTGAAATACATCTATTTTGTATTTTGGTTTCTATTGTTTTTAAGTGCAGGATGGTAGGAATAGTTGCCTGATGGTAGGAAGCTAGAAGTTGCAGAGGTGCAGGATGGTAAGCTAGAAGCTGCAGTTTCTGGGGTAAAATGTTTATACCCATGGTTTATTAAACCGTGGGTAATTCTGCTATGCAATATGGGTATAGTTTGGGTGCTGGAAAACTGTATACCCACGGTTTGGAAAACCATGGGTAATCTGAGTTTTTCTTGGGCTATGCCCACAGTTTTATAGGAACCGTGGGGATAGAGCTATTGGGACGCCACTCTAGCCCATGGTTCATGAAACCGTGGGTATAGCCTATACCCACGGTTTTATGGGCTATACCCATGGTTCTAAACCATGGGTATAGGTGATATTTCCATTAGTGAATGGAAAAGGTGAAAGTTATCCAAACCCACATCAAAGCAGCCCAAAGTAGGAAAAAGAGCTCTGCTGAGATTTGAATGAAGGATTTGGATTTTCAAGTAGGAGACCATGTTTTCTTGAAGGTATCTCAATGGAAGGGTGTTATACATTTTGGTAAAAAGGGTAAATTTAGTCCTAGGTACATCATACCTTTAAAAATTCTAGAATGAATTTTATTTGTATCTTATCGTTTGAAAATGCCTCCAAGTCTCTCCAAAGTTCATGATGTTTTCCATGTATCACAGTTGAGATAATACATGCCTGGCCCAATGCACGTACTCAGCTATGAAGAAATTCAACTGAGACCTTATATATCTTTTTGTGAAGAGCCTGTCGAAATTCTTGATACCAAAGAATAAGGGATTAAAAACCAGATGACTCGTTAGGTAACAGTTTTATGGAGAAATAATAAGATAGAAGAGGCAACATGGGAACCTCTGGAAATTAAGATGAAGAACCACCCAAATAATTTTGTGTAGTAATATTTTAGAAATTTTGAGGACAAAATTATTTTTAGGATGGAATAATTTAACACCCGAAGTATGGAATCCCACATTTTTATTACATATCTTTTCATTACATTTTAAAAACAGAGGATCTTTCAATTCTAGTGTCATGGAAATCAGGAACATAATACATGAAAACAACATAAAACATTCTTCTAATCCACTCGTAAGGATTCATCATAGGTTCATCCTATGTACAATTACTGCATCTCATATCCTAGAGACATACATCAAATGAAAGATTGAGTAGAAGGCTTAGTAAGGAAAATAAGTGAAATAATTGACATGTGATCTTGAGAAATATTAATAAGAACCTGATAAAAATCATAAAGACACAAGAAATGGATTAATAGGAATATCATGGTAAAAATAACATGAATCATAACTTGAATATGTGGCTACAACATCTCATTTACACATTCATGAACATATCACCATGGTTTATCCCCGAGGTGTCTAAAAATTACCATGGTTATTCACCAAGGTATCAGGAAACTTATCATCTCTAGAGATTAATTCTATACCCAATGCATTGGATCGCTATCAAGGTGAACCATTAATATGACTTTATTTTTATGTGATCCACATATATCATAATCAAACATTTCATAAATAACTCAAAGAGAGTAAAAGAAATGGGTTCGCTTCAAAATATTGACGTTTTAAAAGTGATTAAAAATAAGATCATTCTTTCATTTATAACCCATATAATGGGAGTGAGGGTTACATGTATGTCAATTACAGAATAAAATATATCATTTTTTGTATCAATGAACACCCATAGAAACAAAATATGACTGGGTATTCACATAAATAAAACAAGATTATACCTTGAGAAAAAGAGAGTGAAATTTTGAGACGAAATTTTTGCAGCATAACGACTATATAACAAGGTTTTAGAAAATAATATAAAGAGAGGGGAAAAGGGTCAACCATAAATAAAAGAATAATTTTACATTATAGTTACATAATAAAAATTAATAATATCATGGTGTGGACAATTGAATGACACACCACATGAAAAGGAAACTTGCAAGGAAAGGGAAATTAGAATTTCTTTTACGAAAATTCGGCATCCTAATGACGTCACATAAAAAATTCCAAAAATAAATTAATGAGAGATTAAAGGGTATATAATCATTTAGAAATGAAATGGAAAGTAGTAAAGATAAATAAGAACAAGCCCCCTCATACTAAAATGGAACTATAAGACATAACATAAAGGAAGTCATGACTTAAAAGAGGACGGTGAAAGGTTCCCTTACCTTGAAGAGTAAATTCAAAAAGCATGAAGGTAGAGACCATGGGAGGATTTAGGGCACCTTGGGAGGAGTCACTAGGAGGTAAGGAGACCATAACTTCGTTGAGTAGTATTTTGGAATGAAATGAATGAGGGAAATGGATTGGTATTTATAGGAAAAGTGAGGGAATAAATTATTAATTTCAAGGGACACCTCATCAATGGTATTTGAAAAACCATGGACTTTCCCATGGTATTTTCCAATGGTATTGGCCACATGGGACAAGTAATAGAATGTCACACTATTCATAGGTTGACCAGAAATCTTACATCATTAATGATGTCATTAAATACCTGAAACTCAAAACATTATTATTACTATTCCCCAAATATTCAACTATTTCTGAAATATTCCCAAAAATAACTGTAACATACTATGGATGCTCTGAATTAAAAAAAAACTCAATTTTATAAAAACAATTTTCTAAATATTTTTACATTAATTTTTAAATAAAATCATTATTAATCCAAAAATAAAACATTAAAACTACAACTTATTTTGTAACATCTTAAAAAAGTAATCAAGATCCCATAAATTTATTGTATAAACATAATGAAATAATGAATCAATTTAATATTACATTCTATGAAAATATATTTCCATTTTAAATTATTAAATTAATTATAAAATTGTAAATAAAATATTTATAACATACAAAAATACCAAAAATTATACTATGATCATTTTTTTACTTTTATGATGCTTAAATTTTATTTATACATTCATGAGTGAAGTTTCTTTTTTATTGGATAATTTACTATTCATTACTATTCATTACTATTCATACGAGTATGTTACTATTCATACTTTACTATTCAATAAAAATCAAGTTGATCTTATTAGACTCCAAATTTCCCACTGATCACAACTGTAGAAGACCGTTTTTTGAAAATCATTTCACATCATTAATTATTTAAAGAATACAAAAAATATTTGAAATTCCCCTTTTCTCCTAAATTCCTTAATAATATACATCCTATATTTATCTGCATATTTGAAATTCACAAACATTTCCATAATAAGAAATAACAATTGTATTTATATAAAAGGATTACACAAAGCCGCTAAGGTCTCGTTACATAGCCCCTTATAACACCAACATATGACCTAAGTGTAAGATGTGCTATGGTGACAGAATCATGGGCTGGCTCGGACAACATTTCCAGAGTGGTGATTTCTATCAGCTTGAACTTCCCCCTTAGGAGATTCTATTCAAGCTTCATATGTTTATGTTGGGAATGAGCTCAGTCGAGAGCAAAGCCCAGTGATTCTACCTCCTTCCCAAGCTCCGAAAGATGGGCTAAATATGGCCTGAGTCTACTGGATGAGGTCGTTTAATATTCTTTTTATATTAATTAACCAAGATAATTGTATTTATAAAAACACAAAGCTGGGAATATTGTTTTCAACAGTCATATTGACCAACGATCATATAACAGTCGAAACTCAACGGTCTCATTTTAACTATACTCACTTCATTAGTTAAAAGATATAGTTTTTTTGAGAATAAAATAACATAACACACAAATTTAGGAACAAAATATAATTTAAATATTCGGGTTGTTACACCAAGCTTCCATGGTACGTTTCCCTTTGAATAATGCAATAACTTGCATTGTACGCAAATTCGAGATTCTAACACACCCTGACCAATAAAACAAGCCATTATAAATAGTAATACCCAATTTTTGATATTTTATAAATTTTATTTTTCAAAATGGACTTCATTTGTGAATTTGGAATATCGAAATTATCTTAGGGTGAATTTATGGTATTTTTCTAAAAACTTTCAATTTTTTATGAAAAGTGAAAAACATTGTGTTGCTCATCAAAACCGAATTTTTTATTTAAATAATTTTTTATTTTATTTAAATTTATTTTAGGTCAAAATAGACACATAACACCTATATAACTTCAATGTAATTCATTGGAGTCATTTTATAATATTTTTAGTAATATAATAAATTTTATTGAACTTTTTACCGTCTTCAACACACCTCCTAGGAGCATTTTCAAATTTATGTAAAACTTAATTTTACAACTTATTTGAGTTGAATTTCAAAAATATGAGAGAAAAGGTTTAAATCAGTAAGTAAAATTTTGTTCAATATGATAAAAAAAATTTGTGGATAATAACTTTTTTAATTTTATATACCACGGTTAAATGTAAATAGGGTAATTAAGGGTAAAAATGATATTATAATTACCCTAATAGATGTCCTAATTCTATTTGATAAGTGTAAATCGCCATAAAAACAACCTTAGTAATAAATTATGACCCCCTTTGGTTCACTTAGATTATATTAGGACATTTATTATTATTTTTATTTAAAGAAGAGTTAAAAGTGTTAAATTCAATGTTTAATAACTAATCCATTTTTTATATAGGGTTATACATAAGTTAATTTAGACTATAAATATTCATTAGAAAGATAAAATTATTTTCTATATAATTGTTTTTTATTTATAATTTTGAGACATTAAATAATTTAATTTATTTATGACACAATGATGATGCCTTAATTACCTTATTAATGAAAGATTACAATAATTGATATTATAAATATCCAAATAAATGTAATTTGATAATTTTGATAAATTACACTAATTTTATAAGTTAATAAGACATTTTAGGGTTTATTAACTAATTTTTTTCAAAGTAATAATTCTGTAATGATTTTTACAAAAAACTGATTACTAAATAGTGTCAAAATTGACATAATTGAGTTTTTAAACCAAATACTAAATTATTAATGGATATAATATTTATAAAAATCAAAGGTTCAGAAAAAGGACTTATATAAGTTTATATATATTAATAATAAACCACATGGAGTTTTCTTGGAATGTTATATTATCTTTATTAACAAAATAATATAAATATACCAAGAGACATGGTAAATGTAAAACTATTTAACTAAGAGGAAAATATAAATTATAAGGTCAATATAGTGACCTAAACCTATCTATAACCAATTTTTTAAGATTTTTTTGAACCATCTCCACCTTATCCTTGAAATAAATCATCTTGGAGCCATTAAAAACCCAAAAATTATTTTATTATAAAATAATATTTTAATCTTTTCCTAAAGTAACCCTCACCTCTATTATAAAAAGTTTCTTCACCTTGACTTAATTTCACACCTCCAAAATCATTGGGTTCGGCCAAACCTTTCCCACCAACTTCCCTCCCTTCATCCTAGAGGCCATACTTTGGTCATAAAGCCATCCTATGGAGCCCATTTGATCAAATCAAAAGGAAGAACCCAAAGAAGAGGTAAATATTTCATCACATCTTTCATGTTCTTTTCCTCTTCCACTTCCTCTTTCTTTGTTGTTTTCATTATAAAATAATAACTCCCATCATTATATATACTGCGATGTTATTTTAAAAATGGTTCAACCATATTCATTATTCCCCTCTTTCCCCCTTCATTTAGACAGGGATTTCATCATGTGAGAATCTTATTTTGAGTGTTTTAATGTAGAGAATATGATGGTCGGATTTGGATTAGTATACACGATATAAAGAGATGTTTTTTGAGATTTGTATTTTATTAGGAGATGATTGTTGATTGAACTGGTCTAGGAGAGATCATTAAAGATTTTGTGGGGTTAGTACTTCAGTTTGAACCAGTGTAGAGGTTCCTCGTAGTCCTTATAAATGTATGTATATTAGTCCATATGCCATGTGTGGGTCCTTTATCTATGATATGGCAATTGTTCATCATTGAGTTATAGTGGCATGTGCGTCCTATATTGGTGTTGTGGCACCCTCGACTATAGTGGATAGTAATGAGGAGTAGTCCCCTCAACATAGATTATGTTGATGTCTCAAATGAGTTTTTTCATTAGTTGTGGTATTTCTTATATGCATATAGACTCATCGAATGCAGCTATGTTTTGAGGTGGATATACCCCTCTCAATCATCTAGTTTTTTTATAATTGCATATTTGTACTATGAATTTTTCCCCCTAGTATTTTGGTTGAAATGACAATTTTCATCTATCTTTTTCTCCCTCATTGATTCTTCTTCCATTCTATATGGTATGTATATATTGACCCCTACCTGGGATTCTGGAACACATTTTTTGATTTAGGTAAAAAATAAACAGATCAACAGTGAATTTGGTGGAACATAAGGATACTTGGGTTCATTAACTATGTATGGTTTTTTGAGACATTGATATTAGAATATTGTGTTAGTTAGTGTTATTTTATTCTAGTTTTCATTATTTATGGAATTATTTTTTCAATGAGAATATATTCTAGCCTTTTACATATTTTCTATCATGTTATATTCATATGTATTCAATAGATAATATTTCATGCATGGTTTTACTCTTGATGTTACAGTTTTTATTATATTTTTTATACTGATTCACTGAAAAGGTTAGGTGTATACAAATATTTACAATAGAAAAATGAATCACATTTTATTTATTCTTCTTTGGAGCTATAAACCATCACCTAGCCTATTATAGGATCTATTTGAATTATCAGAACTTGGCATTTCAGGATCCAGGTTGACCCCAGCGACTCGAGTTGTGAAAGATAAAAACCTGGTAACCCTAGATATTTTCCATCTAGAGTAATATCAATATTTTATTTTTCATTATACCAATTTATTTGGAACCCATTTGATCATATTTACCATAAATATGTTTTTTCAGATATGGTTTCACAGTATAGACTAAATCAAAACATGTGTTAATATGAAATCTACAAGATAATTCAAGGGGTGAAATGGTGTAAGAAAATAGTGTCACTTTAAACAATGTTCATAAAATAATGGGGATAGAGATGAAATAATGGAAATAATAACTATATTAAAATGTCTAGAATGAATGGATAATGCATTTACTCCAACATTACAATATCTCAACATGTAACTAAACTCAATGCATTGATTCAGGATCATTATACTATCCCAGATAATTTATGTATGGTCCCACAGGAAATAGAATTTATTTCAAAGTAACCCAATGATAATAGAATAATATTATTACACTATATAAATGTTAATATTATATTGATTATAAATCCTGAGAGAAATAGGAATGGATCTTTCCTATATTCCGATGGATGTACCAGGGACAAAAAATATGTTGAAACCAATATGCACATAACCCCTATTATCATGGATCGGTCTACCATCTTGCATAACCATGATGAACCAAGAACCACCTATATCAAACATCAGATATAGGGTCCCAGTAGATTGTATAATTATTTTCTTATTGGGATATTAATTTTTTGTTCATTTTGGGGTCTATTTAAATTTTTAGTCATTAAAAAATTTAAATATGAATGTATCCCTGAGCATGGTTGATTTGGAAATGGAATGAGAGTTTTACTAATAATGAAATTCATTGAGTGATAGAAATATAGAATGGGTAAACAGTTAAATATGGCTTCCATTTTATAACAAAGGGGTGTGTAATATGTTCATGATGATTTTTGGATAAGGTTTACTTTGGGACATTCACCATTTTAATTAGCTATCAATTTTAGATTATCCTCAAGGAACTTTAAAGTTATAATAATTGTAAAAAGTGTTTTAAAATAAAGTATAGAATAATATAGAGAAGGTTGTGATAAATATCTTAACAATCAATTATTAATATATTTATTATAGAACAAAATAGGGATTTGAACACCCTAGTTCTGGGGGATTCATCCCATTATGTTTAAATATTTTTTTTGAAATGATAAAACATATCACTTTGATGATGGTATCAAATGAATGAAGTGATGTTAATGATTTTTTATTTATAATCTATGGAAAACACTAATGTGATTATTATTATGTTACAAACTTTCATTGGAATAGAGTTATGCTATTTTAGTGTTTTTGATAAATACTGAATTTGATTGGATGTTATTGAAGAGCTCATGAGATGAGTCACAATGATTCTAAACATTATGTGTCTGTAGGTATATAATTTTGATATAGATGTTGAGATTTGGATAAGACTATATATATATACATATATATATATATGGACCATCTCATTGATAAATGACCATTATATGGTTCATATATTAATTTGTAAAAAATAAGAGTGAATTTCACTAGTGTATAATAATTATCTAGACTCTATGCATGCATGAATATTTTTAAACACAAGGATCATCCATTGTGTGTATGAAATAATCACCATTTTCAATGAATCTTATCAGAAATATTAAACATTATAAACATGATTCAATGTCAAGTAAGAAATATATATCCCTATATAAAAATAATTTTTTAATATTAAATAGAATAGTCTATATTAAAAACAATATTGGGAAGCATGATGAATGTATATATATGTAAGAATAGTAAGTGAAAAAATGAGAAACATATAGAAATAAAAATTTGATTATTTCAATAAATAATATTTTTTTGTAAATGAATTTAGTTAATTTTTAAACTCTTTTTAATTGATTCAAACATCACAAATAGTCTTGTGTGATTCAATCCAATGGATAATGAAATGTTAATCCTCAATTTTTGAGAAATTGTTTTATGAAACATGAAATTATGGAAGGAATTAATTTCTATTTGTTGATAAGATCATAATTTTTCTTAAATTATTTAGACATTTATCTATTGAAATATTTATGTTTACATTATTAATAAACATGGGATTTAATATACATCACTAAGAAAGAAATGATCAATGTTGGATTCATTTATAAGAAATAAATTATGACTAAATTTGATATTACAGATTAATAAAATATTTAAATTAATTTAAATATTAATAAGCATTAATTGAATGTTTTAAATAAAAAGATCATTATGATTCATTGAAAATAAAAACAATGATGTATGGGATTAGGTAATATATGTGCTATAATGATTAATGTGCAATTTCTATTTTTTTATTCATAGAAACTCTATTGATAAATTAATAGGGTAAATAATAAATGAAAATGTTTTTATTTTTTATATGTTCATTATAAATTTCAATGATGTGGATTTATATTAAATATTTAGTGAATTTTAACTTGATCATATTGGTAGAATAACATGGATGATCCATTGAAAAAAGATAAATAATAAAGAAAAAAATGGAAGGGAACCCCAATATACTTTCATGAGATAATATTTTTACGGAGAAACGATATATGAGTTCATGGGACCAAAACCATATATGAAAAATGGGAGAAAATTTTGAAAAGGGTTCTTTGGAACTATATACAGTTTGATTTTTTATATTCTAAATATTGATTACCATACATGTAATATATTAATATTATATATTAGAAGTGGACTTTTTTATATTAATACAATCAATTATAGAACTATAAAGGTTCAGTTCTATAAAAATATTTGATACACAATAAACAAGTAAATAAAAGATAAACATTATTTCAGATTAATTTCATAATAATAAATACACATAGTGGACTAATTATACATGAAACATTCATCAATACCATTAGAGAGAAATAATAATAAACGGTAATGTTAGATCCTCATTATGGGTAAACATAAGATACTACCATAAAAGATAAAAAGTGAACACAAGGTAAGAATAATGGTATAAAACTTTATCAGAAAATTAAATAATCATACCCACCCAGTTAAAAATATTATACATGAATCATGGAAAGAGGTTTTATAAATTGAAATCCAAAATGAATTAGAGTTTTAAATAATCAATAATAGATCATCCTCTATAGTAAAATTGTATAATAATAATTCATATGTTTTTGGAATTAAAATAATTATATAAAATCACTTCCTTAGTTTTAATTCACTTATGAGACTACTACTATAGACATATTCCCATAATGTAAAGGACTGCACAAGTATTTCAAACATTCTCTTTTGAGTAACATCCATCTAGTTAACTCCACTATTATTTATAAGTTTATTAAGTACTTCATCTCTTAGTTGTTTCGAAACTCCAATTTCACTAATCAATGAATTGGTGGGATATAACTGAACTATTTATCCTTATTTTATAATATCACCATCCATTCTTGGTTTCTAATGGTACTGCCAATAAGAAATTCATAATCCATTCAGATTTATGTTAAATGATTATGAAATCCTTGATCATTACATAATTGAATAATTGATGGAATAAAAAATTGTTCCATTGAAATTTAATCATCATAAAAAAATCAATATTGTTAAATAATACCGATAGTTATAGTAAATCCTATCTAAAAAAATAGAACATCCATGGAATTTTTTTTTGGAAAATATCATATTAATATTAAAATCACAACATTAGAATATTGATAATTTCCAAAAATATTCATAAATAGATTTAAATAGAAAATATACAAATAAACTTATAATTTAATCCTTAATCGAAAATTATTCATTATGGTGGAAAAATATATTCTTATAGTGTATGTTAGAATAAAATATTATTTCATGTTTTGTAAGAAAATTCAGAAGTACCTCATTTAGAAAATAAATATAATTCACATGTGAAATAATTATATAAACATTCAAGAACGGGTAAAAATTTGTTCAATTAATCATTACATATTAATTAGAACA
The DNA here is from genome assembly GCA_963277665.1 of Viscum album. NCBI lineage: Eukaryota > Viridiplantae > Streptophyta > Magnoliopsida > Santalales > Viscaceae > Viscum > Viscum album. Next base: position 1,733,939,999 of record OY728119.1, on the reverse strand, counting down.
TTATTGAAAACATTTTAATGAAAATATGGAAATGGAAAAAAATAATGCCCTACTGATGAGAAATGCATAGTTGTTAATCTAGAAAAATATTATTTCAGTCCCTTGGGTACATAAATAGAGTAAAATGAAAGGATTAAATTTAATATTGGTTAATAAAATAAGTATTATACATGAAATATTATTTTTAAGAGATAGATCATATGGTTTTATGATCAAAATATTTAGGCATAACCAATCCCAATTAAATCGATATTCTGACATATAAACCTTAATTATTAAGTAATAATTTATTCACAAACCGCATGACTAAAATAAAATAAAAATAAACACTAAATAACATTAATGAAAGGATAATAATAACACAACCTATCCTGGGGTTATTATATACACATAATAAAAAATAACGTGTGTATAATATAACAATTTTCCAAAATAAGAAAATTTGATATTGTAATCACATACATCATTGATTAAATATGAATCAAGTACCCTTGTATGAAATAATTGGAATTTTAACATTAATTTTTTTTATAGTAATACATTATATTACTATTAATATAATAAGTTTATACATCTAATAAAAATAAAGATAAACATAATGTCAAATAAGTCTCAGCAAATCAAAATTGAGATAAAGAACCCTTACAACAGTATTAATTTATGTGACCAAATTCATTCAAATATTTTAAATTATATACTCTTATAAATTAAAATAATTTAATAAAAAATTATAAAATAACACAATCATTGGAATTATATACAATATATAAAAAATATATTGGTTTATTCAATTGAATCGTGTCTCAATGACAAGAAATAGAGATGATTCCCTTAATATATATCCATCTTGATTCATAAGAGATCTATCCTCCTATATAAAATTTTCTATTTTTTATAAATTAGTAAAATAATAATAACAATATATATTTTTATTTTCATATATGATCCAAATATATCATTTCAACATCCATCTATAAATAATTCCATTTTTGGATTTTCATTTTAAGAATTAATTTATTCATTATTCATGTATGTTTTCGAAAAATAGTTATGGTCCTTGAAATTTGGAAATTATTATTGAATATAAAGAATTTTAATCATGATATTAATATAATATATTATAATGATGAAAATATTTACAACCATTCATATAATTTGTTTTTTAAAAATAAATTCTATCACTAAATGAAGATAGTAATTTATACAAACACATGAGTGATGTTTTCATGTTTTTATGTATGTAAAAAAGGATGTTAAATGATAATTATACATTAACTACTCAATATTAAATTTAAAATTGAATATATTTTCTATTAAATGTATCATTGTTATCATCCATGTAAATAATGAATGATAAAGAAACCACAACGCTTTATAGAGGTGGTAGTCCACACATACAGAATATTTAAATTGTTATTTATAGATTTATTGGAACATAAGAAGGTAGATAATAATGAAATATGGTGATGGAAAATAAATTATAATTCTACACGGTAACAGTAGTCCACATGTACACACAAGTGAAAATATCATTATCTAGTTGATCAAAAGGTATGCAAGATGATATAATAATATAATGTCAGAAAATTAGAAATGTAAAAATATAATTTAATCAAAATGATATAAATTATTATATACACAGAAGAAATATGGAGATCTTAAATGGATCTTATCACTTCGTGGTAGCAGTGAAGCACATGTATGCATGAGCGATTGTGTTATTTCCATTTTGATTGTGAAAGGGCCGAAATATATAGTTTCTTTATAATAATAACATACAATTATATTAATTATAATTTTTTAGTAATTATTCTAGGATTAATAATTCTTGGATAATGTGTAAGAAGAAATTAAATCATATAGCTTTGTTAATATCTATACCACTTCTTTAAGAGGCCACATTTGGATAACTCCGTAAGATTTCCCATAAGAAAAGACAATAATCTCTACAATGAAGGAAAGGTGTTTTTGATGTTTTTGGATAAGGTATTAGTTGAGATATAAGGATTGAATAGAGTATATAATGTAATTAATGGGGGTGTCCTCTTAAAATCGATGGGAGGGACAAAGATGGAATTTCTTGACAGATATAAATTATATATGATCACTTTCATGGGAATATGACTCAAAATAGATAGTTATTGACATATTGGATAATAAAATATTCAAATAACTTCAACCAATATGTTTTTACAAGTTTATGTAACAATGATACCCATATGTCTTAGTTTAAGGACATGATAAAACTATTTGAACATGAAATATGGTAACAAAATTTTAATGTTTTTACTATTCACTATGAACAAAAAAATATTTTTCACAAATTAGTTTATATTAATTATGTTACATACAAATATGGAACATTTTTCACTATATTGAATTTCTACATGTGGAAAATTTTAATTTTAAATAATCATGCAAACTGTAATGAATTCCATTTCAGAAAAATGCATTTTTAATAAAATAAAATTTAAATTATTATTGTCAATTAAAAATGATTAAATTATTCTAAATAAATAATTTAATATTAAAAATATAAATTTAATTAAAAAAAATATTCATTAGAGACTAATATAACTTATTAATATAATAAATACAATGTGCTCAGGATTTTTTTTAGAAAAATGTGTTTTTAATATCAAAATGAACCGTATATAAACAAAAAATTAATGATGATTTTTATGGTTTGAATAAAAATATTTATAATTATTTTATAACTATGTTAAATAAATATCATATTAAAAACAAAATTTTACTTTTATATGAATATTATTTATATATTTTACAAAAAAACCACAATTAATAGAAAAAAAATATTTACAGAAAAAGACTAAAATTCACACTAAGATACTATGAAATTGTTGATTTTGAAATTAAATTTTAATTTATATAAAAAATTTAATAAAAAAATTTAAATATTAATTATAATGAAATATAATGTAATATGAAATAAAAATAATTTTTTAGGAAGAAACATTTTTAATGAATTTAATGATTTTACTAGAAATTGAGTACCCGATTTATACGACAACACGATTTCAGGGGTGGGTGTGGATGGATTGGGTGGCGTGACGGCAATGACAACTTCTGATGCAAGTATGGTGGTGATGATCATGGATGTAATGAGTGGAGTGACAACATTTTTTGACACTGTAAGGACTATGGTGGCTGTTGCAAATCACGAGGGCAAAAGGATGTTTGTGAGGCCAGATGATGTGAGTATGGTGGTGATGACTTGTGTGGGCCGTGAAACATTGTTGTACTAGGAGAGGCACATTAGAATGGACCAGATCTATGGATACACGGTGGTTGATGAACCTACTACAATTATAGGTTTGGGAATCATGCGACCTTCATTAGTGGTGGCCGGTAAAGATAGTGTACTGGCTCAGTGCCCTCCATAGTTGGCAAATAAGATTGAATTGGGAAAAGTTAAGTTTCTAACCCTAAATATGATTCTCTGGAGAAAATGGTCCTGAAAGAAAACACTACTCACATGACTGCTATCAGAGAAGTGATTCATGACATATTTAAAATTTATAAAAACAACCCATAATAACTAGGCTTGTTCTTCTAATTGGAGGAAAGCATTGTATTCTTGTTGATTTAGTTCGAAAAATTACCTCTATATGGTGTTTTTCAAAATAAATGTGCATTTCGTTTGGTTGAGGTTATATTGATATCATTTTTCCATCAGTGGATCTCAATATAAGGGCATGAGTGATTGACTCAATTTTCTTAAGTCCAGGTATGTTAAGCTTTTCATAGTGGGATTTTTGGTTTAATATTTTCACAATAAAAACACTAAAGTTAATGTATAGATCAAGAATATTGGAGTCAATTGGATATTGTGGAATCTTAAAATATTTTTTGATATTGCCTCTTCTGTTGGGATCCCAAAATATATGGATAAGAATACTGGGGATTTCAAATTTGGTTACTATTCTAGAGTTCTGGTCGAGGTTTACTTGAGAAGTAACTTGATTTATAATATTGTTTTATCAACAATGGATGATGATAGTCCTTTAAAAGTGGGATATTAATGGTTTATAAGTTATTTTTTGAGTTTTACTATATTGGTCATGGAATGGATAAAAGGCAAAAGTCTGGGTTTTTCTCATTTTCCCACTCCAAAGGGTACCCTGAGGCTTCTTGAAGAAAGAAATTGTGGATGAAGTCGAAACAAAATAATGTAGACTCAATTAGTGTTTCACAACCCACACCTGACAAAGGAAATGTCGAGATTAGTGATTATTCAGAGTAGGAGCTTACATAGGAGACTCATAGGTCAGGGGATATTTTCTCGAAGATTCAAAGGGAGGAGGGGGACTTGGGTCTTTAGAGAAAAAAATCCTCCAAGGTAATTAAAGGGAAACAAAATTTGGGTGATGAGAACATTTCAAGAATTAAAGATGAAATCAATAAATTAATAGAATCTTAAGGGATCCATGTATGGTGGGATTACATCCTGGAGGATTCCCAAATGATATCCTCATTTAGTCAGGTATTGTCAAAAGTGAGAGATGTTGTTGTAGATGTGGAAGGTTTTCAACCCATTCCACAATGAAAATTGAAATAATGGAAATACTTTTCCTACCTCAAGACGACCATGGTCACTAGGTCTCATGGTCCATAAGATAACTCTGACTTGTATGATGATTATGATAACTCATGTCATCATGATTATGAATTTTGATTCTAGTTCATATAGTCTTGAGGGAATTATGCTTGTATAACCCCTTCCATATCCTTCATGTTCCTGTTTTTTATTTTTAATAAGTGGGATTTACCTGAATATTTTCAAAACATAAATGATAAAAAACACTTACACTGTATTTAATGAGAAATATTTTATAAAATTTATGGGTCTTACATTCTCCTTTATAAGGTAAATTCATCATTAAAAATTAATTATATCCATAGTAAAAGGAATAATTTTGAAAATATGTTTATCGAAAAAGGATATTTTAAAAAGGAAATAAAGAATATTTTGATAGAGGATTTGTGAATCATAAAAGTTAATAGAATTAACACAAAATCAGGTTTCGAGATATAGAAAACAATAGTAAGATAAATAATCATGAACATTAAGGGGAAAGATAATATACAAATAATTGAATTTATTTGCATAGAAAATTTTTATGATAAATTTAATTCTCATGAATACATATATTAATAAGGGGTGAAACTAACCATTAACTCCTCAGAAACAAATGATGATAGGAAAATATTTTCATTTTCAGCATCATTTTTCATAGAGTTGAGAAATTATTTTACATAGATGATTTGAAAATATACATACATTCATTATCTAAATACATTAATATAATTTCATCATTTTATGTGTGTTTAAATTATCTTCTACCACTTTTCATCCAAATTCAGAAAATATGAATTTTTCATGACCAAACCACAAAAAATACCCTTTAATAGATCATAATATCTATTAAATAATGAAAATTGAATCATTGTTTCACTAATTGTTTTTCTAAAAAATGGTTAATAAAAGGAAAAAAATAAGGCTTAATCTTAACATCATGAAATAATACACTAATATCAAGTACCTAAATAATAACACCAATAATTCTATATAAACCATTACTTAAATAGATTTCAACAAAACACCTCCACATTATATCTGACCAAATTCAAAACACATAAAATTCTGAAAATTGTCCCAAAAGTTCTGAAGTCATGAAAGAATTATTGCCCAAAAACATAATGTATCACTTAATGTGTCTTACCAAACATGTGAATACCTAGATCATATATTTTACAGAACATTATAATATCATTATTCACCATATAACTTCAATGAAAACATAAATTCTTCTAAGAAAAATATTATCCCTATTCCACAAAAAAAATCATATACTATCGAATATATTTTAGACATCTTAGATCGATAAAAATTCATTGAGGATAACAAAAATAATTTTTTTTAGAAAGCAACTAATTAATTTAATGTCCAACAATACTACCCAATTTACTTTTTCCAAATTCATATTATTATTATCCTGACTAAAAATTATTATCTCAAACGTATGTATATATTTTTTGGTATTGATCCCCCAATAATTTATTTTCAAAAAATACCAACATACCAGAACAAATCCTTTCATTGTTATCTATATCATTTAATATTGTTCTGCGAATCGATAATGATAATATACATTAGAATTATCATTTTATGTTTCATTATTTCTATGACCAAAATATCAATGTAGAAATATTTTCGTAATAAAATTATAATAAATCCTTAAATAAACATTTCAGTCACTCAACTTTAATGTTTCACATAACATATAACCTTCCTCGGTATAATAGTTTTTCCTTGAATTTGAGAATTGGTTTCGAGAATTTATGTGTTCCCCACATATAAAGAATTGAACAAAAGTTTCTACCATAGGATGTATTTTTGTACCACAACTGAACTCTTAAAATTTTTTCTTGAAATTTCTTTTTACATGTCATTATTTTAAACACATAAAAATATTCTCTTTCCATTACGAAACTTAACTAAGAAATTATTCCCACATTATTTAAATTATGAAATAAATCACCATTACTATATATTTAAATGAAATACTAGATTTCATTTATTTAGTTTTTTCTGAATGGCATATATGATTAGTATAATATAAATATCTCAAGTTATTTGGTTATGTATAATCACCAATTTTTAAATTTAATCTATTATATTAGTTTGTTTCTAATGAAAAAAATCATTTTATCCCCTATTTCATTAAGTTATAACATGATTCTTTTGAGTTCTAGAAATTGAATGATTCCCAAAAAACAAATAATGAGAAACAATAATTATATTGGGAAATATTATAATACAGAAATTAACTTATATAATGTATAAATCTTGAAACATTCTATTTAAACTATGTTATATTAGGAGTAACCTAGGAAATCTATGATAAAAATCATTTTATATCATTCAAAATAGATTATAAAGAAAATGTGGGTTAACCAACGAATATTATTGAGTATTTTCAAAGAAGGTTTGCAATAAGGGAACATTCACTCTAAACTATTATTATTTCCATGATATAATATACAATAATTATTAAGGTTTATTGTCCCTAGTTGGATATATTCAAATAAATCATCTACTCATAATTTCAAGATAAGAATTTATTTCTATGAAAATAAAAAAGATTAATAATATAAAAAATTTGAATGTTACACAATACATACACACATCCTAAGGGCTCACACAAGAGTTTCCTAAAACTAGTTTTAAAATGTTATGAAACCTTTCTCTGACACCAACTATAACAACCCAAAAATTTCCTTTATAATTACCATATCATATTATTAAAATATTAATTACAAATTAATGAAATCCATTAGAAAAATAATAATTAATTAGTTTATTTGGAAGCATAGATATTTAAGAAACTAGTATGTATAAGATTTATATTATTTACCATTATGTTCTTCAAAAATAATTCATAGATTCAACATAGTTATATCCATTATTCATAACCTGGGGAATGGAAACATAAGAAAAGGTTAGATCAGATTCTTCGTATGGGTAAATTTAATACATATATAAATAACAGTGTATGAGTTAGAATGAGTTAAACATATAATGATATTGGAAAATGAATAGAATTCTAAATATTAATACGAAATAATCCCAATAGATTTAAACATTAATGATGGAATAATAATTTTTAAATTCAACTACATAAGGTATAACAATGAAAAATAATCAATAATCCAGCATGATCTAGGAGAAAATATCTAAAACAGAATTCACACAATTATTGTAAATTCCATATCATAGGTTCACTCCTAATATTATCAATGTGGAAAATGTACCATAATGGAAATCTCTACCTAGTCTCTTCCAGCATTATATTTGGAGTAACATCTATCATGTAAAATTCCATAACTATTTGGATTGTATTAACTATATAATCTTATATGATTTTCTAATCTCTGTCATTATTACCTAATTCATTATAGTGATATAATTTAACCACCCGTACTATGTTTATAATATAACCGAATTTCAATGGTTTGTAATGGAACCACCCATTATATAATAATATTATATTATTATCTATCTTAGGAAATCACGAAAACATTTATCATTACAAAAATGCTTAACTAATTTATAGAGAACACAATTGATTAAAAAATTATAATTTCAAACATAAACCATCCAAATAAGGAATAAATATTATAACTTTGGATCATATCCCTAGTAAATCATAACAAACATCAAATAATGATTTTATAGATAATATATAACTTCAAAATATTGGTGTAATATTTTATTAAGGAAAAAACCATTAATTTTTATGTCAGTAATTTTAAATATTAAATACATAGAAAATATTAAGAAATTTTTGTGTATGTAAATAAAAAAAGAAATATATAATGAAATATAAAAGAAAAAGAGTATTTTCGATGGATGAGAATGTTTCTCATTCACTATATGATAAAAAAAGTAATTTTATATTTTTTATAAAAATTAAAATATTCCCCATTTGGAAAATAAAAATGATTATTCCATTTAATTTTTTTAAAATATATTCAAGGTTTAAAATAAAAATTAAATATTTTTATAAATTAATATTAATATTCTTGAAAATATTTTGACAATATTTGGACATGTCAGGAATGATTACTGATCACATAGAAAAACATGATTGGTTTTACATAAAATAATCAGTCTTTTTCTTGTGTATATAAAGTGAGGAAAATTAAAGTAAAAATTATAATTTTAATTGACATCAAGGTAATAATAATAGATATATTTTTCACGGTGATAGATTATATAATTTCTCCTGTGAAAATTTTATGTATAAATAGTATAGGAAAAAATTTGATTGTAACATAAAACCCATACTACATTGGAAACATTTTATTCATGGAAAAAAATGAAAAAAGATATATTGAAACATTAAATAACATCAAAATTAATATATTCATGAAAAAAATATCAAATGGGTAATTGATACAATTCATAAAATAGTATCGGTGTATAAAATAATATATTCTATAAATAATTCAATTTAAAATACTAAACCTATATAACTTTGGAAATATTCAAATCAAATATATTTTAATGAAATAAAATTAGTTATAACATTAAATTATATTATTTAATAATGATATATTATATAAAATATCAATGTATTAGTAGATAAACATCAATATAATAAAAATATTTACAAAATTAAACACGTATCAGTGAAACCAAATTGATATGAAGTACCCTTATGACTATAATATTTTTTGGAAATAAATTAATTGGAATATAGAAAACAATATAATTATAGAAATAAATTCAATAAATCATATATTATTTAGTAATAAATTTTTTTCCACTCTTTAAACCCTAAAAAAATATCGGGTATCATATTAAAACACATCTCAGAGAAGATAAATCAAGACAAAACCATTACATTTTAATTAAAATGATGTGTATGGTTACTAAATTTTAGTATAATAAATTAATATTAATTATAATTAAATAACATAGTAATTTAAATTCATATACTATCATATGTGATCCACTTATATCATTTCAACCCACATCTGTTTAAAGTTCTTTATTGATGTCATGATTTCTGATATTAGTTTCTTTATTTTTCAGGAATGTTATAGTAAAATATTTATTTTCTATTAACATTTATCATAGATTCCCCATATAAAAATTTATAATCATGATATATATATATATATATCTTATCTATTCTCTATATAAATATTTTTAATCATGTATATTATGTTAAGATGAAAGGGGAATCACAATAGTTCATAGAGATAATAATTCATAAATATAAACGAGCGATCTTTCAATTTTTAGTATATATAACGAAAGAATGGTAAAAGATAATTCAACATTAAGGAATAATTATTATTTAATTAATATCTTATATGTTCCTAAAATTTATCATTTTAGAAACCAAATTTATTGTAAATAAAAAAAATTCATATCGCTTTGTGGAGGTGGTATTCCACATATAATCAGGAGTGAAACTATTGTTCACAATTTATTTGGGAATTTACGAATGTTGATAAGATATTATAATGATATAATCATAATTTTGTGATAAATACTATATATAATCATTAATTTTATCATTTTAACAATACAAGAAATTTAGTGATGTTAAATGAATCATATCACTATGTAGACGTGATAGTACATATGTACACATGGGGAATACCATTATTTATTATTTGATCTAGATGGGTTGAAAAAATTTCAAAATAATCATAATTACATATTTTTGTATTTTTATACTAGATTCAGCATATATTAATGATAGAAAATATTCAGATAAGGTGTATGAAGATATAACATTAGAATATATTTGATAAGATATACATATCTTCACTAAGAGACCCCCTTTGGAATACAATGTAAGACTTGTTATATTTTTAATAATAAAATATGATAATATCAATGAATAATATAATGAATCTTGAAGGATTTTATATCTTGTTTTATCGTGGAATTATGTATCAATTTTTGGGTTGTTTTTGGTCTCTATACGACCAAAAAAGCTATTTTTGAGATGGAAATAATAGTAAATATTTTTTTTGAAGTGTAGTTAGGAGGACCTGAAATAGGGACCGAGTTACCAGTAATGTTCCAAAATAAATTTTTTACTTTAAAAAAATATGATTATAATATGATAACATATGTTTATTTAAATTAAGATTATATTGATACGATGATATAATTAAAAGTGATATAGAAAGACTACACATGTGTTTAAATGGTGACATCTTGTTGAATATCTTTTAGTAAAGGAGTACAACAATATTATAATATAGTGTTTTGATTTTAGTGTTAATTAGAGTTTTTATTAGTCATATTATATTTAAAAAAATTTAATATGATTTATATTCCACAAATTCTTGTAACACACAAAAAAATTAAATTTAGAGAGTGGTTATATTGGAGAACCCATGATTATGAAAGTTACCCACCACAGAAAGAAGTAGGGTTTAGAGATCAACTTTTTGGAAATACCATCTTCGATATTTAATTTAGTTCATAAATTATATATGTTTTATGATTATATGGTAAAAAAATAATTATCCAACTATTCTGATTGGAAACATAGGTTTATAAAAAAATATGGTGCAATGTATAAGCCTTAAAATGGATTTTTTATAAAATAAGTAATATAAGATTCATACCACCTTTCATGTGGTTTAACTAATTTCAATGGTCATTTAAAAGTTTACTATTAATGATATGTCAGGTCTATATAGATGATATTATGTGACTATTTCAAATTAAAATTAATGTAGTTGACCTAATGGTATATGGCTCACTATAAAACCCATATTTATTATTCTATGAAAAATTTATTATTTAAATTTATGTTTTCCTGAAAATAAAATATGTATGTAATATATATGTTAATGTTTTGAGAATTTAATGATAAAATCATATTTTTATATTCATTCGATGATGTAATGTTTTATAAAAATTCTAAATTCTAATCTTTTATAAATAATTATTTATGAATTTTTCTTAAAATTCCATCTCAGATTTTTGAAGATATAAGGGTAAGGGTTTTCATGTGTTGATTTATTAGTATTTATAATAAGGGCTCTATGTGTCTTTTTAAGGGTGTTACTTGGAGAAATAAATGATATTATTATTTATGGTTTATATTGTAGGGGGTAATTGTTTTGATATTGTCTATTATTATTTATATGATACGATCATAAAAAAATTGTTTAATATATAAATTAAATATAAATATAAAATTCTCTAATTTAAACACTTTTTTTAAATAATGTTTTTTATTTTTATTATCTACCATAATATGGGAAATACCATTGGTATTATATTGGATCATAGGATAACAATAAAGCTGGTAATTTTTTATCACACCATTTACATGGATATGGTTCTGGTCTTGTATTTGATATATTTTTTGATTTAATGATTCCACTTCACAATCCCATTTTCGGCCTCTGGTGACATAGTTTTATAGATTCTATTATTCATTTCTTGTTATTTATTCCTTAACATTATTTTGTAATTTTTTTCATAGGAATTATTTTTACATTTATCCTTAATCACATCATTTTAAAATATTGAATAAAATATTATCCCATGTGACTCATTTAGATAAAAGAAAAAAACCACTGTAGTTTTATAATTTTTATTCATATTATCATGTAATTGTTTATTTCATAATGGTTATACATAGATAATGTGTTGGAATTTTTCTGATCATTTTCTCTCACATAGTATATATACTCAGACACCTCTATGTGTATGTATATTTAACACTCTTGAATAGACATTAAATTCCACAGAATGAGCGTTAAATTAATATTTATTGGACTGTTATCATATAATGAGATGTATGAAGGTGATTTAATATGATTTTTTTTTCATATTCCACATGTAGTTAGTGATCTATGTATTTTTATTTATATTCGCTCATATATTTTCTTCATTTAGTGTGTATATGTTATATATATTATTTAGATTGATATCATATTGTGTATATTTGATTATAAATTATTTATTAGTTTTTATTTATCCAATTTAGTAATCAATGTAATTATTCAAAAAATCACTCCCAATGCATAAAATTGATTCCCTTGGAATTTGATTTCATCCCATGTTTATCGAGATCATTTCTTTAGCCTTATGATACAACAACTATGTTATCAATAAAACACATCCCAGATATGTTTTCAATAAAATTAACACGGATTATGAGAGTGAATTTAGGTTTTTCATAGGTGGTGTTAAGATCATCATAATGGGATATGTAACACAATAACAAGTATGATATCCTATTTTTAAATGGAAAATCATATAAAAAAGAATTCCAAGGACTGACTGGTTCAAATAAACAATTTTTTAAATCACCATATATTTTTTATTGGTGATGTGTATTTGAAACAAATATTTTTTAGAGTCATTTTATTTATCAATTAATATTAAATAAGATTAATTATTTATGATTTATTGAGACACTCTAAAAAGAATTTAAGGTTACTTAAAGGTCATTTGTGCTTATATTATTTTTTTTTCTTATATTTATGTATTTTAAAATTTAATTTATCACTATTAATTGACATATCTATGGGTTTTATATTATTTATGGTGTTTTATATAATGACTTGTTTTTATTTTTCATTACACTGAATTTATTGATAATGGGTGTTTCTATAATTTGGGAAATTTTATGTGTACTGTTTATATGAATATTTATTCTCCTAATTTAAAATGTATAGAATTTTTATGAAATAAAAATAAAAAATCAAGCATTTTAAATAAGGTTCTATATTTTTTTTGGTTTTCAAGGAATTATTTTTTGTATTTATGATTCTTCTATTCTTAGATAGTTGTTTTGATGTTTTTTTATAATTGGGGATTTAATATGTCACTCTTTTTTTAAAATTTATTACATTGAAAATTGATTCTTAGTAATATAAAAATACATATATTTTATTTTAATGATTATATGGTAAAATTAATCCATTTTTTATATATTACATGATTCAATATGGATTAAAAAAATAATTTTTTTATTATTGGTATTTATAAAAGTTATTTTGATACATGGTGTATTATATTATATTAACTGATAAAGTTCTGATCGTGTTTTTATATTGCATTCTAAAAATGTTTTTTTATGTTATGATTTTGTCTAATGGATTTTACTAATAACATTTACTTATTTAAATAGATTTCAATTATAATATTTTGATTTTATTTGTATACTGTGTAGTGTATAGTTTATTAGGAAAAATTAAGCATTAATGAAGGGATTCAATAAAATGGAATAGATATTTGGTCAATTTAAATGAAATTATAGGAATTGAATAACGTTGGATAACAATTATTTTATTGATAAATTAACTGGTGATACATTGAAAGTTAACTTTATAGATGATTTTGATTTATTAATAGTTATATTTGATGTTATTTTTTCTTCCAAATGAGCTTATTATGTGAAGATAGTAAAACATTACACATATTTTTTTTATCTTTTGAAATTATCATATATTATGGTTTTATATTATTATTTTAATTACATAAAATAATATATTTTTTGTTTGTAAAAAAGACCTTGAAATGCTATTTATCTATTAGAAACTATGTTAGTTGACTATCATATATAATCTGATTTAGAGTTTTTTTTATTGGTGAGTGCATAAAATATATATTTATTTTGAATAATTTTTTTGTTTGAATTATTAATATTTTATATTTATTTCAAAATATGTTATTTTCTTAATAAGGGGTTGAGTATAAATCACAAAATATGATTTAATTTTTACATAATTTGAAAAATTATTTATGGTTTTATTGAACTTTTATTTTTAGTTTCAGAGTCGATTTCTGAAGCCTTATTTTAGTTTCATTTTTAAAATTTTTCTAAAATTTTATCCTTAATATTGAATTTTATTTGAATTTTTGTATTTAAATAAATTTTCATGCATACATATTGGGTGGATTTGATATCCATAAGTTTTTTAATGATTTATAGTGTTTTATGGACTTAAATTTGTTAACAAAACAATGAAAATAATTCAATGTTTGTTTGTTGAAACTTATATATTTCACAATGAAAATTTATCTATATATTTATGTTCGGTTTTTTGTTTTAATATGAACATTATTTTTAAGTGTTTTGACATGTATTTTACTAATATAGAGTAATGTTGGATTGTAATATTTTTTGTAATACCCCAATCAAAATCAATAGGTCCAAGCCTATTCATCTACTATCCTCGTGCACTCAACCTCATACATCAGAGGTTTCTGAGTAATATTGTGTGTCTACAGCGTTGTTGGGAAATTATTCCATTGTTAATCATATACATCCTAGGTTAGTTAAACATAACCATATGACATAACGAATCACTGATGATGTATAAAAATGTAAATTTTCTACCATATGTCACTAAAAGACTTGCAAAAGTAATAAAAAACCACCAAAATTTGAAGTACAAAATGTATAATGAAGAAACACAGAATGATAATGAACAATAGTGTAGTATAAATAATCCATAATCTATCATTGTATCATGTCTATATCTCATATTTATTATCGTTGGAAACCTGTGATAGAGGCTATTCTGTTACATGAATCCTTTCACATGACATTTTCAAACACATTGAGATGCCCATGTACAACATGAGAATAACCCATTCGAACACCATAAATGATTCATTAATTTAATTTCTATTATATACAAGAGTGTATTAGATGATGGATAGAAAAATGAATAGAAAAGCATATAATCCATTATTCACATTGCAAAAATGTATTGACAAAGCCCAATCAATCCTTGGACATACCTACATTGGTTCTATACAGAAATAATATCATATATATTAAATAATATTACTAATATCATGACATGTAATATATTCCACCATTCATGATAATTTTTACACCTCATTCAAAATAATGATGTGTGATGTCTCAGGGACAAGTACTTTCTAACAATGGTTTTCACTCTTTAGATGAATGAAATTAGTCTATTTTTCATAATCAAGATTATTCTCCACCATTCGATAAAACCAATATATATGTACACACATTCTAAAGGATATATGGAAGTCCTATGAGCTATTCCAAGCTAAGTCACTGAACACCCTACACCGATCCATTACAAATTATAGTTGTCATTCACCCTCCCCCTATAATGACTTAGCTATGTCTTACATGGGCACCTGTCAACCTAAACATTGAAACAATCAATCCACTGACTATGAAAAAAGGTATATAATACATAGTAAAAACATTCCCCAACAAATACTGCACAAGATTTAAAAAATTACACAAGTAATAAATAATATAAAGGGGAACAACAAGGGATATTTATTCAATGGTTTCAATGATTTACCACTTATTCAATAATTGCATATTATGAAGGGTCATAAAGTCAAGGAACATAACTAGGACCTGAAATGGGAAAAAATAAATACATATCCACAATATGGTACAACAATGGTAACATTAACTCATTAATGAATATATTTAAAAACCATTGAGAGATGACACCTGAAAAAGTATCGTTATCTATCAAGATTGAGCCTACTCAAAACAATACCTAGAATTGATCCAAAATATTTCACATAAGGTTCATTGAAAGATATTGAAGATGATTATTAAAAACAAGTGTTTCTACCCCAATACAACTCTAATAATTTTCCATTGATTTCATATTTTTGATTGATCAAAGGAAGGATTCATGTGTACTAGATATGCTAGTGATCTATAAATGATCCATGAATAAATCATTACATGGAATAAAAATAAATATATCTAGGAAAAAAATATGTATATATATGTGATATTCATATCAAGATGATATGTAAATAACTAAATTAATATTAAATAATAGAGGTTTATAGATCATATAACATATTTACCTATTCACTATCACACATGGAGGAACTAGAATCAATCTCATAGAGGATGTAGTTTAATCAAGAGAGAATGTCGAATATCTATATTCTAATGGGAATGATTTATTATTAATAGTGAATAAATTAACATGATTTATGGATATTAAATAATATTGTTTGATCATAAATTTATGCACACATAGTTTTATCACATTTTTAACAAAACTTTGCAACAATTATGTAGGGAATTATACCTCTTCTAGGAACTTGTATGGTTTGTTCATATGTAATGGAATGTGATACACCAATCATAAATGTTTACTCTATCTAGATCCATTGGGTTTTTGTGGTTTGGATCAGGATTCCCCATAACTATCCGTCCACCAAAATAAATTTCCAAATAAACTAAATGGTTTCCTTAGGGAAAGTGCATAGTATCCCCTAATCATCGTCAAAACATACACAATATTAATGGTATCTAATATTATAATCAATTTAACCATAAACAATTGATCTCAAAAAACACCATCCATAGATAAAAAACCATTAATTACTCTAGAAATTATTTCATTAAATTCTTAAAATATCCATGTTTATTATGTTCACCCCCTCTAAAAACTTATCCTCTATAAGAAGAATATCAAGGAATAATTCTCAAACATCTTGGGACACCGAGCCTAAATATTTGACTCTCTGTTCCAAGATTCCTCTTGAATTCAACCACACTACCATATGATCTAGAAAAGTGTCACTATAATCCACAAAACACCTTTTTTTATAGTCTCTGATTTTTATTGGGCTATCCAAAAACAATTTGTTATACCCCATATCAATTTCCTCACAGTCGATCATATGTATAAGTTCAATCATGTACCAATGATGTTGATAGAAAATAACCACATCATTAATACATTTTTATCGAAGATGTTATAAAAATATTAATTGACATTACAAAATCAATTAGTAATAATTATATTTAAATAAAATCATGGAACTCCCTTTTTGTTATTTTTTAGCTACTGATTCCCAAGTTGAAGAGTCATGCACAAGAAAAATAAGTCACCCATAATGAAATCCAAGGGTTTCCTTCATCTATTTTTATTCTATCGATTCTGACTATAATTGGATTATAAATTATTACACATATAAATCAATCATCCAGAGGTCTCTTGTAACATTAATTTCCCCAAAATTGCTACCTTAGCCACCAATTTACAATATAGTGTTGAGCGAAATGGGAAGTGACAAGGAAGATGAAAAATTACCGTTTATATGGAAGCATGTAAACAATTATTCAACGAAAAATATCCATGGATTTGAGGGCATCCAAAAAATAGACAATGTTAATGAAAAATTACTATAAAATATCATTTATAATATATATAATCATATAAAATTATAGAATAGTCTATGGATGATACATTGTAATCAGATTCATCTAGATACCCAAAGCCCTAAGTAAGATATCCTGAAACAAAAAAGTGAAGCACATATTTAATTATGATAAAATTATCAATAGGTATTAATGTAAGTTTAAAATTTATAATACATAACAATTCCCCACACTCTTGAACTTAAAAGTTCTATTGAATTGATAAGAAATGATCCACACACATCAGATGTCCAACTATCACCGAAAAACATCATGAATCATTGTGATCTTCGATAACCCTATCAAAAAATCCCATTGTCATGTAAGCCCAATTGCATATAGGAACATGAAGTGGATAAAGAAAATGAATGGGGCACTAATCCTCAAAATTTATCCTCTAGAATTTAAGGCATCATATGAAAAAAATGATGATGTCTGTCTTCATACATGGACAACACAACTAACAGAATATTTCATGATAGATATTTATCAACAAAAGATGTGTTTCTCAATTCAAAGATTATTTTTACATATTATTATACTATTTAGTTTCAATCCATTTAACTCTCCCATACATGTAGATGGAATTTTATCATCAATGTACTTTTTTAGGAATGAATTATCCTAGGCTATGAGTTCTTACATCACTACACACATTGGATTCGATGCTTATCTAACTATCACAATGTCACACATTGAAAACATGATCATTAAAGGTAGAGATGTTAATTATAAATGATAATTTAATGAAACTACATGTCATTGAACATTCAAACACAACCTCTTTCATTCCTCCAATAAAGGAAACACTCCTAGACATTTTTTATTAGGTATTTTATAGCTAATAACATCTTTGTAGAAATTAACACTCCAATGATCATATACCATCACAACAATCAATGATAATATATACACCACCCAACTCCTCAACATCAGATTGAGGTCTAACATAGTGAAGATATATAATAGGATATTATCATTTGTGTACATGAGAATCCTCTCACTAATGAGGTAGTTCCTCATATACTTGAAGGTATAGACCAAGACTACCAACTCTACATCATGAAGCATGTAGTTCGTCTCATTAAGTCATAACGGATGTGACTCATAAGAGAATACTTGATAAATCAATAGAAACATAGATTCAAAGACAACTATTTGAAGAACTAGATTACATTATGTATCTAATCCTAGTATCTAGTTGTTTATAAACAAGAGTTTTTTCATTCTTCCATTCATCTATAAGAATAAATAGTCATAGTAATCAGACCACTCAGACTACTTTGACTTTTTAGTCATCTATTTCATTGTCATTTACAAACATGGGAGGTCAGAGATGATTTATTTTTAGTACCCCATAAATAAATGAAACCAATATATCTTTAAAAAAATATTATGGAATACCCATGATATCAAATATTTTATCTTATCCGAGTCCATTGGTATCCCTACCAATGTAAGTTCATACTTGAAAGTTTTCACCTCATAATTATAAATGAAACATTTCAATAGCTTATTGTAAATTTTATTCACATTAATATTAGTCAGAATATATCATTCTTAATTACATCAATAATAGTATTTCCTGAATATATAATGATATAAACCACAAAACTACAAAAAATGTGTGAAGGTATGGATGAAAAATCCAAATCATAATTTCCATGAACACCACTAGGGAATGATTCTTATATAATGGAAT
Organism: Viscum album; assembly: GCA_963277665.1. Lineage (NCBI taxonomy): Eukaryota > Viridiplantae > Streptophyta > Magnoliopsida > Santalales > Viscaceae > Viscum > Viscum album. The sequence continues at coordinate 1,733,920,544 of OY728119.1, read as the reverse complement.
GAAAGGATACTCATACTCTTCTTATCTGCTACTAAATGATTTCTTGGGAATAACATCCTCTCAGATTAGAATTTGATGGTAGCCTAAACAATGATCAATCACATAGAACCTTTACAATTCCCCCAACTACACAAAATGATCATCCATCCTAGGAATTGGGTACAAGTTCCTCACTATTAATTTATTATCATCCAATGGTCCACATAGATTCAATTAATACCATATTATATTTAATAATAAAATATAGGAGAATATAATGGGAGATTTCAATAGTTTGATAAATCGATTTTCCTCTAAATCCTCTATTTACACCTTTATATCCCTCCAAATAGTAATTTATACATTATAAGGAGTAATAGATATTGGTTGTGCCCCATAAACATGATTAACTAAAAAATAAATTCCTCTATCTTGAGGAAGACATGATAAGTTTTTTTTAGAAAAATATAATGATAATCATCCAGTATTGGAGGATAGATAGATGGGGTAACTAATGATTCTGATGCCAGTCTAAATCATTCTATATATTAAATGAATACTATAATATGAATCATGTACAGTCCAATATTTAATAAAATGAGATTAAAATCATTAGTCATCATGAAACTCTATCATTTAGTTGTGGTAAAATATACAAATCTATAGTGTCTATCGATATGAGCTTGATAACTAGTCAACAAGTTAATTCCAAATATAAAATCAATTCTACTCAAATATAGTAGAAGGAAGTCCCACATGTGTCTATAAGTAGTGATAATTATAAGACACTACTAAAACAATTTGAGAAGATCTAATTCTATTCCCATGGACATTCTATGAGATAATAAAAGAGTATATAAGATAATAAGTAAATGAAGGCCTACATTGAATTTTAATAACATGAAATAATTTTAATATCTTGGATTAAAACAAGTAGAAGATAACATATAAGAAACCTAGACCATACCTCTAAGAATATAAGGATCATCTATACATGTGGATGGAACCACATGCATTACATAAATGATTACAGTCATTGATGAACGACTCTAATGAATCAGTGATATCTACATTGTCTTTGTCTATGGCCGAGGGAACATTTTAGCACCCCGGACTATGCTCCTCAAAAATTTATGTGGATACTTTGTATAAAATCATTATTGATGGACCATAATTCCACATTACTAACATTTAATTGGTAGATTTTCACATGAATTATTTAAATTCCCCTTCCATATACACGTTTAGAACCTTGTCATACCTCATCCCATATAAGGAGTAAAAGAATATCTACTCCAATACAAATGTATACCTACGTATTATTCCTCAATATCCTTCCTCTTTCAACTACTAGATGTATCACCATCATCAATAATGATATTTATGGTTTTCTAACAAATATAATCTAGAATAATCTATAAAATAATTTACTCATCAAAACCATTCACAAAATCGAGTGTCAAGTAAATAACATTTTCTAATATCCTCAAGTAGAATCCCTTCAGTAGCTTCATGGGCTCCAGATGAATGCCTATATAAAAAATAATTTTATTAATTTTTTATTCCATTTTAAAAGTGGATAAAATCATAAAAAATCCATAAAAATATGATTTAGTAAGACCCTAGAATGACCCATGATAAATCTCTATATGTTCTTGTTCTTGGTGTATCTTCAACATATTAGTAATGAAATCCTTCAAGAGAAAATACTTCAAGGACACCCATGTATTACTATCATGTATTCCTAGATTTCACATAAAAAATATAACCTATAAAGGGTCTTTAAAGCATAAAGTATGTAAGATTTACCTTTCTATTAGGTAGAATCTCTACTGTTTTAACAGTTTCCTTAATAATATCAGTACAATACTCAATAAACTATAGAAAAATAGTTCCCTGAATTTTTTTATAGAATCTAGAGATAAAAATATGTATAAAAATTAACCATCACCATATTCATTTCATTGATATGGGGAGGTTTCACCACATGAACCACTACAGTAAGCATGGGAGCATGCTCATGTGTATCGTCCTATATTTTCTTATGGGGAATTGATGTGTCATCATAGGTAGGATAAATTTGGCATCTATGAGGTATATATTTTTTTAAATAAAAAATAATTATTTACAATACGTATAATAAATTACATAGTGGATCATCATCATATTATATAAGATTCCCCAAAGGGATTTATATTGAAATTTGTATCCTTGTGGTTCCTAACAAACAAGGTATAACACTCATTGATCATGTTGTAGTTAAATCATATCTCTTTTTATTTATCCATATTTAAAAAGTATATATGAATAAAGAATTTAAAAATATAGTAGTTCCACAAATTTATACCATAATGTTTAACACTATAAAAATGAATATTGATATTTCAACAAATAGTTATCACAAAAAAAATATTTAAATAATCAAAATATCATGCAACAAAAAGGTATAAATATAATAGGTGCTCCAATGTGCCTATATAAAATTTTTTAAGACACCCAAATCGCATAATGCATAATAAAAATACTATTATTTTTAACATAGATTTCTTTTACACCAGATCTATCCCAACATAAGGAATCTCCCTCACCCGAGTTGGATATAGCCTATCATTTATCTATAATTACTCAAATGAAAATAAAGGAAAAATTAGTGTATCTGACACCATTTTATAAAAACCTAACTAAAATCAAATCATATTTAATGATGTTTCACATAACCACATTCATGTCTAGTATACAAAAGATTCTTCCAAGTAGAAGTTAGTGTTTAATTTAATGTGTTGGGACTAAAACCTAAGTAACCATAGCCACTATAGTTCAGTAAAACATAAACAATAGATAAAAAATAAAACAATAGAGTAATATCTCAAATTAATGATATAAAATATATCATTGACAGTCATAAAAAATTAATCAATAGAACCATTTTTTCATAGGTTTTGAAGTATATTCGTATAGTTAGAATTGAAAAAAAATAATATTCTCTGAAAATCATCTCTAGTCTTTCTCAGTACCGCACATAGGTCTATTCTCCATATTCTTCTTCATCCCATCATATTTTACTTTCCCTACCCCATATCCAAAGTCATAAAATCCACCTTCACATCGAGATTCTTGTGGAGGGTGTGAGTAAAACATATTAGGACACAACCAACTCATCATTCAAATACAGAAACATTTAAATTTGTGTGTATGGAATGAGGGTATGGTAAATGCACAAATAAGAATATAAAACATCATACACCAAGTGGACATTTTCTGACCAACAACCATAAACCTAACCATGTATACTTTGGTACTATGTTGGAGATTACCTAAAGTAATCAATTTAATGACTTAGATTATACTACGAAAAAATTTCTTCCCTTTTGGAAGAACTCTTCACACACAAGTAAGGTAAATTCCCCCGATGTCTCATAACCACCTCTTCTCCAAATATGGAATATATTCTTTGAATACCAAAAGTGGACTATCTATAATACTTAAGAGATATCCCCATATGCATATTAAATAAAAATATAATTACAAACTCTGATAGATGATATAAAATTCTTGTGAAAACATCTAACCTATGAAACTGTGTTTCATTTGAATATTCATCACCAATGAGGCATGTCATCCACGATAACCCTATATGGAGTTGTGTATTGTCTCCATGGACACCTATCAACCTGAATACTCAAGCAATGATACCATTAAATATGAAAAACAACATATATAAGAAATAAAATATCATTGAATAAAGTAACTGGTCAAGTGTTTCAATGGATTTGAAACATTTCACATGTAATAAATGACATAGAAATAAACAACATTGAATATCTAAAAATATTTAACAAGGGATAACCACACACACTAATATAATATTTCATGAAAGTAACACAAAATTGTCTCATAACCATTAAAATCAACGAATAAAATACATTAAATGGACATATGTGATAAAGAATTCCATCTTTTTTTACATTAAAATAGAATTCCCCAGTGTGGAATTTTCTAACCCTCCACAAAGGGAAAACCCCCTCCCCCATGAAGAGGTTAGTCCCCTGAGGTAGCACCCTAGCCAGGGAAAGAACCTTTGCAAGTTGAGATGGTAGAGAATCCTGGAGGTTGATTTCCCGACATCGATGTTCCATCAAACGATCCATTAACAAGTGTTCCATGCCTTACTTTTCCCACCCAGATGAGACCGGGCGACCCAGAAAGGCGGGTGGATCTGGGGGAGAGGCTCACCCCGAAAGTGGAATCCCAAGATTCAAACCTTGAACCTCCCAAATAATGGCATGGACGTGCCACTCTCCTTCACCACCACACCACCACCAAAGTGGAAGATGATGACGAATTCCAACTTCTATCACATTGATTAAAATATATAAAATCTATCATGAGATGATATACAAGTGACATACTTGATCTAACCTAATCAAAATTATACCCCAAGAAACCCTAGAACTAGGACTTACTCAATAACATCAAGGATCAAGATTACGATTGAAGAAGATTAAAATTCAAGTTAAAATAATCTTGATAAACACACCTCTAAAAATTACATAACCATGTAATATTTTATATTGATCAACATAATGATTCAAACACATTAGATATGTTAGTAATCAATCTATGATTAAATAATTATTCATATTTTTGAATAGATATCCATAAATCTAGAAATGAAATTACATATTTGTTATCTTTCTCAAGGGAATAAGGGTAGATTAAAATTAATATTTTAGAGTGGACATTTATAGATCACATATAATAATTCCCCATTATCTATCTTTCCTTAATCAACCAAAATTGATCATGGAGAAAATAAATTTTCTATTGAGAGCCTATGGACTCTATTTTTTTAAAAGGAAAAAATATTATAATAAGTATTATTCAATTTGAAGGATTTATTATCACTAAAATGGACTTTCTAGATCATCAATTCATAGTCTCAAGATATGGTTTCATAGTATTATATTATGTGTTCCCACAATGTATGGATTTTTTCTACATTAATGAACTTTCCAAATTGGGTCAAATAGATTGTTAAACATTTTATTAACCATTATTCTCACATCTATCCCTATTCGCACAATCTTTTTGGTATGCATGACTGTTTTTTACTAACTATTCACCAACCACTATCTATCTAAAAACAAGATGCACATCTTCTTAGGGGGAAACCATAATGTTTCCAGTAATAATTCTAAAATAGTGAACCCCCAAAAATAATATTAAAATTTTCTTAAACCAATTAAAAATACAGAAAGAATACCAAGAACATTTCATAGTTCAAAAATACATAAACAATGATTGGAATTAACTCATAATCCAACTTGAAAATATGAGGCCATTATTGTTTTATTATTAAAAAATGGTTATATTTTTTTCTATTAAAACATTCTATAATTGAATGAGTTGTTATCAATATTAATTAATATTTAAATCTATTTATCAACTCGTAAATAATGAATTTTTTGTTGAATTTCATATATATGGCAGTGTTTAACTCTTAGGTTTTCATATATTTTTTTGGAAACTAAGAAATTAATATAAAATGAGGCTCTAAATGAATCAGTTAAACATTTATATAATATTTTTTAATGTTTTTATATATGGTATTTATTTTACTTTTATTTGAATTAATTTTAAAATATTAAATAAATAAAAAAACAATGTCCTAAAAATTTAAGGAATCATATAGAAATTTGAAATAACATTTATTATAGGCATGTGAACAATTTGGTTTTATATTTTCTTAAAATGATTCATGATAGGTTTTGTGTAGAAATGTATAATTTAAATTTTTTTACATGGTGTTTGTGTAGTTTTATTATCATAAAAAATATCTTAACAAATATTTTTCAAATGAAAACTTATGGTTCTTTTTTGATGCGTTTCAAAATTGATGATGGTATTAAACCCAAATATTGTAATATTATTTAAGGGTTGTGGTATTTATTGAGTAAATACATGCTGCAATTTTTTATATTTTAAATAATGATATTTTAAATAATTTATAACTTTTGATTTGGTTTTTTTATTGGGATATAAATACTTTTTAATGAAATAAAATTTATTGCTTATGATAATGATGTTTTTAGATGGGATTTAAAGTAAAAATATCAAACATTATTCAGAAAATGTTATTAATTAAATTCATAATAAATTAACAAGGAATTTTCTTCATTTTCATGATTTTCTCAATTTAAAATATTATAATAGGGAATGTTGTTCACTAATTTAATATTTTATAAAAGCATTATAAAATTAGTAGATATGTTTAAAAAAATTATAGCTGAGTTCTGATGAATTTTGATTGATGTCTTGTAATGGGTGATATAATGATAACATGAGACATGATTTTTCTGTTAAAATATTATGAAATAAAATTTATTAAATTTGTTTCTTGTTAATTTGGTGATATATGATTATTTGGGTCACATAAGGATTCCAAACATGCTATTAATTAGAACTTGTATTTAGATATAGAACAAAATCTACAATAAAAGAATATTGGACTTTAAAAATTCTACGAAAATTTGAGGATCAAAATAATTAAAAAAAGAAAAACTTCTTTTTTACAATATAAATTGGTTTTTTGAATAATCACATTGTTTGGATGTATGGTCCCTGGGATTATGTAGAACTTAAATTTCTAGGTTGTGAGGAACACATAATCATATTCACAATCATTCATAAAGACCATTCAAGAAAGATAATATTCTCTAAGAGCTTTTTTATGGTTGGAGCGTGGGTCACAGACCATGAACTATGACCATTCAATGTAAGTAGGAAAATGAAAAGTCACATTTTGTTACTTTTAAAAATCTATGTACCATTTTATAGGTTTATTATATTATGTAGACTTATCAAATTCTGTAACGAGTATTTATGAGGGTTTTTTAGATTCAAATTAATATATATATTTATTGTATGATCTTTTCAAGCTTAAAGATTTGTCAAATTAATTAATTTATATATTTCTAAAACAATTATTACAAGGTAATAATTTTGGTCATTTTGTCATATTTAAAAAGGGGTTTAGAAGACCTCTAAAAGTTTCTATTTATTTGATGTAGAAAAATTTCCATCCATGGGGGAAAAATGTTTTTTGATAGATGATTATTAATACCATTTTCATAAACAATTTCATGTTATTTTTTAACATATTCTCATAGATTTATTATTGGAGGTTTTTTTAAAAAAATGTATTTTTGAATTTTAAAAAACTATTCAATTAATTCATTGTAATTATTAGGATTAAATTTAATATAAATAATCAGTTCCTTTTATTATATTATTGATTTTATAGAGCCTTATAATATTTTGGAGTATCCAATTATGTTATGATGTTTCAATAGATCGATCAATATTATTAAGGTAATGTGTAACAAGATAATTTTTATAGTGGATAATACCCAATTGAGGTAGGATATTAATAGTGGGGTTTATAGTTGAATCATATTTTTAAATAAAATGAAATTTATTTACGATTACTTTTTAAAATAATTAATCAATATTTTTCAAGAGAAATTATAATTTCATATGACACAACATAAGAATAATTATGATGTATTAAATTGTTTTTGAATGAATAATTAGAATACTAATATTTGATATTATCGATTATTTTTAAAATTATATTATTTGAAAGAAAATTTACAGTTATTTTTTAAATTTTTATAATATTTTTATGATGAACAATTTATTTATTAAGGTCATGGTAGGGAAAGGTAACTGTGTAATGTTATTCTTGGGAGATAGTGAGTATAACATGGTATGTTAACAGTCTTAATGAATGGGAACGATGAAATTTGAACACTAATATTTATCCCAAAAACCAACACTACATATCTAGACATCCTAAGATGTGTATTAATTAACTATTTCACTGTTACCATATTTTTTATCAAGTAATTAAATAGTTTTTTTAAAATATTCGAAAAATATTTTTCATATAAAATGAAAATGATTTTATGTGTCATGTATATTTTTGAATCTATATATTTTTATATGAATATAAATTTTAAATTTATATTTATATGGGCTAAAACATATTAATATTATTTGGGTAATTAAAATGTTTGATGATGATAGTTTTTATGTTTTAAATATTTCAAAACATTTAATTTTCAGATAATAATATTGTATTATAATTATTATTATTAAAAATACATGCCATATAAAATTAGGTATGCCCTTCTCATTCATATCATTTCTGTCATAGATATTTAATAACTAGGAGAGGAATTTTCTCAATTCATCATTCAATTTTTAACACTATGGTAGATCCCTCATGAAAAGATGAATGTTTTCATATTAAATTTCCATTTTTATCATCCTCTTCATTATACACTTATGAAAAAATGTATTCTCACTATATAGGGATTATGGGTGATGTGGTGAAACCAAATCTTGGAAGAATTATTAGAATCTATTTTAAAAATTTCCAAACATTTAATATTATTGCCTTATGTGTCATTAACACACAGTTGGTGGTGTTACATTTAATATTTGTATCACTAGTATGTGTTTAAAATACAAATCCAATATATATTATTGGAATAATTTTTATTAGATTATTATTAATTTGTTATGATCCTTTCATTCCTGAAAGTGGTTGTTTTGTGAGTAATACCACTTGAAATTATTATAGCATATCAAAATTTATGTGGCTTTATGTTATTACAACTATATATATAACCATGATTTTATCCCTATTTAAATCCATGTATTCATTTATCTAAATGTTACATGTGACCTATATGATAGCAATTTAACAATTTTATAATTACTTAAATTTATATTAGATCTTATCAGGGTGTAAATTTTATTGATTTCATTAAATGTTTGATTAATCCTAAATAATGATGGCCAAGTGTTTATTAAAATTTCAATAAGATTTTATCTTGAAATAATAAAAAGGGTTTTCGTTGGATAATTTAACATTACTATTGATTATTTTTAATGTTTTAATTAATGAACTATACTAAAAAAGGTATGGTAATATTGTTTAATGTTATTATAACTTTGGATTCCTTTTTTGTGATTTCCACTTAATTTTTATGATATCTACATAATAAGGTTATCCATTATTAATGATAAATTTATTTTAATATAGATTATTTATATACTTTTTCTGAACTAATTTATCTCTTCAACTAAGATGAAACATTACCTTGGTTTCAAGGTGGGTTCCAATGTCATGTAACAAGCTATGTTAGGAATAAAATCAATGTATCTTGTATCCTCCTTGATGTTATTAGTCTATATCTTGTACTATTTTCATGATGTCACTCTAAATAACCAGTCATGGACTTCCCACTAGTTTTGAATGACATTGTAGATAGCTATTTTTGCGAAGTTTATTCTTGATATATATATTTGGATATTGATAAGGAAATAGATATTATAATTGTCAAGGATTTGATATTAAAGAGGTTTTTTGGTTTCCTTTCCTTAGTCATATATGTTGAATATCATGGTCTTATATTATAATAAGGTTATTTTTTTAACCCATATACATGTATATTTTTTATCACTTGTATAATTTTCACTTAATTATTTATTAATTTTAGTTTAAAAGAATATACAATTATTCATCCAATTTAACATGTTATTAATGAAAATAAAAAATGTACTTTTGTAATTTTATTTTAAACTCTCATGTAATGATTTCTTATAAAATTTTATAAATAAAGAATTTAATGGAATCCTTTGAGGAATTTTAACTCACAACCTACATAGACACCATGATGTGTATCTAGATAACCATATATAATACAGTTTCGTTGGTCTATGGGTTTTAACGTAAGTTCATAGGTTTTGGAATATTATCTAGGATTCTTATTGATTTTAGTGGTCGAAAATGAATGTTTATTGTGTACCATGTGGTGTCAGTAATATCTATCTTTTTAATTATATCTAGTTTAATGTTGTTTTCATTTTTATCTAGATTTTAATTATATCTAGTTTAATGTTGTTTACATAACAAACGGAGTATCAATATTTGATATCCGATATTGTTTTGAAAAAATTATAAATAATTATATATCTTCCCCAACCACAAATCATATAATGATATGAATAAGAAATTTATAATCAATTTTAATTCCACTAAATGATTTAAATTAAATTTTTTATAATAAACTAACATAGTATCATAATCATGAAATTGAAATAAATATCATAATTCATTATTTCATGGAAATTAATATAGTTCAATAAAAAATTTATTATTTGACAACATATTAATATTATTTATAATTAAATAAGAAGAAAATTAAAACTTTTATCAATAAATTATAATCCTTTACCTTTCCTCATATTTTGATTATTTACAATATTTATTATATTTCATGATATGTCATGGACAAGTTAATTATAATATAAAAAATATTTGAAAATATTTCTAATAATTAGAATGATATCTAAAATTAAAATTATCTTCTAAATAATATTTTCTTGAATAAGAAAATTTATAATATATATATATATTAATTATAACCAAAAAAATATTTATAATAATTAAATTACAAATATAAAATCATATATCATTGAATAATGATTATGTATCCTATTTCATTTTCTCCATTCTTTATTATTTTATTTGGATTTATTAATTATTCAATCGTCAAATAGAAAGATAATGTTTTAGTCAAATTAAAATACAAAAAATAAGAGGTCAGTTTATCATATTATGATCCATGGTTTTGTCATCAAAATTATAATTGATCAACCATAATAGACCATAATATCCATGTAAATCCAGTGATCCAAATATCTATTTCTTTGTACTCTTGTTTTCTCTCAAATTCAGATACATGAAAACAATATTTCAATCATATATCACGCGAATAAGTTTCAATATAAACTTTTATATAGATCTAAATCCGCATTACTATATTCCCAATAGGTAGAACATAGAACAATGGGGAGAATAATTTCATTTATCCATTCCTTTTTTACCCCTTTCGATAAGAAGTAAAATAAATGGTTCAAAATGTAATTGAATGCATTAAAACTGATCCCTCAGGAGACCCAAAATTCATGTGGTCTATTCAAGGTTAATTAAAAGGTTTAAATGATGAAATTATGATACTTAAAAATAAATTTATTTGAATTTAACATGAATAATAATTTAACCTGAAATATTGTTAATTTCACAACAATGCACGTATTCATTACATCAGAAAAATTTATAAAATGGAATGTTAGATTGCACGGATTTACCAAAAAAATCTCTAATCATAATAAATCTAATTTTCCAAAGTATAAAATAAGTATGAATACCATCCACGATTTCTAAACATGTCACCATACTGTAAACATCTTTTGACATCAATTAGTAACTTGGATTCTCACAAAAAATACCCTATAAGAAATACAAAACATTCAACCCTCTATTGCACCCAAAATTAATTTCCCATATAGCTAATATTACCATTTCATATTTTAAAGAAAAAAAATTAAAAATTCTTATATAATGGTTTTAGATATATTGAATAATTTTTCATGGTGTCAAATTTAAATACCCCTTACAATAGAACCTATATGAAAATAACATACAATTTATAAAAATATTTCACCAAAAAATATTCAATCTCAATTAATTATAAAATTATGAAAAAATTCAACAATACCCATCCAAATATTATCACTTTAATGAGCCTTGATATTTTACCCACAAATAGGTTTTCAAAAAAATTATAAACTAGTAAAATATTCACCAATGGGATGACTCACCCAAGAGGAACATTCTATGGAAAATACAGAATGTTTGCCGGCATCTTGCAGTTCAAAGGTTCTTGATTCTATATTATCCTCAAAAACTGCTCCAGATGAGGTTTAGAGCTGCAAATTTCACCACTCTTATGCGATTCGGTTTTGGATGTTTGAGAGGGTATGGCCTTGGCCATCGGTACCGGCCCGTCTTTGTATGGGATATCTTGCTGTGCAACATTGGAATGGTGGAAATTGTACTTAATGTTGTTTATGCTTGGGAGGGACCTTTCTTTGTTGTTTGATGCAGTTTTTTGAACTTTGAACTGTTGGGGCATGGTTTGATGTTTTTTGTCACTGAAGTCATGTTTTCTGGTTTCTCACTTTTTCCTTAAAAGTGTTTCCTTAATAAAAAAAATAATTTTCAGTCCTATCCCAATAAAAATGAAAATTTATAAACCACATGTGATATTTCATTAAGATAAATTCATCATTATAACATAGATAAATTATAATGTACTCTCTCATAATATATTAAAAGGGTTAATGGAAATGAAAATGCTCTTACAAGGTCTAATATCTCCAAATATCAAATAATATGTAAAGTATATATAAATACCAATTCAACATTCCAATAGGATTTTTTGTATTATATATCATATAACAAAATATAGCACTTTAAAATATAATACTAATTTTCTTCAATCAATATAACATTTTCTATACTTTTCATTGTTTTTATATGATATTATGTCTCACATCCTCTAATGGCCCAAAGGCCTTAATTTTTTATTGATTTTGATAATTCACCTTTCAAGGGGTGAGGTGGAACACTTATGAGGCCCGTAGGTGTATGTATTACATGGCCTATATGCCTTATAGGAATTCATTGACTATAGGCTTCATACATTACATTCAACCTAGATAACTACCTTGAACTGCTCCTCCCCAACATCTTCATCGTGAAATCAGTTCTCCATCATTTCATGGTTGGTCGGCTAGGATTTCCCATGGATTCACAGGTTTTCCCCAATGACAGGTTCCATATCCTCTCATTCTTGCAATATGTTTAGCTTCTACTATGGTGAATGCTCCTTGCTCATCCTCTTTCTGGTGATTTTTCCTTGCAGGTTGTCTGGTTTTCATCATCACTTAAGGTGGCCCAAAGGACATGAGGTGGCTCGAAGGCCTTACTGACTTGAAGGCTTGGGTGGCCCAAAGGCCTAGAAGGACTCGGAGACAAAATCGGTGGTCCGAAGGCCCAAACGGAGGAATCTTCTTGGCTGTTACAGTGCCAAACAGTACCTTCTACAGTTCCTGCGACAGTACCTGCAATAGTGCTGCTATAATACCTTCTATAATACATAGAAATATGCCTCCTCCTAGATTTGATCCAGGGTTTCCTGGATGCACTTAAGGAGTCCTCACTAACTGGGAAGAGAATTATGTGTTTTTGTCTCACATGTATTCTTTATTTTATCCTTCACCACATTTAGAATAATAATAATGGATTCTATCATATCGAACCAATATAATAGTGAATGATATCTTCTAGAATTAAATAGTTCATATGGTGTGATTTCAATTGATAAATTTTAAATATTATTATATTAATATTTTCCATTTTAAAATGTTCAATTCAAGATCTATCAGAGATTAAGATATATTCTCTTGGTATATCCTCATCCTTTTGAATCATCCTCATTGTTTTAATTCCTTTCCCTAGGTAATGTTTTGTTATAATATATAATAGGTTACCAATAGTAATGAACAATACACTCCACATATGATATCAATTCAATGTATCATGACCTAGTATATTAATTTAATTCACTCTATGGAATCTTACAAATTGTACTATATATGGTCAATAAAAACCTCAACAAAACACTATTAATCTATTAGAATGTATAAATTATTCTACTTCAATAAAATTAAAAAATAAAAATAAAATATTGAGTCTTATATATATAATGTATCCTAATAATAATTTAAAAATATATAGATTTCCACGTCCAATGAAAAATTATAGTTGGTTCAATCAGACGAGCTATGGAATTCTTTTTAACTTTCACTAATTGACATGGCATAATTTTATATATATGTTATAAAATTTCTACATATGTGTCATCACAACCCAAAATATCCCCCAAAAACATATAATAGAGTCACCATAAACCTAATGCATGCCTCTATATATGCTAGAGGGTTTTTACTAGTTTCATGGTTTCACACGATGTAGGTGAAAAAACAAATAATCACTTTTTTAGAGACAACGATACAAAAAAGTGGATAGAATATCAAGAATATATCATAATGAAATAAATTAAATATAAATATATATAGTATAAATAATTTTTATAATAAATAAAAATATATCACAATTCTATAGAATATTGAATATTTGTATACATCAAATGAGTCAAAAAAGTATAAGCATGATCTATATTAGTAAGAAAGAAATATGAAATTGAAAAGTGAATGATGTATATAGAAACCCATCATACATATTGAGCTAATACCATCAACATACATTAAGTAAATATAAAAAATAAACCATACATAGATTATTATTTTTCATATTTTCATCCCAACCCATGAAGTCTTCTATGTTATTAGAGAGTTTAATCAATGTGTGAGTATACTTCAGTTGTCCACCACCACTAGTGTCCCCTATAAGTTCAATAGGATCAAGTTCATTTTCACTATGAATTAAAATACATTAATAGATAAATAACCTTTTATCACATATAGTTTACAATAGGAAAACCACATATATTTATATCCTCTTTATCCCATCCTAGAATGGGATAATATACCGATAATTTGATCATCCATTGAGAATGATTAATATATGACTCCTTATATCATGATCCTGGTGACATCATATATACTTGTTATATGGTGCTTCAAAATCAAAACCTTTCATACTAAATTATCTCTCCAAAATCCTAATTCATGGCAGAATGTGGAAACAACTTATGAATAAGGCATCACCAACTGTAGGTGGATTATATACCACTAAATGTTGCGTCATAGAAATGAAAAAAGGATAATAAATAACACCATAAGGGAATGATACACTAGGATAATAATATCCTTTGGTGGAGGATGTTCCATGCTCAACAATTTCAAAATGAATGATATATGAAAGATACAATACTCCATGAGGATAAGGCACTGTCCATCTATATCCTTGGGTAGAAGATATTCCACAAGTAATTGTCACTATGTTAATGATTCAATATTGAGGAAACTCTTCATGTCTTATTAAAAAATATATGCACATTTTCTAAGGATTACGGTGCACCATGGACATGACATCCCAAGTGGATGATTAGTTATTAATAAATTTACAATGTAATTAATGATATACCACTAACATAGTTTTGGTGGATGAGTTACCATTAATAGTATATAGGTGGATGAGGTAACAACATTATACCGAACAATCATTTTAGTAATCATTTTATCCTTTACAATCAAAATAATGAATTCAAAATTATTCTAACAAATCATGGTTCATGGTCTTAGCCAACTAGTCATCCTAAGGACATGTTCTTGTGCTAGGTCACCATTATATTATCATGCAATCATACAATTTTAAAATAATAGATTCCATAGAAAACCACTAAAGGATCTCGATCATATGTATCAAGAATATCATAGCACTCCCTCACCTATTTTCAGGGTTTCTAATAAAAAAATATCAAAATTGATAATTAGTTACTAATGTAACACTAAAAAACACATAAGTGACATCTCACAGGAGTAATTGATTCAATTCATATAATATGTAGTTAATAATTCAATTTTAATAAATTTATAGTACATGTGAACAAATTAAAACATCCTTCACATCGTTGAAATCACCCCACATGAGTAAGCACACATGGAAAAGAAAGCTACCACAAACCTAGAACAAATAGGGTCCCACCCAATGAAATCATATAGTTTATTTTTCATCAATATATTGAAATTATAAAACCAAACAAAATCAATACCTTTTTTCGAGAAAGTGGCTTATAAAGAAACCAAAGGGGAAAATTAGAATTATTATAAGGGGAATGTTATACTAAAATGTGGTGATAATACTTATATTTTTCTTATAAATAAGATCCACTACATTTAAATGATAAACAAGAGTTAATTAACAGGATACAATGCCCACATTTTAAAAATGAAAATTGGATAAAATTCCTAGTTATCATCATTTTGCAAAAAATGAATTTTATTTATTAATTTATTTATTAATAAAAGAACAAGGAACCACATGAACTCTTGTGGGTGTATAATTGAAGTTTTTTAGAATTTTCGTGTTCTAGAACACCCTCAATACACTCTCCCTAGTTGTATAAGTCTAAAACACCTCCCCAACTAGAACAATGGTGTACTCTGAACAAAAATATAATGTGAAATTTAAATCATTATAGATTTTTGACAAGGGATTGTAAGGAAACCTAAACCCACAAACCTAGATCCATGGATAACAACACATCTATTCAATACATGAATTTATATAAAGTTATATGACCATTTATTAATTTTATGTTACTTTAATAAGTAATATATTACAAAAAAAATTATAAAATGACTACAACATAATGTTTATTGTCTTTGAGGGTCAGTTTCATATGAGAATCATGTTATTATATATATGAAATTTTTTCTAAATTTTAACCATTGTAGACCCCCTATAAAATTTTCACATGTTTTACTCATTTTTATTACTCAGTGAAGGGAAACGTATAGAAGGTTTATCAAAAACATAATGTAATAGAAATAATCATAAATATTGCATCAAGTTATTGATGAAAAACATTTGGTGAAGCTTGAAAATAAGATAAATTCCATTTTATAATTAACATAGAATAATATGAATTTTCAATAAGTTATAATCGAATGAAATTTAATGAATAAAATATACAGTGGACAATTTGGAAGAATTAAGGGACATTAAATATGTATTGATTATTACAAGAATTGTCATAAAATTATAACATAATTTTTTATAATTAAGATAAGAATAGTAATTATTTATCATAGAAAAGAACCATGAAAGCCATCAGATTTGATGCTTCGGATAGTTAGCTATGTACTTTATATGGACTAGGGTAGTTCTCCAATGTTACCTTGTTAACTGAATAAAACAAAATTATTTCACTGGAATTAGGATACTCCTATTATGTGCTAATTTTACGAGGATAATCCTTTTTTGCACTCATTTTCCATGGATAATCTCTCTCTATACCCATGGGCTTGGGATAATATTCCTATGCACTATCATAAACTCACGATATATAAAAATATCCCATTAATTTTGGGGTAATATAGGACACAACCCATCATTAATACTTTTAAATATGGGATGAATTAAAATAAGATTATTCCCATAATTATGAAACCATGGAAAGAAAAATGATATTAATATCATTTTTAGATTATATCACCAAAACCGACATCAAGAATGTGAACAATTGTTTCCCTAAATCCATTTTTTGGAAAATAGTATTTTCTTATGTAAAATTTGTGGGTGATTCATGGAATGTTATATCCAATGAAATATATAATTTGGAGATGAAGTTGAAATTGGTAATAAAATTTTATATATCATTTAGAAACTATTTTTTATTGGAATAAAGGAATACATTATAGTATCTATTATTATTATTTTGTCAAAAGGATATGTGATTTTTTTAAATGAATACTTAATTTGAAAAAGAATATTATTGTAAATACTAGAATGGTTTAAAAAAATTGATGGTAAGTTAAAAAAATTATTATAAAAGGATGTTAATTCTATTAAACATTATTAAATTACATTGATGAAGACCGACATCATGACTGGAGAAAAAAATTGTTTTTAATGGAGTGATGGGAAATATAAAGGTCACCTGAGATAATGGAAAACTATGTTTTGAATTATAGTGATATAATTGGCTGGAAAATAAATTATAATCAAGGGAAACTGTTATTATTGATAATGGGAATTATTCAAAATGATGATATTACTTATATGGAGATGAAAATAATGAAGGATTTATATTTAAATAGAATATTTAATTTTACCAATATTGTGTGATGATTTATATAGAAATAAACAATCTAGGGAGATCAAACCAATCATGGATGAAAAAAATTCAAAGTAGATACATTATTACTCAATGATAGATGGTGTGTTAACAAAAACACTTACAACATTGGTATATTTTGAATTGGCAACCATTTAATGAAATATCATGATGTCTCTCTTAAAAGCACATGAATTTTTTGAATGTGGATAAATTAGTCAATTAGGAATTAATTAGACAATATTAATGATATCATAGTGAATAATAATAAATATGTATTAAAAAATTAAATTTTTAATAGAGAATCCATTACAAAGTAATTTACTTTCAAATTAATATTTTTTAGAATGTATAACAATAGATATACTAGTAAATCAAAACAATACCATTATAAATAATGAAAAAATAGATCCATGGATAATATATAAAACACAAAATGGAAAAAAGGTTTGAAAAATACTCACATTTTAATAATGAAAAATTGATATGAAAAACCTCTTACCACTCGTCTGGATCCATTTTGTGTATTTTCCTAACATCCAAAAAAACTAAAATATGTTTATTAAAATCTTCCATAAAACAATTTCCATCTATATTTCATTCTATAATCTCTTATTAATTTCAATGATTATCTATTAATTAAATAGTTCTTGTTTATTTTGGTTTCCTGAGGCAGTTCCAACAATTTCTCTCAATCCTCAATATCAAGTATAACATGGTTTGAACTACTTTAAAATAGATTCATCCATACAAAAAAATATTTATTCTTATGCAAATTTTTATTCAATTATAATTAAATATAATCATTTTTGTTTATTTCTCTATAATGGGATAAAATTATAAAGGGTGTCTTAATATGTTTTCTTTAGCCGATTGAGTTTACTATTACCATTTACTAGTTATATCTCTCCCAAAACATTTAAAAATACATATAAATAATAATAACATTTTAATTGAAATATTATTTATCCATTAAATAAATTTTTTTATTTCATCTCTTCAGGGATGAAATATAAAAATTTATTATGTCATTAATAGACGGGATAATTTGCATGTAAGAATCAAAATGGAATCTAATTTTTGGAATGGTTTTAGAGGAACATATAAAAGTTAAATTTCATTAGTATAGTCATGTCCCTATATTTTAGAACTCCTTTACATGGTTGAAATAGTTTTCTTATGGGACCTCAAACATACCTCCATATACACCGGAGGCTTCTAACTAGTTACATGCGTGTGATAAGTATAATGGATAGACTATACCCTTGGCATTGAGATAACCAAAAATATAATTAAAAAATATAAATAATATAATATGGAAGAAATAATGGAAACAATACAATATATTGGAATCCCTTCAAATAGAATAAAACAACATATTCCAATAAATAATAAATGGATAATGTGATGGCTCACTAGAATGCACTTAAATGTCAAAAAGAAAGTAAAAAAATAAAATATTCAACTAACACAAATAAAATTAAAACACCCCTGTCCTAAAACACATGTCATTAACCTCTCCAAACTCTTACCATCTAGTAAGAAATAGTGAAAAACAAGGTCCCCTTCCATTGTCTAATCCTACATCCATTTAATCATCTCGTTTATCAAACGATGGCCCAAATAGGAAGTGATTATAACTCAATAGGTCAACACTTCCATGTCTAAACACAACCATACTAATAAAATATTCATGTAATAATTAAATAAAAATTTGTCTTAGTTAACTAAAAAATTAATGTAATAGTATATCAACAAACTTTCAAACCAATTCATAATATCTATGAGCATGTAGAATAACAATTCCACAAAAACCCATAAACCTAAATAACATTTTTTGTGACATTATGGCATATATATATGTATGGATCCTAATAATTCGAACCATAAACATATATCCATTGTACAAATCCCTAAAATATGGGTACATCTCTCTATATAAGCATTTTAGAAAAAATTGATGCATAAGCCCATTATAAAATCATTATAGAATTTACCAGTGCCAATCCTGGTATATAATCATTAAAACATGTATCAAGTCTAAGATTGGAATATAATCTATACAAAATATATCTGTGTTAAGCCCGATATATAATCATTTTATCATTTATAAGGACCAAACGTGGTAAATAATCATTATAACATGTATCCAGGCCAAGCCCAGTATTTAAGAATTATAGAAATAAAATAAAATATAAAATAAAAAATTGCAGAAGTTAATTATTAAAATTCTAATTTATCATTCAATTATATGTTATGTGTATCAATTGGTCATAATCAAATAACATGCCCATCACTTTTTTAATATATCCAAGCGAAGATGAATCTATATCCAGGAACAAACCAAAACTCATGTCATGCTAAACACCCTTTAATCCATTAGCCAATTCATTTATAATCAAGAGTTCAGTCAACTGGATGGTATCCATAATCCATGTCATATATAAAAATATTCAAATTGTTTCCATGTAATATATCTATTTCATTAGTTAATTTATTTAGGAACACATTATGTTAGATAAATTGAAATATTTCATATACTTTGAAATAAAGAACTGTACATGGTTGAGGTTTAGACTCAATACCTTTAATAGGGGATTAATGCAGTACTCCTAGATTGGTATAACAAATGAGGAAGAAGGTTCCTAGGATCTCAAGATAAAACCATTATAAAATTTAATCATAATTAACATAAAAACCAATTAAATCTGAATGTATTCACCCTTCTAATAGAGAAAAACAAAAGATGAAGGGGAGGCCAATGAAAAATACATACCACGGATCGATCACACAAAATAAAATTCCCGAATAGAAGATGGAACACAAAAATTTCCAACAAAAACATCCTTGGTTGTGAGAACGAAGATACACTGAAAGAATGACAAAAATATCATGAACTATGTTGTTGAAATCTACTAGTCTGGATATTACACATTATGTAACTCATTTAATCATCGTGTATCCATTTCAAGAGTGAAAAAATGAAAACAAATAATATCAGATAAAATTTTTATTGACTATTATACATAATATAATTTGATTCCATGATGTGTATACTTTTCATTTCCTTAATTAGTACTCCTCTTGTAACCATTCACGACATATGTACAAGAACATTTACACGTTTTTAATACATTTACATGGCATGTAAATGTTCTACATATAGCGTTAAAATTAATTACCCGTGTAAGGATTTAAAGGACCTACAATATCTTCCAATCCATTATAAAACACTCAAATAACATTTAACTTATTTATAAATGTAATCCATTAATTTGAACAAACTCATATCCCTAGGAATTAAGATATTTTCTAGAACTAAGGCATTTCCCCTTGAAAAATACTCATCCACCAAGGCTTAAATAAGAAGGATAACACAATGAAAGGAATTTTACACAAAAACTAAAAGAAGGAAATACTTGGAAATATATTTGATACTACAACCACACAACTATATAACGTCAATCCCCCAGAGTTTCTCCTTGTTTAACTACATTTTCTTGGCAAACAAGTTTGTTTACTCATCTCACATATCAGAAACTCACTTATAGGAATCCTTATAAACATTCCAATACAACCAATGTACTTTATCTAATGAATCACCATACCCCATATATACTTCTCACTACAGTACATAATCCATATCTGATTCTTTTCAAAGGAAACATCACCACAACTCACGACATCCTTGACATCCACCACATAAAAAGGGTCATGATAATATCTCTGATTTTTTCAACATGAAAAAAATCATTCTTAACACTTTATTGTGGTGTAAGGGATAATGTTTCTCCCGCTAGAACAACCGTATCCACTACCTCAGATGACCCATTGATCCTATGTGATAGATTTACGTACTTCTATATAGGGTTTTACCCAACCTAGATAATGCTCAATGGAATACATGATGACCACCCTCATACTCTAGAGGCCATCTATGATGGTCAATATAAGATTTTTTCATACATTGAACATTCATCTTGGAACTTTATATCAATTGAACTAGATTAGTTTTCTCCTGAATGAGACTAGACTCACCATATACTAACTCAGCCACTTCTATACATAAAATAGGAGAATATCATGGATTTCCATAAAAATCCTCAAATGGTTCTATCTAGATTGATGTGTGGAAGATGTTGTAATATGAAAACACCATGAAATAAATATGATTCTTCCATGAACCACTAAAATAAAAATAAAATACTCATAAAATATCATCCAGAACCTAAATATCCCACTCAGATTGATCGTCTATGTGAGGATGATAGGATATTATGAAAATAATATATGATTCCATAGCCTTCTAAAGACCGTAACAATATCATGATGGGGAATGAGAATCACTATCTGAAATTATACTCCACAAAAAAATGTTTCACCAAACTACCTCACAAAAATAATGACAATCATGATTATCAACTGTTAATGTATCTCTAATAGAAAATAATTGTGCTACCATCAGCAGTCTATCCACAATGACCCATATAGGATCATTCAAATGGGTTTTATTGGGTAATACTATCACAAAATCCATAGTTACATCATCCCATTTTATATATATAATGGGAAGGGCTGTAGAATCCGATATAGCCTTTGATTCATGACTTTTATTTTTTGATTAGAGAAACAAGCGGGAACAATGATCGCCAATTTATTCTTCATTCATGTACACTATTACAATTTATGGACATCATGATACTCATTTTTCAAACTAGTGTGTAGATCCTATCAAGAAGAATGAAACTATCATATTATATCCCAGTTCAATCCGGTAAGAGCCTATAATATTCTAGAGAAAAATAAATAAATTCCATATTCAAGAGATAATTCCAATGGTGTCTCCCCAATATATTAGTAGTATCATAGAACTAATCCCTATAAATCTGATAACATCTTAGTATTGATCCGGTCCCAATGTAAAAGTATTATAGACCATGACATATTACATACTCATAATTGGGACACATGAAAATATATATTCATGTATTCAATGAGTTTCAACATCATCCACTCAAAAGAAGACTCCCATACTACCACTTTATGTGTCTTTCAACTCAATGAATTGACAACCAAATTTCGTATTTCTGATGTATAATCTAACATGATGTTGAAAGAATACAGATACCCAACCTACCTCATAATCTTACGGTTGAGGTCTAATTGAGAAAATATTTATCAAAATCTCTGGTGGTCTGTGGATATGACAAACCAATCACCCATGATATAATGTCCTCGTCATCTTAGGACATGTCCACTTCTGTTAATTGCAAGTTATGAGTATGGTAATTTCTCTAGTGTGGTATTATTTTTCTTTATTCCTAAGAAACCCCTTCATCATACATTATCATAACTTATCTAAGACCACCTCTAGAGTATTCACAATTCAAGGTATATTCTTTACTAGGTACAAGAAATGTTAAGATAGCTGATTATTTCATCTTACCTTTCATCTCCTAAATAAATCTATTTTAAGAATCTTACCAAACAAAAATCAACTCTTTTATTATTTAACCTAGCATCATTGATTAATAATTAGATATGTCTGGGGTAATGAACCATAAACAACATGATAGAAAATTAAATAAAAATATATAGAAAACATTCTTGGGATACTCCAATGATTCAAAAAATGGAACCTTCTATTGGTCCACTAACACTTATTCCTCTCTGATGACGTGGAACATGAAGTGCTCATTATCATTCGTGAAAATCCAATAGATATATATGAAGAAAACTGATTCTCTCTTAATGTACACTTGATGATGTGAATATATTAGAAATGATCGTTTGTTGACTGGGAGTACACTAAGATTTCTTCAACAAAATCCATCACAAACTAATCTAGTAAAGGATTAAAGATTCAATTCATTATTTCTATGAATATATTCAATGAATTGGTCAAACCAAATAGTATCACTAAAAAATTAATAAAATCCATACAAAATTTTAAATTAATTTGAGGTATGTCTGATGTTATCACCCTCAAATATTGGTATATTGATCTCAAGTTGATCATGAAGTATATCTTAGCACCTCTTAGATGATGGAAGAGATCATTGATTCGTGAATGATGATACCTATTCATGAACATCATCTAGTTCAATCTATGATAATTCACACGTAAGAACAAAGTCCCATGATCTTTCATGGTGAAGAGAATGAGTGAATCCCATGGATATGTACTGGGATGTATGAAACCATTATCCTTCATATTTTATAACTAAACTATCACCTCACATTGACCTGATGGCTCTATTATATATGGAGTTATAGAAACTTCCCCAACTCTAGAGAGGTGGTCCTATATGACCAACTTGAAGATCCCACTCATTTTACTGAGAATAACTACCTCATTCTAGATATATAATTGTAAATATCCTCTTATAAGTGTTTGTATGTTCCAGGTATAGAACTACCCAATTCATAAAAGGGATCAAATTAAAAATTTCAGTTCCAACACAAATGGTTACACAAAAGAAATGTTAAACAACAATATCTATTGACCACTCCTTGAAATGTTTGATGTTCTCTGAACACAATCCAAATGGTGTATCAATGGGAAAAACACCATCCAATATTTCCATATACAAGATCAAACCATTTCTAAACAGATATGATTAAAGGAATATGATTCTCATGTATCAAAAAAAAACACAACCAAGGGTATATGATATAATAATTTACCTCTGATGATAAAAGGTCATAAATTCCCACTAGTCATGGTAGTATTCCTAATAAGTATCAAATTTTTCACTCTTCACTAGTATCCATTATTACTCCCTTGATATATTCCCTCTTTTTGGTAAATTTCTTCTAGAACTGGGTTAATATATCCGTTACCTTAATAAAAACGTCATGTTTAATTCCAACTACCTATCTTCCAAGGATTATCTGAGTACTTCATGAAATATGTTACCTATCCTTATCCCCTACCACTTCTATATTAATTAATTCCCCTAAAAATCCTCTATAATTTTCCCATCCTACTGCAATCAAAACACTCCAAAGAGGGGTTTTAACACTAAGACCATTTTAGGCCCATCATTTTACAATGATAGCATTAAAATAGAATAGGATCCAAAGATATCCACCCATATTCCTAGTTGATTTGACAACTATTTCCTTGGTGAAAAATGTCATAGTAATGATTCTTTCCAGTGGAAAAAGGGTTCCTAGTTTTCCCTACTAAAATAGAATAGTTGGTGCTCGAGACCTCTCTCAGATTCCATTCATTAATGAGATTATGAGTCATCACATCCAAACAATCTCATATTGAACACATTCACATGTGACCTGATTTCATAGAAAAGACCACCATGAAAATGTATCAACTTGGATATCTCATCAGTAGCTAAAAATGGAACAATGTAGTAAATTCTAGTGAAGCATCGAACATAGTCTTTCACATATAATCAATCATTCATTAGGTGCATGAACTCATGAATCTTCTCATCCCTCAATGTATCAGTATAAAAATAGCTTAGAAAATTATTCTCAATTTATTTCAAATAGATATTATATTTCTACAAACCTTTATATGTAATAATCCACCATGGCTTCATAGGTCCATGAAGAATATACTCAGAAACATAACCACTTTATCTTCAGGTGTCTATTAATACATAATGATCATCTAGAGTAACATGATCTATAACTCAACTTCCTAGTGCCCTCCCTCTACAAAAATTTATGTTGATTCTATATATGAAACTCTCTCAACAAATCAATCATCAAAATCAAGATGTGAACAATATCACATTCCATGGATCACATGAACCTCAAGAAGAAATCACTAATCTAAAAATATTGCTGATCATTATGAGCTATATGAATCTGTAGATCAGTTTCATTTTTATCTTAATGATTTCCACTCTCTCGTAACATAGAAATCAAAGATGATGAGAATGAATTATATATATATATTAAAAACACACTCCTTGGTACATTTGATATCAATAAGGTCAACCTCATCAGGTGAAAAAAACATAGAACCATTGACTCTTGATCTCTCTTGTAAATTGATAATATGTGTTTTAAAATAACACATCAATTTATTTATTTCATTTATCATATAGAAAATAAAACTTATATCATTGTCCATATAACCATGTTTTTGAAAATTGAAATAAACATGTGATTATCAGGAACCATTGATATTATTATATATCCCTATGTGACTATAATGATGCATGGATTCTCATATCACATCATACTAAGACACGAGTAGAAAATTTAAGAAACAATAACATCACACAATACATGAATCACTATCGGTGAAATAATATCAAATGTCACAAGAAAATAGTATAAACAACAATCTATACATGGGGACTTAGATTTTTATATTTAAAAGGGTTAGGTAATACAGTGAACATGATCATTATCAAGTCCCTACACATCATTGTATCCTATATACCATTATTAAATAGTAATTAAATAGTAAAATAATATATGAGACAACTCTATAACGTCTTTTGATTTCTAAACTCTTTCTCATGGCCAAAACCGGTTGGTTACAGGACCCCCAGTGTATATCCCCTAACACCAAAGGCTATAGACTGCTAGTGGGGATGTGAAAAGTATAGAGGGGGACTATACCCCTATAGTACAAAGTTACAACACCAATGAAATAAAAAATATAAATAATATAATATCACACAAATAATGGTAACAATAAAATAATGTGAAAGAACAACCAATAAAAGAAAACCAAATTACCTAATAAATAATAATGTAATAATGTAAATTCATACTTCAATGTAAGAAAATGTAAAACTAGAAGAAAAATAATAAATGAATGTCCAAAAAAATAATATCAAAAGGAACTAGTCTTGAACCACTTGTCGGAATATCTTACAAACGTTAGCCCATCATACAAGCAACAATCAACATATAGGTACCTTACACTTTTTCAATCCATAATGTAATTAATTTTCATGAGTACCAACTATAGACCCAAATAGGGTGTGAGTATAACCTAGTAGGCTGAATCCTCCATTTCATAAAATAACCCATTTGATAAAAAGTTCATTCATGAAAGAAATAAATATATGTAAAAATTAATAAACAATTAAATAGATTTGATCTTGTTGAAATATTAAAAGACTTCGACACCATGCTGAAATATCTCTAAGAATGTTGCACAACCACGTCAACCAGATCAGTACACACAAATAACCTTATTCAGTTTCATTCTAGTATCTCATTGACGATGTCTCACACCCATTCCAACCATAACCATGTATAAATTGTATAAATAACTCTAATCATGTTCAATTATACAATATAATCAATTCATCAATAAAATGGGGCCAATAATTATATATAATCATTTTTAATTATATCATGGATAATCCCCTTATTTTAGTTTTACAACATATATCTGGGCCAGGAATGGTTTATAAGCATTAAAAATGTATCGGGGCCATGAATAATATATTATAATTTCAACATTTATCTGGTTCAGACCCTGTAAATATTTATTTCAACATGTATTGGGGCCAAGCCGATATATAATCACTAAAATAATAAAACAAAATACCATATCATAAGGATCAGTTGTTAAATACGAAAATTATCGCTTAACATTCAATTACACAATTATTTTACCATTCTTTCATAATCCAATGACATGGACACATTTATGGTAATACTTCTAATCTAGGTGAATCTATATAAGGAAAATACCAAAAATAACGTTATATTAAACACACATTAGTTCGTCAAAAAATTCATTGTAAAAAATTTTCAATCACCCGAATGGTATCCATAATCCAAGTAATAAACAATGGATTCTAATGAATAAATAAAATTCACCATTTAATTAATTTAGGTTCATGTTATGTTGTAAAATTTCAATATTTATGATAAATTGACATTAAACATATGACCGGGTTAAGGTTTGGACCCCTTAATTTTAACTACTGATTAAAACATCACTTACTTATGGGTAACAAAAATGAGAAAGAAAAATCAAAAGATCAATATATTAAACTAAGATATAATAAAATCAATATTAATAAGAAACACAAGAGAATTTATATGATTTAACCACCCTAATATAAAATAATGGAATATGAAGTGAAAATCAAGGACAATGAATTACCAGGGATCTATCACACAAAATGGATGTACGTAATGAAAGATGATGCTCTTAAAATTCCAAGAGAAACAACCTTGTTAAAGTAAAGAAATATGAACTGAAGGAATGTGAAACATATTATTCAAGATGATGTTTAAAACTATATCATAGGATATTATATGTTTTCTAACTCATTTACACATTTTCTATTTTTTAGGGGGATAATTTGGGAAACCCGTCTTCTTAGCTGAATTTTATCCTAATGGACTATTACATGTTGTGTATTTTAATTTCACTATGTGAATTAATTTCATGTCATGATTCAATTCACACCCTATAACCAATATTTAAATGTTTCTGGTGGCATGTACATGTCATTTAATTGTTCTTCAGATAGTTTTCAGTCCAGTTTATGGCCTAAGGATCTGAACCACCTCCAGTGTCTTCCAATCAATTATAAAACCCTCCAAAAAAACATTTAAAACATTTATATCGAGACTATATTAATCCGATCAATATTAAATCCCTAGGATTTAATTCATCTAACAAAAATGCTCTTCATCCCTAAAATAGACCCTAGCACCAATTCTTATTGACAAATGATGACCCAATGATAGGAATTTAACTCAAAATATCAATGGACATAGCTGAAAAAATATTAGATATTACAAGTCTATATATATATATATATATTTAATACTATTATTATTAAAAATTAATTTAATGATAATATTTGATGGGTTTGATGATGTTTAATAAGAAAATACTTATGAGTAAGAAATACTCATGCTGAGAACTGATTATTTTCTAAGTAAAAGTATTATGAGATGGATGCCTTAAATGATCTAATTATTTCTAGAGGCTATGAAAATGATATTTATGACTAGTTGGGGAAATATTGTAGTGTATAATTTTATAATCATAAGAATTAGGTGGATCATGAAATGGGAAAAGTGACCCCATTTTATAATTGATCAAAAGAAAACTTTTTTTAATCCATATTATTTTACAATAATGTAATGAATTTATTCTAGTGTCGATGGATGTAAAAGTGATAAATCATTGAGGCAATAACACTCATTTAAACACATTATTTAAATATGTTTCATTCTTCTTATCACTTGAAATGTATATTTTACTAATTATGATATCAACATTGTCAATATTTTTAATCATAGTAAATTATTTTCTATTAAAAATATATTTTATCCCTTATTAATATTTCTAGTATTTTTAACATATATTTAATGTATAAATTATCTATTTATATTTCTAAAAAATAAATAAAGAAATTTTAAATTAAAATTTTAATATATAGATAAAATATATTGTAGAAAAAGTTTTTTCCACCATTAAGTGTTATTTATATTATATAAAATTAATTACTAGATAAATGACTGATAAACATTTTTTTTATTTTTGGGAGGATAATAATAGATTCATAATATAAACTAGTTAATTTTAATTAATAAGATAAAATAACATAATATTTTTAGAAAAACTAATTTGAAAAAAACACTTTCACAATTATTATGATCATTAACAATAGTCATAGTCCTCAACATTTTCTGTCTAATATGAAATTCAAATTCTTAAATAATATAATAAAATTTATAGAAAATATTAAATAAATTTTGATATATTTATTTTCTATAAGTCATGAAATCTACTATTTAATTATAACTGTATAACAACAATTTTTATTGAAAAATATTACTTATGTCATAAATATGTTAATAAAATGCTTTATAAATTTAGAATAATGTTTTTGAATTTTTTTTATTTAAAAAATATTATTTTAAATAAAAACTTATTTTTTAAATTTTATGTCATATTAATTGATTATAATTTCATAAAATTAACGATATTAAAAAAGTAGTATGTTTTTACTATTGACCTTAAAATGATTTATTTTAGAAAATTCATAAAAAATCACCCTAAAATTAGTTTGATAGTAAATATTCAAAACAATAGTTCATTTAAGAAAAAAGAAATTTGAAAATTCAAAAATTGATCTTTT
The DNA here is from genome assembly GCA_963277665.1 of Viscum album. Taxonomy (NCBI): domain Eukaryota; kingdom Viridiplantae; phylum Streptophyta; class Magnoliopsida; order Santalales; family Viscaceae; genus Viscum; species Viscum album. The sequence continues at coordinate 1,733,890,678 of OY728119.1, read as the reverse complement.
AAATTAAAATAAATTGTATATATAAAACTAATTTTAATGTAAAATCAAATATCAAAACATTAAGTTATCCTACTCTTAAGTTTTATGAATTTATAATTTTTTTTTGAAATAATTTTATTTACAATAGTTTTTAATTTTTTCATATATTCATAATAATATTCAAATATATTGATGTGTCTTGCCACAGTTCCGTATTTTGGGTGAAAGAAAATATCAAATACAATATTTTTTTACAAAAAATATATATTCTTTAAATCTCAAGGTATTTTAGTTATCTTCCAAAAACATGATCTCTAGCCTCCTACAACCACAAAATAGTCTAAATATTACAAAATACATGTTTTCTACCAATATTAAATCAAAATAATACCTCTATATAGGAATGGAATTATAACATCTCAAACACATATTATGCCATTCCAAAGGTGTATCATCAAACATAATTCAACCTCTTCAATAATGTTAAACATTACTAAGATATTGTATCTGACTACCACTCCATGTTATAATACTTGAAATGTTTTTGTTTACATATGAAAAGTACCAAATGGACTATCTTCCCACATAGAGTCTTCTCACTCAAAAACTCTATATAGAATTGTTCTTCAAAAAACATATCCAATTATTACATGGATTCATTAATAATGGGCCTATTAAAATTACTAAGAGTGTAAAACTATAGCCCTATTACAGAAAAGTTACCATGAATAAAACAATATCTTATAGGAAATTCAAAACAATATAACATTTTAAAAATTCAATTGAAAACCAAAAATAGTCCAATGAACCTGGGTGAAAACTTTCCCTTCCTATGATTATATAATCCACCGACCATGGTGATTTCCTTATTAAAACATATCAACCCACCTCCAAATATAGAAGAAATTATCCCTTATCTACCAAGGTTCACTACCAACAATGATCATTTTCTAAAAATTTATTTTTTAGTATAATATTTTGTAACATATTTGGATTTAAATATATAAAAATAATTATTGGATCCTCTATTATTAGAAAACATTGTGGGGATATACATGGTCTACTTTATATAGAATCAACATGATCCATATAAAGTGAAACATGGTAACTATTTTATATGAAAACTCATAGTGTTATACATTGTTATATTATAAGCCGCTAAAATCAAGTATTTGTAACCAAAACATGTTATCCATTACCAAAATAGAACACTTGGATATCATATAGGTATAAGGATGGAAGGAATTTCACACTTTCTCCTTTTTATTAATGACCTTTTTCATCACCTGTGAGATTATAATTGTAAAACAACCTTCATTATAAGAAATCATGCCCCTTAGAACCTAATAATGATTCACCATATCCTATAATTATATCTACACAAGATCATCGATTAAATATGTCACCTTATGGGAAAAAATTAAACTATTATAAATATATCCATGATAGCCCATATCAGCTCTCTATCATGAAACATATTTGGAAATATTTTCATTTATATCATGGTTACATCATCCAAATTTCAATTTTAAATGGGTAATAAGAAAAAATACCTGGAGGCCATTTATGAATGGCCTTTCCTAGTGATAGGTGAATCATTATGAATCAAGATTTATTATTTCCTTCTTCATCCCCACAGACCTATACTACCTCTAGATCACCTGATTGATTAGGGAATGCCTTGGGTGAATATCTAATCATAGAGCATGTGGATTAAATATATCTACATAGTCATACTCAAATGAAATACAATAGAAAATAATAATTGAAGAGCCTCCTTACTATTCTGGTATGTTTTATGTTTTTGATCTCCACCAAATAAATTTTACAAAATTACCAAGTAATTTTATTTATATAACTATATCTCCTTCACCCTCTCAATGTGTGAGGATATAATACATCAGGATTTTAAGATTTATTTCCGATGATACTCATGATTGTTATGGTGAATCTTAGGAAAAAGACCATCACACGTCACTTAATATGATCCACCTCTACCACCTATTACCGAGTCTTACAATATATCACATCAACCAAGATATTATACTTTCTAGTGTCATATTCCATCCAAAAATAAAAATAAATCATGTTCTCTACTAACAACCTCAGTAAATTATTTATGATAGATAGATATAATATATAAATCATGATATTATAGTACATATATAACATGAATCTCGGACCTAATAGGATGTGATGATAACATTTTAAAGAGTGCCCTACCATACACATCTATAGATCAATAATCACGTATTTCTACCCATGAGACTTCAACTTCTGAGACACATAATTGAAAAATCAATAATTTTCATCTTAATAACCCTAATACGGACTCTTAATGCCTTATAATACATTGTATTATCTTTATCAATATCTAGTATATCAATTTTAAATTCATATGTGAACCTACCATTTCTATCAATGAAATATATCTCAAAAGTATCCTCTCACTTAAACAACACCAACATTTTAGTCAGTGTTTTCATTGGTGGTAATAAAATGGGGAATTATTATAGAATCCTAGGGTAATAAACTATAAAACATAGAAAACTAAAGATCTCAATGTCACTCATAGACATATTTCAAGAAATCATTTACTTGACCCTTATTGGGACTATTGATATGTTTGCCTCAAATGTCAGGTCAACCATGAAGAACTTCTCATTGATCTACATAGAATACATCTAATGGTTTTCATAGGGTTAGTCCCCCTCAGTTTATAATCGAACAACTCTATATATTGATCATGATCATTCATTTACTTAGAGTATAAAAAATTATCATCAATAGAGACCACCATGAAAGAATATATATATATATATGGATAATCAAGTTGATGTAATCCATATAAATTTCTAGAGTGTTTATTAATATGAATGATATCATAAGGTACTTAAGTAGGAAATATATGATATAAGAACCAATTTGCGGAATGCTAGAAGGCCTTACTCAAAACCGTTGATATCCCAAACTGATTTAATTCCTACAGAAGAACTTGGATCCCATCAACAGATCAAATACATTTTCAATATGAGTAATATGATACAGGTCCTTGAACTCCACCTAGTTAATCCTTCATTAACCCACAAAAATCCATACTGGTCTTTCCAGTTTTTTCGAATATAATATCCCCCCCAATAGGACATGATTGGGTGAATGAACCCCATCACCTATAAATATGCAACCATATCCTTTATCTCTATATAATTTGAAAAAATCTCATATATTGTTGAATGGATATAATCTCCTAACCAAGAAAAAAGTTGATAAGAAAATTCATTCATTTATCTCAAATGGAAGAACCATGAAATCCCCTTAGAATCATATTCGAACTGGACAATTAATGAAGTAATGATATACAAGAACATATCCTCATATAGGAAAATAATTCCTATAAATTAGGCCAATATTTTCCTTATCTAAATATTATCACATCCCAAAAATATTTCCAAAATAAATTACATTCACCAATATATATTTAAAAACATCCCAATAATGATGGAAAACATACCAATAAATTCTTAAAGTTTATGTGTACTCAGTACCTAGTCATCAAATTCATAACAAGTATCCCATTAAAGTTCCATATCTCCAACATAAACAATTCATGGATATCGTTACATTCACTAATCACTATAAACCACTCTATAAATAGTGGGATAAACCTATAACTTTCCCCAAAGGTAATATAGATAGAAAACACTCTATAAAAATACAAAATAATGTGTATTTTATTAAAAATTAGTTGAGATGATAAAAATGAGTGAGCTGGATTTATATCATGTGTATCATATTGTCTATTAGATTTAATAATATTAATATATTGAACAAATTATGGATCCCATCATTATACGATATGATTTTCTTGGATGGTGTGAAGATAGACAAAACACTATCCTTGATCTCCCATATCCTGAAATCCATATGTATCACCCTATGGTTTTAATTGTCTTTTTTTGGGAATCATTTTCTACCTAGATGACCTGAATAAATGAATGATCTCTAACTTCCTAATAATTTACATTCACATATCCATGATTCGAAGCATAAATACCTTCCACATCTATTCCCACTAAAAAACATAGTATTATACCTCAAAAAAACTCTACGGTTCTCAACTCACAACTGGAATAGAAATATTCAAATTTTTAATTACTATTGTGCTAAATATCGTCATTATACACACACACACACACACACACACACTAAGATTACCTAAATTATGATTCCCATATTGAAGGAATCATTAAACCATTGTTGTTACTACCCTCAATTTCTCCGCATTAGATTGATTTCAAGAACTTCATATTACTAATACATGATGAAAAAAATTCAAAACATATAAAACCATCATTCCAAACATTTTTCTGAATCATATATATATTTTTATTTTATAATAATAATATAATTCATATCCATGGAAAATGTTTTCTATTAGAATATATTTACCTATGGATGAAAATAATGTTATAGGTCTTCAAAATAAATCGTTACACATATTGTCTCATCAATCACTCATGTAGGCATAATCAAGGAATATTCATAATGTGGTCAGAACAGTCTAACAATAACATATAATCTATGTCATGATGAAAAAATGGTCTAGCTCGATAATCTGACACTGCCTCTAGGAAGTAATTCTTTAAAAATACAGGTTGTAAATATTTTTGTTTCACCAATGTATTTTGTACTAATTGGACCAAAACAACCCACTTGAACATTGTTTGTTCATCAATATTTTAGGACATTATATTCCCCTACCTCCTAGGGGGTTCCTTAATATATATGATGATGGTTTTATAGTGTTTTTCCAAAACATTAAATCATATGGTCTACCCACACCGAGAAAAAGTGGATCATGTTATAGTATGGTTTTTTAATCGGATCGATTATAGATTAATTGACTCTTTGGGCCAAAAGAACCACAATATATAACACATATTGACAACCCTCTTGGAGAAAATTATCAATAAGTGGAATTACTGGACACTAGGATATGGATCCACTATTACTAGGGAAGGATCATCCTCACTCTCCAGATGAATAACCAAAGGACATCAATGTGAAATATCTCCATAATTCTAATAAAACACCAAAGAATAAATTTCTACCACTAATCACAGTATCATGGTGTCGAATAAAAACATATGTAAATTACAATCTACCATATGTACATATCATACCATATTATTTTATCTCATAACTCGTATAATGTCTATCCCAACCTAAAACTCTTGGAATAGGGAAAATTTAAAATATGATCACATTAAAATCGTAGAATATAAATAGAAATATCTAGTATTCATGTATTAGTTTGGTATTTTTCCACATAATTTTAGAAGAAAATAATTTATATTTTTTTTAAAATCATTAAGTATCCAATACCTATTTCATAAACATAATTTCAATCACAAGGAAAAATAAGAATTTATATTGGGACTTAAATTTCAAATAATATGGGACAGAACTCAAATTTATTCCACCATAGGTCAAGAGTGAAACTGATAAATAGAAAGAAAAATATTGTAAAAAAGGGTAAACCAAAATAAAAAAAATAAAAAAATGGAAATCTAATCTACAATTCGTTCATACATGGTTTATATAATCAAAGGGGAGTGATCCATGCCATTTTATGATAACACCTATTATACTATATACCATATCCTTAAATATAATGAAGCAGGAGAATCAAGTATCTAATACTATATTATAATATCCATGACCTAATATACATCCAACATGATGGAACCTAGTGCCCACACACACTTAGTGTGCCCCTAATATTTTAGATTTTATCATCATTAGTTAGGGTTATCATAAAATTGTGTGGGTACTATAACCTCTCTATTATATGTATCCATAAATCATTGTAGAATAAATATTATTAACAAATAATAATGCTGCAATAATTGATAAAAATAGACCGCATAACTAAATGATTACCAAATGATAAATATGTCAACAATATATAGCAATGGAAATTATGAATGTTGTATAGAAAAGTATAAATTAAGTTTATTATAGTTAGATCATAAAATAAAGGGCCCAAATTTATGAAGTGAAATTGATACATCCCCATAAATTGATTGAAATCCAATATTTTTCTCATACCCCAAATCTTAATATGCATCAATTTGTAACCAATATAGAGAGGTACATCTCCCTTTCCTATATCATAACGAAATAAGTCCTCTTGGGGAATAAGGAAATCAAGTATGGATTTATTACAACTCAGTAGGAGACAACAGATGGTCTCCCTAACAAGTCTTATAATATAATTTTATTTTGAGTATGTGAAGATAATAATATAACAAAAAAATAACATGTCACCCAGTGGAGTGTCTAGAACCATATCATTTGTAACCATACCTACTTCGAAATACATAAAAATGGGATAATATACTCATTTATATAAACTCATCATGAATGAATGACCCATGAACCCTAGTATCATGGTCAACATTAAAGTGTTATCACTAACAAATATTCTGGGTGGAAAATTTCTTAATAATCCATTGTCATGGGTAAATGAGATATCAATAATTTTAGGTGTATGGTTTATAAACACTACCAAACTTTGTTAGATCATATAAAACCAATAAAATTCATTATAAGTGGATGATAAAATGTGAAAAAAACTCCCCATTTGGGATATTATATACTTTCATCAATATCATTTCAAATGATATACCACTGATATAAGTCTCCAGGTTGATAATGTACTGCAGAAAAAATAATATAGTGAATGATACAACACCAATATTACTCACTTTGGTGAATATTCACCACTAAGTACACTCTAAATGGTGAATGAAATACCTCCACCATGAATCCTTATACTGATGGTGCCCCACCAATATAACAATACAAGTGGAAAAACATTAACTATTTAATTGGAATCATAATGAAAAATTTAAGAATGAATCAATTTTGGTGAATGAGTTACCACAAAATAAATGTTAGTGGACGTAATACAACAATTACACTAAATAACCATTTATGTAAACATATTTTTCTTTATAAGCATGTATAATAGTAATATATATTTTTAACACATAAGGAGTCAATATCTCGAGCCACTAACCCACCCAAGAACTCTATGTCCTATCATCTCACCCATGTTACATCATTTTATCATTCAATTTAATAAAAAATTATATCATAAACCACCAAAAATGATCTTATGGTCTAGTATCAGTCATTGGTCCCCCATCACTTGTAAAATATTCTAGCATCCATATATAACCCTTTTGAAAATTTTTATTATTGACAATGTTGTCGAAAATAAACACTTAGGGGGACACTCACGGAACTAACAGATTCAATTCACACCAGAAGTAGTGAAGAATTAATCTTAAATAATTTTATGCATCATGTTCATAAATTGGAAATTCATATATTTCCTATAACTTGTTTATATAATTAAAAACCAACATGAAAAAAATTACTCCTTTAAGAGGCCATGAAGACCCCTAGTTAAAAAATATTGATACATCCTAAAATAAACAAAATATGGAAATAAGGTAATACCCACACATTATAGATTAATATATAATATAGGTTGAATGTTTTTGGAATACTATAATATAGGTTATATTACCATTAGATATAACTATTTCACTCCACTATGATAGTGAACACTCTGATTTGAGCCAAAATGACAAATAAATAGTACATGAATTGTAATAATGAGGGGAAATGAATAAATATGTTGTAAAGAGTACCATTCAGATAAAATGGGGATAAACCATAATTAATTATAATTTTACAATGACTAAAAATAATTATTTAAAAAACCTCATTTTGTCTCAACAGAACTCTAAAAGGACTCTGATATAACTCGAGACACCTATCACGGTTTGTAAGAACCCCTATTTGAATCTCACCCAAAGTGGTAGTTATCACTATTATGAACGGAAAAACACCTATGGAATTCCATATTACTTCTCATGATAATAAATCTTCTTTTAAAATTTCCACCATTATCCTACAAAACTAATATATTTTAAGAAATCAACAAATTTTTTGACCAAAATTAATCCTAATTCCTATGATGGTGCGAGTAGGGAATAACATATTCATTTATTACTACAAAAACTATTGAAAAATAATATGATAAATCAGTCCGACTGTAGAGTATACTTCCATTGGTCGACTATGAAATTCCTACACAAGTACCTCGTGCACGTTTATTTGAAGGAAAATATGATATCAAATTTTTATTTGATATTCCCTTTCTCATGGTAAACCATCTGGTAAATTTCCCTAAATAATATAATCTCATTCTAAATTATTTATATGATCAAAAATAAGAACCTACTATTTATTGCACCATTAAAGGGACAACATCATTTGATAAAGATTTGACTTTTTCTTTCAGACAACCCTAATTAAATGGGTAAATTGTATTGGTGTCCCATTTCCTTCCATTCTATAGAAATTTATTATGAAACATGACTAAAAAATTATTTACCAATTCCATTAAATACTCTAAATCACTTTCTAAAGATATACATTTTATAAGTTGAAACATGTTTGTTTAAATTGTTCGTTTTATGTGTATTAGAGAAGAAGGGATGAGGTGAAAATTCACATTTTGAGAGAAATTAATGACAATAAAAACAAAATTTTGATAAATAACATATACTATATTGTAATGATCATATTCATTTATCTTCATAAAATATTTTTGGTATGGAAGAAATGGAATAATGATTCTCTTATCTGTAGACATTGTTTAGGAAACAAGCCATGGTTCTGTTGAACATGTCACAGTTTAGATGAAAATAATATATCTCGTGAATGAATTTATAACGAGGAATGACTATAAGTTTAAATGATTTAGTTAATTTATATTGTAGAGTTTGAAATAAAAATTTAGATGAATTTGGAAAGGGTGGAATTGTTTTCTCCACATGTTATATTTTTCTATATTCTATCCAATTTCATTAAATAGATGGATTTTCTTGGAAGTCACGATGAAAATTCATCGTGATGAAGATCAGAATCTGTTTCATCTATAATAGATTATTTTAAATTATCCAATAATGTAGAACCCTATATTTTTTTCATCATTTTCAATGAATGGTCCCTTCTCATTATTTCAATTATCAATATTATAATGTATGTAAAAGGATAAGAATTCATCTTTTTATTATTAGAATTAATTTTCAAATATTTTTTTGATTAAATAAAAGTATTATTTACTATTACATAATGGATGAATAATTTTTTCAATATTCACAAACAGATGTAAATGATATTTAAATTATTTATAATAATTTAAAATAAGATGTGTTAGTCGACTATTTTTATATATAAAACATTTTCATGGTTTGGGATTAATTAATCAATGATGTTATATGTCTATTTCATAACTATTCATTGATTTTTTTCAATCCCAATGAAATATGGGTGTAAATGAAAATTTAATATTATTCTTATTATGGTTTACCTATGACGTATATATCTTAAATTATATCATAATGAAAATGAATATAATGGAACATGTTTTTCAAGGATATAAAAATATATTTTTTTGAAATTCATTTAAAATTTTAACAACATTATAGGATTTGAAAACAAATTCCCTATAAATGTTGAGAATTTTAATATTGTGGAGAAGACAAAAGTTCAGATAAAATAAGGTATAATGTAATCCAAATAATTAAATAAATTTATCATGACATAAAATATATTTTTATAAAATTTTTTTTAAAATGTAATATTTTTTGTATATTAAACAAATGATGGGTGATTCATTCTATGATCAACTCGTTACTCATGATTTTTAGAGGGTGTTAGAAGAACAAGCTATAAAAAAAGTTGATGAAAAAAAATTATAATTTTTTTGTATAACTTTAATAATGAATTTTTCCAATGGCACTTGTATTGGTAATTTATAATAAAATTTATTAGTTTATGATAAATAAATTATAATATTTATAATACTATGAGTTCTATTATTATTGATTTTATTGCGTGTAAATATATTTTTAACAAATACTTATTATTATGACTATTTTCAGCATTTAATTTTTAGTGAAAAATATAATTGTGACTATACGAATAATTACGATTGTTAAGAAATTCACACTGTTGAACTTTTTTATTAATTAATTATGATAAGAACAAAACTATATATAATTATCATGAATAAAATTTTATCTTTACATTGCGATGTGCATAATATTTATTTCCACTATGATAGAGAAGTATGTGACTTCTGTTAGAGGACATGATTAATTTAAGAATAAGAATTCATATAGGATCTCTCCTAATATTATTATGGATAGTGACCAAGTTAGTCATTCAGAAAATTATTTTATGACCCATGTGTGTCGAGTCCTTTTATGATTTTTATGATGTTTATGAAGCTCTACCCACTTCAACGGTACTAGAGATACCTATTGAAGTAAATACCTAGGGATCTAAAAATCCATAAAAAGAGGAGGTACAAAAGAGTCATATTTTTTTGGTTAATCCAATCATGATATTAATGAACATCCATTTAAATTGGGGAATATTTATTCAACTCCAGTGATAAAAATAGTATAATGTATTGGTCTACTCGAATTGTTTTATGACCCCACATCCATCTAATGTTGAGAAGTGTATAGAGTTCTCTAAACAAGAGAAACAATTATCAATAAATAAAATTGTATTTTTGTCATGGAAATTTCACCTCAAAAAGAAATTGAAAGTCCATATCCATCCATTGATGAAGATAGGTCATCCCTATTCTCTCATGATTAATTTATGGAATATGAAAAATTGCTTATGAATCACACCATATTTTGTGGGAAGGTCAACAATGATGATATTTTCCGTATTGTTAGTGAAGAGAATGTTTTCAATTTTGATAGATATATAATATAAGAAATATACAAAGATTGTTACATGGGTCAATGGGTGTTTAGGTTTTCTTAAATTAAATCTAAATTTGACATGAATAAAAATTTTATTTTAATAAAATAATTAGATCAATGATTATATCAAATTTTGGATGATGTTGTAGATTATTATAATTTAATTTCATGGATTACTGAGTGGATTATTTTTCCTTCATTGAAATCTAGATTAATCCAAATATATATCTATGTGTTTTTATATGAACATTATTATCTAATCATGTTTGGATGGAATACTCACTACTTTTCTTAGAAACACCTTAACACCTTCGTATACCTGTTAATTAATACATATACTTATTTACCTGATCGTACTTCTACAGATTTCCAAACATTTTGTTTTTTAATTCCAACTAATTCCTGGATTAATCTACTCTTTCCATCAATAATATTAATGTTACGGTATTTAAAAAGTCTTTTAATATTATTGGTGGATTAATTTTTCATAAATTAGGGATATATGGTTGATTTTTAATATATTCTCTTATTTCACATGTGAATTTCATAAGCTTCGGAACAATGGCTATAGCAGGACAGAAAAACTATATTTGATACTAGAATATTTAAAAAAATGTAATCTAATATTCTATTTATTCATGGTTGTTTTAATTATAGTTCATGTTAATTGAAATATTATATTTTTATCTAATATTTTTATTATATGTCATACATTTGATATATGATTTTGACTTTGAGATATTCTAAATTGACGATATGAAATAGATAGTGTAGTAATTTATAACTATTAAACATGTAGTTTGGAAGATATTGTATTAGTGATTTCAATATACACATAGTAGAGGATATAAAAATGGAAAACTCAATGGCAGGGTGATTACATAAATCATGTATGATAACTAATGAAAGATTGGTATTTGAAATGTAGTAAGGTATTTTGTGGATCACCTATAAACAATATCATTATGGTGATGGAATAAAAAATAATCGATGATAAGGAAGGATCACACATGGTGTCTATCTTAGTGAATATTATAATTAGTGGATTCTCATTTGTGTGAAATAATGGTTGGGATGGTGAATTATCTTATAGATGATGTGTGCAAGAATAGTGTAGTTTTAAACATAAATGTTTAATATGGATGATCTATATGTAATAATAATAATATGATTTTTCTACTAAAGGTATAAACATGGAATGAGATGTATAGTAGTATGTGGTCTAATTTCTAATTACATGAACATTCTCATTATATTCTATGTAATTTATATATTTAGTTTCCAGAATTTTCAGTTTTATATTTCAAGGTACTGCATACTAATTTCACCTTAGTATTTCACTTTTTATCAGTCAATTGTTTTATAAATGTTCAGAATATTAGTTTAGTCTCCTACTCTTACTCATGAAGTGGAAAATTATTATAATATAAAAAATGTATTTTTTTGTTAACTTATAGAAATTAAAATAAATATATTATTATTATTATCATAATTATTATTATTGGGAACTCCAAAAGAACATATAAATAAATATGGAATATAGTTAAGAATAATTATATGTCTTCAAAGATGAGTAATGTGTTTTTAGTGAATTCTAAATAAATAATGAAATATTGCATGTACCATATATCATTTTATAACACATCATGTCTTTTAATATATCAAGACATTGTGTATATGGAAAATACACAAGTAGAAACATTTTCCTAATATATTATGAAAACAATAGGGAAACACCATAATGGTTGAAATTACAAAATATTGATGGAGGTAGTATATGGATGATTATCACCAAACACTAATATGTCATGTACATTGTGAGTACATTCCATGTATATTGAAGAATAATTCTATTTTCAAATATTTTTGTTTTGGTATCAGAATTGGATAGAAGGGTAGTTTATTATGTCACGACCTGTCCTCGGGGCCCGTGCCGTGACTACCCCAAGCCCACCTTCCATAGGCTAGGGGCTGGTGACTAGCACCAAGGCGTAAATTCCTGATAAAAAGTGAAGGCATTGCCTCTGTAATGTAAACAAACACCACAGAGCAAGCAAGCAGAAGAAGTAAACACGAAGTAAAAGCTGATACCACAGTAAGTGCGGAAAGTAAGTGGGCCAGTATACAAACCCAAACTGAAAGTAAAGTACAACTAGAAAGGGAAAACAGAAACTGAAAGTAAATCTGCAACGTCAAGCTGTCCACTGGAAATCCCACCTAAAGGGTGGGTACAGATAGCCTCCTCTGCTCCTCAGGTCCAGCCAACCGCTCCGAGTACGTACCGTCTAGTGGTCCACCTCCAGGTACTGTCCTTCTCCACAAGCCTCAACCACAATCAACGTTGTTCGTCGTCTGCAACCAACACAACGTAGTGCGGGCATAGCCTGTGCAGAGGTGAGTATAAGATACTCAGTAGGGACCCCGAGACCCCTGAAGGTCTCCCAGAATCCACAAAGGTATGATTCAATCATGAAGTAACATCTGACACTGCTTAGGTATATGCCCATACATATACCTAAGTCATCAATTCTCGTTCGGCTCCAACATCCGAACCCACGTACAACCCAGTCCACACAGGAAAGAAAAACGTAAATCCACACAGGATAGCACAACACAATCCACATAGGAAAGTAAAATAGGATTCATCTTACATAGGTATACTTCTTCGTATGACGATAGAGATGACCAGATATTGCCACTGATTCATCTAAGCCGTCGGACCCACAAAGGATCGATAGGTACTAACCCCCGCAATGACCCAGAAAGGATCTGAACCACAAAGGAACTGACCCACAATGGATCGATAGGTAACTAACCCCCGCAATGACTCACACAGGATCGGACCCACACAGGATCTGTAGGTGCTGGCTCACACAGAACCATTGACCGCTGACCCACACAGGATCAGACCCACATAGGATCGGTAGCACTAATCCACACAGGATCGCTGAGTGCTGTAGTCGTCGCCGTCGAATCCACTGAGGATCTCTGTATAGTCGTCGTAGTAGTAGTAGTCGCAGCCAGATCTAGGGTTCCCGCACACAGCAAGCTCGTTTTGGAGGGTCCGCTCCAAGAGCCGAGAGGCTGATGCATCAACTAACACATAGTCCAGAGTTGATGTATCCTAAATTTCTGTATCGTCAACATGAACTCAACGTCGCAGACGACGCGTCAATCGGACGCCTGGTTTGAGAGTTATTGGCTTTTTCGTCCCAGGGGCCCAGTTGGTTTTTAAGGAAAAACCAACCCGACCGTACTCCACCTACGTCCAAACCTCGTGCAGAGTAATCCAAAAGATCCACCTCACTAAGAGGAATCCAACAAATTCAACGACACGTCAATCAGACGTCCGTATCACAAGATATGAGCGTTTCCGCTCCGAGGGCCCGGTTGGTTTCGTGTACGAACCAACCCGTCCAAATGAAAAGTACTCCGAAACCTTGAGTGCGATATACCGAAATGACCGTCTCAATCCAAGGATCGCATCTCCTCTGACGGCACGTCATTCGGAGGTCCGTACCCCGAGATATGGGGAAAAGACCAAAAAGGGTCCGAAAACGGGGGTTTCGGGCCCGAACCGACCCATCCCGAGACCCCCTGGGGCGACCAGAACCGGGTCGGCCCGGCTGGGCACGGCCCGGCCTGGGCGCGGCCCCAGCTGGCTCATCCGAACGGCCGAGCTGTTCGATTATGCGGGGGGGGGGGGGGGGGGGGCGCTGCTCCCTGCCGTTCGGAAACCGCAACCCCAATTAAGGGGCCTCTCAGCTGGCCAGCCGGGGTTTTTGACCCCCGGCTCTTCCCCTGTCCGGCCTGCCGACCATGGCCGGCCGGTTCCTGCTCCACGGGACCGGCGACGGCCGGTCCCCTCCTTGCTCTGACGCTGGCAGCCCATCTCTGGCCACCGGTCACCCTGCCTCGCCGCGGCCCAGAACCGGCCGCAGCGTTGGTCGTCCGGTGCGGCGCGATGGCGCCGTGCTCTTCCACCATGGCCCCGCTCCGGCCGCGGTGTCTTCGGGTTTCTCTGACGTGGCGCGATGGCGTCGTGTCCTTGTTCGTTTCCACGGCGTGGGGTGACGGTGCCGCTCATTCCTTGTCGCAAGATCGCACGCAGTGCGACGGCACCGCACCATACTCATTTCAAACCACAAAGAAACAAACACACGGACAAGGGAGGAGGGTCAGCCGTGTTTGTGCGGTTCGGCCCCATCTCGTTAATCGATAGCATTTGGTCATATTTTCACAAAGAACGACAAAGTGGTAAACACGAACAAAAATAATCAAATAACCCCTACTTTGAGCGTAGCTAGAATGGGGGTTCATCATGGAAAACGACGTCGCGAGGTGAAGCTCCGTATGTTGACGGAGAACGCCCGAGGTGGAAGTGGCGTCTCCTTTTCTTTTACACGGGAAGAAGATAGAAAGAGGGTGCGTCATCGATCTTCGGAATAAGGGGTCACACACCGGCTGCGGAGAGGAGAAGATACGACACGTCGATCTCTTCTTATGGTGACTGCGTTCTTCATCAAAGTCTTGGTGTTCTTCGTGATGAAGATGAAAACACCCACGAGCTCTCTCCTCAATTGTCCACACACAACATCCAACCAATATAAAATAAGGCTCATCCTTATTTTATTAACTCATGCCACAATTCAAAAATTCAAAACTTAATTTAATAAATTGAATTGGTGTGTTGGAATACATAAAGAGAGGAGAGGAAAAGTCACCCAAATAAAGGGAAGTTTAAATGTTAAAAGAGTTACACAACTTAAGTGGGGGGTTAATAGGAGTTAGAGAGTTAAGGAAATTGAAACGGTGGGGGATCGTGTGGGCCCCACCTCACCTTTAATCCACTCAAGAGAAACTAACAATCAGTGGGTCCCACCCTAACTCCTACAGTTAGGTTCTAACTCATGGAGAAGAGAAATAAAATTCTTAACGAAATTTTATTTCACTCACACTTAATCCACAAAATCAAACAACTCATATCGAGCAAATGCAACTCTAGAAAAGGCGTTCCTAAGAAATTACCGTCACTGCGGTTCCATCGGTGACCTCCGAATTCGATACCGAGCACCGGTTAAAAATATAGGAATTCCCGCTCGTTCGTTCACTGAACGTACCTGAGCTACACTTCGGATAGAAATTCCGGGCACACCGGGCCTCAGAATCTAGTGTCGTCAGAAACTGCGTTCTTGTAAAATCCCAAAGAAAATTAAGAAAAAATTTCCCTTGAATTTTATGGGTCTTTACATTACTCCCACCTCAGGGCTTTATGTCCCTGTAAAGATACATCATAAGCTAGGGAAA
This sequence comes from Viscum album, assembly GCA_963277665.1. Classification (NCBI taxonomy): domain Eukaryota; kingdom Viridiplantae; phylum Streptophyta; class Magnoliopsida; order Santalales; family Viscaceae; genus Viscum; species Viscum album. The sequence continues at coordinate 1,733,874,524 of OY728119.1, read as the reverse complement.
CAAATGTGGGTATTGAACACGAATCTGAGCCTCCCTCTCCCATGTGCTCTTCTGGAGATTCTTGTGCTGCCATCTGATGCGCAATAGAGGAATCAAATGTCCACGTAGGACCCGCTCCTTTCGATCCTAGATCTGCACTGGGACCTCCATAAAAGTCTCCACATCATCAACATCTAGCTCCCCATGGTCGATGATATGCGTCGGGTCGTGCACGTATCTCTTCAGCTAAGATACGTGGAAGACATCGTGCACCCTGTGCAACTGAGGTGGTAGAGCCAAGCGATAAGCCACCTCGCCAATCCTGCTGAGGACCTGGAATGGTCCGATGAAGCATGGAGACAAATTGTCGCCTCAGCTAAATCTCTGTAAACCACGTCGAGGTGAGACACGTAAAAAGACGTGGTCACCATCCTCGAACTCTAGTGGCATCCGCCTCCTGTCAGCATAAGACTTCTGTCGGCTCTGAGCTATCCTCATCTGCTCCTGGATGACCTGGACCTTCTCTATCGTGGCCCGAACCATTTCTGGTCCCACGAGTTCTGACTCCCCAGGGTCTTTCTAGCACAAAAGAGATCTGCAAGGTCGGTCGTACAATGCCTCGTATGATGCCATCCCGATGGTGGAGTGGTAGCTGTTGTTGTACGCGAACTCCACCAAGGGTAGGTGGTCCTCCCAGCTGTGACCAAAGTCGTGGATACATGCGCGAAACATGTCCTCAAGAGTCTGAATGGTCCTCTCCGTCTGACCATCTATCTGAGGGTGAAAGGTTGTGCTCAGATGTAGCTGTGTCCCAAATGCCTCCTGCACCCCCTTCCAAAGACGGGAAGTGAAGCGAGCATCTCGATCAGAGACAATAGATGATGGCACACCATGAAGCCATACAATCTCCTGAACGTAAATTCGTCCCAAGCTCTCCACTGAGCCCTGTTCTCTGATGGGTAAGAAGTGTGCCGACTTGGTGAGTCGGTCGAAAATCACCCAAATGGAGTCGTGACCTCTGGAAGTGCGTGGAAGTTCAGTCACAAAGTCCATAGATATCCCGTCCCACTTCCACTCCGGGACCTCTAAGGGTTGTAACAAGCCGGCTGGTACCTGGTGCTCTGCCTTCACCTGCTGGCAGGTGAGGCATCGAGAAACAAACTCTGCCACAGCCATCCTCATGCCCGGCCAGCAGTGCTGTCGTCTGAGATCCTGGTAAGTCTTCGCCACTCCAGAATGCACCGCCAAAGGAGAAGTGTGAAACTCTCTCAGCACCTCCTCCCGTAAAGAAACTGGTACCAAGGTGCGTCCTCTAAAAAGGACGTCGTGCTCTGCTCCATAGGAGAAACCATCAGGTGCCTGTCCTGAGGATATCTGTGCACGCCGCATCTCACAGTCAACGTCCCCACGTTGTGCCTCTCTGATCCGCTGCAGTAGTGGAGGAGTGACTGTGAGAGACTGGAGGAAGGCTGATCCATCTCTTTCCACGAAGGATATCTGCAAAGAGGCTAGCTGATCTATCACCTCCTCAAGTAGCTGAATTCTCGTCCTCCTGCTGAGAGCATTGGATACCACGTTCCCCTTCCCAGGAGTATAGACTATCTCAAAGTCATAGTCCTGGAGGAACTCGAGCCATCGTCGTTGTCTCAAATTTAGGTCCTTTTGAGAGAAGATGTATCTGAGACTCTGATGGACAGAATAGACTGTAAAATGCTCGCCCATCAGGTAGTGTTTCCATGTCTTCAGAGCGAAGACTACTGCTGCTAACTCCAGGTCGTGGGTAGCGTAGTTCTGCTAATGCGGCCTCAACGGACATGATCCATAGGCGATCACTGTCTGCCTCTGCATCAGGACACATCCATGTCCAGTCCCTGATGCATCGCAGTAGACTATGTACCCAAATCCTTCCTCAGGTAACCTCAAGATAAGTGCGCTGGTCAATCTCTGTCTCAGCTCTTGGAAGCTCTGCTGACATCTGTCTGGCCACACAAAGGGTTTCCCCTTCTTCGTCAAATCTGAGAGTGGTTCCGCAACTCTGGAGAAGTCTGCCACAAATCTTCGATAGTATCCAGATAGTCTCAAGAAACTCCGCACCTCTGTCACGCTCCTGGGTGGCTCCTAAGCTAGCACTGCCTCGATCTTCGCAGGATCCACTGCAACTCCCTCCTCAGAGATGACGTGTCCCAAGAAGTGGACCTCACGTATCCAGAACTGACACTTCGAGAGCATACCATAAATCTGGTGCTCTCGGAGTGTGTCTAGTACAACCCGCAAGTGGTAGGCGTGCTCCTCCTTAGTCGTCGAGTAAATCGAAATGTCGTCGATGAAGACCACAACAAATCGATCGAGGTATGGCTAAAAGATCATGTTCATGAGGGCTGTGAACACTTCTGGAGCATTGGTTATGCCAAATGGCATAACCAAGAACTCATAGTGGCCATACCGACACCTGAAGGCCGTCTTCTGCGCGTCCTTGTCCCGAACTCTGAGCTGATGATAGCCTGACCTGAGGTCTATCTTTGAGAAGCACCGTGCTCCCTTGAGTTGATCGAAGAGGTCATCAATCATCGGTAGTGGATACTTGTTCCTCACTGTCACCTGGTTCAGGTGACGATAGTCGACACAAAGTCGCAAGCTCCCATCCGCCTTCTTGGCGAACAATATCGGGGAAGCCCAGGGTGAAACACTGGGTCGAATGAATCCCTTGCTCTGCAAGTCCTCCAACTGTACCCGTAGCTCTCGAAGCTCGGCGGGGGCCGTCCGATATGCTGGAGACGATATCGGGGATGTCCCGGGGTACAGCTCAATATAAAAGTCTACCTCTCCGCGAGGAGGTAGCCATATAACATCGTCGGGAAAAACGTCCGCATACTGATCCACCACTGTAGGAAAACTAGGACTCTGCACGTCAACTGCTCCTAGGATGAGGCTAGCCAACTGATGAGTGATGGGTTGTCCTCTCCTCTACGAGAGTCCATCCTGTGTTGCAAAGGCTCCCTTCTCGCTGGTGAAGGTGAACCGGCTCCCGTCGGTGCGTACACATCGCACCTTGCGCCTGATACAGTCAATCTATGCATGGAATGTAGACAACCAATCCATGCCCAAGATGACGTCGTAAGGCCTCGACGCTGCTACAAGAAGATTCCAGCCGAAGCTCTCGCCTCCTAGAGTAAGATCACACTGCCGGCACCAGTGTGTAATCGTCGAGTCTGCTCCCGTAGGAGTCTCTAGCCGTAATGATCGAGCCAATGGATCTGTCGGAATCTCCGAGCTCCGAACAAGGGCAGCGACTATGAAAGAGTGACTCACTCCTATGTCTATAAGAACTGCAGCAAGGGTGGAATTGACACATATAGTACCTAGAATCATCTCAGGCACGCCGTGGTCGTAGGCCTCTGCTGCCTAGAGCTGTGCCTATCTCTGCCGGCCAGCTCCCTCTGGTCGGGGTGGACCTCCTTGTGGTGGTGGTGGTGGAGCCTCAAAGCATCGTCCACCACCTGCCGCTCGGCCATCTCCTCTGCCTCGTCCGCCTCCTCCCCGCGGACCGCCACGATCGACCCTCTGCCTCTGCCTGGGTGGTCCCTCGACCGTCTACTGCTCCTCATCACGGCGGGTCGTGCAGTCACGAGCCATGTGGCCCTGCCCGCCGCATGAGTAGCACTACCTGCCTCTCGAAAGACTGGCTCTGTGCTGTGTGCCCCGCACTTCTGAGCCAATGTCCTGAGGTCGTCTGCCTGAGGGTCTGGTCTGCCTGGACCCATGTGTCATCCGTCGACTGCCTACTGCAGAAGACTCTACTACATGCTTCCCTACGGTGGGTCTCGACGCTGGTGTAGACTCAGCAAGAAAGCTCTCGATCAAAAGGGCTCGCTCCAGTACTCCTATCTGAGTCGGAATGCTAAGGGAGATCAGAGATGCCTGGATCTCATGTCTCAATCCCTACTCAAAGGTCCGGGCCCGAAAGAATGGGTCCCGTACCATGTCTGTAGAGTAGTGCGAGAGATCAGTAAATCTCGTCGAGTACTGGATGACTGTCAAGCTACAATGCCACAGCTGAAGAAGCTCTTGGATGCGCACCGCACGGAGGGTGGCTGGGACGAACTCCGAGCGGAAGAGGCTCTCAAAGTCCATCCAGAGGAGAGATGACTCATCGTGCACCTAGAGCATCAAGCTCCACCATCGGCCCGCTGCCGCGTGCAGTAGGATAGCTGCGAGGATCACCATGAGGTCTGCTAGTGTCCTCACTAACCGAAAAACTCATACCACTGCCTCCAGCCAGTCCTCGGCTGCCTGGGGGTCCGTCTCCCCGTGGAACCTGGGCGGTCGCTGGCGCTGGAACTCGTGCAGTGCACTAAGGCGACGTGCATCGTCAGCGGCTGGGGCTTAAAGCATCGGTGGCTCAGCGGGTAAAGGTACCGCCGATGCCTCAGCTGTCGAAGGGCCCTGTACCGAGGCATCATCGCTCGGTGGGATATCGTCACGCTCAACTCTCAGAACCCTAGCTGGATGCCGTCGTGGGGCCATCCTGAAAAGGAAACAGGTGCGCCACGGTCAGAATAGTATACCTGGTGAGATGACACAAAGTAATCACAAAGAAAACATGAATCACACATGCAATCAATGTTTTCGTTCATTAAGTCGGAAATCAGAAGTCAGGGTCCTGGTGTACGGATACATCGGCCGCCGCACCAACACTGGACTCCCTGGAGTGATAACCACACTCAATACGCTTAACAATATTGCTTAACATAAAAAAAAGATTAGAGTCCAAAGTTCTGCGGTAGAACCGAACTCCTCTGATACCAATTTGTCACGAACCGTCCTCAGGGCACGTGCCGTGACTACCCCAAGACCGCCTTCCATAGGCCAAGGGCTAGTGACTAGCACCAAGGTGTAAATTCCCGATAAAAAGGGAAGGCATTTCCTTTGTAAAGTAAAAAAACACCACAGGGCAAGCAAGCAGAAGAAGTAAACACTAAGTAAAAGATGATACAACAATATGTGCGGAAAGTAAGTGGGCCAGTATAAAAACCCAAACTGAAAGTAAAGTACAACTCGAAAGGGAAAACAACAACTGAAAGTAAATCTGCAGCGTCGAGCTGTCCACTGGAAATCCCACCTGATGGGTGGGTACAGATAGCCTCCTCTGCTCCTCGGGTCCAGCCAACCGCTCCGAGTACGTCCCGTCCAGTGGTCCACCTCCAGGTACCGTCCTGCTCCACAAGCCTCAACCACGATCAATGTTGTCTGTCGTCTGTAACCAACACAGCGTAGTGCGGGCATAGCCCGTGCAGAGGTGAGTATAAGCTACTCAGTAGGGACCCCGAGACCCATGAATGTATCCCAGAATCGACAAAGGATAATCCACAAAGGAATGATACAATCACGAAGTAACATCTGACACTGCTTAGGTATATGCCCATACATATACCTAAGTCATCAATTCTCGTTCGGCTCCAACATCCGAACCCAAGTACAACACAGTCCACACAGGAAAGAAAAACGTAAATCCACACAGGATAGCACAACACAATCCACATAGGAAAGTAAAATAGGATTCAGCTCACACAGGTATACTTCTTCGTATGATGATAGAGATGACCAGATATTATCACTGATTCATCTAAGCCGTCAGAACCACAAAAGATCGATAGGTACTAACCCCCGCAATGACCCACAAAGTATCTGACCCACAAAGTATCGATAGGTAACTAACCCCCGCAATGACCCACATAGGATCGGACCCACACAGGATCTATAGGTACTGGCTCACACAGAACCGCTGAGTGCTGACCCACACCGGATCAGACCCACACAGGATCGGTAGCACTGATCCACATAGGATCGCTGAGTGCTGTAGTCTTCGCCGTCGAATGCACTGAGGGTCTCTATACAGTCGTCATAGTAGTAGTAGTCGCAGCCAGCTCTAGGGTTCCCGCACACAGCAAGCTCGTTTTGGAGGGTCCGCTCCATGAGCCGAGAGGCTGATTCATCAACTGACACATAGTCTAGAGTTGATGTATCCTAATGTTTTGTATCATCAACAAGAACTCAACGTCGCAGACGGCGCGTCAATCGGACGCCCGGTCTGAGAGTTATTGACTTTTTTGTCCCCGAGGCCCGGTTGGTTTCTAAGGAAAACCCATACCGACCGTTCTCCACCTCCATCCAAACCTTGGTCTGTGTAAGCCAAAATATCCGCCTCACTAATAGGAATCCAACAAAGTCGACGACACGTCAACCGGACGTCCGTAGCTCAAGATATGAGCGTTTCCGCTCCGAGGGCCGGGTTGGTTTCGTGTACGAACCAACCCGACCAAACCAAAAGTACTCTGAAACCTTGAGTGCGATATACCGAAACGACCTTCTTGATCCACGGATTGCATCGCCATGGACGGCACGTCGTTCCGAGGTCCGTAGCCCGAGATATGGGAAAAAGACCAAAAAGGGTCCGAAAACGGGGGTTTCGGGCCCGGACCGACCCGGCCCGAGACCCCCTGGGTCGGCCCGGCGGCCCAGCACGCGGCGCCAGATGGCTCGGCCGAATGGCCGAGCCATTCTGTTATGCGGGGGGGGGGGGGGGGGGCCCTGCCCCCTGCCGTTCGGAAACCCCAGCCCCAATTAGGGGCCGCTCAGCTGGCCAGCCGGGGGTTTTGACCCCCGGCTCTTCCCCTATCTGGCCGGCCCGCCCTGGCCGGACGGTTCTTGCTCCACGGGACTGGCGACGGCCGGTCCCCTCCTTGCTCCAACGTCGACGGACCGTCTCTGGCCGCCGGTCACCCTGCTTCGCCGCGGCCTGGAACCGGCCGCAACATTGGTCGTCCGATGCGGCGCGACAGCACCGTGCTCTTCCACCGCGGCCCCGCTCCGTCCGCGGTGTCTTCGGGTTTCTCCGACGTGGCGCGACGACGTCGTTTCCTTGTTCGTTTCCACGGTGCGGTGTGACGGCGCCACACATTCCTTGTCGTATGATCACATGCGGTGCGCCGGCACCACGCCATACTCATTTCAAACCACAAAGAAACAAACACACGGATAAGGGAGGAGGGTCGGCCATGTTTGTGCGGTCCATCCCCCTCTCGTTAATCGATAGCATTTGGTCGTATTTTCACAAAGAACGAAAAAGTGGTAAACAAGAACAAAAATAATTAAATAACCCCTACTTTGAGCGTAGCTAGAACAGGGGTTTTCCGCGGAAAACGACGTCGCGAGGTGAAGCTCCGTATGTTGACGGAGAACGCCCGAGGAGGAAATGGTGTCTCCTTTTCATTGACATGGGAAGAAGATCGAAAGAGGGTGCTTCATCGATCTTCGAAAAAAGGGGTCACACACCAGCTGCGGAGAGGTGAAGAGACGGCACGTCGATCTCTTCTTATGGTGATGGCGTTCTTCGTCGAAGTCTTGGTGTTCTTCGTGATGAAGATGAAAACACACAAGAGCTCTCTCTTCAATTGTCCACACACAACATCCAACCAAAATAAAATAATTCTCATCCTTATTTTATTAACTCATGCCACAATTCATAAATTCAAAACTTAATTTAATAAATTGAATTGGTTTGAGGGCATACTTAAAGAGAGGAGAGGAAAAGTCACCCAAATAAAGGGAAGTTTAAAAGTTAAAAGAGTTACACAACATAAGTGGGGGGTTAAGAGGAGTTAGAGAGGTAAGGAAATTGAAAAGGTGGGGGCTCGTGTGGGCCCCACATCACCTTTAATCCACTCAAGAGAAACTAACAATCAGTGGCTCCCACCCTAACTCCTACACTTAGGTTCTAACTCATGGAGAAGAGAAACAAAATTCTTAACGAAATTTTATTTCACTGACACTTAATCAACAAAATTAAACAACTCATATCGAGCAAACACAACTCCAGAAAAGGCATTCCTAAGCAATTACCGGCACTGCAGTTCCATTAGTGACCTCGGAATTCTATTCTGAGCACTGGTTCAAAAGATAGGAATTACCGCTCGTTCGTTCACTGAACGTACCTGAGCTAAACTTTGGATCGAAATTCCGGGCACACCGGGCCCCAGAATCTAGTGCCGTCAGAAACTGCGTTCTTGTAAAATCCCAAAGAAAATTAAGAAAATATTTCCCATGAAATTTTATGGGTCTTTACATATTATATGTAATTTCTCATGTAGAACATGTTGGTTTGTATAATATCAACATTTCAGGTTGTCAATATTCCATTCAGGTGGATGTTGTGGTATAGCTTCATAGGGATTATTATGTGTATGGGTGGATGAGAAGATAAACAATGAGTTTGGTAACCCTATTGTAACATATTTTTCTCCATGAAATGTTCAATATGTATATATACATATAGATGATTAGGTAACCCTCCTGAGGTGATATGGACTGATTCTTCAATATATATATATTTCAATCATAGTGCATATAAAACAAGGATTGGTATTGCACTAATAAAGTAGGTAATATTCATTGAAAATAAAGATATGACATTCCATGGAATGGCTAATCCATAATGGATTATTCTATATCAATCAAGGAGTCTACTATCTATGAAAAAATAACCCATTATATCTATTTTTGAGGGATGATGTGGAAATGATAGATATGAGGTAGTTCTTGTAGTTTGTAAACTACTGTGTAATGAGTACACTAGATTCCATAATAAGGTTATGATTTAGTGTAATTGAGTTATGGAATTCAATAAACATTTCTCTGTTGACGTGTTATTTTACTTCATTGGTTTAATTTATGGATGATTGGATTGTGGGGAACTATATTGGTTCAATAGAATATATTATATGATATTCATATATTCCTTAAAAACAAGATCTTTAAAGAGATCAAATCTTTGGATTTTAGGATTATTTATTTTTCCCTTGATCACCACTGATATGTGACTTACAACTTTGATATAGAATTGGGAAACTCTAGATCATATTCTTACATTTGAATTCTGAGATACATGTATTATATGACTCGTTTCTAATATTTTATTGGGTAACATGAATCATCCCAATGTTCTTGTATTACATTTCTACAAATTATATATATCTTTATATATTATACATTGATTATATTTAGTCTCTTAAACTATGGCTGTTCAGATAAAATTTAATTAAATGATTTATTTATTTTTTTGGTTTCCTTCAAGATATGTTTTTTTCTATCTCCCCATCATAGTTTATATGCACACATTTATTTTTTCAGTTCAGAACATTACCTATAAAGAGATTTATTTTTTGGTCAATGATGTAGTGGACATAGTAGAACTTATTTTTTAGTTTCATAGAAACATAATATGGAATACGATAAAGATGAAAACTTTAGGAGTTCATTTTAATATTCCTTCTTGGGAGGATATTAAAAACATACCACATATTCAATTATTCTTATAATGTAATATGAAATATTATTTCTCCATAAATATATTCTTAGTGGAGTTGTATTCATTTTTTATTGTGTTCTACATGCATTTCCTGAATCATTTTCTTAAAAATTAACCATGAAAACATAAAAAGGAAGCTTCCTAGAGATGGTTGTCTGTAAATACATACATTCCATAGAGGGTTTAGAAGAACATTATTTTTTCATCATAAATGTTTTGAAACATTCCTTATTAGGAATGTGAAAAGAAGATTCCTTTGAAAAAATTGGTCAACGACAAAAAAGTAAAACATGTATTTTAAAGACAATTTTATAATATTATAATATTCTTAGAAACCCATTTTAGAAAATAGAGTTTTGCAGGAACACAAATTTCTGACCAAAGAGAGGGTAATGCCTAGATTTATTAAAAACAATTTATTAAAAAGATTACATATAAAATAGTAGAAAAATGGTACCGACAAATGTATATATCATGAATAACTATAAGAGATGGAATTTCATGAATCTTCTTCTGAGATGAATTATATGATTTCATCAAATGAGGCATAATCATAAACAATCATGAAAAGTGATGATATTGTTTCAATAAACACTTATAACATAGAAATTTTGATCCATACTCCCCATGTAAGAATGTGAAATTACATGAATCTTAAAATAGGATGAATGGAAGGGGATTTATGATATAACATGTCAAAGATGGTATAAAAAACTCATATAAATATACAGGTACATATCGTGGCATGTGTCTCAATGAATGTAAATTGAGACAAAACCATCTTTCTGATTTGGTAACTTTTGAAACATAAACCCCATTAAAGGATGATCATATAATGTATATTTAATAAACCATAATTTTAATAATAATAATCATATAATACATTAAAATGTAAAATATACATAAAACAAACAGAAAGAGTAGTGAACATAGCATGTATCTCACCGAAAAAATTAGATTAAATCCATTTACCTTATTTATAGATTCTATTCTTACTCATAAATAACTCCCATATAATAAAAATATTATTTTATAAATATATCAAAGAATAATATTATTTTATATAATACGATATATGTTTTCATAATGACTTTCTATTATGCTCCTGTTTAGAATTCAATATCAAGTTGTTATTTGGGGTAATATCTTATTTATTCTTTACATGTGTCTTAATTTGTTATATATTGGGTCCTTACACTTATATCATGATTTAAATAATTTAAAACATGATATAAATAACATTTATATTCAGTATATATATTATAATAATCCATATAATATTGAAATATTAAATGGAATACACCGTTCATGGAGACGGTAGGTCATACGTACACAAGAACGTTGTTTCATTTTTATAGTTGTATTGAAAGAAAAAGGTAAATAATATATATATATATATATGTGCAATTATTATGTTTAAATTATTATATATTATATATCATATAATGTCACTAAACCCATATTTAAAACATTTCATATAGTGTGTGAACAAATCACATCAATTTGACTGGGCGATAGTCTATACTTCCTCAAATGAAATTATCGTATGTACACAAAATAGAAAGTGTAATGACATGTGTTATAAACGAATTAAAAAAGATTAAATATATAACAGATATAATATATAAAATGTATAAACATATTTATCATCATAATGTCTACCACAAGTGGTGGTAAAGAAAAAATTTACAATCATCAATTTAAGAGGCGGTAGTATTCCATACCCATAAACATAATGTTCGTTACCCATTAGATGGATGTATGTGTAAGTGTAGTTTTAACCATTAGAACAAAAAAAATAATATATTTAGTATATTGTTTTTTATACAAGCATGGAATAAGAAGAGTTGATTGGGTAGAGAATGGAAATAAAATAAAATAACTAGAGGAAGAGTGTTACATCTTATTTGGAAAACTCCTTTTAGTGTGCACCAAAAAGATTTCTTGGATTTAATTCTCCCCAAAAGAGATTCACTATAATTATGTGGGAGATTTTGATGATTTATTTGTGAATATAATGGTAAATTATTAGTGGAATGAGATTTGGGAGGATGTGGGAGGAGAGGATTCCTTTTTATATTGGATGAGGAGTGGCACTCTTGAAAATATTTGAAGAGATAATTCAACCCATGTTATTTCATGCTGCAAAAGGATCCAATAATGGACCAAAGTATATTAAATGGAGTATGTGGTTGAATTATGGTGATAAAATGGATATTTTATAAGTGTATATGTCATTTTTCTTCCTATGATTAATGTATAGTCCCATATTAATATTAATTTTACCTTAATTAGTTTCATTAATTTTAATTACAATCAATAATATTGTTTTTTAAAATACTAATTTTACCTTATTATGAATTTTTAACTTTTTTGATTTACAAAATGAATCCATTTTTCAAAAATAAAATTACCTAAGTGGAAGAAATTAATTTAAATTTAATCTTGTAATTTTGTCGACAATGGTTGGTTTTAAAGTAAAAATGTTAAAAAATGTTCTATCTGTTTATATTAAATATAAAATTACAATTAATTTCAAGGGAAAAATGTTTGTTGATAAAAATATTAATTAATTAAAATTTGAATCCAATTAATAATATAATTTATCCTTAAAAATAAATTATATGTGTAACGCCCCGACCCCAGTTACCCAGAGTCGATGCATTATTTTAATACATTGGCATGATTAAAAGGAATCAAGTATTGAAGGACCGATCAGTTTTGCAATCTTGGAAAATAGATAACATACATGAATGTAACATTACACATTAAAACATACAAAAAAACATAAATAATCCTTTATGAACACCATTATTCCCCTGGCTTAACCCTACATATCAATCACAATACACTTTGGAATCGTGGGAAAATAAAACATAGAAAGGGGTGAGATCAAACACTCAGTAAGGGTAATAAATATAGTGTAAAATTTCAAAAATAAGCATAAATATTTAAGAAAATGTATAAAACTAAAACAAAAGCCTTTTAAACTTGAACATCAGCATAACATGGCATAAATAAAATGAAATAATTCCATTCACTTATTGACATGGATATAATACTAGTTGAATAATCACATGAAATATCAATAACCACTTTCATAAAGATGGAATGCATAATTCCAGACTATCATAACCACGTATCCAAGGCCTCGTGCCAAGACTACAAATAAACTTTTGTCATGGCCTCGTGCCACGACAATAGTTTGTCTCATGAGACCTACCGATGCATCTAAGAGCTATAGAGGGCTCCACCTGTCACTTATTAAGTCCAATGCATTTCTCATATGAATATGTTTAAACATAACATAAATATTCGTATTAAAACTAGCATACGAAATGTCAATAATTTCTCTATAAACCATGAATGGTATAAAAATAACACATCCCCAGTCAAACATATTACAAAACCTTCAATACAATTTGAATGTTTTTTATCACAATAAATCAACTTCAAATAAGCTTAAAATCCATCAAAGGATGTTGACATAGATGAAATTAAAACTATTGGGGAGAAATATCCCTTTTTTTGAAATCATTCAAAAGTCAAACATTTATAAAGGAAGTAATTTAAAATAGATTTTTGAATCAAAGTGTCCCATACCACTTTGAAACTTCTGAAAAGAAATATCATTTCAAAACATTCATGTCCGTATAAATAAATCGTTAAAATAATTTTGAAAACATGGACATTAAATAGAAATATTTAGAAAGATAAATCTTTAAAACATTTAAAATTATGATATTGATAAAGGGTACCTTTCACAAATTCTTAAAATATTCATTTTGAAATCATTTAAATATCAAATAATTATAAAATAAAATATTTACCTTCAAAATATTCTTATAAGCTCGTAAGGGAAGCTTCGATGATTTTATAATGACATAAAATAGTCGCACCTGCCGTATAAGATAAAAAAACATTCTTACCTTAATTTTGTCGAAAAGGTTAAAAAGGACCTTGTTTGGAAAACGACGGAAAGATTCTTTTATAAACTTCTTATAAAAAGTCAAAAAAGGGTATAAATGACTTTAATACATATTCGTTAAAATATTAAGAATGTTTTGATTTTTTTTAAAAAACATGGATGTGGATGATAAAGAGGTCCCATTAGATAATTACGTATAAACAATCTCAGATAATGAAGAGATTATGAAATAAACCCTTACTAATTTGGTAACTTACGAAACATACACCCCATCAAAGATGTATCATATAATGAATATGTAAATACACATATATTAAAGTGTATTACACAAGGAATAAAATTATGGTAGTATATAAACCATACAAAAGGTAATAGTGACAATATGGCATGAATATCACGGGAATAAGTAGTGAGATGAAAACCCCTTACCTTGAACTTTCCTTCAGTTGAGGGTACGTTTAACCTCCTCTTCTTCGGGTTCTTCCTTTTGATTTGATCAAAAGTTCCCCTTAGGTTGGATTTTTGATCAAACTAAGGCCTCTAGGCTGAAGGGAGGATAGATGAGAGGGTATTTGGGAAGGGTTTGGCCGATCCAAATGGATCAGAAGGTATGAATTAGATAGAAGGGGGAGTGCCCTTTTATAAGAGGGGTGAGGGGCCCCTTTGGAAAAACATAAAATATTATTTTATAATTAATTCATATTCAGTTTATAATGGCTAAAAAGATGATTATTTAAAGTCTAAGTTAGGGATAGGTCGAAAACAACTCAACCAATAGGTTTTAGAGAAGTTTAGGTTACCATTTTAACCTTATCATTTAGATTTAACTGTAAGTTAAATAATATAACTTTTACCGTGTCTTCTTGTATTGTTACACTATATGGTTAATAAACATACTATATACTGCCAATCGAACCCCAATTGGTTCATTAATGTCATATATATTATTATATAATTATTTTGGCCGATCGTTAGATTTTTAGGACCATTATATCAATTAATAATATAATATTTGTTTTAAAAACTATTTTATGTCATTTTTGACAATATTTGGTATTTTTTTTGTTAAAATAATAAAAACATGATTACTTCAACCAAAATACATTGAATCAATTCTAACATGTCATATTCACCAATAAAATTCGTGAATGTCATAAAAACTTTGAAATTTTATTTATTTTATTATTTATAATACCATTTCATTGATTCTTTCATGAATAACGTAATTACTGCATCATCATTGTTTCATAAATAAATTTATTTATATAATGTCTAAAAATTATAAATAAAATACCATGATGTAGGAAATATTTTTAGCTTTCTAATTAATATTTATAATCGAATTTATTTTATAAAAAACCCTATATTAAAAATGTTTTAGTTATTAATATTTGATTTTAACTCTTTTAACTTTTCTTTGAATTAATTAATAATAAATGTCCTAATCTAATACAAGTGGACCTAAATGATAATATTTTATTTCTAAGGTTTTTTTTGGTCGATATAAACTTATCCAATAGAATTAGGACATATGTGAGGGTAATATTAATATCATTTTTACCCTTAATTACCCTATTTACTTTTAACCATGTTAAATAAAAGTAAAAAGTTACTATTCACTGAAAAATTATTTTCATCTAACTAAACCACATTTTACTCCTTGATATTAACTGTGTCTCTCGGATTTTCAAAATTCAGCTCATAAAATCGGTAAAATTCAGTTTTATGTGAATTTGCAAAAGCTACTAGGGGGTGGATAAAAGACGGTAAGAAGTTCAATAAAATGTTTTATATCTAAAATTATTTTAAATCGACTCCAAGGAATTACATTGATCAAATATAGGTATTATGTATATATATTGAAATTAAATAATTTAAATAAAATAAATATTTATTTAAATAAAAATTCGGTTTTAAACTATAACTCAGTGTTTTTCACTATTCATCAAAAATTAAAAGTTTTCAGAAAAATAGAAAAAATTTACCCTAAGCTAATTTTGATATTCCGAATTCAATAATGAGATCTATTTTACCAAATTCAAAACATATATGTTTCATTTATTAATTTAAAATTAATTCCCGCTGTGGAAACAAAAAGCATGTTTTTAAGAAACCATAACTATCAGAAGATTGACACTTGTTTATGTTCGGTTTAAATGTGAAATTATGTACAATGACCAACATTGGATTAAATTGTAAAAATATTTTCTAAATATAATTTAAAACCACTCCAATTAATAATTTATTACTATTAATTATTTCGATTAAAAAAGTTGTTTTTAATTAAAATTTAGTAATTTTCACTATTCATCAAAATACGAAAGTTATCAGAAAACTACCAAAAATTCACCCTAAGCTAATTTCAATATTCTGAATCCAAAAATTAAGTCAATTTTGAAAGTTAAATTGTATAAAATTTCAAAAAGTGGGTATTACTATTAATAACGGCTATATTGATTGGTTGTGGTGTGTGTTAGAACTCGAAGATGCGTACAACACACGCTACTGTATTATTCAAAGAGAAGCGTACTGTGGAAGCATGGGGTGTTACATTCTCTACTCCTTCAATAAATTGCGTCCTCACAATTTATGATCGGTATTGGAAACGTGGGCTTGACATTACAAAATATCTCATCTGAAATCCCACATCGAAAAATGGATTAATGAGGCCTCTATTTAAAATAAAGAGTGGTAAGTATGAAGGTTACTGAAAATAAAACATACTAGGGTTCCACGTAGGAAAATATGGATATGGAAGAGAAATCTGACCATAAATATCTGATGGTGAGTAGTAGAGAACATGGCTATGAAAAGGCCAATAATCCCAAAGCCATAAATTTGTGATGATCTAAGGAGCCATCTAGGACAACATTTTCGTTCTAAGTTACTTTTTGTAATGTTGAGGAATTTATTTATGAGATTGGATAAGATCATAAGGAGATATACATACTTTATAATTATAGTTTTATCCATTAATAAATTTCTACCACAAACTCATCTTTCACTACAAAACATTATACAACTAAAAAATACTCTACTTATCCTAATCGTATAGGGATCCAAATATAATGAATGTATAATTCACAAATCAGAACCATTAAAAAAGAAACTAAATTATACAATATATGGACTTCACGTAGTCCAGTGGTAGGCGATAAATCCCAATCGCACTATAGTTGTGGGTTCGATTCCCGCATCTTTGTCCGACGCGACGAGTTGTCACATGGTCTGCGTGTTGTCCTTTTATAAAAATCCAAAAATAACCTTTCAAACTTAATCCATTCCAACCTTTATACATATCCAAAATACTACTATCCAAACTCACAGTCCAAAATTTATAAGGAAGTTAAACACAATGAAGATCCTTTTTTCCATGTAATAACATATGAACACCTTCACCATGTATTATTTTAAAACATGGTAACATCATGAATTACCATAAAACCTTATTGATTAAATTCATGCTTCCTTATTATTTATAGAATACTGGATATACTCATTCTATCAAAAAATTTGTAAGCTCCAAAAATGAAAAATCATTAATCAGTTTCAAGGTATTCAAGAATATTCAATGTAATTTACCCATATCAACTATATCTTATTCCAAAATCAGTACCTCAATATTAGTACCATATTAAGGTTTATCTTTCCTTCAACCATGTAATTTCCTAAAAGTATAACTCGCTGTAGAGTCACTTTTCATAGTACTATAAAATCTCAAACCCTCAATGAAATAGTACTATAGTACAATCCTTATTTATTTCCAGAGCATCATTGATACAACACTTAAATGAAATAATTCCAAAATAAAAAACATAAGAACACTAGTCATTCCTCTTCAATTTTGGTTGTATCATAACATGATTATTATCCAATAGCATCATTTTTGGCATAGTCTGATGAATGGGACATTGGTTTGCGTAGTGTCCAATCTCCTTGCAGATGAAGCATTGTACATTTAAAACCTTTTTCTTACACTTGCAGTCACGTAATTGGTGTCCTTTTTATCCACACTTATAACATACTCCCATTCCCTTCAAGCACTTTCCAAGGTGATTCTTTCCACAGTTATAACATATGGGAAAATCCTTCTGTACCTTCTTCCCTTTGTCTTTCCTTCTCTCTACCATCCATTTATTCTCTGGCTTCCCTTCAAATCCATAAGACTCCAAGAATTCATTACTTATCTCATCAACACATGATTCTATTTCATCGTATTATGATAATACGTGGGAATATATTTCCCTTCTAAATTCTGGCTTAGGACCATGAAAGATATGATCCTTCTTACTCTTTGGATCATGTGTATTGCTGGAGTTCTCATTCCTTCTACTAGGCACCATCTCTAAACAATGGAATACACTAGATTAGTTTATGAATAGGAATACCTAATCCCAAACTTGTAAAACACTTAACATAAATTAAACAGTTTATAGATATAATCCATAATCATAAAAATGTTTTCTTTGAGTAAGTACATAAATGAGATTAATCATATCCCACTAGGTTCTTCGTGACTAGAAAACTTCCAATACAGATCAAATATAATAAATATCTATATAACATGGGGGAAGAAAACATAAAAAAGGGTGATATTAGATACTCAGTAAGGGTTAAAAATGGATATATTTAAGCATAATAATTAGCATAAGGGTATGAAAACATGATCATGAAAACAGAATATCATACCAAATATATAAAAGATCATAAAAAATCATGTAATAAATCATGGAATTGTATTATGTATGAATCCTTTTTAAATAAATAACACAATCCCTAAAAGTATAAAATAGGAATAAAACAAGGAATTTTTGCTGAAAATAAGAATATATAATTATTTCCATAGTAGTAAAGGCATCTATGCCAAGGCCATCATAATGGAAAAATTCCACTACAGAGCTGGGTTCACATCCCGTTTAAGCCTTTTCATATAGAAATGATATCATTTCTCGTTCTATCGAGGTTTCTCTCATCAGATATTAATATTTAACCAATGTATTAGAGTGTGATATAGGTGAACCCTTCTCATAAAAAATTCATACATACTTGGGCCAAAAAATCACAAAAAATCATATCATAACCAATTAAATTAAATGGGTACTATAAACATGTTATCATATCTTAAACTATATAAAATGATGACTTTCATAGTCCTTTCAACAAAGCATAACCTATGAAAGGAATCGGTTTTCTAAATAATATATCTTAGAGAAGAAAAACGAGTTTCATAAGCATAACACTATCAAATCATAGACTACTAATGATAAATATAAATGGATCCTTTTGACCCTTTCATGTATGGGAATTATTTACGCAAACTAATTTCTTCTTTTAAGAAAAATTAATTAGAAATATATTTCAAAAACATTTCATGAATAAAGTACCCATTATTCTTTGAAAAAAATGATCTTTAAAACAAACACACATTTTGAAATCCATTTTCTTGAAAATAATGTTGAAATATTGTAAATAATGCTTTCAAAACCTTTTGAAAATATTTTTATTGAAAACATATATAGAGGGCCTAAAAAAATTTTGAAAATCATTTTCCTTGAAAAATAATAAAATTATATTGAAATTATTTAGAGATAATATATTTTTAAATAATTTGAAAACATATAGATACGACTTGAAATCATATTGAAAATTGGTTTACTTGAAAATGTACGAAGAACATTGAAATTATTTTGAAAACTATTTTCCTTAAAATCTTATAAAAGAATCATGAAAACATTTTGTAATCAATTTTCCTTAAAAATGTGTAAAATAATCATGATAATATTTGGAAAAAAAATTTCATGAAAACATTTAAACAAAGATTGAAAATTTTTTGAAAATTTTTTTCTTTGAAAAATAATAATGCAAGCTTGAAAATAAAATTAAAACCAAATTCATCAAAAACATAAAAATTATTCTTTAAAACCTTTTTAAAAACTCTTTCCTTAAAAACTAATTTAAAACATATTAAGAAATCATGAAAATATTTTTACGAACAATTCTTTAAAAAATATATTAATAAAAGTTTTATTGAATATTATCCTTTTAAACATGCAATTGAAGGATTAAAAAAATGACGATGAGTAAAAATGTAATTGTCGTACGTGGTAAGAAGAACATTTCTTTTTCACTATAAAAGTTAGAAAAATGACTTGTTCGGTATTCCAAAATAATATTTCTTTAAAATAAATTTTAATGGAAAAAATGGAAAAATATCATTTAAATTATATATGATAATATTATAATATTCTTGGAAACCTATTTTATAAATCATGGTTTTGAAGAAACATAGATTTCAAACTGAAGTGATGGTAAATTCAGGATTTCTTAAATAACAATTTATAATGGTTTTATGTTACAAAGAGTTTGAAAATGGTTCCTATACATGAATATATCATGAAATAAGAAGTTATTATGAAACTCAATAATTTTATTGAGATATGGATTATTAAATTTTTACAAAGGAAGCTTAATAATAAATAATCCTGAAAATTGATGAGATTGTTTCAATAAACGATTTTCGCTTATTAACATTAAAAAATACTCCCCATGTATGAATCTAAAATTAAAATAATCTAAAATATTCATTAAATAAATGAGATTCAGGATATAACATATCAATGGAGGCATGTAAACCACATTTAAAAATATAGGTGGATAAAATGACATGTGTCTTAAAGATAGAAAAATAAGACAAAACTATCTTACCGATTTGGTATCTTGTCAAACATAAACAAGATGAATGGAAGATCATATAATGGATATTTAATTATTCATAAATTTATAAATAAGTAACACAGAATATATACATGTTCATTATATACACCACAAAAAAACGAATGAGTGGTGAACATGGCATGTATCTCATAGAAATAAAAAGTAAAATAAAATCCTCTTACCTTGTTTCATGAATCTTTTCACACTCATAAGAACCTATTTTATAATAATTATATTTTTATTAGAAAACTATCACAGAACCATATTATTATATTTAAGACCATATATGTTTTCTTAATTACTTAATATTACCTTCTTTTAACAATTCTTTGTTAAGATTTCACTTTTCATAATATCCTTATTGTTCTTCACATGTGTCATATTTTTTTATTTAATTGGCCCTTATACTTATATAATTTCTTAAAAAATTTAAAAAATGATATAAATACCATGTATATTCAGTATATATTAATTATAATAATCTATATATTATTCGCGTATGAAATGGAAAACATTTTTCTTGGAGAAGGTAGATCGTATGTACGCATGAACACTGATTCCATTTAATAGTTTTATTAAAAAAATATGATAATTGAAATTATGCATACAAATGTATATATATGTATAATTATTATAGTAGTATTATTAAATCATATATATCATTTATGTTCACTATCGTTATCCTTAATATATTCCATGTAGTCTGTGAAAGAATCACATCACATTTTGGAGCATTAGTCCACACTTCCTTAAACGAAATTATTATCTTTACACAAAATGGAAATTACACATATAAGTTTTCTTTAAAGGATTATGGAAGCGTAAATTAAAAATAAATATAATTATAAAATTATATAAATATAGTTTCCATCAATATTTCCACCATGATAGGCAGAAATGAAAAAATGAACAATCATTATTTTGTGAGGTGATAGTTAACTGTACATGTAGACAATAGGTTTATTACAAATTAGATAGAAGTGTCTATAACTGTAGGTATAACCCTTAGAAGACAAATGTAATTGTATATTGGGGATAATTGTATTTTTATACAATAATTTATTAATAATATTTGAGGGGGTGGAGAATTGAAATAAAATAGAACAACTTGAGGAAGAATGTTACCTCTTATTTTGGTAAATCCTTTTGGATTGCTCAAATGGGATTCTATGGATTGAATTCATCAAAAAGGGATGATTCTAGGATGAGGGGAGGTATGTTTGGAGCAATTTGTTTTAGATCTTGGACTATCAAAAATTTCCTCTGTGGTGTGAGTATGTGGGAGGAGAGGAGGCCCTTTTATAGTCTATGAACAATGGCACTATTGTAAATATTTGAATAGAGGATTCACCCATGTTGTTCAAATTTAATGTAGATCAAAAAATAAAAAATTATAGACAAGGTAGGATAGGGTCAAAATATGTCCATAAAATATCTCTCGGACAAGTGTCTAGGTCGTTTGTTCACTAAAGTTTATTGTTTATCCCCTTATTAAGCATAATTTAACCTTAATCATTGTAATTAATCTAAAATACTTTTACTAAAAATTTGGGTAGGGAAAATGTTTAAATTATTTGAAATTATAAATTATTCTGATTCCAAATGTGGAATCAATTTTTCAAAATTAAATAAGTGAAAAAACTAATTAAAATTTAATCTCGTAGGTGGGTTGACAATGCAGGTTTTTAATGTAAATACTTTCAAAAGGGTTCTATGTTTTTATATTCAATTTCAAAGGGAATTTGATTCCAATTACCCAAATATGTTTGATTTATAAAAATATCTTCTAATTAAAATTTAAAAAAATATATAAATATAATTTTTCTTCATAAATAAATTTTATGAAACTGAATTTTTGAATTAAAATAAATAATTTTTCATTATTCATCAAAAAATGAAGTTTCTCATGAAAATACCATAAATTAACCCTAAAACAATTTCGGCAGTATAAATTGAAAAATGTTTATTTCTATTAAATTAAATTCCTAATCATGTATAAATTTAATTTTAATATTTTTCTATAAGAGGACATTAAAATCAGTTCATTTGAGAAAAAAATATTTTTAAACATATAAGGACTTTACCAAAAATCATATATTTCTTTATCAATAAGTTTTATATATAAAAAACATTATAATAAATAGTTGAAATTAGTTATTAATATTCATATTACTATGTTTACTGTCTAGGTTATAATTATATCATTTAAATAATTATAATAATAAAATGATGCTTTGTAGAAACTCAGTGTTGCATATAACGTATGCCAAGTCGGTGTTGCATGTTGTGCAAGACAAGTATGTTCCATATAAATGGAATATTTGACTTAGTGATTTAATATAAAAACTATTTTCATTGTTGTGTGAAATTAAAATGTTCAAAATATCAAATTAATAAGAAAAAAACATTTCACAAAATCATGGGGTATTACATGGTTCTTTGGGGATATTTTTTAAGGCCAAGTAGAATTTTAATTACATATCAAGCTAATAATAGGGGAAATTATGTTACAAATGGTATTAGTCATGGATGGTCTATCTACCATTTTTCTATGTGGAATCAGTCTCATTCAGACCTAATATTTTCTAGGAATAATGGTATTAGTTTCCATCCATGGAGATGAAATTCATTATAGTTTACACCTTTTGTTGGGATGGTTAAATGAATATGATTATAGGGACTCAAAATTTATATCATGAAAAGACATAGATAACAATTTTATTCTGAACATAATGTACCATGTAATTGGGTACATATGTTCTTTATTGAATCTTATATATGTTGTAATTTCATTACTATGTGTTTATCAAATGAGACAATAATGACATGAATTATAGAAATGACATCCCAATTGGATTGATTATTTCATTATAAGTAATTAATTATTATTTAGAGGAAACCATGTGGATTAACGGAAATGATGAAATTGTTATCAAATGTGTGATTCTAAAAATGGCATGATAAGGGTATTTTTAAAATGGGATGATTTTCCAAAGCAAGGTCAAATTTTCCAAAACGGATGAACATGGTAATTTTGAATTTCAAAAAACAATGTTGGGATATGTGATGTGTTAGAATTTGAAATAGTTATGCTTTTAGTATCTAAAAAAGTGAGACTTATGTGTTTTGTTGTGATTATAGAAAATGGATCCTAGTAGGAGTCGAAGAAAGTAATCATAAGTGACTATTAATAATGTGGTTTCACATATGGCACAGATGAACCAAAATCTAGTTTAGAGTATTATACATGCTTTACATGTTGTATATAGAGGTAACCAGAAGGATGAAACAAGGAAAGTTGATCATTATGTCTTGTTCCAGAAGTAGAATCCACACATCTTTCGGGGTGATTTGGAACCAATTAAAGAAATTATGTGGATTGAAAAGATGTATCTAATATTTGATTTCCTTGGAACACTATTAGAGTTAAAAGTCATGTTGGTGACATATATGTTGGATGATCTTGCTTTCCAATGGAGGGATTTAGTAATTCATGCTGAATTAGACCAAGGCAGGGATTGGGAGGATATTGATAAATTTTTTAAAAAACATTTATATCATCGTAGATTTAGGATTTCTATAATGATTGAATTATTAATCTTGAAAAAATAGATCCTCACAATGACAAAATAAACATATAAATTTATGAATTTAGACCTCTTTGAACGCAAATTTGATGCCAGCACAACTTTAAAGTCGTGTATTTTTTAATCGAGTATGATGAAGGAGATTCTCTCGAAGATTGTTGTGGTTTTTTAATTAATATATATAGATAGTCCATATAGATATGGTGTATGGAATGTAAATGTCAAGAGACATGAGTTAAAGGATCAGGTTGATACATATGATAAATGGAGGGATCTCTAATAATGGGATCAAGGGGAAGAGGGGAACCTACTTCCAAGGTAGTGGAATGGTTTAGAATCAAAAGATTTGATCGGTAATTATTACTCAAAACCCAACAACAAGAGAGGATACTTAAATTGTGTTTACATTGACCGCATAAAATTATAGTTTACAACACTACCCAGATCATTCCATAATTTCTATTATATTGGGAAACATCAATTATATTATCACATTTCACTATGTTCAGGTGTTCGGGACACTTATTACGTGTTGTATAAGTAGTCTTCTTCAATAGGGGTGTGGGAACCAGAATACCTATCCTCAGTGTAATCGACCTATCCATGATAATTCCAGGAACACCATGACTCCTAAACATGGGTAATCTCAACATAGTAATAAAGAATAATGGTTCACAAACAAACAATTATATTGAGCTAAAAAACTAATTGGGGATGACCATTCTAGACCATTACTTGTGATAGGTAATATAGTATTGAATTCTACAATTATTGAAGAATTATTTATATGGTAGAATACCATTCCATTATTAATATTCATGCAATGTATTTTATGATTTAAATTTTTAGATGATTCCTTATATGTATAAATATCAAACTCCACTTATCCATAGAGAATGTAATGTCATTATATATAAAGAATGTTCTATAACTGTTGATGGGGATGAGTTGATATGGTATTAACATGTGCATGAGATGGATGTCAATAAAATAATACTGGGTATGGACTAGTTTACTATATTCAAGAATCACATATTCTATTATACATGAAGTTTAATTTCACAATTTACGATGGAATCCAACAAAATTGAAGAGAAAAATAGAAGGTAATGGAAGGTGGAACGAGAATGTTGGCACTTCAAGTTGGAATGATCTCAAAACTGTTGGGATCATTGAAATTCGAATCTATGGAAGAGATCAATAATAGTTATTTTTATTAGTTTTATGTTATCTTTGATTTTTTTTCCATGTAATTTATTATTATTTCCTTCCATAAGTTAGGTTGAGAATACAATTGATCGCCTTCAAGGGACCACTCTGATTTCCCTCCCATCTTATCAGATGAAACCAACCAAATTAAGAGAACTAAAAGTGTAGTTGGAAGAGTTGTAATGTTATGTGTTTATTCATCCTACCACATCACAATGATAGGTACCTATCTTTTTTATCAAAAAGCTAGATGAAACTCATCATCAATGTGTGAAATATTTTATGAGTATCCATGTTATGATAAAGAATTGGTATCCACATTCACGCATCAATGATATGTTTGACCAATTGGTGGGAGATCAGTGGTTCTCTAGGATTGAATTGCATTCAGGATATCACTAATTATTATTTTGGAAGGAGGATATTCTAAAGAAAACTTTCATGAGTATATATATCCATTATAAGTATGTGGATATACTTTAGGCCATACAAATTCACTAGTTTTCTTAATGTAATTAATGAATCGAATATTTCAAAGGAATAAAGATTATTATAGGGTGTTGTTTTTGGATGACATATTAGTGTATTAAATGACAAGGGTTGATCATGATCCACACATGGTGATTTAGTTAGGAATCGGGAGGGATCATTATATGTATTTCGAATTCTCAAATGGTAATTTTTAGATATAATAGGTAAATGTATTTGTCTGTATAATAACAAAAAAGATGTGTTTCAATGGATCAAAAAATGATAGGGACTATTATCTCTTTGAAACCTCTAGTAAAAGTCTTCGCGATATGTAGTTTCCATGGTCTATCTGGTTAGTTCAAATGTTTTTCTCATGATTTCTCATGAATAGAATCACCAATTATAGCTTTAACAAGGAATTTTTTTCTTACAATAAAATGATTAACGTCATAGTCTTCTTCATAGATTAATTTTCTTCTTAAATCCTCGCAAATCCTGATATCAACGGAATCAGGACATTGGTATGTGGTGTATTATGATGCTTTGTGATCTAGGTCGGAATGTGTTCTCATTCGAAGTTATCATGTGGTTGCATATCACTAACGAAATTTAAGGTTTCATTAGAAAAAATACCCAATACTCAATTTGGAGTTTGTTAATATAGTTAATGCTATGAAAACATGGGATCATTGCCTATTTTTGAGAAATTTATTGTTTTTATAAACCATAATATTTTGAAGCAAATTTTATCACATAGTGATTTGAATAGAATATAAAGAATATGGATGGAGTCTCTATTTTTTGTTTTTTTCATGATGTACACACAGGGAAATGGAAATTTAGTGGATGATGCATAATCAGAATGTCATATACAGAGTTGGTAATAGAGGATTCAGATCATTGGAATTTGATGTCCATGATAGATGACACAATATTTTATTGTGAAGACCAAGTGTATATTTTTTTATTTGAAGTTTAATTTGTTC
This sequence comes from Viscum album, assembly GCA_963277665.1. Taxonomy (NCBI): domain Eukaryota; kingdom Viridiplantae; phylum Streptophyta; class Magnoliopsida; order Santalales; family Viscaceae; genus Viscum; species Viscum album. The sequence continues at coordinate 1,733,848,286 of OY728119.1, read as the reverse complement.
CTGATTCAGTTGATACAATTGAGTAGGATAAACAATTTATTGGAAATTTTGTTGCAATAAGTTCAAATCTCAATGGTGGGAAGAACATTGAGTAATGGAGGATAGATGTGAATTCAGTGCTGTGGTTCAGAAATTGAATTTTTGAACCTATGTATTGTCAAGAAAAACTTATTTATGATTACCACCATTCATAATGGGATATTCATTCTATTATATAAAAGATGTAAAAAGTGTTCAAAGAACCATAATGTTGGGTATGTATGGAAAGTATGGTGGATAAGTTTGTTTAGAGATTCCTAACTTTTCAGTGGGTTAATGTAGAGAAGTAGTGACCAATAGGTATGTTGAAGTCTTTACCAAATATTGTTTTGAAATAGGAGTATATAACCATTTATATTATAACATGTTTCCCAAGAATGGGTTGGAAACAAGATTCTATATGGGTGATAGTGGATCAAATCACTTTTTCGACTCATTTCATCTATATTTTTGAATATCATATGATGGAGGACCATCCAAAAATCTATATCCAAGAAGTAGTAAAGATGGATGGTGTACCATTTACAATATTATCAGACATAGATAAAAGGTTTACATCATGATTATGTAAATCCTTATATAATTCTTTTGGGACTCACTTGACTAAGATTACAACATATCATCCTCAGATGGAAGGACAATTTTAATGTAAGATACAAATGTTGGAAGACATGTTGTGGGATTTTGTAATAGATTTTCATAGATCATGGGAAGAGAACATATCATTTGTAGATTTCACATACAATAATTGTTTCATTGTTTCAAAGCCTCAATACTTATGGATCCTTTTAAAGCATTGTAATGGATTCCTTTTAATAATCCACATTGTTGTGTGTAAATAGGTGATACATCACAAATTTCATCGATCCATGTCCAGGAAAAAAAAGAGAAGATTCAGTTGATCAGGAAATAAGTGGAGATTGTGCAGAGTTGTCAGAAATCATATGTAGATCATCATCAAATACCATTATCATTTTTGGAGAATGATCATGTGTTCTTGGAAGCACCTCCAAGGATTTGAAATAATCGACTTGGGAAGCATTGAAATCTATTTCCTCGATATATATTTCATTATGAGATACAAGAATGGGTTGGTGAAGTGGTATAGAAAATGTATTTTCTACCATGGTTTTGTTTTTTTCATAATATGTTTTTTTATATCTTAGTTGAAAAAGCATAAGCCTGATAATTTCAATGTGATTTTATGGGATCATGTTGAACTAGAGTTTTTTTCTTCATTGTGTCATATCTTAGTACAGATTTTGGATAGGCAGGAGAAATTATAGCATGGTAAAAGCACTAGTCTAGCATAGGTATTGTGGAAACATTGTTGGATTTAAGAAAAGACATGGGAAAGTCATATATAAATGATTCAGAAAAGGTAATAACTCATTCAATTCAATTTTGTTTATCTACATTACGAAAAAGGAGATACAAAAGGTGGAGATAATGTGGCACCCCCCATTTCATGTTAGTAACCCTTTTATTATTCTTTTATTTATCTATGAGATTTGTGTGGTGTTTGGGATGGGATGGAAGAAATTGGTAATGATTATTGAGATTTTTTGAAGGTGAAATTTTGGATCATGTTTGGTGGAAACCATGCAACTTTAATAGGAAACTATGCATGGTATACCATGGGATTCTCGGTAGGCAATGATTAGGTGCATAGTTTGACCAAACCATGTGTCCACCGTGGAGAAACTATGAAATGTGGGATAGTGTTATTACTCAGGGTTGTTCTATAGATTTTTTAAGAATTAAATACCACCAATTAATGATCTTTCTGAGGTAGAGGTCGGCACATGCTTAGCACATGGTTTCCCTAACCACGCAGCTAACCATGCATAGTTCAAAAATGAGATCCTCAAAAAGTGGATCACACTTGTTTCCACCTATATGGCCCATGTTTTCCACTATACCAACACTTACTCTAAAATTATTCCTCTTAATGGATTTGGACTCTTTTCTAATCAATCCAAGAGCATTCAAAATATAAATATTGGTGCATTGAAACCCAATTCCCTTGGTAAATAATTATTTTTGGTAGTATTCCATATATATACTTCACTTCCTTCTCTAAAAATCATTAATATAGTAATATATGGATAGATATATTGTTTTTTAGTTGAATTATTATATTATACAATTTTTTGATGCTAGGGAAAGATATCTACGACAATTTATTCGTTATTCAACCCTATTTCATTGGTGATTTTGTCACACTCTTCATTTTCACCATAATTCCAATGGTAGGTGGATTCAATCAGGACTCCAATTATTAAAAGATGATGGATTAGTTTCAAATTCTTAAAATTTCAGGAATTTTATTGTGAAATTGATGTGAAAATCATGGTAGAAACTATCTTTAGTGATGGTTTGTGGATTTGTGAATTTTTTTTGTGCATGTTAATTTTGTCATGATTTTGAAAAGTTTATTTTAAAATATATAATTATTTGATTTATTAAAATGGTTTTGTATAAAGGTTTTCAACCAAATAATAGTGTTATTTAATTAATTGAAATGGTGTTTTTGGAATTTATTTTTGGGATAATGGGTTTGTATGATCCCAGATTTCTCTGTAAGGTATGTTTCTATTTTGTTTAAATTAATCCCTTAATTATAGAAAATTATGTTTTTTCCCACATCCTTAAGAAGGATCAAGGGTGTTTCGTGGGTTTGGGACATGAAAAAGGGGAAAATTAGATTTTTGTTGAAGTCATAGGGTCTGCACACGGTATGTCTAGACAGTGTGGATAGCCCAGGTAAACCGGGAAAAATTGGGATATCTAGACGGCAACCTACTTATAGTTTGCACACGATTTAACAAACCATGTGGGTGAACCGTGTGATGGGGCTATTTTTGGATAGTAGCATCTTCACCATTAGCGTATGGTTTGGATAACCATGTTTTCCTTAAGCATTTACAAAATTACAAAAAATCCATTATGATATTTTTATACCCAACTCTAGATTTCCTCCTTTAGACCCTAAGAAGGAACCAAAGTCTTTTAGAGCTTACATGTATTAATAAATCTCATCTTAGGGAAACTTTGATCACCATTATAAGCAAATTGAAGATCTAGGAAAGGCTAAACCCCTCCTTGCATCTTTTTCTTGATATGGGTTGGTATATCACTCTTATCATCTCATGATGCTCTTAAACCGTTCTTTTTCAGTGAGGTTTTGGTTTATGCTTCAAGGGTTCATTTAATATGGATCTAGGGATTCATTTTAGAGTGCGTTCTCCATTGGATTCATGGTAGGTGGTCTACAAATCATATCTCTTGATTCTTGTGTAGATTTGTGTATGTAGGGTTTCATCATTGCATCCCTTCTTAATGCGTTCTTGATTCCTTTTGCAAGATGTGGAATATAGGGTGTCTAAATGACTAATTAATCCCTTCTTGAACCCTATGGGATGAAATGACGACGACTTGACCAAATTAGGGCCACCAATGGGGTGCACTGGCCATCCCGATGGGGTTAATTGAAATATAAGGTGCGAAGTTGACACACGATTATGTAGTGGCTTAGAAAATAGGTTAATTAGTTTATGTAATGATTTATAAGGTGAGAAGTTTACACACAAAGTTGAATGATAAATAACCATGTGCACATATCTTGGTAGAGTGGGGTATATACTTGAGGCTCTACGCCCACGGGTCGTGTTGGAGCGAGGTTCTTGCTTCACCCATAAATTCACAGGTTAGGGAAGGGGACATAGTTTGATTCCCCAAACAGTAACATTCCACCCAGACTCAGGCTTCGAGGTGAGGATTATGAGGTTGTTATAATGTTATGAATAGTGAGATATGAATTGATTTTATTACCTTATGCTTGAGAAAATTGAATATTCCAAATCCATTGAACACATGAAAAAAGAAGATTAAACCATGAAATATTTTAGTAGTGAATCGGGATTCAATGGTAGTATAATTAAAAGAGACATAGTATAGAATAGCTTATTGAACTTTTTATCTTTACCTTCCATTGTTTATCACTTGCATGAAACATGTAATTTTGCTGGACATTTTTTAGACACTGTTGGTGGTGGCCTACTGATTTATACTCACACCCTGCTTAGGCCACCAATGGGTACCCGATCATATTTAGTGCATACAGGTCAGGACAAGGGAAAGGGAAGAATTCTAGGGATTTGAGTTGGACATGGGACATTTATGGCTGAGGTTCCCGACATAGAGTCCGACCAATTTTGCAGATCCTACTGTTTTCTATTTTTTTGGTTTTTGTTCACCTGGAACTGTAGCATGGCATAACCTATTAAGGGTTTTATATGGTTGTAACCTCTTTGGGAATTGGTTATTTATGAATGTATTTTTTATCCCTTATTTTTTCCATTATATAAATTATTATATGCTATGGATTAATCTGGTAATGAGGGTATAGTCTCCCCCCATGACCTATTAGACCCTCAGATCTATTCGACAACATCTGTCATATGGGGAGGCATGCTTGATGTCATGTGGAAACCCTGGTTTGGGCACCAGAATAGTGTCTCTCGGGTCGGGGACATTACCATGTCATATCAGAGGAGTTATGTTCTCTTTTTTAATATTTGGGGATGATAGACAAGAGGTTAAGAAATTTTTGAGCCATGGTAATGAGCTCAATCTTTTGAATAACTAATCCATGTATGGGGGGAAACCCATTTCACCCTCGGCGGGAATTGTTTTTCTTATTGTGTCTTGTTATATTTGATGATATTTCACCATTTGATGACTCATTTGTCATGTTATTTAACAGTTTTGTGATATTTCTCATAAGGCCAAATGTGTACGAGGTTTCTAATTCATGCATCATTCTTGGAACCTTTATAGGTAAGTGATATACATTGTGATAGGCACACACACATGGGATGGGTGTGTGGGATATAAAAGTTAGGATTAATTTGTTCTCTAAAATGTAATGAAAATAGTTCCTAAAAAGATGATTTAAATGGGTAATAAAGTGGAAAATACGTCAAGTACTAAATAGAAAATGGTGCTTGATAATGAAATAAAAGTGGGTTAACCTATCGTAAGGTTAAATTAGAAAATGGGAACTTTTTCAATTGGGTAATAGACAAGGAATGTAACTGGGTGAATTAGATACAGTGTTATCCGTGGCCTTAGGAGAGAAGGGTAGGGGTAGTGATTCACCTGTGAGTAGGATCATTATAGTAGTGTATGCGAATTGGTTCAGTTGTGGAAAGTGACAATCCAACCTATACTTCATTAATTCTCATAAATGTGTTAAATATTCATTCTAAATATCATGTTTAGCATTGAAGAGAAATGACACCTCGAAGACGTGTGCTGTTAGGGCGATATGAGGATGTCGCCAGGAATGCTCTTCCAAAAGTGGATCAAGATAATGTGGTTATCCGAGAAGATAGAAGAGATATGTTCCGTGATAATTTTTCTTTTCAGTTATGGAAGATTATGGAATTAGACCTAGGGTGAGTTGCACCGAGTATGTTTGAACTGGCCAGGTAGTTTCAACTGCAGTACCCTCCAACCGTTACCGGAGAGGGTGTGCCAGATGTTGAAGAGTTTGGTATAGAGTCCTTCAAAACTATTAATGAATATTTAAAGAATCTTATTCAGAATAAATTCATATTGGTAGACAATATAATGATAGTTTAATCCAATAATTTGTGGGATATCATGGTTCAGACAGAGAAGGCTGAATGAATGATGTGGAAAGATTTTGAGGAGAAGTTCTTGATAACTTCTACCCATAAACATTGAGGAAAGAGAATTTTGTGGATTTTATGAGGTTGACTTAGGGGAAAATGTTAGTAATGGACTAACCTAGTGGTGTCACCAATTTGAGATGCTTCATTTCGATATTGATGGATGATGTGGTAGAAGTGGGGAAAGAATTTAGGATGGGTGGAGACATGAGAAGAGGTATCAGGTGAATATCATTATTTGGAAAAGGATTGATAAAGAGGTTGATCAAGCCTTTATCTTAGAGGGGAACATGGAGGGGGATTTAGGTACTGAACTTGTGGCACCGTCTAGGTGAGCAAGTGGTTCATATTCTAATTGTGGAAAGCCTCATTTTGGAATCTTTTAGCAAGGTGGAAGTGTAGAGAGAAGTATGAAGTGGATGTCATCTTATCAGGGTGGTGACCAGGTCTTCTGTTATCAGTGAAAATGACCAGAGGACAAGCGTGACCAGTGTTCTCACCCGCCAGTCATGTTCTGAGTGTGCGGCTAGTTAGGCCATCTGAGGAGGCTCTATAAATACTCACGACACTGAGGTAATGATGGAGTTCAGAGAAAGATTCCATGTTTAGGGAAGGAGTTCAATTACACTGTATTAGATAGGAAGTTGGACATCCATAAGCCATAATGGTAGAGGTGGTGGACATGGAACTATAGGGTGAGATCACCCTTACCATAATTACACTATCATGTGGAGTACTCACGATGGGGCACGTGGTAATGGGGTAGGTCATCTCCATGTAGTTCAGGATACAACTGAAGGTGGTGATGCATGACTTCCTTCTGTTCAAGGTATGATTCTTACAGCATCCATGATTTCTTGTGCTTTATTTAATACAGGTTCTATGCATTGCTTCGTATTCGTCTCAGTTCGTAATTGTGTTGGGAATGACTACAAATACTACATGTGGGGTAATGTAACTTGATATTCTACTAGGGGTATGAGTTGAGGACATCGTGTAGTCTAAGGGTTGTCCTTTCGATATTGGTGGGTATTGTTTTTTGTGGGATATATTTTTCCTAGAGATGTTATGTCTTGACATAATCTTGGGAATAGAATCAGTGTTGTTATAGAAAAACCATATCGAATGTTGCTGATATCAGGTAATGTTTGCATCTCTCGAGGGTAGCACTCATTTACTTAATGGTGAGTGGGTTACTCGATTGGGAAATGTAGGGCCACTACGCCAACAGTTGGGATAAATCACATCACTTGTGGGATGAATTATGTTAGATTATGGGGATAAAGGACAGAAAGTCATCCCTTTTTCAAGGGACCAGTTCCAAGATGTGTTTCTTAAGGACATCTTGGGAATACCTCATGATTGAGATGTTGAGTTTAAAATCCAATTATTTCCAATAGTGGTGCCAATTTCCACTTTACACTATCAAATGAAACCAGTAGAGCTCCAAGAACTGAATGTTTAGTTAGAGTAGTTGGAGCGTAATTGGTTTATACACCCGAGTACATCACCTCGGGGATCTCCGTTGTTGTTTGCTAAGAAGGATGAAAAATCACTGAGGTTATGTGTTGATTATAGGTAGCTAAAGAAGATAATGGTTAAGAACCAATATCCTATTACTAGAATTTATGACATGTTCAATTTTCTCATAGGTTCCATGGTGTTTTCCAAGATCGATTTGAGATCAGGGTACCATCAGTTGTTGGAGAGTGCTCCTGACATACCTCAGACATCTTTCCGATGTAGGTACAAGATGTATGAATTTTTGGTGATGCAGTTTGGATGGAACAATGAACCAACTGTGTTCATGGCCTTGATGAACTAGATATTTCACCAGAATCTCTATCAGATCCTAGTTTTCATCATCAATGACATCTTGGTGTACTCCAAAAATCATGATAGTCATGCCAAACACCTTGACATCTCCCTGAGTACACTAACAAAGAGTAGGTTTTACACCAAGATATTAAAATGTCATGTTTTGTATTGGAGAGGTACACATTTTTGGAAAACATAATTTCTCAGTTAGCTGTGTTTGTGGATCTAGAAATGTTTTAGTTTTTGGTATCATGGGAGCAGCCTAATAATGAATCTAATATTCAGTGTTTTTTGGGGTTGGTTGGTTATTACCAAAGGTTTATTAGAGATTTCTCTCATTTGGTAGTGTCATTCACATGACTAACCAAGTACTGTAATTTGTTTGAATGGTCAGAGGCTTGTGAGAATGATTTTTAGGAGCTAAATAATCACTTGACCACCACACTTATTTTGATCTTACCTAAACCAGGTAATAGGTAAAACTTGTTCTATGATATGTCTGGTGTTAGACATGGGGTAGTGTTGATGCGGGATAATTTTGTTATAGCTTATGGGCCGAGATAGTTATGACACATGAAAGCAATTATCCTACCCATGACCTAGAGATAGTCGTTGCGGATAGTTCCTTAAAGTGTTGGAGGAATTAGTTGTTGGTAAAACCTTTCATGGTATTCACTAACCTTAAAAGTCTCAAGTATATATTCTCTCAGTGGGATTTGAATATTCTCCAGTGATAGTGGGTTCAGCACCTACCTTCTACTTATTTTTAGTTGGTTTACACACTAGGGAAAGGGAATACTGTCAATAATGCACTGATCCAGAGGACTCTGAATCAAGAATTTTAAGAATACTGTTCAGAGTGAGTGATGATGTCCTTGATTACTGAGAAGCATTTGGAGTTCTAGGAATGAAATGGGAAGATGACTCTTGAATATGTAGAAATTTAGTCCGCAATTCTAAACTGAGTTAAAGAGAGTTAGTTGGTATATCCCAAGTGTTTTTCTATGAATGATAGTCTTAAAGGTGGGGAGTCACTTCCTGGTGGGACATTCAGTGCTGATGGATTTGCTTATGTTCATGGTTATGTTGTGGTGCGAGTAGATTTATGAGAGGATTTGGTGCACGAGTTACATGCATTAAAGTGGGAAGTGCATCCGAGATTGACTAATATGTACCATGACATTCATAGGAAGTTTTGGTTGCTAGTAATGATGAAATATGTTGCGAGTTTTGTGGAACGAATCCTTACCTGTCAGTAGGTGAAGGCTATACATCAGCATCTAGGTGGGTTGTTGAAGTCATTTCCTATTCCAGAGAAAAAGTGGAATGATGTTATGAGGGACTTCATGGTAGGTCCTCTGAGGATGCCTCAAATGAATGATACAGTTTTGGTGGTGGAAGATCGGCTGAAAAAATTGGATCATTTATTACTGATCCAAGAGACCTACATAATCGACTAGTTGGGGGAATTATATGTTTGAGAAATAGTAAAGTTTCATGGTGTTCCAAGAACCATAGTTTTATATCATGGTCCATGTTTCACCTCACACTACTGGAGGAGACTACAAAAGGAACTCGGTACCCAGGTGTTTTTTATTAGGGCTTACCCCCCATAGACTGACGGGCATTTAGAGCATACAATCCAGGTATTATAAGACATGTTGAGAGCATGTGTTCTAGATTTCGGGGGTTCTTTGGAAAATCACCTGTCTGTTTTTGAGTTTTCTTAAAAAAAGTTCTTTCAACATATTCTCCATATAGAACCTTTTGAGGCAATTTATGTGGGACAATGTAGTTCTCTATTGTGATGGGTGGAGGCCTAGGAGTATGTGATGTTAGGTCAGAGTCTAGTGTAGGATACGTCATAAAAGGTTCATTTGATTCAAAATCATATGGAAATGTCTTAGAGTATTCAAAATTCCTATGAATATAAGCATTATAGTCCTCTTGAGTTCATGGTGGTGGATAGTATGTTTCTTCAGGTTTTGCCAAGGTTGGTTCACTGTTGAATTTGGAAGTTGGAAAAGTTGGCACCCAGATATGTTGGTCCATTTGACATTGTGGACAGGATCATAAAGGTGTGTTATAGATTGGATCTTCCAAAATAGTATAGTCGAATAAATTATTTTTCCCTTAATTCACAACTCTGACATTATCATCCTTATCCATCCCATGTGTTAAATGACAAGAATGTCGAGCTTGAGGCTAATGCATCCTTTAAAGAGAAACTGGTTAGTATTGTAGACCGTAGTGAAAAAGCCTTGTGGGAATGGTGATACATTTGGTTCATGTTATATGGAAACATGGAACCATTCAAGAAGATACTAGGGATTAGGAATATTATATAAATGCACAGTGGCCTGATATCTTTTCGTTGGGAACTCAATGATGCTCGAGAAGATTGGCTCGGGGATGAGCCGTCCTAAGGTGGGGAGGTTGTAAGATCCTGGATTTCTCTATAAGGTTTTTTATTGCATTTCAGTTGAAGCCATTTATTTTGGTCAATTAATTTTTTCCGAAATTATTAAGAAGGATTAGGTGTGTTCTGGGGGTTCGAGACACGAAAAAGGGGAAAAAGAGTTTTTTGGGTATGTTTTATGGTCTATGCATGGTTAGTTCTGACCATGTAGACATCCTCGGTAAAATGTAACAAAGAAGTATTTTTATATAGTATCCTCTACATGGTTTATGCACAGTTCAGAAAACAATATCGGTAAATTGTACATCCTATATACTTTTAAAAAAAATCACAAAATACGATTTCAGGATTTTTATACTCAACCCAAGATTTTCCATTTTCTTCCTCATTTAGACCCCAGGATCAAACCAAATTCACCAAGAGCTTCCAAATATCAATATCATTCATCTTAGGTCATTTTGGAGCACCTCCAGTTCATGATTGAGGATCTGGGTAATTCTAAACCCATCTTTGCTTCTATTTCTTGATTTGGGTTGGTATCTCTCTCTTAAATTATTTTGAAGCTTTCAAACCCTTCTTTTTCGGCGAGGTTTAGGCTGAGGCACCAAGGGTTGATTGAATTGGTATATAAGGATTTGGTTGAGAGTGAATTCTATAATGGATTCTAGGTAGGTGGTACACCAGTCATATCACTTAGTTCTTATGTAGATTTGGGCATGTAGGGTTTCATCCTTGCCTCCCTTCATGACATATTCTTGATGCCTTCAGAAAGGTGTGGTGTTTTGGGTGTCAACATGACTAATTAAACCCTTCTGGATCCCCATGGGAAGAGAGGAGGATTACATGACCAAATTAGGGCCACCCATGGGGTGTGCTGGCCCTCCCAATGGGGCTAATGAAAATATAAGGTGCAAAGTTGACACACGGTGATGTAGTGGATTATCAAAGATGTTAATTGGTTTATGTAATGAGTTATGATGGACTGTGGTTTGTTTTTTATAATGTGGATAAAGGATAAGGGATTTTTTGGTGATAATTTAAATGGGTTAAATGGTATTAATAAGAATATGAAAATGAATTAAGTTTACACTTGAATATTCTTAGTGACATAGGCATGGGAAATGGGAAATTCGGCTAAAGGGATAAGTAGTATAAAGGATGAATCTGCTAATTGACTGAGGAAAAATGTTATTTTCCCATTTATTGGTATTGTAGGGATGTTCTATATGATGTTGGCTAGGATTTTTGTTATAAGGTTGATCATGGTGAAAGATAAATAAGCATGTGCACCTGGCTTGGTAGAGGGGGTATAGACGTGAGTCTCAACACCCACGGGTCAAGATGGACTGAGGTTCTAGATCCACCCCTATATGCATGGGTTAAGGAAGGGGACACGGTTCTATTCACCTAATGATTTCATCACTCCCAGACTGAACCTTCGAGTTGAGGATTATAAGGTTTTTATAATTTTATACCTAGTGGGACAAGACCTTATTTTATTCCCTTATTCGAGAGAAAATTGAATACAACTAATCCATTTAACACATGAAAAAGTTAGATTAAACCACAAAATCATTAAGTAGTGAACTGATATTAAATTATAGTATAATTAAAATGAGAATAGTCTAGAATAACCTATTGAAATATTTACCTTTAATTTCAATTATTTATCACTTGCATGCACTATCTTCTTTTTCTAGATATTTTGTAGACACCATTGGTGGTGGCTTACTAAGCTATAGTTACACACTTCTTAGGATGCCATTGGGTACCTGAGAATATTTCTTGCATGAAGGTTAGTACAATAGAAAGGGACCAATGCTTGGTAGTTGAGTTGGATGGGCGACATATATGGGTGTGGTTTCAGACTTGGAGTATGGCCAATTTTAGGGATCCTACTATTTTTCTTTCATTTAGGTTTTGTTCACTTGTCACTATAGCATGACATGAAATGTTTACAGTTGTATATGGTTTTACCCTATTGGAGAATTGGTTATTTATGCATGTATGGATTGATGGCTATTGTTTACATTATTTATATTATCATCTACTATAAATTACTTTGGTAATTAGGGTACAGTCTCCCCACATGACCTATTAGACCCTCGTTGCTAGTCAAAAACATCTGGCAAATGGGGAGGCACACTTGAGTTCATGTGGCTTCCCGGCTCAGGGCACCAGATTAATGGTTCTCGGGTCGGGGACATTACAAAGTGGTATCAGAGGAATTATTTTCTCATTCATACTATATGGTGATAGAATATAGGAGGTTAGAAATTTCTCAGGACATGGTAAAGAGCTCATGCTTGGGAGTAGCTAACCCATGTATGATAGAAAACCCAATTTACCCTGGGAGGTGCTTGTTGTGCTTGTTTTGTGTTGTCATATTTGATGATATTTCACTATTGGGTGATGTAATTGTTGTGTGATAGGATAGTTTTGTGATATTTCTCTGGTTGTCGAAAGGGTATGAGGCTGTGCATTTACCCATCATTCTAGGATCCTATGTATATAATAAACATGCATTGTGATAGGCACACATAGAGGATGGGTTTGCGAGATATAAAAGTCACAATGCATTTTATATCTTAAAATTAATGAAAATGTTTCCTAATAATATAATATGAATCGGTAAAAAGGGTAAAATGTCATGTAGTCAATAGAAAATGGTGCTTGATAAAGAAATTAATGTGAGTTAACCTATCTTAAGGGTAAATTGGAATATTAGAACTGTTCTTAATTGGGTAAAAGATACAGCTTGTAATTAGGTGAATTAGATACCGTGTTAGCCCTGGCCTTAGGAGAGATGGCTAAGGGTAGTGAACCGGCTATGAGTGGGATCATTTGGGTAGTGGATGAAAACTTGTTTAGTTGTGGAAATTTATGAGCCTAACTATATCTCTTTCCTTCTCATAAAAGTGTTATGGTTGTGTTCGGAAGCTCATGTTTGGCATTGTTTAGAAATGGAAGCTCGAAGACGTGTGTCGGTTGGGAGACAAGAGAATATTGCCAAGAACACTCCTTTAGTAGTAGAGTAAGAGAACATGGTGATCTAAGAATATAGGGTAGATAGGTTTTTGATAATTGTTCTCATTTTATGATGATTATGGAATGAGACTGAGGGTGGGTTGCACTAAGTATGTTTGAACTGACCAAGGAGTTTCAGATACATCTCCCATTGACCTTTACCAGAGAGGGTGGGCCAGAGGTATTAGAGTATTAGATAGAGTCTATAAAAACTATTCTTGACCATATAGATACTCCTATTGAAAAGTGAGTCACGTTAACGGCCTATACGCTAAGAGTTCAAGAAAAGCGTTGGTGGGACATCATGGTTCAGATAGAGCATGCTAAAGGAATGATGCAGATACATCTTTAGGAGACGTTTCTTGAGAAATTATCTCTAGAAACATTGAGGTAGGATAAGGATGTGGATTATATGATGTTGAATATAGGGAAAATTCCAGTAATAGACTATTTTATTCATTTCACTGATTTGAGACGCTTTATTCTGAGAGTGACAGGAGATGAGGCAGTTGTGGAGAAATGCATCTAGGAGAGGCTGAGGCACAAGATCAGGTCTCAGGTGAATATATTTCGTCTGAAATGGTTTGTTGAAGTAATGGATCAAGACCTAATCTCAAAGAATATCATTAATGGGGCTTCAATTAGTGATCTTTTGGGGCTATTTAGGCAAGAATGTGGTGAAACATCTGATAGTAGGAAGTTCCATATAGGAAATTTTAAGAAAGGAGGAAGTTCACAGTGCATTCAAAAGAGGGGGTCGTCTTCTTTGGGTGGTGACCATGTCTTCTATTATCAGTGCAGTAGACTGGGGAACATGAATGACTAGTGTCCCCTTCCACCGGTTGAGTGCCGATCATGAAGCATGTAAGGCCATGTCCAGAGGATATATACGATCTTGTGACACTAGAGGAATGATGAAGGTCAATGGTAGATGACATGTATAAGAAGGGGGTCAGTTACCCCATATCAGGTAGGTAGTTGGGGATCTACAAGTTGTACTGGTAGAGGCGGTGGATGTGGAACTCTGGTTTGGGGTCACCCTTACCATCATAACATTTTAGTGCAGAGTACTCGGGCTGGAGCCCAGGGTAAAGGGGTATGACATCTCTATGATATTCAGGCTACACCTGAAGTTGTTTAGGCATGTCAGTATATTGTACTAGGTACTATTCTAATATCTTATATGACTTCTAGTACATTACTTGATACAAGTGATACACATTCCTTTATTTCTGCTTAGTTCATAGTTTTGTTGGGATTAACCATAGAGATAGCATGCAAGGTAAAGTCACATGAAACTCTTCTAGGGGTACGAGTTAAGGACATCAAGAAGTGTAAGTGTTGGGATCTAGAGATTAGTGAGTATCATTTTCTATTGGATATGTTTTTCCAAGAGATTTTAAGGTTTTGACCTAATATGGGAAATGTATTGGATGGTTTTATAACAAGACCATATCAACTGTTACTAACATCGGGTAACATTCATATCTCTTGATGGGGTCACACATGTACATTGTAGTGAGTGTCATACTCGAGTGGGCTACACAGGGCTACTACACCAACAGTGGGGAGAAATTAGAGCCCAAGTGGCACGCCTTATGTCAGATTTTGGGGTGAAAGGACATATTGTATTCCCTTTTTTGTGAACCTATTTCAGGATGTGTTTTCTGATGTATTCTTAGGATTAACACCTAAGAGAGAAGTTGTTTTATAATCAAATTTTTTCTAGGAGCGGAGCCAGTTTCCATTCCACCTTATTGAATGGAACTAGTAGATCTTGAAAAACTAAAGGTTCAATTAGAGGAATTGGAGCGTAATGGGTTTATATGTCCTAGTACATCTACTGGGGGATATCCAATGTTGTTTTCTATGATGGCCGACAGATCTCCGAGGATATGTGTTTATTATAAGAAGCGGAATCAGATGAAAACTAAGAACTGATAGCCTCTTTCTAGAATTGATGACCTTTTTGATCATCTCAATGATTCCCTGATGTTTCACCAGATCAATTTGAGATCAAGGTACCCTTAGTTGAGGGTGAGAACTTCTAACATACACTAGAAAACTTTCAATAGTTGGTACGAGTTGTATGAATTTCTGGTTATGCTTTTTGGATTGACCAATGCACCAGTGGTTTTCACAGCCTCGATAGACCAGTTATTTCACCCTTATCAGGATCAATTCATAGTTGTCTTCATTGATGAAATCATGGTGTACTCTAGAACTCACGATGATCATTCCAAAAATCATGACGTCGTCATGAGTACAATAACAAAGTATTGGCCTTACAGAAAGCTATCAAAATGCCAGTTTTGTATTGAATCAGTTCACTTTTTGGGAAACATCATTTTTGAGTTAGGTATGTTGGTGGATCCATAATCGGTGTTGGTTGTGGTGTCATGGGAACATCCTAAGAACATATATGATATTCATAGTTTGCTAGGTTTATTCGGTTATTACTGATAGTTTGTTAGAGATTTCTCTCATTTGGAATCACTACTCATAGATCAAACCAAGAATGGTGTAATTTTTGATTGGTTAGAGGATTGTGAGAATGATTTTCACGAGATAATGAAGTGGTTGACCACCGCAATGATTTTGATTCTACCAGAACCTTGTAAGAGGTAAACCTTGTTTTGTGAAGTGTCTGATGTTGTGCTTGGGGAAAAGTTGATGCTGGATGATCATGATGTAGCATATGGGTCGAGATATTTAGAGGCACATGAATAGAATTATCCTGCTCATCACCTAGAGCTAGTCTATGTGGTTAATGCATTAAAGTATTGGACGAATTACTTATTGGGAGAACCTTTCTTGGTGTTCACCATCCATAATTGTCTTAGGCCCAAATTATCTTAGCAGAATTTAAATCTTCAACAATGATAGTGGGTTTAGTGGTTGTAGTATTTTTATTTTGAGTTGGTGTACACACCAGGGAAAGTGAATACTGTCACTGATGCACTGAGCTTGTAGACTCAGAATCAGGCTGTTCAAGAATTTAGTTCAGAGTGGGTGATGATGGCTTTGTTTACAAATATGCATTTGGAGGTATGGGATGGGTATGGGAAGATCGAACATGAAAATAAAATAATCATATCCTCTCTTCTGATCTGAGTTAAAGGGAGTTAGTTTGAGGATATGGAATGTTTGGATATGAAGGAAAGTCATAAAGGTGGGGAGTAACCTTCTGGTTAGAATTTCAGTGCTGATGGAGTTTCTAATGTTCATGGTCGTGTTGTGGTGCTAGTACATGTATGTGAGGAGTTTATTCATGAGTTCCACAAGTCAAAGTGGTTAATTCATCTCGGAATGACCAAAATGTATTTTTATATTCGTAGGTAGGTTTAGTTGTCGAGAATAATGAAAAATGTAGTGTGTTTTGTGTAACAATTCCTTACTTATCAGCTGGTGAAGGCTAAACATCAGTATCCAGGTGGTTTTTGCAGTCATTGCATAATCTAGAGTGGAAGAGGAATGATGACATGATGGACTTCATGGTGGGTATTTCGAATATGCTTAAGAAGAATGGTGTAATTTGGGTTGTGTTAGATCAACTGGAAAAAGTGGTTCATTTCTAGACAATCCAGGAGAACAATATAGTTGACTAGTTGGTGGAATTATATGTTTGAGAAATAGTAGAGTTGAATGGAATGCCAATAACCATGGTTTTAGATCATGATTCATGTTTCACCTCACACTTCTGGGTGGACTATAGAAGGAACTTTGTACCCTATTGTTTTTGAGTACGGATTACCACCCACAAACTGATGGGCAGTCAGAGTATACATTTCAGGTAATAGATGACATGTTGAGATCATGTGTTCTGGATTTTAGTGGTTTGTGGGAAAATCACTTTTCCCTTGCTGAGTTTTCCTAGAAAAACATTTTTTAGGATGTTGTCCAAAAAACACCTTTTGAGGCACTTTATGAGAGATAGTGTAGATCTCTATAGTGTTGGGTAGAGGATAGGGAGTCTGAGATTTTAGGACTAAGCCATGTGCATGATACATCAGATAAAGTTCGTTTGATTCAAAATCGTATAGAAATAGCTAAGAGAAGGCATAAGTAATATACGGATCAACATCTTAGTCCTTTTGAGTACATGTTGGGTGATGGTGTGTTTCTTTGGGTGCCAGAAAGGTTAGTTCACCATCTAATTCAGATGTATCACATGCTGGCACCTAGATATGTTGGGCTATTTGAGATTGTGGAGAGGATCAGACTAGTGGCTTACTGATTCAATCTTTTATTGTAATATAGTGGTATGCATGATGTTTTCCATGTTTCAAAACTCTGAAAGAATCATCCTAATCCATCCCATGTGTAAAATACTGAGGATGTTGAGCTTGAGGATGATGTGTCCTTTAAGGAGCAACCAGCTCGTATTGTGGAACGTAGTGAGAAAGTATTGTGGGGAAAGGCAGTGCCTTTGGATAGTGTTCTATAGAAGCATGGAAATGATCAGGAAGAAACATGGGAGCTGGAATCTGATATGTAGGCCTAGTGTAATGATATCTTTTCCTTGAGAACATAATGATGCTCGAGAATATCGGCTATGGGATGAGCTGTTATAATGTGCGGATGTTAGAAGATCCCATATTTCTCTATAAGGTAGGTTTTTCTTTCATTTAAATTTAGTAACTTTATTTTTGTTCAGTTATTTTTTTTCCCAAGTGCTTATGAAGGCTCAGGGGTGGTCCGGGGGTTCGGGACATGAAAAAGGGGAAAAAGCATTTTCTGGGCAAGCTGCATGGTCTGTGCATGGTTAGTCCGGACCATGCGGACAACCCAAGTAAACCGTGCAGAATTAGGAATTTCAGACAGTAGCATCTACATGTTTTTGTATGGTTTGGAAAACCGTGCGGGTAAACTCTAATTCCGAAAAAAAGTAATGAATTACAAAAATACCATTATGGGATTTTTATACCGAAAATGAGATTTCTTCATTTCTTCCTCATTTTTCCCATAGGAATGAACCAATGTCTCCAAGAGCATACATGGATCAACATCCCTCATCTTAGGCCAGTATAGAGTGCTTTCAGTTGTAGATTGAAGGACCAGGTAAGGCTAAACCCCTTCTTTCTTATTTTTCTTGATTTGGGTTTGTATCTCTCTCTTATCTTATTCAAAATATCTATAACCCTTATTTTTTAGTGAGTATTAGGTTGAGTATTAAAGGGTTGATTTAATAGGAATTTAAGGCTATGGTAGAGAGTGCGTTCACCAATTAATTCAAGTTAGGTGTTCTACAAGTCCTTTCCCTTATTTCTTGTTTTCATTTGTGCTTGTAGGGTTTCATCCTTTTCACCCTTCTTGATGTGTTCTTTAATAATTTAGAATGGTGGGGCATATTGGGTGTCTAAAAGACTAATTAAAAACATCATGATACACATGAGATTCCATGAGGTTGACTTGACCAAATTAGGGCCACCCATAGGGTGTGCCATCCCTCTAGATGGGGATAATGGAAATATAAGGTGTTAAGATCTCACATGATGATGTAGTGGCTCAAAAAAGTGGTTAATTGGTTTTTGTAATGAGTTAGAGTGGATTGTGGTTAGTTTTTTCTAATTTGGATAAAGGCTATGGGATTGTTTGGTTAGAATTTAAATCGGTTAAATGGGATTAACAAACATATGATAAGGAATTATGTTTACACTTGAATATACCTAGTTATATAGGCATGGAAAATGGGAAATGGGGCTAATGGGTTAATTTGTATAAATTATTAATGTTATAATGGATTGAGGAAAAATGTTAATCTACCTTTTATTTATATTTTTGGGATATTGTAATTGATGCAGTCTAAGCTTGTTGTGACATGGTTGATTATGGTGAATAATAAATAAGCAACTGCACATGGCTTGGTAGAGTGGGGTATATACTTGAGGCTCTACGCCCACTAGTCGAGTTGGACTGAGGTTCTAGATCCACTCCTAAATTCATGAATTAGGGAAGGGGACGAAGTTCTATTCCCCTAATAGTTGCATTCCACCCAGATTGAGGCTTCGAGGTACGAATTATAAGGATGTAATAATTTGATACCCAATATGATAGGACTTGATTTTATTCCATTATAGTTGAGAACATCTAATATTCCGAATTCATTGAACATTTGAAAAAGGTAGAATAAACCATGAAATTTTTATGTAGTTAACAATGATTTAATGGTATTATAATTAAAATAATCATAGTCTAGAATATCCTATTTAATAGTTTACCTTTACTTGACATTATTTATCACTTGCATTAAATATCTATGTTCGCTAGATATTTTGTAGACACAGTTGGTGGTGGCCTACTGAGTTATACTCACACCCATCATGGGTCTCCATTGGGTACCCGGCTATATTACATTCTAATAGGTTAGGAAAAGGGAAAGGGCCTGATTCTATAGTTGAGTTGGGCATGATACATGTATGGGTGAGAATCTAGTCATAGATTCCGTGCCATTTTGGGAATCCTATTGTTTTCCATTCTTTTGGGTTTTAATCACTTATAATTGTATCATGGCATGGAATATTTACTGTGGTATATGGTTGTACCCAATTTAGATATTACTTATCTATACATGTATTGATTCTTTCCTATTGTTTCCGTAATTTAAATTATTATCTGTTACAACTTACTCTGGTAATGAGGGTATAATCTCCCCACGTGACCTATTAGACCCTCACCGCTAGTGGAAAATCTTTATTTTATGGGGAGGCATGCCTGAGGTCATGTGGAGACTGGCTCGGGGCACCAGATTAGTGGCTCCCAGATAGGGGATGTTACCGGGTTGTTGTTTGTTCATGATCATTCATGGCGGATAAGTGCATGAAGTTACCCACATAATTTATGGGGTGGATAAGATTATGAACATTTCCCCATAAAAATGGATCATTAAGTGATAGACTACTGAAATTTTCACTCATCACTCATGAGTATAGGGAGGTCTATGGTTTCTCAGATGATTTGATTTTTTGATATGCATAATGTAATGGATTTTAAAAAATTGGAATTTGTGAGATTGTTTTAAAGCATTTTTGGTTTCATTCTTTGAAACTGTTTAGTATGGAAATATTTTTAAGTTTTAGACTTCATTTTATTGATATATAATATTTTAAATTTATTTATACTAATTGTTTTATATAATTGTGCTGACATGTTCTATCTGAGCAGTGTGTGAAGTTTAGTAATTTTGGGAAAATATATTATGTGTCATTACACAACCTATATTTTTTCACATTATTGTGTTTTATGATATATTCTATTGAGAAACAAGTAAATGAAAGGTTTCTCATTTCATTAGTAGTGATTTAGGATACATGGGCTATTTTGTGCAGAAGTATGATGGACCATGTTTGATCCTATAGAGTTATGCTTTTGGAGTCTTTGGGTTTCATTGGTTTTATCTCTTTGTAATTTAATGTTAGTTTCCTTACACCATGGTACTCTATTTTTGGTTGGTTTTGATACCAACGATATTAGATTGAGTTACATCACATTGTTATCATGAATCATGTAGCGGTGCTTTAACTATGGAATGTTTGGATGGGTTGTTTTAATTATCAAAGAGATAATTTTGTCCCTAAATTTATTCAATCCCTTGGAATTTATATACAACCTTTGGAACATGGGGGGCGTTTTTTAGTTCCAAGTAATGTTCCACATCCTCTTGAATCAAATGAGGAGGGGTAGGATATTAAAACATGGGGGATAATTAACTTCATCATATCATATGAATGGGATAATTTTTAAAATAACGAGGGAAATATGTGATAAAGGAATGGTTTTTGGAAATTTAAGAAAATTAAACATCATGTCATAGTGGTCAAATACCAAAACATTATGAAAAAATTGAAACATCATGTTCACGAATAAAAAATGTACATAATCATCATAACATCATCATGAACAATACTAGAATAGTGTTCATGAATATTACACATTATCTTATGAGAAATTTCATATTAACCAATGAGTTCATGGGTTATAATTTTTCTCTCATACCTTACTTCACAATATTTTCATAATAATCCATGGCACATAGAATTTATATCAATCGTAGTCAATAAATAACCCCTAGAATAGAATGTGGTTCATAAGTATATCAAAAATAATACATTAAGGAATAATATTTTTAGTTACCAATTCAAAAAGGGATAACATAATGTGGAATAAAACTTCATTTCTCCTTTGATAAGACACAACACATAAGGAATACAATTTTTATTTTACAAAGGATGTTTTTTGGAAAATAAATTTATTTGGCTTAAAAATAGAGGAGAAAATATGTATAATAATAAAATAAAGTGGATAACAATGAAATGATATGTATGGAACATTAACTAAATAAACCTATTGATATGGTGGTTAATGAGGGAAACCCAAAATAAAGGGAGTTGGGTTTGAGAATCCGCTTACCTTAATTACCTATATATATCATTGTTATTGCACCTCCTTAATAATATATATATATATACATATTAAAACAATGATCTTGAAAAGAATAACTGTAATTTTTAAAAATATTTATAAATTATATTTATTTTATTTTATTCATTAATTTCAATGGTTATAAGGATTTATTTTTGATATAATGTCTAACATAAACTTTCTCATTTTCCATGATTTCTCCATTTTGTTAAATATAGTTTATAAATTAGTATAATTAATTCCAGGACAGCGGAATACATGTAATTAACTATTTATATATTATATATATCTCATACTATTTATCTTTGATGGTGGTTATAATAATTGACTTGGAAATTACTATATAGGTGGTCATCCAACCTTTGATAAGATATTATCAGGAGAGCATAATGAGAATTTTTTAATTAATATATATAGTAAATATGATAATTATAGTAGTTTAACCTCATCAATATAATTTTACATTACTTAATGATTAGTCATTTAAAGGTTAGTTTTGAATGGTGTGGATAAAAATAATGATAAAAAGAACAATAAATAAAAAATGGGGAATATTTGATCAAAACAAACTTAATCATCGGTGTAACAAAACTTATACGACCCAAAAACTCCAATGATTAATGGAGTTGGATTAATTTATAATGTCCCTGTAGATTAACTCGGTCTTGAGAGGAATTCTTGCTTTAGTTTTTTGGTTTTGATAAATTTGGGGATTAATGGATTTCCAAGGGGATAGAGTATGTTTATTTAAACATGAGGAGAGAGGGTTTTTAGAATAAAATATTAAATTATATAATATATTAGAGTTAAAACCAGTAATAGTTAAATTTTAACCTTATGAATCATATTTAAATATAATATAAATTGTTTAATACTTTATATCTCTATTATATTTTGAATTCATTAGTCTATTGAAAGGGTATGTTCGATCAAAAGAAAATTTTTATTTTAAGGGATAAAATTTGACAGTAGGTTTTGGAAAGTTGTTTTTAGGTCAAGAATCAACTCTTATTTTATTTTAATGAATTAATTTTGAAATTAAATATATTAGGGATGAACTAAATATTTTTATTATATTAAGTAATTTTTAAATCGTTAATGAAAAAATTTATGATTATATAGTTATGTGAATAATTGTGTTTTCAAAATTCACCAGAAAATTGATGTATTTCAAAAAATTACCAAATAATTACCTTCAGATGGTTTCCACATGATAATTTTAAAACATATATTATTTTTATCCAAAAAATAATCAATCAATGGAAATTTTAAATTTTAATTTTTAAATTATGATTTTTATTAAATACATTAAAATAATAATTTTTAAAAATGTCATTTTATTTTGTTTGAGTTTTTAAAATTGATATTAGTTTGGAAATATAATATTTATATTTATATAAATAAATAGTGTTAAATATCATTTATATCATTCTTGATTATTTTGAAGTTGGTTTACTATTAAAATGGTTATGTTACTTTTCCCAATAGACAGGTAATTATTCACAACAATTAGGTTACTATTCCTAAGGGCCAGGAAACAATTCTCAATGGTCAGGTTACTATTCAAATGTTAACATAACAAATCCAAATATTACATTACTTCTTATAAATGAAACTATTTTCCATAATATATTATTCAACTCAATTCCTCTCAATGTTCTATATTTCAAATTTCTATTATATTGGTTGGTTTACTAATATTTTTTCACTTCTATGGTGTTGGAAGAGGGGGTGATAAATCTAGTATATTAGTAAATAAATATTTTCCCATATTATCTTTTTTATATTATATTATTTCTAGTTGTATTGTATTTACATTTAATTAGATTAATTGTTTAGTTAGTTATCATTTTTTTATTAATTGAATAATGTTTTGTGGGTTTCTTTATATTTTTTATCTGTATAATGTTATATAATATAATAAAAACCCCATTTATTTAGAGAAAAAATATTTCAAATTAAATGCCAGTCATTAAATTATTCCCCCTTTAAATATTTCATCTTATAAATTTCAACTTATATTCTCTTTTTATAATAATTGGCGGTAGTCTTATTTTGTTATTTCATATGGTTCCTAGGTCACCTATTCATACTTATGTTCAATCCAAAATACATTTATAAGGAAATTTGTATTGTTTCCTAGAACATTGTCTTAACAATCATGGATCTTCACTAACTACTCTTCGTATGAGATTACATTTTGTAGTTGTACCACCTCTAGATTTAGTACATGTGGGGGGTCATATATTTACATCTTCTATAGTGATATATATAACATTTCATTAACACGATCTGTATTTAGTGTAAGCACAAGATAATGGGCCAACTTTCCTATGAGATCAAGGATCTTAAAGGGGATATGTACATTGATCAAAGATTCCCTTTCATTCAAAACTTCTTGACTCTCTTTCATGATAATATTTGAATGAAAAATTTTCCTCCATATCAAAATAAATTCCCTTTATATGGGTATCATAATAGTCTTTTTTCAAACTCTACGAAGATTTTATATGCTATTGGATGGAAACAACCTTCTCTTTCATCACCTATATAAAATCATGTCAAAGTATCTTTCATTCCCCATCATTATCCAAACTTGTTATAAACCTACATATTATCACATATAGTGTGTTATCTAGATCCATAAAAATACTTGAGGTAAATATATTTTAATATAATAACTCAACCCCAGAGAGATTTTGATCCCATTGACAATTTATTTTTCTACGAAAAGGGATAATAGAATGAAATCGAACATATGAATAGTCCATTTACATTGGCATTCAATTTGTGGTTGTTATGGTATGCTAAAATTCAATTTATTACTCAATAAATATTGAATACTTCTCCCAAATTTCGATGTGAACTGTGGATCATGATCTCAATTGATCAAAATTTCACCCTAAATAATCGTCACTAAATCCTCCACAAATACCATGGAATGTTTATCTAGAGAGTATTCTTCCTGAATAGAAATTAATTGGGTAGTCTAATTGAGTCGATCTAGCACAACCCATGTCACAAAATTTTATTTTGATGTATTGGGGAGACTAGAGACAAATTCCATAGTAACACTCTCCCATTTCTATGTGTGTATTGGAAATGGTTTCATCATTCCTTTGTAATTAAAGTTCTCTACATTAACATTATGATATACCAATCTAATTGAGATATAATCTGAAATATCTTTCACCATGTTGTTCCACAAGAAGTTCTATAAAAGATCATGATATATCGTTGTACTTCCATGATGTACAACTAAATGCGTGAAATGTGAATTATCAAATAGATAATTATTTATATAAGGTTATGAAAATATAAAAACCCTCATTCTTAACTGAGTCACATAATCATCATCAATGTGGAACTCATGTAGGTTCACATCCATTACTCTATTCACCTAATTTTTTAGGTCAAGGTCATGACTTTGGGCCTCCTTCATATTTCAGTGGATTAATGGTGGAGAAATAATTTGGGAAAGGTAGGTTTTATTCTATGCTGTTATAATTTTATGATAAATACATTGATTATCAATGATGATTTCATCTTTCAAAATATAATTCATGGATAGATTTGTAGGTTATTTTCTTCTAATAGAATCATCTAAACTATTATCCATTTCATTAACGTTGTAAACAGACAAATCATATTCCTTTATCAGCACCAACCATATTAATTGATACATGTTGAGCTTTGTATATGTGAATATGTCCTTTATGCTCTTTTGATTAGTATATATGTCACACTTCTCCCCATATATATAGTTACACAAAATATTCAGAGTGAATATCACAACTACTAACTCTATATCATGTCTCAGTAGTTCTACCCATGGAACGTCAACTATCCTATAACATATACTATCACTTTATCATTATTAATTACTAATAACCCAAGACATTATTTGAAGAATATCTATATATCACATAACCTTATCCACTTATTGGTAGTGTGATTACATGCACAATTATCTTTCTATTCTTGAGCTCCATAAATATTTCCTAACATTATTCCTCCCAAACATACTTTACCCATTTACATGATAACATATTAATATGGATTGAAAATTTAGATAAATATCTCTGGAAACATCAATAGTACCCTTCTATGCCCTGAAAAATATGCATTACCGTCACACTTGTGGGTCCTAGATACACAATTGACATTTTATTTGAAGGGTCCCTATAAATTCCATCACGTGTGATCTTTGTCCCCAAGAATGAGACATTATGCATCTAAAAGTTACATGTATAGAACTTAACATATATGTTATCTTTCATTAATGTTGCCATCATAATTTTCAGATGTTTGATATTATTTTCCTTACTCTTGTAGTTAATGAAAATATAATCAATTAATACTAACTTAAATTTGTCAAGATAGCCTCCAAAAAATCAATTCATAAAATCTTTGAATTTTACAAGGAAATTATTCTATAAAAACGGAATAACTAAGAACTCATAGTTATCATACCTTGTATAGAAATTAGTACTCTAAATATCATCCTTCTTTACCATCAGTTGATGATATACAAAACAATGATCCACCATTGAGATGTATTGTTATCCACATAATTGATTGAAATATTCATCAATCCATGGAAAGGAATAGTTGTTCATTATGATGTAATTTTTATACTCCTAGTAACTGAAACACAAATAAATTAATCTGCTATTTTTATATAAAATGTGCACTGGAACACCCCAAGGAAATGCACTGGTGTGTATGAACCCTATTTCAAAATTCTCTTGATGATTCCTCCTTAACTGCACCAATTTTATTGGTTCTATCCTTTATAAAATTTATGATATACGATTAGTTATGGGTATAAGATCTATTGATAACTAAACCTGGAAATCGATGGTAAGTCGTAATAAACCAAAAGGAAACACATCCATGTATTCTATAACAATGGGAATATCCTTCATGTTGATACCTGCCATTGTATACTTCATTTTTTAAATTTTATTTTTCTTCACATGCTATCAAAACCCACACCATTGATAGATTTTATATAAGAGATTAATGATCATCATTAAATATGTAATGGATCATTGGACATCTTATAAAGTGAAAAGATATTTCATTTCCTAATAGTTGATGTGTTCTCTATATAATGAGATCCAATCTATGCACATTTTACCATTGAATTCTACCAAGGTATGTATTATAATATTCAATAGAAGAATCACCCCACATATTATTACAGGATAAGGGTAAAACACTTGGGTTTCAATCATTCCACAACAAAGTGTTTTTACTGATATCTCTACTTCAAGGAATCGAGGATTCTATTCCACAGTTCTAGAAAACAACAATGACATAATGGAATTTGAAAACCAAAATCAATGAAACCAATTTCCATTCATCAGTGAATATGAAGTTTACCTTATATTACATAATTTTCATGCTCCACCTCAAAATTATTGTTTAAATAATCCTTCCCTTTCCCCTTCTCCTTTGGTGGTTGGTAATGCTGATTACCCTCAAGGACCCGTGGTTTGGTGTAGTAGATTTCATTGTGACCTTTCTCCTGACTGTTTAATCATTGAACAATAGTAGGTTCATTACGAGGTTCCTTCCTTTCCTCTATCTTATTTGCTAGCTTCTCTATGTCTATTAGATATTCATAACCTCATTGTCCATCTCTCCTACACTTTATGAATTTACCTCTCTCTTTGAGACAAATACCATGACACATCTATCAAGATTTTTGACAAATGGATATATATATTTACATTCCTTCTTTTTTTTTCGACCAACCATCATGAACCACCATTCATATACTCTTATTTCAATAATCATGGGACTATTCTCCAAACTCTTTCTCCACATTAATAGAACATCAAGTAATTTTTTCATAACTCATAATTTATCATTTATCCTAAGCCTTTTGAATGCATGGTTTTAAACCATAAATGAATCTATATATTTTTTTTCATTTCTTATTACAAAAATCGATCCAAATAACG
The DNA here is from genome assembly GCA_963277665.1 of Viscum album. Taxonomy (NCBI): domain Eukaryota; kingdom Viridiplantae; phylum Streptophyta; class Magnoliopsida; order Santalales; family Viscaceae; genus Viscum; species Viscum album. The sequence continues at coordinate 1,733,820,891 of OY728119.1, read as the reverse complement.
AAATCCTTGTGAAATTTTCACATACATTGTGATATATTTAGCTTCATTGTTCTTTAGATCCGTGAATTATATCCCCATTATTGTCTGAGGATTTTGAGATAAATACTTGGTAGAAAAATGTTTTCCTAAATTCATCCCTCTTTATCTCTTCTATTTCATCATTCGTATTGGTTTTTTTATAATCACTAACCATCAGTCTACATATCTAGATAAACAATATACAAAAAGAGTCACCTTATCTATCAAAAAATACCAGAGCATAGAAAATATCTTCTCTATTAGGTTAAAAAATATTATGTGACTAGTGGAATAGAAGATATAATAAATTATAGTGTTGGTTACATCATAACAGACTCCATGGATAGTTGATCATTTTTTATGAAGGAGTATTTTCCACATATTTCTTGTTAGTATTCATAGCTTGAGTCAATTGGGTAAGAATTTTCTTGACATTTTAAACTCAAACTCTAATAAACTTGAGATATCATTCCATAAGTCATTACATTTCCCTAAAATTGTTTTTCCCCTAGTTTCTCATAGTTCCCACCATTTTTTAAAATAGAAAAAATGTGTTCAAAACTAAATTCAAAAATTTATTAATAAATAATGTATTATTTTGTGCAATTTACATTCAAGGGATTTTTTATTGGATCTCTATATTCAGAATTTTTGTAAATCAATACATTGATGATATTTATAAATAAATAGACATATCATAAGGGTTATCAATAATGTTCTCTAATAAAAATTTCAAAATTAACTAAATCATGCTCTAACAAAAACTATATTTTCCCAAATTTTTCTTACAAAACTATTACATGATTTTCATGATGATGAAATTATATAGATTCAAATACATGAAAAAAAGTTTTAGTGTATTGAAAACATTTGGCTTATACCTATGTTGTACATGTTATCTCTTGAGTAAAAACAAAAAATAAAGGGATGAGCTAAAAACCCATTAAAAGGATGAATAATAGAAAATAATCAAGATAACATGGGTGATAATAATAATAATATCATAAGAATTTGATTATTATAAAAATCTGGAGGGAAACATGGTACAAAGGCATGGATTGAAAAAAATTAAAATATGAAGCATCATGTCATAGTGGTTAAATAACATACATTGTTGTGTGAAAAGATTCCATCATTTTCATGCAAAATTAATGTTCATAATAAAAAAATATTCATTGTGAACAAATATAGCATCATTTTCACACATATTACACATTATCTCAGGAGATATATCACATTAAATAATTTATTGGAGGGATATATAATTTCAGTCAAACCTATCACTTTATAATTTTAACATAATCATACATACCACATGGAATGTATTACAATAGTACTCATCAGTTAAATGGTGGAATTGAATGAGATTTATAAATATTTAATAACTTATATATTCTTGAATAAATTTATTAGATCTAAAATAAAAAAGGGAGACCATACATTGGAATTTATGATCAATTTTCTTTTTGTAATAAAAGACACATTATGATTCAATGATTAGTTTTAGAAATAGAAGTTTTGCTAGTAAATATATGTATTTGGAATACAAATTAAGGTCAAAACATGTATATACCAAATGAAATGGGATGAATAATGAGTTGAAATTTATAGAAAATTAATGGAATATCAATATTAAAATTTATTTGAAGGAGTGAAAACCAAATAAAAGGAGTTGGGTTTGGGAATACCATTACCTTAACTCCCACTTAATTTCATCTCTTTTAAATTATTGGATAATAAAAATAGATCTATTAAAAAGTATATATGTTTTTTAATTATTTTAATTTTTACCTCTAGTTATTATTTATATTAATTTTATAATTTTTGTCAATTTACATGGTTATAAGGTATACATTTAAATATCTCATCTCACTGAAACATTTCTGGTTTTTCCTCAATTTGGATATTTGGTTAAATGTAATTTATAAATTTGTATTACTAATTTTAGAACATGTAATTATATATTTAAATTGTATATATAATTCATATGTTTCATTCAAGAAATTGGTTATAGTAATTGACATGGAAATGTATCTGTATGAGGATAACAGTCCTTTGGTGGGATACTGTTGGGAGAGCAAGAAATAAAATTTCAATATATATATATATAGTATATAATATTTTTAGAATAGGTTAAGATGGTTAATATAATTATATCTTAATTCATAATTCATCTTATATGTTTTGGTTTTAAATGGGGTGAATAAAATTAAATAGAATAACATGAAGAAATAATAAATATAATAGTTGATTAAAATTTATAAAATTCTTGGTGTAGATTCTCTTGTATAACAATATTACTCACATTATTATTTGAATTGGATTACTCAATAATGTACCTATGGATTACATAGATCTTTATAGGATGTATTTTTTCGTTGGTGTGGATTTGGGAAAGTGAAGGATTATTTTTTTCCAAGGGGTTCAGTGGGGTAATGTATACTTCAGGATTGTGGTATTTTTTGAATAAAATATTAAATAAATTTATCTTTCAAATATAAAAAATGTAATTTTGAATTCTTTACAATATAAACCACATATATATAATATAATTTGTTTAATACATTATATCGACATTATAATTATAATTCCTTAATTAATTAGAAAGGGGAATGGAATGAAAGAGAAATTGATATTTTAAGGGATCACTTTTAATTTTAGGTTTTCAAAACTTCCATTGAGGTTTTGATTTTATTTTAATTTTAATTTAATGAATCATTTATAAAACAAAAATATCATTTCCACAACAAAAGTTATATAATGTATTGGGTCATTATTACACCATGGATAATTTAAGTTATGATGCATCGGTTATGTGACAAACTGTATTTTTTCTATTCAACAAAAAAATGAAGTATTTTAAAAAATTAACAAACATTATCCCTTTGAAAATATTGGAATTATGATTTTAAAAATAATATTATAATTATAAATATAAATATATAATGTAGGTAATTTTAAATTTTAATGTAAAAAGAAATATTTTTATGTAATACATTAAAATATATTTTATTAAAAAGTTCTTATATTTTCATTGAGGCTTTTAATCATGAAATATATTTTTTCATTATTATATTTATAATGTACTAATTTAATAAAGATAAAAAAAATTTATATAAAAATTTATTATTTTTATGTAATATTTATAATCCAAAAGTCATGTTACTAATCCTAACAATAAAGTTACCATTCCAAAAGCTCAGGTTTCTATTATCAACTGTCATGTTATTATTCCGATCATTCTTGTTAATATTACTATGGTAATATTACTATTTACAAAATAACATTACCTCTTATAAATAAATATTATTTACTTCATTCATTATTCAACTCAATTCCTATCATGATTCAATACTTCAATTTTCTATACTGTTTATTTTTTTACTAATATTTTGTTTCCTTACTATAATGTGGGCAGTAGAGGTGGTGATTGTTGTATATTTGGGATAACCATATTTTACCATTTTATCATTTCTCTTATATATTTTACTTATAGATGTAATTTTTGGAATTTTAATTGGTTTCATTGATGAGTAAACTAATATAATTTATTAATTAAATAACATTTTTTTATGGTTTCCCTATAGTTTTTATAACTATAATATTAAAAAATATAATACATCACAAATTTCAGTATGAAATAAATATTAATTAGAAATAAAAGGTTGTTATAATTTTCATTTAAGGGTAAAAATAATGAATTCTTAACATATTCCACATGAACACCTATTTTCATCATCTTCATTATGTTATATGATATATCTTTTCTTATATTAAAATTTTTATAAAATAAAATCATTATCATTGAGTTATTATGTATTTCAATATAAATCATTTTAAAAATATCATGTATTTTTATTATTTCGAAACTAATATTTTCTTATGGCCATAAAAATAGTTTCCATCCAAATCAATATCAATTTTCACATATTATGCCTAATAAATGATATTTCATTAATGTAACCACACATAATATTTCTATGGATGAATAATTTAGTGTTATTCTTTATTGGATAAGTGATCAATAAATACATTTTCTTAACTCGTTTTTAGTGTATAATAACAATGATCTATAAATGAATTTTATTTTTGATAACATAATTTTTATTCTTTATATTGACGGGTGGCTACCAAGACTCCTTACATCAGTTCATTTGATAATATTATTTACATAACTATATACAATTTAAAGATATGGGATGAATACCATATTATTTACACTCTTCATGGAATAGTTTATACATATAATGTTATAATATTCCATTTGATACAACCTTTTTAGGGGGTTTTCTTAATCTGAATATTGATGGAATGATTGATGATTTCTTTATATGGATACATATAAAACACATATTCATTAAAATTATTTTTTATGATGTATTGACTGATGAAAAAATTCATTACATGTTTTATTTTTGCCAAAATTTATTATTTTAATTCGGAATGTTTTATGAATCCAATTTTATACCCATAGGTTCTAAATGGTGTAATAAGTGATTGATTTAAAGTAGTAACCATATATATAAATAAAGAATGATAACATCCTATATCAACATCAATGAATTGTTTTAACATCTATATATAATGATATAATGACTTCACATGTAAATACTAGTTTCACATAATCATGGGAACAAATGTTGGGTATTATAAATTAGATTTTACCGATACATTTTTTTTTGAAATTTTTTAAATAGATTTCAGTTTTTTTCTTATTCTTATAATGGATTCAATAATTAATGAATAATATTTTGACTCATGTTTCTACACTCTTTGGATACATATCCTATATTATCCCTAGTCGTATTCACTTAATTATAAAACCAAAATTTTTGGGTAATATTTTTCTTTTGTTAATTAATTCCACCTATGTTATCATATTATGTTGACATAAGACATTATATTGTTATCACATATGTATAATCTTACTAAGAATATGAGATCTCCCCTTTTATATATTTAAATTTAATAACTTTATGAAAAAGATTATGACATATAAGTAGTAAATGAGGGATTCTAGTTGGAAACATTATGAAAAAATGAATTGAAATGATTCAAAATTATTATCTTATGTACACATCCTGCAAATACATCAAACATTCCACTTGTGGTTTGTGTAATTATTTTTTATATATATTGTTTACATAATATAATATTGTAAGATAAATGTTTTTCTAGTATATGTTTTTTGTAATTGTTATTAGATAAAGGTTTTGTTATTTTTTTTGGGTTAGTTCAGTTATTTCGGGGACTATATTAGTGAAACATAGAGAAAATACTATAGATATGTCTAAGGTTTAACACCCCAACCCCAGAAGCCCATATTCGGTGCATTATTACATATCATTGGCATGATAAAAAAATATCATGTCTCGAAAGACCGATTAGTTTAGTAGCCTTAGATGTACTAGATACATTCATAAGGTTTACATTACATCATAAAATGGAAAACTACAACATCATTGATTCGATAGAAAACACAAAGATCCCATAGACTATCCCTGCAGGTTAGTCATAATATACTTCTTTTCATCTGGGGAAGAATAAAACATAGAAAGGGGTGAGCTCAGATTCTCAGTAAGGATAACATTATAAGGGTAACTTTCATAAATAAGCATAAACATTTAAGGCAGTGTATGAGACTAAAACAAAATCCTTTTAAACTCAAAAGTCTGCATAATATGTAAAAGATAAAATGAAATAATTCCATTTACTTATTCACATGGATATTATACTATTCAAATAATCGAATGAAATATCAATAGCCACTTTCATAATGATGGAATGTGTAATGCTAGACATTCATAACAACATAGTCAAGGCCATCTTCCCAGACTACAAATAAGATTTTCTCAAGACCTTGTTCCAAGACAATAGTTTTTCTCATGAGACCTACCGATGCATCGAGGAGCTATAGTGGTCTCCACTCGTCACTTACTAAGTCCAATTCATTCCTCATATGAAAAGGTTGAAGCATAATCTGAACATTTTTATTAAAATTATCATACGAAATGTCAATATTTTAACCACAAACCATGAATGGAATAAAAAATAGCACATCCACCGTCATACATAACTCATTAAATACAATATGGAAAATTTTAATACAATATATCAACCTCAATAGATAATAATGAATGATATTGACATATATGAAAATAATCATCAAAACTATTTAAGAGAAATATCCCCTTATTTCTTGAAAACATTTATGAGTCTCAAAATTTATCAAGAAGTCGTTTAAAATAGATTTTTGAATCAAAGTGTCCCATTCCAGTTTGAAACATTCAAATGTAATTCTAATTTTAAAACATTAATTTCCATATAAATAAATCCATAAAACCAATTTTAAAACATGGACATTAATGAGAAATATTTAGAATAATAAATCTTTAAAACATTTTCATATGTTATTTTAGATAGAGTTCATAACCAAAAGAGAGAAACATCAATACAAATAACTGAGGTAATAAAAACCTTTTAATTTAATGAGAATAAAGGGATTCATGATATACTATGTCAAAGTACATTATATACACCATATAAAAGTGATTTGGTGTATAACAATAAAGAAGTCTCAATTGAATATAAATTGAGATGAAATATCTTATAAAGACCCTATACTTAGGTTAACGATAAATCAATGACATAATTACGTGTGAAAAATATAAATACACCCAATATCATTGGATATTCAGTGTAAATCAATAAGAGGACATTCACAGTAATTCTTGTAAAAACCACACCAATGAATTGGATATTTAACTCAACAAATAGAGATTGAGTTAAAATTACTCTTATCAAGTTCATATCGATGACTTTAGAATTTATCAATGGAGTGATTATGTTTATCAAAAGTATATCCATGGAATGGGGAGTGGAAATTATGAAAGAAGAAAATGAATAGTGATTCCACACATAATCTTGGAGTAAATAATCAATGAAGTACGTGTAAAGCTAAAAAAGAGTGGAAATTGAAATTTCAAATTCCCTTATCAATTTGGTAACATACGAAACATACACCAATGAAAGATGTATCATTCAATGATGATGTAAATATCCATAAATTAAATTATACTACAAAATTAATACAATCATGGACAGCAAACACACCACGTGCAATAAATAAGTGGGGAACAATTGAAATCTCATGGAATTAAAAGTGAGATAAGAAACCCCTTACTTTGTAACTTTTCCTTGGTCTAGGGTAGGAAAAAATCCTGTGTAATGTTTAAATAATTTTTATTAAATTATACAAGAATCATATACATTAATATTATATCGTATATGATCTTTTAACAATGATTTGTTAATAATTTCTTAGTGTTATCATCGTTTCGGGTGTTAACCGATTTATTTTCCTTTATATTATGTATTATGTGAGTCCTATTTGTTATGGATGGGATGTATATTTTTCATATCCAGAATGATATCTTGTCTCTATACTTTATTTTTAATCATCAAATGAAATTTAGTCTTGAATGGATATGATGGGGAATGAATCTCATCGCGTTCGTGGAGACGGTAATCTGTACGTACGCACGAGCGACAATATCATTCTTTTGATATTAAAATATTATATAATTGGATGGTATATCATATATAAAAAATAATTATGATGTTATATTTTTTATTTACATGAATTACACATCATTATTATACGTATCCAAATAATAATGTATTGAATAACAATTACACCATGACATGGAGACGGTAAGCCGTACGTACGCACGTATGGTGACATATCATTCAAAGGATGGATGGAATAATGAATTTGGTTGTACCATATTTATAATAATATCATAGTATATAGAAGATACTGGAGTTATTATTTTAGAATGGAAACAATAAAGAACATGTGGAAGAAGAAAGGAACTTGAAAGAGGTGGTGAGATATTTACCTCTTCTTCGGGTCTTGTTTTTGATTTCATCAAAAGGGATGCTTAGGATGGATTTATAACTAAATTAATTCATCTAGGATGATGGGAGGCCAGTTGAGAGGGTATTTGGGTAGAGTTTGGCCAATCCAAATGGAATTGAAGGTGTGAATTATGGAGAAGGGGGAGTGCCCTTTTAGAAGAGGGGTGAGGGGCACGTTAGGAAATGCAAGAAATATTATTTTATAATAAAGTCATTTTCGCTTTATAATGGATCCAAAATATATTATTTAATGTATATGGTGGGTATGGGTCTAAAACCACTCAATCAATAGGTTTTAGACAGTTTTAGGTCACTATATTAACTTTATTATTTAGATTTAACTCTTAGATAAATAGTTTGACATTTACAATGTCTCTTTTTATTTTTATATTTTATAGTTAATTAACATACTATAAACATCCAAAATAACCCCAAGTGGTTCATTAATGATATAACTATACTTATATAAGTCTTTTGGCCAAACCATATATTTCTATGAATAGAATATCAATTAATAATATAATATTTATTTTGAAAACACTTTTATGTCAATTTTGACACTATTTGGTATTTTGTTTTTTCTAAATTCATAACTACAATATTGCTTCGAACCAAATTCATATAACCAACCCCAATATTTCATATTAACCTATATAATTATTGGAATTCATAAAAAGTCTCAAATTACATTTATTTGAATATTTATAATATCAATTATTTTAATATTTCATTAATTTGGTAATTACTGCATCATCATTGTGTCATAAATATATTAAATTATTTAATGTCTAAAAAATATAAATAAAATACCCTTATGTTGGAAATATGTCTAGATTTATAATGAATATCTATAGTCAAATTTTTCTTATGTTTATCCCTATATTAAATAAGTTTTAGTAATTAAACTTTGATTTTAACTCTTTTAACTCTTCTTTGAATTAAATAATAATAAATGTCCTAATATAATCCAAGTGGACCAAAGAGGTTCATATTAGGTTTATAAGGTTTTTTTGTCGAATTATACTTAGCCAATAGAATTAGGACATGTGCTAGGGTAATAATTATATCGTTTTTACCCTTAATTACCCTATTTACTTTTAACCATAGTAAATAAAAGTAAAAGTTACTATTCATCAAAAAATATTTTTGTCTTATTGAACAAAATTTTACTCCTTGATATTAACGGTGTCTCTAAGATTTTTTATATTCCACTCAAAGAAGCGGTAAAATTATGTTTTATGTGAATTTGCAAATTCTTTTATGAGGTGGGTAAAAGACGATGAAATGTTAAATGAAATTTTGATATGTCAAAAATTATTATAAACTGAGACCATTGAATTACATTGAACTCATATAGGTATTATATATCTATTTTTAAATAAAATAAATTTAAATAAATTAAATAATTATTTAAAAAAAATTCGGTTTTAAACTATAACTCAGTGTTTTTCATTATTCATAAAAAATTAAAAGTTTTCAGAAACATACAAAAAATTCACCCTAAGATAATTTGGATATTATGAATTCAAAAATGAATTATATTTTACCAAATTCAAAACATATAAATTTCATTTATTAGTTTAAAAATTAATTCCCGTTTTCAAAAGCAACAAATGTATTTTTATTAAATAATAACTACCAAAATATTGACATTTGTTTATGTCCAATTTCAAAGTGAAATTACTTCCAATGACCAACATTGGATTAAATGGTACAAATATAATCTAATTATACATCCAAACCATTCCTATGTATATTTTAACACTATAAATTATTTTGATTAAAAAAGTTGTTTTTAGTTAAAATATATTACTTTTCACTATTCACCCAAATATGAAAGTTATCAGTAAAACTAAAAAATTTATTGAAACTAAATTATTATGTCCCAATCCCAAAGAAGAAGTTTATTTTGTCAAATTGAATATACAAAAGTTTAAAAAATTGGATTTAAAAAGGGTTCACAATTAAAAGCCGGTATAATTGAATTTTTCGAAAAATACTTCTTTTATCTGAAAATTTATTTTTCTTAATATTATGTATAAGAAACTCGAAATATGGATTCTAAAATTATAAGGGTTATATAAAGTTCAAAATTCTGTTAATAATATTCATAAACTCTTTTGAATGGCTAGTTTGGTAAGTAGTGGTGTGCTTGAACTCGATGTTGCGTATAAAGTAAGTTATTGAATTATTTTGATGAACTAACGTACTATTAAATCTTGGTGTGTTACATTTTTCCCTCCATCAATAAATGGTCTCCTCAAAATTTTTAAAATTGGGCTTGGGAATATAATGGAAAGTCCCACATCAGATATAGAGTCAATAAAACCATTACTTTAAAAGAAAGAAAGAGAAGTACAGAGGTCACCCAAGATAACCCATACTCGGATTCCATGTAGGAAAACATGGATATGGAAGATAAACTATGTGTTATGTTTTGGTGTTGAGGGATAGAAAACAGGATCAGGAGGAAGTTAACAACAAGAAAACCACAAACTTGTAACGGGAAAAACGGTCATTAGTTTCCTAGTAAGAAAAGTAAACGAACAACATTTTTCTTTGTTTTATGTTATATTTCATAATTATGAGGAATTTATTTGTGATATTGACTAAGAACATAAAGATATATACATAATTTTTAATTAGAGTTTCATTCTTTAATAAATTTATACCACTAACTCATTTTTTTAAATGATGAGTATTCAAGAAGACTTGGTCACACCAGAAGAGCTATAATAAACTTCTAGAAAATCACATGGTCCAAAAATGATAAACTCTATATTTACCTTGTCTTTAGAGATTAATCAAAACCAAAACAGTTTGTACAAGATCTGATGATCCCCCAAAAGGATATTCCTTTAGAGAAAGAAACAATAATCTTAATTTATAAAATTAAACCAACAATACACCAAATTTAATTAAATACCATTCAATAAACAATTGTCCTTCAAATCCTTCAATATAATACAATCTACTATTGAAACCCAAAACATAGAAAAATTTGGTTATGCAGTCTTCCACGTTAAATATTATCTCTAAATAACATCAAATGCTTTTAAAGTTACATAATTAAAAGTAATTAACCTAATCACATATTTTCTATTATGGGTTAATCATTTCCATAAATAACCCAAATCACTATAAATACACAATAAAAACATAGATAAAAATCCACCATTACTACTCAAATGAAATCCAATAGTATTCCTTTTTTCTTGGACATATATTATTCCCAACAAACGGAACGTCTTCCAAAATAACATTTATCACTTAATCATGAATTCATTTTCCTATACTAAGGGTATTCATTTGATAAGATATAAGATCCCAAATCAACTTATAATCAGTCAATAAAATCATTTAACGAAAAATAACTTGTCACACTAACCAGGGACTTCACGAAGTCTATTGGTAGGTGATAAATCCCAATCGCACTCTGCTTATGGGTGCGATTCCCACAGCTTTGTCTGACGTGACGGGTAGTCACACAGTCTACATGTTGTCCTTTTCAAAAAATATATTTTATAACATTACCAAATTGAGATAAATTCCTCAAAATAACCATAACATAATTTAGCCACAAATGTTATCTCATACCTTTCATTTTCAACCCAAAATATAATAACTTGTAATTGCCTCAAGCCCAATGATCATATAAAACCAAATGGTTATTTATAAAAATATCCACAAGAGAAATTATAATTCATCATTAAATATCATTTTCAGATGACAACTGTAGGGTTACAAATACAAGAGAAAGTTATTCCAATGTAATCCCATAAACAAGGAGCACTAATACATTTAAAAATTTCTCCAACCATTTATTTCCACATAGATTCTTCTTTGACCAAGAAAATATCCTATAAAATAGGGCATTCACTCAGGTAATGTCTAGGTCCCCTAAATTTACGGCAAATGAATATAAATGGATTCCTGGGACCATTTTTATTTTCTTCCATAATAGTATTCATTTTTCCTCGGCAATTATTTACTTTATATCCTTCTTTCCCTCACGTAAAGAATTTCATTGTTCCATTGAGACACATTCATGGGTGTCTTATTCCATATTTCCTTCATGATGGAAATTGAGGATTCTTTTCTCCATGGTCTCCACTATAGGAGATCTTATCATTCAACAACATTCTATTCTTTGATGAGTCCGGTAGTTGGATAATATATATATTGTTGATCATAATTTTGGAAAAATGATTTGGCATGAACACAATATCTTTTAAACCTATCAATATTCCATTTTGTTCTCATTTCTACCATCATTCCCACATTTTACATCATTCTCAAAGTTACTATGACTTGCTTGGAATCCAGCCATTGACTAAAACCAGAAAGCATTGTGTGAGTAACAGTAGTCATAAAATCATTTAGAGAATATCATGACGGCATATTTTCAATTTTGAAACACATTATGATTAACCAAGGTCATTTATTCTCATATTATATTATAATCCTTCAAATATGTTTTTAATGAAAAGGTAAATTATCCAATGCATATCTCCCGGGAGGGTCATAACCAAGAGTGCAGCTAGGCCCGTTGTCATGCACCAGTTCCCTTTCGAGTCTAGCTCAAAGCTGTGTTTTCTGGTTTTACCCCTAGGTACATCTGTGCCAGAGCCGCCTCTACCTGATCGTATCTAGACAGGGATGTATTTATTGGAAAACACACAAAATCAATACAATACCAAAATTCTAGGATTTTCCTCTATACTAATCCTCAAAGTCTATCTTTGGGCTATGGGCTCTAATTAGAGTTTATCTAAATCTAGTTTCCAAGGTTTGTAATAAACTTTTTATGATAAACAATTTAACGCCACAACCCTAGAATCATAGAGTTGGTTCATTATTTCGTATCATTGGAATGACCATAAATGATCATGTCTCTAAATACCGATTATTTTAGTAGCCTTGAAGTACTAGATACATTCAAAAGGTTTACATTACATCATAAAATGGAAAACTACAACAACATTGTTTCCATAGACAACACTGAGATCCGATAGACTATCCCTGGAGGTCAGTAATAATATACTTCTTTTCATCCTAGGTAAAATAAAACATAGAAATGTGTGAGATTAGATGCTCAGTAAGGATAACATTATAGCAGAAACTATCATAAATAAGCATAAACGTTTAAGGCAATGTATAATTCTAAAAAAAAGCCTTTTAAACTCAAAATTCATCATAATATGGAAATGATAAAATCAAATAATTCCATTTACTTATTCACATGGATATTCTACTAGTCTAATAATCACATGAAATATGAATATCCACTTTCATAATGATGGAATGCATAATTCAAGACTTTTATAACCACATAGTCAAGGCCTTGTGCCAAGACTACAAATAATATTTTTTCAAGAACTTTTTCCAAGACACTATTTTGTCTCATGAGACCTACCGATGCATCGAGGAGCTATAACAGGCTCCAAATATCACTTACTAAGTCCAATGAATTCCTCGTATGATATGGTTGAAGCATAATCTGAACATTCATTTTAAAACTAGCATACAAAATGTCAATATTTTAACCAGAAACCATGAATGGTATAAAAATTGAACATCCACAGTAAAAAATAACTCATTAAATACAATATGGAAGATTGTATTATAATAAATCAACCTCAATAGAGAATAATGAATGATATTGACATAGATGAATATAATCATCAATACTATTTAAGTGAAATATCCCCCTTTTTCTTAAAAACATTTAAGAGTCTAACAATTTATCAAGAATCCATTTAAAATGTATTTTTGAATCAAGGTTTCCTATACCACATGGAAACATTTAAAAGTAATTTTAATTTTAAAACGTTAATTCCCACATAAATAATTCCTTAAAACAATTTTTAAAACATGGACATTAATGAGAATGATTTAGAATAATAAATCTTTAAAACAATTTAAAATGATATTTTAGTTAGAGTTCCTAACTGAAAGAGAGATAGTTGAATACAAATAATTGAGGAAATCAAAACTTTTTAATATCATTAGAATAAATGGATTCAAGATATACTATGTCAAAGTACATTATATACACCATATAAAAGTGATTTGGTGTATAACAACAAAGAAATCTCAATGGAATGTAAATTGAGATGAAATCTCTTCTAAAGACTATATCCTTAGGTTAAGGATAAAAAAGACATTATTATCTATGACAAATTTAAATACACTCAATATGATTGGATATTCAGTGTAAATCAATCCGATGACATTCACACATATTCTTGTAAAAACAACACCAATGAATTGGATATGTAACACAACAAATGGAGATTGAGTTAAAATTACTCTTATCAAGTTCATATCGAGGACTTGAGAATTTATCAATGGAGTGATTATGTGTATCAAAATTATATCCATAGAAAGTGGAGTGGAAATTATGACATAATCAAATGAATAGTCATTCCACACATAATTTGGAGTTAAATAATCAATGAAGTATACGTAAAGCTGCATGAGTGAAAATTGAAATTTCAAATTCCCTTATCGATTTGGTAATTAATGAAACAAACACCCATTAATAAAGGATCATACAATGATGATGTAAATATATATTTTTTAAATTATACTACACAATGAATACAATCATGGACAGTACACACACCACGTGAAATAAATAAGCATTGAACAATGGAAATCTCACGAAATTGAAAGTGAGATAAGAAACCCCATACATTGTACTTTTTCCATGGTCGAGAGTAGGTTAAACTCCTATATAATTGTGGAATAATTTTTATTAATTTATTCATGAATAATGTACATTAATATGATATCATATATGATCTTTTAACATTGCTTTGTTAATAATATCTTTGTATTATTGTCGTTTCGGGTGTTAACGGATTTCTTTTCCTTTATATTCATTGTTATGTGAGTCATATTTGTTATTTATGGGATGTATATTATTCATATACAGAATGATATCATGTCTCTAAACACTATTTTTAATCATCAAATGAAATTTAGTCTTGAAAGGATATGATGAGGAATGAATCTTATCACGTTCGTGGAGACGGTAATCCTTACGTACGCACGAACAACAATATCAATCATTTGGTATTAAAATAATATATAATTGGATGGTATATCATATATAAAAAATAATTATCATTTTTATTTATTATTTAGATTAATTACACATCATTATTTTACCCATCCAAATAATAATGTATTGGATAACAATTACACCACGACAAGGAGGCGGTAAGCCGTACGTACGAACGTATGGTGACTTGTCATTCAAAGGATGGAAAGAATAATGAATTTGGTTGTACCATATTTATAATAACATCACAGTATATAGAATATACTGGAGTTTTTATTTTAGAATTTAAACAAAAGAGAAAAATTAAGTGGAAGAAGAAAGTAACTTGAAAGAGGTGGTGAGATATTTACCTCTTTTTCGGGTTATTTCTTTTGATTTGATCAAAAGGGATCCTTAGTATGGATTTATGACTAAAGGAAGGCCTCTAGGATGAAGGGAGGATAGTTGGGAGGGTATTTTAGCAGAGGTTGGATGATCCAAATGGCATTGAAGGTGTGAATTAGAGATAAGGGGAGTGCCCTTTTATAAGGGGGGTGAGGAGCACCTAAGGAAAAGCGGGAAATATTATTTTATATAAAATACTTTTCGGATTATAATGGCACAAAAATGGATTATTTAAAGGCTAAGGTGAGGATGGGTCGAAAAAAACTCAACCAATAGGTTTTAGACAGGTTTGGGTCACTATATTAGCTTTATTATTTAGATTTAACTCTTAGTTAAATAGTTTGACATTTACCATCTCTCTTTGTATTTTTATATTATATGGTTAATAAACATACTATATACTACCAATAGAACACCAAGTGGTTAATTAATGATACCCCTATCATTATATATGTCTTTTGGCCGATCCATAGATTTTTAGGAATGGAATATCAATTAATAATATAATATTTGTTTTAAAAACTCTTTTATGTCAATTTTGACACTATTTGGTATTTTGTTTTTTCAAAATTGATAACAACATTTTTACTTCAAAAAAAATTCATCTAAACAACCCTAATATGTCCTATTAACCTAAAAAATTAGTTTATTTCATAAAAAGTCTCTAATTACATTTATTTGGATATTTATAATATCAATTATTTTAATATTTCATTAATTTTGTAATTACTGCATCATCATTGTGTCATAAATAAATTAAATTATTTAATGTCTAAAAAATATAAATAAAATACCATTTTTAGTAAATTTTGTTTATCTTTCTAATGAATATTTATAGTCAAATTTATTTTATGCTTATCCCTATATTAAAAATCTTTGAGTTATTAAACATTGATTTTAACTCTTTTAACTCTTCTTTGAATTTAATTATAATAAATGTCCTAATATAATCCAAGTGGACCTAATAGGTTTATATTTTATTCCTAAGGTTTATTTTGGTCGTATAATACTTATCCAATATAATTAGGACACGTTTTAGGTTAATAATAATATCATTTTTACCCTTAATTACCCTATTTTACTTCTAACCGTGGTAAATAAAAGTAAAAAGTTACTATTCACAAAATTAATTTTATCTTATTGAACCACATTTTAATCCTTGATATTGACCGTGTCTCTCGGATTTTCTAAATTCCACTCATAGAAGCAGTAAAATTATTTTTTATGTGAATTTGTAAATTCTCTTAGGAGGTGGGTAAATGACGTTGAAAAGTTCAATAAAATTTTTAAATATCTAAAATTATTATAAATTGAATCTAATGAATTACATTTAACATATATAGGTATTATATATCTATATTTAACTAAAATAAATTAAAATAAAATAAATAGTTATTTAATTAAAAATTTAGTTTTAAACTATAACTCAGTGTTTTTCACTATTTATCAAAAATTAAATGTTTTCAGAACCATACCCAAAATTTACCATAAGCTAATTTTGATATTCCGAATTCAAAAATTAAGTCCATTTAACCAAATTCAAAACATAGAAATTGAATTTATTAGTTTAAAATTAATTCCTATTGTCAAAACCAAAAGGCGAATTTTTATGAAATAATAACTACCAAAAAATTGACATTTGTTTATATCCAATTTCAATGTGAAATTACTTCCAATGACAAAAATTGGATATAATGGTAAAAATATAATCTAATTATACATTCAAACCATTCATATGTATATTTGAACACAATAAATTTTTTCGACTAAAAAAGTGGTTTTCAGTTAAAATATATTATTTTTCACTATTCACCCAAATATGAAAGTTATTAGAAAAACACCAAATATTTATTGAAACTAAATTCTTAGGTCCTGATCCAAAATAAGAAATTTAATTTGTCAAATTTAATATATAAAAGTTTCAAATATTGAATTTAAAAATGGTTCGCAATTAAAAGGCGGTAAAATTGCATTTTTTGAAAAATACTTCTTTTATCTTAAAAATGAATTTTTCCTTACATTATGTCTAGGTAACTCATAATATGGATTCTAAAATTATAATGTTTATATTAAGTTCAAAATGCTGTTAATACTATTCATAACCGCTTTTGAATGGCTAGTTTGGTAAGTCGTGGTGCACTTGAACATGATGTTGCGTGTAGTGTAAATTATCGAATTACGTTGAAGAACTAACGTACTATTAAAACTTTGGGTGTTACATAAGGGATATGTGAGAATATTGGGAAACACCCATAAATATTAGTAACAATATTATTAGGTTGTTTTTAAAGTAAAAATACCTTTTAAGATACATAAAACTGGTTACCATTGTGGAATATATGAACCAGGGGTCAATCATCTCAAAAAGAGGTGGTTGAGCAGTGGATAGATTATCACTTTGATTCATGGTGAGTAGGAGTAAGAGTACACACAATTCAAGACTCTCCCATTGTAAATTTTTTGTTTGATCACATGCACTTCATAAAACACAATGAATGATATATTTCTTATTTACGTAAAGGTATAAGGTTGAGATGTATCAGATAAACCAACTTAATGAAACATTGATAAAACTAATATTTATATTTATTTAATTTAATGAAATATATGAAAAAAATGTTAATATAATGGAACAAGTTTTTTTTTGAATTCATTTTATGATCATGTGAATTCCCCCTTATTGTTAAAATATTTTCATTCTCTTCGTCATGTTTTTGTTTTAAATATGGCTGGAACCAAATTTAACCACGTTAATAATGTGTGAGGAACAATGTGAGGGTCTCTATAATGAATCAACCATTGTATCAAGAGATTTAATTAACAAAAAAATGATTATGTTATAATAAATTTCAAAAAAAATCTTAACATCGAGAACATAGTCGATGTCAAAATAATGATAATGAAAAGATTGATGGAGTCTCATAAAAGACCATGTGAAGGAGAATATGAAGGGGAAAAGTTTAAAATATAATATTTTTCAAAAAAAAATGTAAGGAATAACCAAGGGTATTGCCTCAAGGTAAATTAAATTGGTATACCAAGGGAATAAGGGGTTTCATTTATTAATATATAGAGGAAGAATGATGAGTTTAGACAAGAATATTGAAGAGAATAAAGTTCATCATGAAAAATTATTAATTCATTTTATTATGTGTCATTAACATGTCTATTGTCTATTACAATGCTATAATCCATGTACAATATAGGATGATGAACATCTGCATTTTCTAAAACAAATAGAAAAATTTGAATGCTTTTTCAGGAACTACTCTTGGTGTGGATCATGATATTTATAATATGTATACCTTATAATCAACAGTTATAGATTTCTTGACAAAAATTTTTTCTTGGAACTATATGGAATCAACAATGTTTTCTAAGAAAATTAAATCACCTCCTTAAAAATTTAATTGACAAATACATATTTTAATGGTATTATTATTGAATTGACTATTTATATTTGTAGGAACATTTCATTTGGAAACCATATTTTAAATGTGACATGATTTCTTAATTTATTGGTTCCCTCTATAGAGATGAATTGTTTTTTGAAAATGGAATATTAAATTAATATAAACATAAAATATTCAATTGTAAAATTTTAATAATAAACATCCTATAGAAAAAATATTTTTTGGGGGAAGATACTATATAATGTTGGACTCTCGGAGTAAATAATCAGAGAATATTTTAAAAGGGATATTTGTTTTTTAAGGAAAGATATATGATTCCTAATATGGTGATGTAGATACCTATCTATTTTCAATTTTATAACTTATATATATAATTTATATTTCCATATCAATTTATGTTAGTATGTGTTAATAAACATGTTCAGAAAATAATGTATTCAGGGGGGATGTAACACCATAGGATAGAATAATTTTTATTATGATTTTTATTAATTATTATTATTATTATCAATGAAATTATATTTGTCTATAGTTGGGAAGAAGGTTTAGACCTACCTTGCAATAGATTGAAACATTATTATAAATATTTTCCAAAATGATATGATCCTATATAAAGATGCCTTATTCATATATAAGTGGGATATTACAATTAAATAAAAAACAATGTAATTCAATCCTTGGATGATGTATATCCTTGAAAATTTCATTAACACATAGAGTAAGATTGATTGAAATGAATAAAAACCTTATTGAATAAGAAATCTTATAAATCAACATCATCCATTAGGATCACCCATAAGAAAAAACCACTATAACAAGGAAGAGAATAATGAATAGATAAATCAGTATGAAAAATCTATTACATAAAATAAGAAGTATTCCATGAGAAGTGAGAAAAGAAATAATGAATGATTTCATAAGTTTATATATAGGATTTTAATCTATCCATTATAAATTTCATCAGTGAATATAAGGTCACTAAAAATATATTCAATGGTTATATATCCAATTGGTATACTAAATTCATGTATTGATTAGTAGAAATTTTAAAAAAATTACTATAAAAAAATAAAAAAATAAAAAATAAAAAAATATAAATTATTTTTTTGGTTTAATCAATCCCATCATATGGAAGTAATTCACTATTTTGTTCAACGGTTCAAACAGTTTAACATGTTTGTAAACTAAGACTTTTGAGGCAATTTCACTTCTCAACAATTGATGGAAAATTATTGGAAAAATTCATCAATAGAGGATTTCTAGAGTTTCTAATAATAATTTATCTATGAATTATATCACATTTATTGGATGTGGAACAACCTAAATTGAATCATCAAATCATAAGGATGTGTTAATATTCTCAAAATTTCTTCCATGGGTGGAAGCATTTCTCTATACCATCATGTTTAAAATCACTTTGATTCCATGGATTGGGAATTAATTTTCATCATTTTTAAAAATATTTGATTTTATGATAGATGTGTTAACTAGGATAAAATTGTTCTGATTTCTTCTAAAATACCAATTCATATTAGTAGTTATCACAAATGATACTTAACTTCCTACAGGAAGTTCATGTAGGGTTATATTCGTACTACTGGTGTTTTATCTATTATAGGGGATTACTAAAATATAATCCTTATTAAAATAGTTGAAATAAAAATTACGGTTCATTAGAGAATTTAGAAGTATTGATTTTCCTTTTTACCATATACATGTATATTCCATCATTTTTTTATTCAGGGGAATGAGGTACACCAGTAAAATTAATGTTTCTCTCCTCAATTCTGAAAGAGTCTCAGGTTAAAATATTTTATAGAACAAGGATATCATATATTTTGGGATACACATTTTAGAATCATAGAATTTTGAGATCATCATTGATATTTGGATTAATGAAGGGGTCTTCCCACATACATTTGAGGGTTTTCCCATGTTCTTTTGTATTACCTTATTCTTGTAATTGTATTCATATCCTAGGTCATATTCTATGGAAACGTGCTTTTAAGAAATGTAGTTTTCTTTCAATGGATGAAACACATATCTTGTGGGATCCATGATTGTTTCCATGTTTTTAAATTATTTTATGGTTTATAAAAAGACTATTGTACTATATAGAAGTATTAACACTTTATTAAAAAAATATCCATGTAGTTGATGCATTCTAGAAGATGATTCATCACTATGCATTTGAAACATTTATAAAACCCCTAGAGGTATTTTTTATAAGAATCCGATAAATATAAATCAATAGCTAAATGACCATTTTATGGAGCCTTATTTGGTGGCTTTTTTATTTTTCATATGCTTATTTATAAGAATAATGAAATCTATAAATCTAAAATATGTCGATTCCACAATTTAGACTTCCTTCCAAATCTCCTTATAAAAAATATTTTCCCAATAAGAAGTTTTGGAAAATAGGAAGTATTATATAATATTTTATATTTACAAATGGAAATTTATTATCATGTATGAAATCTATAATTACACATATCAAGTGATGTACCTCAACACCATGATCAAATAGTTACTATATTTTTCATTTGAAGTGAAAAATAATGCAGAGAGGGATATTGATAAAATTAAAATATTATTACTCATGATAGAATAATGATTTAGGAAACTAATATGAATGTTATGATAAATTCTAGACTACATTATCATCCTGAAATTCCATATAACAATCACTGATGGATAAAAAATAATGGGAAAGTGGATCACACCATTTAGATACATGCTTATTTAGAGATTGATTCATTTTGACGCTACCAAAAGATATGTGAATCCATGTTGTGTCAATGATGTTATTAAAAAGATGTATTTTATACCATCCATAGAGACATGGTATCAATAATATATTCATTAAATGTTCCACAACCTTATCTTTATGGAATGTGATCATTGACATTTTTGATGTATAACCTTCTTCGATTCACTCTATCTTGGAGAACATCTTTTATGAAAATCGTATACATTATTCCAAATAGTTATTCTATCATTTCAAGGTATATAGTTATAAATTAGTTCATATCAAATAGTTCTATTGAGATATAGTGATACATAAGAATACTACCGTTAATACGCAATATACTATTTCTCAAATTAGGGTGTTGGTGAAGAATTCCCACTCTACTCAGTATAGTCATTTTAATACATCTATATTTGATTTATTAGTGTAGGAACATATTTATATATCAAGTAAAATCTATCCCCCCACTTGAATATGTTGTGTAATAGGAACTCAACGTTTCTTGGATTGTTCAAATGTTATCCGTATGGATCCTCCAGAAGGTACCCAAGTAATTCTATATTCGGTGAGGCATTTAGGTAACTCTAATGTGATGTCATGGGATGTCTCTATCAACCCTATAAAATATATTAATCTATTGGTGATAAAATTTATTCCTTCATAATAGA
Organism: Viscum album; assembly: GCA_963277665.1. Taxonomy (NCBI): domain Eukaryota; kingdom Viridiplantae; phylum Streptophyta; class Magnoliopsida; order Santalales; family Viscaceae; genus Viscum; species Viscum album. Next base: position 1,733,798,667 of record OY728119.1, on the reverse strand, counting down.
TTTATAAATTAAATTTGAGAGAGGTGTATATGATTTATAGCTTCAATTACTATAATTCTGAATTTTATTAGAACCGATAAAATTTAGTTAACTTTGAAGTGGACTACTCAGATGATCAAATACTTCCTCCAAATCACATTTTTCATTTTCAAAATAAACCACTTTGTGTAGAAATGGGAACCTCACAATCAAATTCATACATAACAAAACCAGAGAAAAGGTAGATTACAAAGTTTACAATAGATTTCAAAATAGTAATGACAATAAAGGGAAACAACCAGCATGCAGTCGCCTCGAGCCCACCGCCAGAAAAAATAATTAAACCAAAAACCAACATTAAATATTCAAAATTCAAAATTAAACTTTCAAACATGTCACAATCGAACAACCTCCGTAAGCACAACATCTTGAACTGCACGAGTAGTCGGACCATTGAGCCACAAACCAGAGTGAGGCGACTATTAAAAATATATCATTTAATTTATCAGATATACTGTTAAAAATATATATTGGGAATAATATTTACTTTTCAAAATTCATTAAAAATTTGTGTTATTTTTAAATATCACATTATTTCAAACACTCTACGAGAAAAATTATTTCTTATTTTTAAATGATATTGTTTTAAAATACCTTCGTTCTGATGTTTGTAATAATTTTTTTTATAATGTAGAATTCCATATTTTGAAGGGATATAATGTTCCTTGGATTTAATATAATAATTCTTAGAATATTATATTTTTTATATATATAATTTCAATTAATATTTTTTTTATATATGGAGTAGTAAGAGTAAATTTTTGAATACAATAAAATAATTTAATTAGATAAATGTATATTGTTGAAAAGTAATATTTATTTTTTTATTCAGTGATCCTATTTGTTAGAAAAATAATAATTTATCCAAACAGAATAAATTAAACACATTAGAAATATTATTATACCTAAAATAATATATTTACATCTTTCAAATTAAAAATTGATATGAAGTAATATTAAGAATAATTACTCTTTAAAATTGACATTTTAAAAGGGGGTTTCATTATTCTTTTTATCATCATATAAATACATAATTTTAAATTCTATAATATATATTAGATAAAAAGGACTTAGGTTCATATTTAAAAAGTCAATAGTTTCATAGTATATATTTTTTAGATTATTTTTGAAAAATTATTTTTAGTTGAATAAGCGAATATACGAATACTGCGATTTTTGTTCCATTAATACTACATATATGTGAATTAAAAATATATAAATCAATTTCATTAAAAAAATATTTATTATATAATGTAAAATATACATTTGAAAATATTTTTTATTGTTTAAAATCATATGATTTATATTTTACATCACCTGTAATATTTTTCAAAAATATTGTTTTAATAAATTATATATATATATATATAATATTCTAAAATTAATTTTTTATGAATTTAGAAATTATATCAGAAATAATGCTTTTTATTTAGATATTTTAGTTCTATATTATGTAATATGGTAAAAATTATGTTTTAATCTTATTGATTATATTAAATTAGGTATAACTCTTTTACCATGGTGGATAAAAAATTGGTTAAATTGAGTAAACTAAGACGTATTGAGCCAAACATATTAAAACAAATTTCTAAATTTTTTGATTGATGTTTGTCTCAACATTATATGTTATAATCTCTATTATTTATCATATTTGGTGAATTTTTTAATGAGTTTCTTTCCATTGGTAAAATGTTGTAGCTTTGTAGAAAAATGAAACAACATTTCACTTATAAAATAGAATCAATTCCACAAAAAAAAATTCACATAAAAAAATTATATTGTTCAAAAAACATCCAGATTCTCTCCTAATAAAAATATCCACCATCAAGAGGTTATAATCATCTCATAGGTTTGTCCTTCAATCTGTTAACCAACTTTTCAGAGGATAAAACCCATGAAATGTTTTACATATTTCTAGTTGGTTCTTCATCATTTATTTTTTCATTATGTGAATTTATTCATTCACAAATATCAAATAAAGATTAAAAATTGATGAAAATATTATCCTCATTATACTTTTTATTATTATAATTATTGTATAATATTTTACCACCCTTCCCTTCTCCATAATAGTAGAAACAATGACATTTACGTGTGTATGGACTACCACCTCCAAAAATCAACATGTTTATATTTCTATAAAAAACAAACAAGGGTTTTAAAAATGAATAATTTAATAAAAATTAGTACTATTTATTACATATTTTTTATTATTATTTGAAAAATATATTATTCACCTATCCCATTCTTTGCAAAATGAAATATCCAACCATTTGTGCATGTGGACTTTGATCTCTATAAAAAAGCTCAATTTAAATTTATTATTTCATCACCACCATTTATAGATGGTAATGATAATGGATTTAATGTATAAATAATATTTTTATGTTATATTTAAGGTTATAAAATGGTGAAATTGTTAATAATATTATCGGCAAACAATTAATATTATCTCAATTCTTTTCAATAAGTATACTATGGGGAAAATATCTAATCCAAATTCTGAAATATTTTAATATCCAATACTTATTCTTATAAATCATATAAATTTTACACATATGATGCTTTTTAAAATCAATTGATACCATTGTTCTAATAGTTTAATGATATTGCAACAAAATCTCCTTATAATCATCCATTGAACATGGTATATACATTATTGGGAATATTTGAGCTCCTACATGAACTATTCAATGAAATTATATATTGGATAACTATGAAAAAATTATATTTTCTATAAAATAATTTAAATAAGAAAATAATTATTTTTATTTTTTTTTGTAGAACTGAAGTTAGTATTGAACTCTTTAATTAAGAAGATACCATTCATATTTTGAAAGTCACAAAAATAAAATATTGGTTTTCAATTTCTACTTCCAGGATAAATACTGAAGTGATATTGAATGAAAATTCAAGCATTATAAATCACAATAGGAAATACATTATAATAACATTAATGAACATAGAGTGATAAATGTTCTGAGAAGAATTACTTCCAACTATATTGTTATGAAATAAATTCAAAATGAGAAGTATTACACATGTTGATATTAAAAATAATAAATACGTGAATAAATAATCATAAGGAATAATTACGAATAATATTTATAAAGGGTTATTCATAAGAAATTTTATCACCCTAAGATTTTGTGAATTTTTGTTTTTGAAATAAATTTTTTATTTTCGATATTTTATGATACGTGCTACTGTAACATTAAATTAATAAGGACATACTATAAAATTATTATTATTTTATGTGATAACTATAAAATATTATTTAAAATAAATGGTATGATTATGAATAACTAAATAATGAAAATATATGGTTGAATAATATATATATATATATATATATATTTAGTTTTTTTAGTGACCAATTAATTAGAAATGAAAATAAAACCCATTTGAAAACAATGAAAATCTTTTTATGAAAATGCATTTTTATTCGTACAAACATGTCTTACCAAAAAAATTAAACAAGCATATTTTCTCCAATTATTTGAAATAAATTAATTTAATAAATATTTTATAAATTTTTAGAATTCATCTAATTTGTTTTATAGATAAGATATATTAATAAGACCAATTACACATTTACAAACTGTATTTTTCTAAAAGGTAGTTTTATCACCATTTAAATACGTAATTTAAAATTAATTTTTACAAATTATAGAAACATTATTTTGAAAAATGGTATTGTTTTTTGGAATAAACTAATAAAAATTATCATATTTTGAATTTTAGTGAACTCTCTATGAAGATAAAAATTTTGATTAATATTGAAAATAATTGGTTTTCATTATGAATTCAAATTTCATTTAATTCATTTAACAATTTAAATTTATTTCATAGAAGGTACGAAATGAATTTTTAGTTCATTTATATACCTATTAATCAAATTTTTGTCATTGGAATACTATTAGTAATGATTTTTAATATAAAAATGTTTTAAGCTTTTGGAGTTTTTTTCTTTAAAAAATTGCATTATCATCACATTTGGAGGATTAATTTTAAATTAAATTTTACAACCTCTATGAATGGAATTTTTAAAATTTGAATACATTTTAGGAATAATAATACATTATGTTATATAATATGTTTACCTTATTTTTTACCATAATGAACCGTGAAAATAGTAAAAATTATTTAATGTGGTTAATGTAAAAATGGATTTACCAGGGAGTTAAACTAGAAAGATAAAAACGTGTAAAATTACATTTTTAGGGACATATGTTTTCCTTGTATCTTTGAGATATATAATATCCAATTTTATAACCATAAGTCATGTGAAAAATGTGGGTATACCTTTTTATTTTCAAGAATAACAATTGTGCCACTCACCACACATATTAAAGGCCACCTCATTTACTCTCCTATTCATACATTAAAAAGATATTAGTTCAAGATTTTCCTTCTAAAATCACTTCCTTAATTCCATCACCTCATTCTAGAACCCTTTTATTTCAAAAATCCATCCTAGGAAGCATTTTGGTGAAAACACAAAGAAATTATTCGAAGAATAGGAAACATCCATTACATAGTATTTTATTATATAGCCTCCTCCACCTACTTAAATTATTATTAATGAATGTTGATATAATAACATCTATAAATTCCATATACTAATATCATGTTATATATCCTAAACACATAAAACATATCCACTTATATAAAATGGGTTTCTAAATATTTCATCATGTCTATGGAGGACTACTGCCTCGTAAACCGATGTTATTAATTTTTTGACACCACCTCTCATAACAAGATATAATGATGGATATAATCTTTACATAGGACATTTATAATAATATTATAAAAAAATTATATCAATAATTTTAACTTCTTACCTCTGATCCCATTGGAAAAAAATAATGTTGGTCGTTTTTACATCGGACTATTAAGTGTCAATCCAATGTGATGTTTTTTATTTCTTTTTTACATTGATGGTATAAGTATATTATATATATATATATAAGATATTATAATATTTTTATAATTTATTATTTATTATATATCTTATATTTTCTTACTATCCATTATTTGCGAATTTGGTAACATTGATTATGTGAACAGGGGACTACCGCCTCACAAAGTGATGTCATTCGTTCATCACATACAATTTACATGGAATGTAATAAGGATATGATTATATAAAAATAATATATATATATATATATTAGATAAATATTATTTTATAATGGTATTACATTAATTACCTTTCATTCTTTATTCCCCTTTGGAAAATTGAAATAAGGTTCATTCTTATGTATGGCATGCCGTCTAGATGAATGATGTATTTCATTTTCCATATCTTAATATTATAAGTGATATATAAAAAATATATACCTAATATATTTTATATTTAAATATTTTTAATCATTCTAAATATCATATATCCATGGTAAATTTTATAGGAATGAAAAAAATCAGAAACATGTATAAAAAACAAAGCAGTTATGACCCGAAAAATTATTGTTACAATAAATTAGTAATAAATGGTTACTAAAAGGTCATGTGTAAATTTTACATGGTATGATACATATTATTATGGTATTAAAATATATATATATAATAAAATTATATTTATTATACATGTGGTATGAATGTTTTCAATCAATGTTATAAATTAAGGTAAGTGATTTACATCTCTCTTTTTTACTTTTGTGAGGCACATGACATATTACCCACCCATTTTTAATATATTGTATATATTGTAAAAGAATTTATTTTATGATTTTTATAATCAATATTATATATATTTAAATAACCATTTTTTAATTCTCATTCCAAGTCTTTAGAGTTCATAAGTCACTAACGTTTTAAGGGAATTTTGTCTCAATTTTCCTTCGTTGAGACATGTTATGTAATGTAGATATCTTCAATTATGAGGTTCACATGCATCCCCTTATAAATTTAATATCATGAATTTATTTATTAACATGATATATTATTTTTAATTTATTTTTTTCATTCATTGGGATTAATATTCAATGATACCAATTTGGTAAGGTTTTTATAACACAACCTCATAGTTTTTTTTGGAATTTTTTATTATTATGTTTATGATGATGAATTACTATGATAAATATATCATGTAATTCATGAATTCCCTTATACTATATATTCTTAATTATAATATGTGGTTTCCATTAAATAATGGGTTTTAATGAAATCCAAAATTATTTCTCCTTTCGGTAGAAAATCCATTTTCTTCCAAAATCATGTCTTCAAAAATAGTGTTAAAAATACTTTTAAATCCTCAAAATTTTTATATAATTTTTAAACCATTTTAAAAAAATTTAAAAAATATTGTTATTGGATTTATCATGTCATTTTATAAAAAATTACCTTTTTGATTTGATTAAAATTGTGAGAAGAATCATTATTTGATTGTGTTCTGTATGAACTGTATTTTTATTCATCATGACCATATAATTATTTTAAATATTCTTGTATAAGTGTTAATGTTTATTTTAAATGAAATGTATATTAATAATATTTTATGATTTTTTACATTTTAAAATTTATTTTCTACATGAAAATTATGTTTTCACCAATTAATGATCGAAATTATATTTATATATTCCTTTATATGATCCTCAGTTTTTAATGAAAATGATTTTGAAAATACTTTTTTATAATGTGGTTATCATTGTTGAAATTAAATGTTTCATGTGAAATGTTCCATGTTATCTTCAAAAAACTTTTTTTATATAAATGAAATCATTTAATGTCAAATATGATTTTTTTGGATAATATTGAATGATATAATCCATATTCTTTCTTGGGATAGTTAATGATTCTATTGATGAACTGTGTATGAGAAAAATTTATTTTTATAGGATATTCTATAGTTAATTGAATAAATATTTAAAAAACATATTTTATTTACATGTGTTTATATGTGATGATATGATAAATGTTTTATAATATTGTGGAACAAATAAGTATGTTTTTTCATGATGAAATGTGTGGGACATATATACCCCCCAACTAATTTGTTATAAAATTATATCTCATGAGAAAAAATGGGAAAAACGTCAATAAGATAAATCTAATATGGGAAATAGGTGTATCTTGATCCACTATAGAAAACACACACATCGAGATCCACAATGGGAAAGAGGTGATAAGTCTAGATATACTATGTTGATCTTTTTGGTAGTTATCCTTGAAATATGAAATAGTTTTTCTAAATTTATGATGGTTCAACACTTTTATGAAATGTGTTAATGGTTAATGATATATTTATGATGATTTATCACTCTTAGGGGCCATGTAATATGAAATTTTGAGGATTTATGTTGGGACTCATGTTTATAATATATGATTGTATGGGTTCAAACATACTATGTCATGTTCATGATCATATACACTTATGCTAATATTATTATTTCATTTGATCAAATATTGATATCTCTTGTGTTTAACCTTAGTGAGAATAAAATCTCACACATTCTTGTTTCCTTCACTAGGATATAAATAATTGTTTAGGTAGTTTATTCAAAAGAGGAGTACAATTTGAGAAGATATTTTTGAGAGATATTGATGATCATTCTTGAAATAATAATATTATGTTTATAGTATCTAATTTCCCTAAAATATTATGGTCCTCATGCATGTTTTTATGAAATTTATTAAATATCCATCTGAATTAAATGATATATATATATATAATACTAGTTCTCTATAGTTGGTATCACTTGAAAGAATTAATCAATATTTTGAGATTAAGTATAGAAAATAGTAAGTGAGATCCCTTTGGATATTCAGAATTATATGATAAGGGATATGTATAGTGATATATCTAAAGATATGCCTTTGGATAATAATATGTATAAGAAATTATCATGGAATTTTGGTTGTGGATATAGACGGGATATTATAAATAATTAACGCCTCTTCAGATACAAATTTTTTTTATGGATCTAAAAAAATGGTACATAGTGGTAATTAATACAAAATGGGTTAATTGATATCAAATCAATCATGAGATTATATACAATATATGTCTTTATTTCTCACCTTTTTTGATATTCCCATGGGATATGCTATTGAATTTATAAAACATTTTATGAACTAGTATGAATGATTTAAATAATGACCATGAATGCACAAGGTTAAATATAAGGTTTCAAAAATTTAAAATAATGTATAATGATTTAGACATCCTATAAATTACTTTTCATGATCACATGGTTTTCTAAAATAGTTATTGTTATTCATGGTATAATTTTTACTTATAATAAATGGATGGAATCCAAATGAACTATCTTAATTATCAGTTCCATGAAAAATGAAATTATTGTTTTCTAATGAAATTATACTTAAACTGACATGGAATTAAAAAATTATGTTTTTATCGTCATAAAAAATTGTCATGCTATTATTGATTCTTAACATATAAATGGGTATTAGAGTGAAAACCATTCTATTGAGTCCATAATAAGGAAAAGCTAGCTTCTTTTAGTAATTTAACCACATCATTAATTTCTTGGAAATATTCCAGTACCAATTAAAATATTTATCCCTTATTCAATGGTCAAATCATAAAAATTAATTTTTTTATCTATTGGAAGGTTAAGCATATCACTATTTCAATTTTACTAGGAACGTGATGGAATATGAATAAATTGAATTCATACAATGGGAAGAGTTTAATGGGATATCTCTTATTAATTAATTCAATCGTATTCTTTGAGAAAATAAGGATAATGAATTCTTTGAGCATAATTAAAATAATTATAAATTTTTTGGTACCTATGATGCTAATTTAATATGACATGTAATTTACACATATAGATTAATAATTATCACTAATAGGTAAAATGATCAAATCATTGGTGACTAAAAACAATGTCATACAAATGGCTTGACTATAAGATACATTATTAGTTTGGAGTATTTAAATTTGTGTGCACTGATGGTAGAAATGAAAATTAGATATCCCCCCTATATAGTTTTGATACGATAATTAAGATTCAGTCTCATGAAAACCTAAAAGGTGGAATGAAATGATATCCATCTATATGATAGAAATATGAGGAGAAGCATCAAGGTAATTTCATAAATGGAATGTTGGGTTTATTTAAATAAATAAAGAAATTTTACAATGGTCATGAAGGGTGATATGAGATCAATTGGTTAGTTAATGCAATAGATTTGAATATGATCCTTATTAATGTACCAACCCTACTCTAGAGTTTCATGGGAAGGGATATTGGGAATTATACCAATAAATTCCCCAATACTTGGTCTTATGTTGATGATAACGCAAAAAAAACTGATAAAGGGAAATTTAAAATGGAAACCTTATAAAATCATAATAGATTATGTGAATCATGATGACGAGGGATCACATATCCTCCAATTATTATATTTGAATATCATGGCTGATTTTTTATGAAAGATCCCTATAAAAATATTTTTGATGACCTATTAATGAAAATTAATGTGATTATCTCTATCAACATGGATTCAAGATTAATTATTTAACAATTGAATATTTTAGTTGTATAAGGATGAAACCAATCATCTAATATTTTTTATAAGATAAGAGTTTATTTAGTGAATTAATGTTGAAAAATAAATTTGTAGGGGAATGAAAATACATTTTTTGGAATATAATTAATAGTAAATTTAAAATTTAGGGTTTATCTTATCTTTTATGTTAAGGTAGTTATCGGTTTTTGTAACCCACCTTATGAAATCATCACACTTTATTTATATCAGAGAATAATTAGATTGGGATCCTATTTAAAATATATACATTAACAAAGTGTTATATATATATAGATTACCACATTCAACAATTTTTTTAGGATCTTTGGTTTGTAACAATGTTTTAGAAAATTTTCATAATCTTTTGTAATATAGTTGAGTTTTAGCATTGTGTATCATCCATGGATGGATGATCACTCGAAAGGAAAAAATTAAAACCTAAGAGGATATTCCAATATCTTATTATATGGATGTCAAAAGTGGTTTGGATGAAAATCATCCTCTAGATGAGAATTGCAATAACAATATATTTCAATAAATGAATTATATGGAACTTAATAAATCTTCTTATTTAAAAATGTGTATAACTCTAACATATTGGTATAAGGTTATAAAAATAATGCTATCGAGACCTGAGCTAGATGATGTAATTATCGAAAATGATAGATCCTTTTTTCAACATGTAAGGGAATAGAAAGTTGATAGATATTTCTTTTAAATAATAATTGATGTGATCTATAATATGATGTTGGTGAGATAGTGTTTCTATTAATTTTACCTAGAATTAAGAATGGAAAACTAAAGCTCAATTATATCTATCCTATTGAAATTATTTCCCTTATCAAGACAAAATCTTATCACATGGAACATCCAAGTAACCCCTATAAGGTCCATGTTGGGTTTTATGTATGTATTCTAAGGAGATACATACCTAACCCATCATATTTTCTATATATAGAGATCATATGACTATATAATGATCTTTTTTATGTGGAATAATTGATGGAGATTAAGGAATTTATTGAGAAAATTCTTAGAAAAAACCCACTAACCTAGTCCATTTTCTGGTTAAAACCACCATATTGAGTAACCTATGTGGGAATGGGATGATGTAATGGGGAAAAAGTGTCCTAATTTATTGTTATAGAGGTTTTGAATTTCAGGGGATAAATTCATTTTAAATGGTTTATATTGTATCACCATGTGGTGGTTTGGAATATTTTTTTTCATATTAATAAAATATTATTTATATTTTGTGTTACATTAATTTTATAAAATTTTCTATGAAGGAACCTTTTTCAATGAATATTAAAAAATACTATTATTTATTAATAATATTCATTTATTTTAATTTATATAAAAACAGAAACATTTTAAGGATTATTTTATTGATAATATAAATTTTGTAACATATTTATTAATCCAATTAGGATATATGTAATAAATTAATTCTTGATTTTTTATTTAAAAATGTTTTACACCATTATACATTTTCTATTTGGAAATATGTTTTTTCATTGCATCAGTGGGATTAAGTTTAAATCAAAATTTTCTACATATGTGAATGTAATTTTTAAAATAGATTCAATATATTAAATCATGATAATTTATATTATCTAATATGGTCATTTTAATTTTTTTTACCATAACGAATAGTAAAAAACGTATTCAACAAATTTAAGATAATAATGGGTTAATCAGTGTATGGACTAAAAATATAGGGGTTAAAAATGGAGAAAAAATATCCAACACACATTTTATGGAAATATTTATATACTATCTCTTGTAGGACTGATAATTACACATTTTGGATCCCCGAGGAATGTCAAAAAACATGGGTAAAACATTTTATTTTCAAAAAATACAAGTGTGAAACTCACCACACATATAAAATGATACAACATCTCATATTCTAATAAAACATTCAAAACCAACTGGGTTTTTAAATATCTAAAAAATGAATTCCTAAATTTGGGTTATAAATTCACCCTACGAAATATTTTATGTATAGAAAAAAAAGTTGTCCGAAGAAAAGATAACATCCTTAACCAAGAATTTTGTTTTACTCTTTCATACAACTAATTAAATTTTTATTAAAAAAAATTGGTATTGTTACCCTAGTGTCCCCCATATTATATAATTATATTATCTTACCAGAATGATGTAAAACATTCTCATATTGTGTCAAATAGGATATGAAATCATCTTTACTATGTATGGGGGTTTATTTCTTCATGAACCAATGTTATTCATTTTCTATCACCACATCTAATAGATGTATGTAATGATGGAAAAAATTTCTCTATATATTATATTTAAGATGTTTGTATACCTATAATATTATAATATAATTTCATCCTCGTTATCTTCAAACCCATTGTAAAATAATAATGTCGTTAGTCTTTACGATAGACTTCCACTGTGAAAACCGATGTGATGTGTTTTTAATATCTATTTTAATAGATTTTAATAGTTATTGATTAATATATGTATATAATATTTTCAACACATTCTCACTTATTTAATTATTATATCTCATCTACCTCCTTAATATTAATTCGGTGGAAATAAAATAATGACGATGGTGACTACATAAGACTACCTTCTTGGGAAGCGATATGATTCATTATTCAACTAAGAATTTCCTGGAATGTGATAAGTATATGGTTAAATAATAATATGTGATATATATATATATGACAAAACAATTATTCTATTATGTTAACATACTATTTACATTTATTTATTAATTTATTTTGAGAAAATGTAAATTGCATTCATGCATATGTATGACCATAAATGAATGCTTCATTTAATTTTCATTCTATAACATTTATATTTATAGATCATCTATAAACTGACCAACATTAAGCTTCTTAGAAAACATCCTTGTCACTTGATGATAAAATTCACAACATATACGTCCCTACCACATGATGTAAAATTGCAATGACAATCACCCATCATCATTCCTTATCAATATACCATAAGTGCATAACCTTGTTCGATTTAAGTACATGTTGATTCCATTTTGTGTTAAGAACCACATCCAAAAAATCAAAATCCATTACATTATATACATAGGTTGATATATAACTATCATGGATCCTATAAAGGATAAAAGATCTATCTATTAGACCATTCTAGAAATTGGTCTGTATAAGGGATTTAGACCCACCATGTGAAGGTATCATGGCCATGCATGAAGGGATTTCTAATACTCAAAATCACCGAGATCTTCATAATGGAGATCATCAATTTAGAGTGATTTAGGATCATTTTAATAATTAGTATCCATTAATAATACTCGTTAACCAAGAACCATGTGAAATGATTTATAAAAAAAATTTATTTTTGACTCAAAAGGATTTTGGATAACTCTTTATCATGGGTATCAAAATTATTCTATTATGTAATATTCTACTTATACTATGACTATGTGCATCTGGTGCTTAAACTGCATAAAAATGTATCAATGTTTTATGATCCTAAACATTACACATTGATGTTTCAAATCACAACACCCTAAAATTTATAATTAAATGTACATAAAACATGTTATAATAAAAACATATAAAGGGAGATTTGACAAAAAATAAAGTCTATTCTTGATAAACTCTATATCTATATAGTTTAGGTAAAAGGTAGAGTGTAAATAAAAAAGTCATAAATTTTATAGGGATCAACCTATGGCCCTAGTAAATGCGATATTAATAATTAAAGACCCCCTTCACATAGAAATATTTTAGTAATGTTTTATTTCATATATCCTCTTTATGATAACTTATTCACTAGGTTGTGACACAACATTTTGGTTTCTTGAACCCATCATGAATTTTGCATTTTCAATAAACTAATATCATTTCTTTGATTTATGTTCAAACAAAACTAGTTCCTTGTGTAAGTATCATTATCTTGTAATCTTGTGGATGTTGGACTCCATTACTTCATGTTATTACTTATAGAAAAGTGGTAAAAGGGATTGGAAATTCCAAAAGGTATCTCATATGATTTTTTTGTTTAATTTAACCCTTCAAAAGATCTTTTTCATAATAGATGTTTAGTCCCAGATAAGACCGCATAAATCCAAGAGTTATTACTCTAATTTCATATAATATTTCTTGATTCTATAAACAATCATAGTCATATACTTATTGGTTTCAACCTCCAGTTAACTATGTTATTTCAAGATGATGAGTTACAATCCTCTTACCAATATTATTCGTGTAGATTTGACATCTGCAACATTACATAATCATGTGGTGTACCCTTTATAAAATAATGAATTAAATATGATTTTTATACACCTATTGATTTCCCACACCACGTTACTCAAAACCGAATGCAATAGAACCTAGGATTCCATATAAAATTCTAAACTACCATAGGGTTCCATAAACTATTTTGTATACAACATTATTGTCCAATGGTTATGTTCTTGAAATTTTTCCATGGACCTATGCAATTAATGGGGGTCCTATTATTTGAAAATGAATGTATACACTATGTTATCATGCATAATGTACATTTGAACAACAACCAGAGATGTCTCATCCATCAAGGAAAGTAACTTTAATCCTCATGATCCATGGTAACACCTTAGAATCACTCAGAATTATAGGATGGTTTGGGTCATCCCAGTATGTACACCGAATTCCATTCTCAAGGATTCTAGCTCCTAGAAAAATGATTGAATATTTACAAATCACACATTCGACATGGAATATAGTGGGGAAACCCTTTACTTTTCCATGCATGTAACACCTAGGTACAATGAATACGGGACTCTAACCTACCAACTAGAGGAATATTATAAGGCCCCAGCCTTAAACCTTACTTAATCTTGAGTTATTACAAGATTACACATTGAGGATCTTTTCGGGTTTAGAGTTTTAGAGAATTAGATCATAAAACATTAATTACATTCCACATATAAACAAAGTGGTTACATAAAGATAGTATTATTATTTCCCATCAATGGAAACATATTTAAAATAAAACATGGATTCTTTCTTGACACTTCCTTGAAACTATTATCATATCATGTACCTTTCCCTTGACCTGTGAAAAACATTTCAAAAAAACTAGGAATGAGCATAAAAATCTCAGAAAGGGATATAAAAATATGGCTACATATATACATAAGAATGAAATCATACGTTACCCATAAAACATAAGAAATTTAACATACCTCATAAAATCATGAATAAATCATAGAAATCATAAGACATAAAGGTAACATGAGGCATTCATAACTTTCTTACGTAGGGAGTAACCCTCTTGGTTACGTTCGGAATACCCATCACAGTATATTCCTTAAATCTATTCGGAGAAACCTTAACGTTTCACTCCTTCGTGTTACCCAATTAATTGGAGAGCTATATCGGGCTCACCCGCCCTTAGTTTATCACAGAACCACCCGTCTTCATAATAATTCCCAAGAACCTCAACATAATTGTATCACAAAAAACGTGCATAAAACAAACATAAAATTTCCACCATTCAATCATAAGATATCAATACAACACATTGATATAAAAAAATTATGAAAACCATTTTCAATACCAAAATAAAAGAAAAGTAAAACATGGTATTTTTTTTTCTTTAAAAAAGTATGGCGTGTAGAGGAAGCTGAAACTCAAATAATGGTCACGGCGACAGAGAAGTCATTGTCGCCGCATACGTACGACAAAAACATTCCCTTTTTTTCGTTTAGTAAATTCTTCGTATAAAAAAGATTCCTTTTGAATAAACGTAAAAGTCAAAGGGGTTTATACACCATATAAAAGAAGTTTGTGTATAAAACAAAATATGCCTCAATGAAAGGAGATTGAGACGAAGTCCCATACCTCGGGTCTGACTTGACTCGATCGTTATTTAATGTCCTGAATAATAAACTTGAGTTAATTTCTACTTGCTTAAGAACCTTTTTCAAGTTCATTATTCCTTTTATATCACTTATTTCCATGTCAAGAACACTATGTAATTATTTAAGTTAATAACGGTCGTTTTAACGATCATTGGTACTTGAGTAAAAAATAAGCCCTTTATAATTACAAGTTGTTCATGTTTCCATTATATCCAGAATGGTATTCATGATGTAGATATCATATATGTCATATATATCCAGTACATGAATGCATTTATAATATTGCATAATCATTTAGAGGTAAGAAATGAAATGCACCGTTCATGGAGACGGTAAGTCGTACGTACGCATGAACGCTACTTTCATTTCTATTTCCTATTTTATATAATGGAATCATAAGGATATAAAGGTATAGTATAATTCCAGTATAATATCATATATAATATCATAGTTACATCCTTTATACGTCCCACATATGGTATTTAACGAATCAAATCACTTTGAGGGGGTGGTAGTCCGCACTTCCTTAAATGAAGATATCGCGTTTACCCATAATGGAAACCATAAAGGTATGCCCAAAATGAAAAATACAGAAGCTTAATGAAAACATAAACATATCATATATCATATATAAATATAGTGACATCTTAATGTCCACCTTTGAAGGTGTTAAATGAATTTTGAACAATCATCGTTTCGGGTGGCATAAATTCACCATCCCCGGAAATAGTATGTCCTTTAACCATTAGATGTAGGTGTGTGTAAGTGTAGATAGAATCATTATTAGAAAAACATACTAGTATATTGAAGATACTGGATTTGTTACAAATTATTTGAATAAAAAGAGTTTAGGGGGTTGGAGAAGCAAAATAAAACAAAAGGACTCAAGTGAAGACATTACCTTAAAATCGGGTAACTCCCTTTGGTTTGAGCTCAAAGGCTTCCTTGGGAATACTTATGACCAAAGTGAGGCTCCAAGGAGTAATAGAGGGATGTGGAGAGACAAAATGGGCAGGTGTGCCGATCCAAAGGATTTGGGAGTGTGGGTAAGGAGGTAGAGGTGGGGGCCTTTTATAGGAGGAGAGGAGGGACACTCTTGGAAAGTAAAGAAAAGTCACATTATTTTAAAATTGTATTCGGATTTAAGAGGTCCCACATTGATAAAATTATAGGATAAGGTGATAAGGGTTCTAAATCCACTCATCCAATAGGTTTTGGACATGTGTAGGTCTTAGATATTACATTATCTTTCCATTCTATTTAAATAATTAAATAATGAGGTCATCGCTGCATCATCACGATGTCAGAAATAATTTAATTTATTTAACTTCTAAAAATTATAAAAAAATACTATGATGTAGGAAATATTTTTATATTTCGAATGACTATTTATAATAAAAAATATGACTTGTATAACCCCATGTAAAAATTGTTTTAGTAAAACATCTCAAGTTTGTGTCATTTTTACTTTAACATTAAATAAAAAGTTATTTATGTCATTTCCCAACCAAAGTGGCTCCATGGGGTCCCCAAGTTGACCCATGGATTGTCTTGGTCAGACATGAATCATAAAATGAGGGTAGGGCATGTGTCAAGCTCATCTTATATTATTAAAACATTATTTTTACCTTAAACTACAGTAATTACCACTAATCGCGATTAAGAACTTAAAAGTTACTATTCACCAAAAAATTATTTTAATCTCATTGAACCAAATTTTACTTCTTAATGACAACAAAGTATGTTAAATTTTTGAAAATCAAATCACAGAAGTGGCAAAGTTTCATTTAAACGAAAAATCAGTTTCTTTAACTACCACTTAGTGGTTTCACTATTCATCAAAAATTGAAGTTTTTCAGAAAGATACCAAAACATCACCCTAAGCTATATTTGATATTCGGAATTAAAAAATGATGTCTATTTTACAAAATTCAAAACATGTAAGTTGTATTAATTAATTTAATAACTAATTCCCACTGTCATGACATATAGCGTGTTTTTATGAAACAATAAGTATCAAAAGATTGACACTAGTTTAAGTCCAATTTCAAAGTGAAATTGATTCCAATGACCACCATTGTATTAAATGGAAAAAATATATTCTAACATCACTTTAAAACCAATTCAAAATATAATCTAATAATATAAATAAATTAGATTAAAAAGAAGTTTTGAATTAGAATACAACATTTTTCACTCTTAATTAAAAATGAACTTTATCGGAAAAATACCAAAAATTCACACAAAGTAAATTTTGATGTCCCGATCACAAATAATAAGTTTATTTTAAAAAAAATAGCTTATAAAATTGTCAAAATATAGATTTAAAAAGGGTTTTACATCAAAAGGCAGTAACACAATCTTTTAAGAATATTAGTGTATTCTATGCATAAGATTGTATTTATTTTCATTTTAAGCCTCTAAAACACTATCTTAATCATTAATAGACATAGATAAAAATATCTATTACTCATTACTTACTTGGGATGTTACATCCTTCCCCCCTTTAGAAAATTGCGTCCCCACAATTTATTTACTTATCGAATAATTGGGGGTACTTATCCCTCATTGCATTTTCAGATTCTCATGTTGCCTCTTCCATCATGTGGTTTTTCCACATAACCTTTACCTGATTAATCACCTTATTCCGTAACACTTTCTCCATGTGTTCAAGAATCTGGAATGGTTGTTCTTCATAAGAGAGGTTCTCTTCCAGCTGAACTACCTCTGGACTCAAAACATGAGATGGATCTGGCATATACTTTCTCAACATCGAAACGTAAAAAACATCGTGTACCTGAGATAAACTCGGTGGTAAAGCCACCCGGTATGCAACTGATCCAACTCTCTCCAGAATTTCATATGGTCTAATGAACCTTGGACTCAGCTTTCTTTTCTTACCAAATCGCATCACACTTTTCCATGGTGATACTTTGAAAAAAACATGATCACCTACCTCAAAAGAGGGATCCTTCCTCCTGTTGTCCGCATACCTATTTTGCCTGCTCTGAGCTGTTCTCATGTGTTTGTGAATCAGCTGAAATTTTTCTTCCATCTCTTCTACCAATTATGGTCACATCAACATACTTTCACCCACTTCATCCCAGAAAGCTGGAGATTGACACCACTTCCCATATAATGCCTGAAATGGCGCCATCTGTATACTAGAATGAAAATTGTTATTATATGAAAATTCAACCAAAGAAAGATGTTGGTCCCAAAATTCCTGATAATCCATCGAACAAGCTCGTAGCATATCCTCCAGGGTCTGAATTTTTCGTTCTGACTACCCATCTGTTTGAGTATGAAATGTTGTACTAAAATTTAATTCAGTACCCAATGACTTCTGAAGGCCTTTCCAAAAGTTAGAAGAGAACCTGAGATCACGATCAGATACAATAGAGAGAGGAACCCTATGTAACCTAACTATCTCTTTAAGATACAAACGGGAAAGTTTATCTAGGGAAAAAGTATCTTGTATAGCAAGGAAATGAGAAGATTTAGTCAAGAGATCAACAATAACCCAGATTGCATTATTACCTCGAGATGTCTTCGGTAATCCCACAACAAAGTCCATGGATATATTCTCCCATTTCCACTCTGGCAATGGTAAAGGATGAAGCATCCCTTTCGGTAACTGCCGCTATGCTTTAACCTGTTGACAAGTCAAACACTTCACAGTAAAATCAGCAATATCTCTTTTTATTCCATTCCACCAGTAATACTCCCGCAGATCTCTGTACATCTTAGTACTGCGAGGATGAACTGAAAAAGGAGAACTATGAGCTTCACATATCAACACTCTCTTCAACTGTGAATCACATGGCACACAGAATCTCTTCCCAAATCACAAAACACAATCATTATCAATGTTTAATTCAGGAAACTTACCCTTCTGAACAAACTCTACCTTTTTCTGCAACTCACTGTCTGGCTTCTGTGCTTGGTTGATTCTATCTGATAGAGAGGATTTCATTGATACCTAAAACAAAACAGATGAACTTCCTACACTAACATCTTCTATTCCAAAGTTCATCAAATCCTTAACTAAAGGATCATGTTCCAAATGCAACATTTCTAATGAAGCATTACTTTTTCGACTCAAAGCAACAACCACTTTATTTGATTTTCCCGGATGGTAATGAATTGTACAATCGTAATCCTTGATTATTTCTAGCCATCTCCTTTGTCTCATGTTCAACTCTTTCTGAGTGAATATATACTTTAAACTTTTGTGATCAGTATATATTTCACACTTTACTCCATACAAATTATGACTCCAAATTTTTAAAGAGAAAACAACATCAGCTAATTCCAAATCATGTGTAGGGTAATTTACCTCATGAGTTTTCAACTGTCGTGAAGCATAAGCAATTACCTGATCATTTTGCATTAGGACGCAACCAAGTCCTTTTAATGAAGAATCCCTGTAGATAACAAACTCACCATTCCTGGAAGGTAGTGCCAAAACTGGAGCTTTCACCAATATTCTTTTCAATTCCTGAAAACAATCATCACATTCTTCTGTCCAGATAATCTTAACAGCCTTCTGAGTTAGCTTAGTCATTGGACTAGATAACCGTGAAAAATTTCTAACAAACCTTCGGTAATAGCCTGCCAAACCAAGGATGATACGAATCTCAGTTACATTTGTGGGTCTTGGCCAGTCTTCAACATCCTTTTTTTGTAGGATCAATAGTTATCCCATATTTAGAAACAATGTGACCAAGGAAAGAAATTTTTTGTAACCAAAACTCATGCTTGCTGAATTTTCCATAAAATTTATTTTCTTTCAAGGTTTTCAAAATAACCCTTAAATGTCTTTCATGCTCCTCTTTACTTTTAGAAAACACCAAAATATCATCAATTAAAACCACAACAAGCTTATCGAAGAACTCATGGAAATTTATATTCATTAAGTCCATGAATACAGCAGGTGCATTGGTTAGCCCAAAAGGCATTACTACAAATTCATAATGGCCATATCTTGTACGAAACACAGTCTTCAGAACATCTTCTTCCTTTACCTTCAGCTGATGGTACCCCGATCTCAAGTCAATATTTGAGAAATATTGAGTTCCCTGGAGATGATCATTCAAATCATCGATATGAGGTAACTGATAATTTTTCTTAACAGTGATGTGATTCAAGGCTCTATAATCAATTAAAAGTCTCATAGAATCATAATTATTTTTAACAAATAAAACCGGGGTACCCCATGGTGATGTTCTAGGTCGAAAGAAACCTTTCTCTAATAAATCTTGCAATTGCTCCTTCGACTCTAAAAGATCAATTTGAGCCATTCGATAAGGGGGTTTTGAAATTGGCTTAGCATCAGGAACTAAGTCCACGGTAAACTCAACTTCCCGATCTGGTATTATTCCAGGCAACTCATCAGGAAAAACATCAGGATACTCATTTATCACTGGCACATCATTAATCTGAACAGTTCCATTATTTTCAACGATGTGTGCAAGGTAACATTCATTTTCATCTTTTACAAGTTTCTCGGCCTCTTGATAAGTTATCAACAGTAAGGATTCATTCTTGTACACAAACTGAAAGTCTTTCTGAAAAGAAACTTCTTTAGCTCTACAGTCATTCTTAACATGGTAAATAGAGAGCCAATACATACCCAGGATATCATCAAACTCTACTAGAGGTAGAACAATAAGGTTTGCAAGTAGGTTCTTTCCACATATAAGGATAATAAGATTCTTATAAATTCTTTTTACCTCAACATTTCCCCTAGGTGTTTTTACCAAAAGTTCAGGAGTCATTTCTTGAGATGGTATTCCCATTTTATTAGAAAATTCTTCAGAGATGAAAGAATGTGTAGACCCCGAATCAAACAACACACTGGAATAATCTGAAAAAACAACCAAAGTACCTGATATAACTTCATTTGATGGCCCGACATCTGTTGAAGTAGTTTCAAAGGATTTCACCACCCCTTTCTGCTTGTAGTCTAACTGCTTCCCATCACTCAAGCTCTTTGTCAGACACTCGTTTGCATAGTGACCCATCATATTGGACTTATAACATTTCACTAACTATAAATCAAATTTGTTCTTACCATCACCCTGATCTTTTTCAGTGCAATCACGAGCCTTATGTCGCATCTTACCACATCGGTAGCACTTTCCAGAATTCAGAAGACATTCCCCAGCATGCCTTTTTCCACATTTATCATAAACTGAAAACTTAGTTTTCTTACCATTAGAATTTTATGAAGAATTCTTACCTTTCTCCTGCCACCTCGGTCTCTTCTTCTATCGGTTGTTATAGAACACTTGATCATCGACAAACTCCATTTCCACCTTCTCAGCACATCGAACAAGCTTTTCATAACTTTTAAACTCACGAGAAGCTAATTCCCTTTGATATTTTGGCTATAATCCTGAGTAAAAACGATTGATTTTACTATCAAGGTCTTGGATAAAATTTGGGCCATACCTTGCCAATCGAGTGAACCTTTCTTCATAGGTAGCCACTGAGTCTTCCTCTTGCCTCAATTCCAAGAATTGTTTTTCCATCCTAAGTCGAACAGCCTTAGGAAAATACTTCTCAAGAAATATACCTTTGAATTCATCCCAGTCGAGAGAATCAATCTCATCAGCGTCCCTAATATTTTTAACCATCGACCACCACTGATCTGCTTCACCCTCCAAACGGTAAATAACAAGACTAACCTTTTGATTGTCTGAACACCCCATGACATCGAAAATATTCTCCAGTTCTTTAATCCACCATTCATCTTGAATAGGGTCAGATGATCCTATGAATGATGGGGGATGTTGCCTCATGAAATGTTCCACCACTGACATGTTCCTCTACGGTTGATCTGGCTGATCTCATGCATGGATACCACCACCATTTATCACTTGAGTCAACTGTTCCATTACTGTAACAAAATGTTCAGTTCCAATTCCGACCATCTTAGGATGCTAATTAGGAAGGTTATTTCCTTCTGTATGCCTTCCTAGCACTGCTTCCCTGTATCCTCTACGAAAAACCATTCTGAACAAACATGTCTTAGATGAAGCAACATGGTAATCTTCAAATGCTATATCACTTCAATTTGACCATAAAAAAAATATTTTTGGATAATCATTTAAAAGAATTCTAACTCCTAAAGTTATCTAAACCGACCTATGATACCAACTATATGGCCCCAGCCTTAAACCTTACTTAATCTTGAGTTATTATAAGATTACACATTGAGGGTCTTTTCGGGTTTAGAGTTTTAGAGAATTAGATCATAAAACTTTCATTACATTCCACATATAAACAAAGTGGTTAAATAAAGATAGTATTCTTCTTTCCCATCAATGGAAACATATTTAAAATAAAACATGGATTCTTTCTGGACACTTCCTTGACACTATCATCATATCATGTACCTTTCCCTTGAACTGTGAAAAACATTTCAAAAAAACTTGGGATGAGCATAAAAATCTCAGTAAGGAATATAAAAATATGGGTACATATATACATAAGAATGAAATCATACTTTACCCATAAAACAGAAGCACTTTAACATACCTCGTCAAATCATGAATAAATCATAGAAATCATAAGACATAAAGGTAACTTGAGGCATTCATAACTTTCTTACGTAGGTAGTAACCCTCTTGGTTACGTTTGGAATACCCATCACAGTATATTCCCTAAATCTCTTTAGAGAAACCATAATGTTTCACTCCTTCGCATTACCCAATGCATTGGAGAGCTATATCGGGCTCACCCGCCCTTAGTTTATCACGGAACCACCCGTCTTCATAATAATTTCCATGAACCTCAACATAATCGTATCACATAAAACATGCATAAAGGAAACATAAAATTTCCACCATTCAATCACAAGATATCAATACAACACATTGATATAAAAAAATTATGAAAACCATTTTCAATACCAAAATAAAAGAAAAGTAAAACATGGTATTTATTTTTCTTTAAAAAAAGTATGGCTTGTAGAGGAAGCCGAAACTCAAATAATGGTCACGGCAGTGGAGAAGTCGTTTTCGCCGCATACGTACGAAAAAAACATTCCCTTGATTTCATTTAGTAAACGCTTCATATAAAAAAGATTCCTTTTGAATAAACGTAAAATTCAAAGGGGTTTATACACCGTATAAAAGAAGGTTGTGTATAAAAAAAATATGCCTCAATGAAAGGAGATTGAGATGAAGTCCCATACCTCGGGTCCGACTTGACTCGATCATTCTTTAATGTCCTGAATAATAAACTTTAGTTAATTTATACTTTCTTAAGAACCTTTTTCAAGTTCATTATTCCTTTTATATCACTTATTTCCATTTCATGAACACTATGTAATTATTTAAGTTAATAACTATCATTTTAACGATCATTGGTACTTGAGTAAAAAATAATCCCTTTATAATTACAAGTTGTTCATGTATTAATTATATCCAGAATGGTATTCATGATGTAGATAGCATATATGTCATATATATCCAGTACATGGATGCATTTATAATATTGCATAAAAATTTAGAGGTAATAAATGAAATGCACCGTTCATGGAGACGGTAAGCCGTACGTATGCATGAACGCTACTTTCATTTCTATTTCGTATTTTATAGAATGGAATCATAATGATATAATGGTATAATATAATTCCATAATAATATCTTATATAATATCATATTTCCATCCTTTATATGTCCCACATATGGTATTTAATGAATCAAATCACTTTGAGGGGGTGGTAGTCCGCACTTCCTTAAATGAAGATATCACGTTTACCCATAATGGAAACCATAAAGGTATGACCAAAATGAAAAATACAGAATTTTAATGAAAACATAAACATATTATATATCATATATAAATATATTGACATCTTAATGGCCATTTTTGAAGGTGTTAAAAGAATGTTGAACAATCATCATTTCGGGAGGCATAAATTCATCATCCACGGAAACAGTATGTCCTTTAACCATTAGGTGTAGGTGTGTGTAAGTGTAGCTCGAATAAATCTTATAACAACATCCTAGTATATTTAAGATACTGGAGTTGTTACAAAATAAATGAATAAAAATATTTTAGGGTGTTGGAGAAGCAAAATAAAACAAAAGGACTCAAGTGAAGACATTACCTTAAAACCGGGTAACTCCCTTTGGTTTGAGCTCAAAGGCTTCCTTGGGAAGACTTCTGACCAAAGTGAGGCTTCAAGGAGTAATATAGGGATGTGGAGAGACAAAATGGGAAGGGGATGGCCGAGCCAAAGGCTTTGGGAGTGTAGGTAAGGAGGTAGAGGTGGGGGCCTTTTATAAGAGGAGAGGAGGGGCACTCTTGGAAAATAAAGAAAAGTCACTTTATTTTAAAATGGTATTCGGATTTAAGAGGTCCCACATTGATAAAATTAAAGTATAAGGTGATAAGGGTTCTAAATACACTCATCCAATAGGTTTTGGACATGTTTAGGTCTTAGATATTACATTATCTTTCTATTTTATTTAAATCGTTAAATAATGAGGTCATCGCTGCATCATCATGATGTCATAAATAATTTAATTTATTTAACGTCTAAAAATTATAAAAAAATACTATGATGTAGGAAATATTTTTATCTTTCCAATGACTATTTATAATAAAAAAGCTGACTTGTATAACCCCATGTAAAAATTGTTTTAGTAAAACATCTCATGTTTTTGTCATTTTTAATTTAACATTAAATAAAAAGTTATTTATGTCATTTCCCATCCAAAGTGGCTCAATGGGGTCCCCAAGTTGACCCATGGATTTTCTTGGTCGGCCATTACACATCCAATGATGGCAGGACATGCTTAAAGCTCATCTTATATTATTAAAACATTATTTTTTCCATAAACTACACTAATTACCACTAATCGCGATTAAGAACTTAAAAGTTACTATTCACCAAAAAATTATTTTAATCTTATTGAACCACATTTTACTTCTTAATGACAACCATGTATGTTGGATTTTGTAAAATAAAATCATAGAAGTGGAAAAGTTTCATTTAAACGAAAAATCAGTTTCTTTAACTACTACTTAGTGGTTTCACTATTCATCAAAAATTGAAGTTTTTCAGAAAGATACCAAAACTTCACCCTAAGCTATATTTGATATTCCGAATTCAAAAATGATGTCTATTTTACAAAATTCAAAACATGTAAGTTTCATTAATTAATTTAATAACTAATTCTCGTTGTCATGACAAATAGCGTGTTTTTTTGAAACAATAAGTATCAAAAGATTGACACTAGTTTAAGTCCAATTTCAAAGTGAAATTGATTCCAATGACCACCACTGGATTAAATAGAAAAAATATATTCTAAATTAACTTTAAAACCAAATCAAAATATAATCTAATCATATAAATAAATTGATTAAAAAGAGGTTTTGAATTAGAATACAACATTTTTCACTATTCATTAAAAATGAACTTTATCGGAAAAATACCAAAAATTCACACAAAGTAAATTTTGATGTCCCGATCACAAATAATAAGTTTATTTTGACAAACATAGCTTATAAAATTTTCAAAATATAGATTTAAAAAGGGTTTTCCATCAAAAGGCAGTAAAACAATCTTTTAAGAATATTAGTGTATTCCATGCATAAGATTGTATTTATTTTCATTTTAAGCCTCTAAAACACTATCTTAATCATTAATAGACATAGATAAAAATATATATTATTCATTACTTACTTGAGATGTTACAAATATACTCCACACATGAATGTATCTCTAATCCTCATGAGCTTGATAAACACTACAAAACAACTCCTCACCATTTGGGGTCTTCTATCAACCCCTTTATGTCGTCCTGATTCATTATTCATAAATTCATGTGCTTGGACATGTGATTTGACCAATAAATATTACAACTATACAATTGGTAATAACACAAATCTCATTCTATCAAGTCTTAAAAGATCAATTTAAACTACCTATAAACCTATGTCTTGGAATAATGACTATAAAATACTAATCATCTCATGTATAGGAAGCAATTCATTAAATTCCATGGAATTATTTCCACCCTTACAAAAAGATATTAAAATACAAGTAATACATTTTACCACATGAGATTAAACTTCCTAGAAGATATACATACCACATAACATTAAAATTAGTGGATAATGTCTATTTTTGAACAATATACTACAATAATTTGATGTTATGACCTTGAAGACCCTAAACTAATGTAGAACGTGGTGTGCGGTACAAGACCCAAAACCAAAATAACAGGTTATCTGAGTTAGAGGAAACTAAAATATTAAAAATGAAAAATAATTTTTGCATGAATATAAACAAATATTTAAAAGATACACAATTCTCTTGAGTTAGAAAATCATAATAGGAAACCTTTCAAAAGAGTTGATTCTATGCTCCCCAAATATGCACATTGTCGGGCCTTGGAAATGATGAGCAATTATAAAGTGGAAATGTAGTTCCCCGACCCCAGTTACCCAAAATAGATTCATTACTATATAACATTGGCATGATACACAGAATTATGTCCCAAAAGACAGACCAGTTTACTAGCCTTTTAAGTACAAGATATATATGTAATTTTTACTTTACATCCTGAAAAAAACAACAATGTGTCACCTTTGAACACACTTATATATCTTATCATATTCCTACAAGTTATTCGCAATATACTTCATTGAAACCTTGTAAAAAATAGAACATAAGAAAGGGTTGAGCTCAGATGCCCAGTAATGATAAAAATATAGCAGAAACTGTTATAAATAAGAATAACAATTTAAGGCAATGTTTAAGAGTAGATCACAAGCCTTTTAAACGTAGAGTTTAGCATAATATGGCATTGATAAATCAAGTAATTCCATTTAATTATTCACATGGATATTATAATAGTAGAATAATCACATTTAATATCAATATGCAATTTCATAATGATGGAATTCATAATTCCAGACTTTATAACCAAATAGTCAAGGCCTTGTGCCAAGAAAAAAAAAGATTTTGTCAAGGCATTGTTCCAAGACACTAGTTTGTCTCATGAGACCTACCGATGATTCAAGGAGATATAGAGGGCTCCACCCATTACTTAATAAGTCCAATTGATTCCTCATATGAAAAGGTTTAAATATATCATAAACATTCATATTAAAACTAGCATACAAAATATAAATTATTTATATATAGACCATGAATGTTGTAAATATTACACATCCAAAGTCAATCATATCACAGAACCTTCAATATATTATGGATGAGTTGTATCATAGTAAATCAACCTCAATATAGAATAATATCTTATAAAGGATGTTGACATAGTTGAAAATGATAAGTAAAAATCTTTGAGATAAATATTTTTTTTATGAAAACATTTAAAAGTCTCACTATTTATCAAGAAACTGTTTCAAATAGATTTTTTAATCAATGTCTCCCATACCAATTTTAATCTTTTAAAAGGAAGTTTAATTTTAAAGCATTAATTTCCATATAAATAATACCTTAAAAACATTTCTAAAACATGGACATTAATAAGAACGATTTAGAAGAATTTTTTAAAACATTTAAAATTATATATTAGATAGAGTTCATAACCAAATTAGAGACACTTGAATTCAAATAATTGAGGTAATAAAACTTCATAATATCATTAGAATAATGGGATTCATGATATAACATGTCAACGTACAATATATACACCAAATAAAAGTGAATTGGTGCATAACAACAATGAAGTCTCAATGGAATGTATGTTGAGATGAGTTCCTTTATAAAGATTTTATCCTTAGGTTAAGGATAAATCAATGGAATAATTATTTGGGAAAAATATAAATACACTCAATATGAATTGATATTTAGTGTAAATAAATCATAGGACATTCACAAATATTCCTGTAAAAACCACACCAATGCCTTGGATGTTTAAGTCAATAAATAGAAATTGAGTTAAAATTACTCTTACCATGTTTATATTGATGACTTAAGAAATTATAAAAGGAGTGATTATGTGTTTCAAAATTATATCCACACAAAGGGGAGTATAAATTACTACAAAAGTAAATAAATAGTGATTTCACACACAATCTTGGAGTATAGTAATCAATGAAGTTTGCGTAAAACAGAATGGGTGGAAATTTAAATTTGAAATTCCTTTACCGATTTGGTAACATACAGAACATACACCCCATGAAAGAAGGATCATCCAATGATGATGTAAATGACCATAAATTAATTTATATTATACAAATAATACAATCATGGGCTGTACATACACCACACCAAAGGTAATAGTGGAAAATGTAGTATGAATCTCATGAGAATAAAAGTGAGATGAAAACCCCTTACCCAATAAATTTTCTTAGATTAAGGTATGTTTAACTCCTCTGTAATTGTTAAATATTTTTTATTAAAATATAAAAGAACCAAATACATAAATATGATATCATATATGATCTTGTAATTTTTTTTAAAAATATATCTCAGTAGTATCGTTGTTTTTGTTGTTAACTGATTCAGATTATTTTATATGTTTTGTTACGAAAGTCATGTACATTATGTATATGCTCTATTTAATTCATATCCATAATGATATTAAGTTATTAAAAATTATTTTTAATCATAAAATTTAAATTATTATTGAATTATTACGATGGGGAATGAATGTCATCGCGTTCATGGAGATAGTAAGTCGTACGTACACACGAGCGACAATATCATTCTTTTGAAGGTGAAATCATATATAATTGGATGGTTTATCATATATAATGAATCATCAACATGTTACATTTATTATTTAAATTAATTATACTCATTATTATACCCATCCAAATAATGGTGTTTTTGAATAACAAACTACTCCACGACGTGGAGACAGTAATCTATTCGTACACGTTTATGGAGATAGTTTCATTTATAGGATGGATAGAATAATGAATATGGATGTACCCTATTTATAATAAAATAATAGTTTTTAGAAGCTACTTGATTTATTATTTTGTTCTGGAAACAACAATGAAAGAGGAAGTGGAAGAAGAAAAGAACTTGAAAGAGGGTGGTGAAATTATTACCTCTTCTACGGGTGTTTCCATTTTAGTTGATCCAAAGGGCTCTATAGGTTGGAATAATGAACAACATAATAACTCTAGGTTGATTTTAGGGATGTTGGGAGGATATTTGGGTATGGTTTGTCTAAGCCAAAGGGCTTTAAATGTGTTATTTAGAGAGAAGGGGAAGTACAATTTTATTAGAGAGGTGAGGGTCACTTTAAGAAAAGATAGAAATATTATTTTATAATAAAATCATATTCGGTATCTAATGGCTCCAATAAGGTTTATTTAGAAGATAAGGTGGGAATGGGTTGAAAACATCTCAACCAATAGGGTTTAGACAATTTTTTGTTACTATTTTAACCTTATCTGTTAGATGTAACTGTTAGATAAATAGTTTAACTTTTACCATGTCTTCATGTATTCTTACACTATATGGTTAATAAACTGAATCCTAACTTCAAAGAGAACCTATAGTGGTTCATTAGTGACATATATATTATTATTTAATCCCTTTTTCTGAACCTTATATTTTTAAGAATATCATATCAACCAATAATATAATATTTGTTCATCAAACTAATTTATGTAAATTTTGACACTATTTTTTAATTTGTGTTTGTGAAAATCATAACAGCATGATTACATAAAAAAAAATTAATCAACCCTAACATTTCATATTAAGCTAGAAAATTAGTGGAATTCATAAAAAGTATCAAATTACATTTATTTGTATTTTTATAATATCAATTATTTTAATCTTTCATTAATAAGGTAATCATTGCATCATCATTGTGTTGTACATAAATTTAATTATTTAATTTCTAAAAAATATAAATAAAATACCACTATGTAGGAAATTTTTTTATCTTCATTATAAATATTTATAGTCTAATTTATCTTATGCATAACTCTTCTATTAAAAATGGTTTATATATTAAAATTTGGATTTAACACTTTTAACTCTTCTTTAAACAAAATAATAATAGAGGTTCTAATCTAATACTAGTTGAACAAAAGGATCATATATTATTCCTAAGTTTTTTTTGG
Organism: Viscum album; assembly: GCA_963277665.1. Classification (NCBI taxonomy): domain Eukaryota; kingdom Viridiplantae; phylum Streptophyta; class Magnoliopsida; order Santalales; family Viscaceae; genus Viscum; species Viscum album. Next base: position 1,733,768,180 of record OY728119.1, on the reverse strand, counting down.
TTGAATTATACATATCCAACATAATTAGGATATGTGTTAGGGTAATTGTAATATCATCTTTACATTCAATTACCCTATTTACCATTAACCATGGTAAATAAAAGTCAAAAGTTACTATTCCCAAAAAAATTATTTTCTTCTTATTGAATCACATTTTATATAAAAATGTTAATTATGACTCTCATATTTTTGAAATTCTGTTCATAGAATCAGTAAAATTATGTCTTATCCCAATTTGCAAACGCTCCTAGAAGGTGGGGAAAAGACAGTAAAAAGTCCAATAAAATTTTATACATCTTATTTTTTTATAAAATGACAAAAATGAGTTATATTTAACTTATATAGGTATTATATATCTATGTTGACTTAAAATAAATTTAAATAAAATAAATAATTATTTAAATAAAATTTCGGTTATAAACTATAACACAATTTTTTCATTATTCATAAAAAATTGAATATTTTCTAAAAATTACCAAACATTTAACCCCAAGATAATTTTAATATTCCAAATTAAAAAATTATAGCTATTTAACCAAATTAAAAAAATATAAGTTGCATTAGTTAATTTAAAAATAATTCTCCTTGTCAAAATAGAAAAGCAAGTTTTTAAAATGTAAAAACTATCAAAAGATTAACATATGTTTATGTCAAATTTAAATGTGAAATTACTTATAATGACCAAAGTTGTATTAAATTATAAAATTATAATACAATTATAATTTCAAAAAATTTAAATGAATAATCTAACACTAAATTATTTCGATTAAAAAAGTTGTTTTAAATTTAAATATTTTATATTTCAGTATTCATCAAAATATGAATGTTTTCAGAAAAACTACAAAAAAATTTGTCCAAAATAAATTCTTATATCCCAATTATATAGAAAATTTTAATTTCATTAAATTGAATATATAAATTTGTCAAATATTGTTTTTAAAAACGAGTTTCCCTTAAATGGTGGTAAAATAGCATTTTTGGAAAAATAATTCTTTTATTGGAAAAAATGAATTTGTTCTTATATTATGTCTAAGAAACTCATAATATGGATTCTAAAATTATACAGAAAATATAAAATTCAACATTAAGTTAATAATTTTCATAACCGCTTTTTGAATGGCTAGATTTCTATGTCATGGTGCGCTCGAATTCGGTGTTCCGTGTAGCACAAGATATTGAATTACTTTAAAGAAAATAACTTACTATGAAATCCTGGGGTGATACATTCTTCCTCCCTTTTGGAAATTGCGTCCATGCAATTTTAAAATTGGTCTTGAGAACTTTATTTAATTTCACACATCATAAAAAGAGTCAGATAAACTATTACATTAAAAGAAAGAAAGAGAAGTACAAATGTTACTCGAGATAACCCATACTAGGATTCCATGTAAAAAAATATGGATATGGAAGATAAACTAACTGTCTTGTTTTGATGGAGAGTGATAGAAAACATGATTTGGAGAAAGTAAATAACAAGAAAATATGAAACTTGTGATGGGATAAACGGTCTTTAATTTCCCAATTGGAAGAGTAAACTGACAACCTTTTTTGTTTTATGTCCTATTTCATAAAGTTGTTGAATTTATTTGCGATATTGACTAAGAACATAAAGAGATATACTTACTTTTTAAGTAGAGTTTTATCCTTTAATATATTTCTACCACTGATTCATCTTTTTTTTGAACAATGAGTATTCAAGATGACTTGGTCACACCTGAGGCGCTTGAATAAACTTCTAGAGAATCACATGATCCATAGAGGATAAACTATATATTTCCTTTGTCTTTAGAGATTAACCAAAACCAAAATGGGTTTTATATGATCAGATGATCCCTTAAAAGGATAGTCCGTTAGAGAAATAAATACTAATATTAATTTCTAAAATTAAACCAACAATTTCCTAATGTTCAATAAATTTCATTTAATAAAAAGTTGTCTGTAAAAACCTTCAATAAAAACCAAACTAATATTTAAACCCAAAACATTGAAGAATTTGATTATGTAGTCTTCTCTATTAAATTGTATCTCTAGATCAAATCGACTACTCTTAAATTCACATATTTAAAAGTAAGTAACCTAATCACATATTCTCTATGTTAGGTTAATCATTTACATAAATAAACAAAATCTCTATAAATCCACGATAAAAAACTGATAATAATCCACCAACACTCCTGAAATAAAATGGCATAGAATTCTATTTTCTTTAGGCATATAGTGTCCCCAAAGAGTGAACATCTTCCAAAATAACATTTGTCACATAATCACAAAATCATTTTCCTATACTAAGGTTATCCCTTTTATAATACTTAAGATCCCAAATAAACTTATTATCGATCAATAAAATTATTTAACTATAAAGAATTAGTCACACTAACCAGGGGATTCATATGATTCAGTGATAAGTGTAAATCCTAATCACACTCTAATTGTCTGTTCGATTTCCACGTCTTTTTCTGACGTGATGGGCTGTCACATGGTCTACACTTTTTACATTTTCATAAAATATATTTTATAAAATCTGCAAATGAGTTAATTTATTCAAAATCACTATAACATAATTTCACCACAAATGTTATCTCATACCTCACATTTTCATCCCCAAATTTAATAACCTGTAATTTCTTAAAATTTAAGGATTATATAAACCCAAATAGTTATTTATAACAATATCAACAAGAGAAACAACAATTCTTCTTAAAATATCATTTTCACATAACAAAGTGCCGGGTTACATGTACAAGAGGAAAGTCTTCCAATATAATCCAATCAAAAAAGAATACTAATAATTTTAGACATTTTCCATCATTTTATTTCTATATAGGTTCTTCCTTGACAATGTGGTTGTATTATATAATAGTTCATTTCCTTGGGTAATGCACATGTCCCCTACATTTAAGGTAAATGAAAGTAAGTGGATTCGTCAGATCATTTTTATTTTCTTCCGTAGTACTCTTCATTTTTCCTCAATAATTATTTACTTTATATCATTCTTTCCCACACTTAAATAATTTATTTTTTCCATTGAGATAGATTCTTTGGTGTATCCTTCCACATTTCGTGCATGATGGAAATTGAGCTTTCATTTCTCCATGGTCTATGCTGTTGGAGCTCTTATCATTCACCACCTTTCTTTTCTTTCTTCAGTCCAGGAGTAGGTTAATATATATGTTGTTGATCATATTTTTTAAAACCTGATTCGGCATTAACGCGATATCTATTAAACTTATCAATATTCAATTTTTTTTCTCATTTCCACCACAGTGCCCACCTTGTACATCATTTTCAAGGTTACCTTGACTTCCTTGAAATCAAGCCATTGACTAACACATGAAAGCATAGTGTGAGTCATAAAATCATTTAGATAATATCATAACAAATTATTTTCAATCTAAAACACCTTAGGATTAACCAATGTTATTTATTCTCATCTTATATTAAAATCCATCAAATCAGTTTATAAAGAAAATGAAAATTATCCTAAGCATATCTCCAAGGAGTTTCATAACAAAGAGTATAGCAAGGCCCATTGTCGTGTACCAGGATACCTCGGGTCAAGCCCAAAACTCCTTGTTAGAGTTTTAGCTACTAGGTACATCTATACCACAACCGTCTCTACCTATTTGTATCCTAACATGGATGTATTTCTTGGGAAAACAACATAATATTTACATTACCAAAATTTTTGGATGTCATTCTATATAAATCCTCAATGTCTATATTAGGGTAGTGTTTTCTAATTTGTGTTTTTTTTCAAAATCAATCTTTCATGGTTTGTACTAAACATTCTACGATACAAACTGTAACGCCCCAACCCCAGTTACCCAAAATTCATGTGTTATTACATAATATTGTCATGATACAAGGAATCACGTCTCGAAAGACCAATCAGTTTAGTGTCCTTGGAAGTACTATGTGCATACATAAGTTTTATATTACACCATGAAATTAAAAACAACATTGTGTCACCTTTGAATACTATTATATACCTTTACCTATTCCTGAAGGTTAATCGTAATATACTTCATTGGATCCTCATAAATAATAGAACATTAGAAATGGGTGAGTTCACATGCTCAGTAAGGATAACAATATAGCTGAAACTGTCATAAATATAAATAAACATTTAAGGCAATGTATAAGACTAGGACACAAGCCTTTTAAACTTAAACATCATCATAGTATTGTAAAGATAAATCTAAAAATTCCATTTACTTATTCACATGGATATTCAACTAGTTGAATAATCACATGTAATACCAATATCCAATTTCATAATGATGGAATGTGTAATGTCATAATTCATAACCACATAGTCAAGAACTTGTTCCAAGAATATAAATAAGATTTTGTCAAGGCCTTCTTCCAAGACTCTAGTTTGTCTCATGAGGCTTACCGATGCATCAAGGAGCTATAACGGGCTCCACCTCTCACTTACTATTTCCAATGCATTCTTCATTTGAAAATATTTAATCATAATATAAACATTTGAATTAAAACTAGCAACTAAATGTCAATACTTTATCTAAAAACCATGAATGGGGTAAAAATTACACATCCACAATCAAAAATATCACAAAACCTTCAATATAGTATTGAATATTTTTATCATAATAAATCAACCTCGATCAATAATAATATCACGTAAGGGTTGTTGAAATAGTTGAAAATGATAATTAAAAATATTTGATAGGAATATCTCTTTTTCAGGAAAATATTTAAAAGTCTCACTATTTATCAAAAAAACTATTTAAAATAGATTTCTTAATCAAAGTGTCTCATACCACTTTGAAGAATTTTAAAGTAATTTCAATTTTAAAATATTAATTTCCATCTAAATAAAACCTTAAAACCGTTTTTAAAACATGTAAATTAATGAGAAAGATATAGAAGAATATTTTTAAAACATTTAAAATGATATTTTAGTTAGAGTTCCTAACCAAATGAGATATGCCTAAATTAAAATAATTGAGGTAATTAAAACTATATAATATCATGAGAATAAAGGGATTCATGATATACTATGTCAAAGTACAGTATATAAACCAAATAAAAGTGAATTGGCGCATAACAACAAAGAAGTCTCAATGGAATGTAAGTTGAGATGAATTCCTTTATAAAGACTGTATCCTTAGGTTAAGGATAAATCAATGACATAATTATTTGTGGAGAATATAAATACACTCAATATTATAGGATATTTATTGAAAATCAATCAGAGGACATTCAAACATATTCTTGTAAAAACAACACCGATGACTTGGATGTTTAACTCAATGAAAAAAAATTGAGTTAAAATTACTCTTATCATGTTTATACCAATGAAATGAGAATTTATAAATTGAGTGAGCATGTAAATAAAATGTATATCCACACAAATTGGAGTGGAAAGTACCAAATAAGTAAATAAATCGTGATTTCACACATAATTTTGGAGTAATAAAAACAATAATGTTTCTGTAAAACCAAGTGAGTGGAAATCAAAATTTGAAATCCCCTTTCCGATTTGGAAACATACGAAACATACACCCCATGACAGAAGGATCATTCAATGATGATGTAAATACCCATAAATTAATTTATATTATTCAAGAAACACAATCATGGGCAGTACATACACCACACAAATGGTAATAGTGGAAAATATAGCATGAATCGCACGGGAATAAAAGTGAGATGAAAACGCCTTACCTTGTACATTTCCTTAATATAGGGTAAATTAACATCCTTTATAATGGTGAAATCATTTTTGTTAAATTACTCAAGAACTAAATACATAAATATGATATCATATATGATCTTATAATATTGATTTTCTAATGTTACTTCAGTAGAATCATTATTTTGGTCGTTAACTGATTCATTTTCATTAATATGTTTTGTTATGCAAGTCATGTTTTTTATGAATAGGATGTATTTGAATCATATACAGAATAATATTAAGTTCATAAAAATTATTTTTAATAATAAATTTAAATTTATTCTTGAATGATTACAACGGGGAATGAATCTCGTTACGTCCGTGGAGATGGTAAGCCGTACGTACGCACGAGCAACAATATCATTATTTTCATGGTGAAATCATATTTAATTGGATTGTATATAATATATAAATAATAATTAAAATGTTATATTTAAAATAAATATCATTTATTATAAATAGTATACCCATCCAAATATTGATTTTTTTGAATAACAAACTACCCCACAACGTGGAGACGGTAAGTCGTATGTACGCACGTATGGTGACATTGTCATTTATATGATGAATAGAATAAATAATATGATTTTACCATATTTATAATAATATCATAATATGTTTAAGGTACTGGATTTATTCCTTCGATATGGAATCAATAAATATAGAGGAAGTGGAAGAAGAAAAGAATTTGAAAGAGGGTGGTGAAATTATTACCTCTTCATTGGGTGTTTCCTTTTGAGTTGATCAAAAGGGCTCCCTAGGGTGGCTTTATAATCAATGTAATGACTCTAGGTAGATTTTAGGGAAGTTGGTAGGATATTTGGGCCAGGTTTTTACAAGGAAAAAGGCTTTGGATGTGTGATTTTGAGATAAGGGGAAGTACCCTTTTATAAGAGAGATGAGGGTCACTTTAGGAAAAGCTTGAAATATTATTCTATAATAACATCATTTTCGGTTTCTAATGGCTCCAAAAAAGTTTATTTAGAAGCTAATGTTGGTATGGGTTGAAAAAACCTCAACCAATAGGTTTTAGACAATTTTAGGTTACCATTTTAACCTTATATTTTAGATTTAACTCACAGTTAAACAATTTATCTTTTACAGTGTCTTCTTGTATTCTTACACTATATAGTTAATAAGCAGACTCTAAACTTCAAAGATAACCCCATGTGGTTCATTAATGACATATATAATATTATTTATGCACTTTGGCCGAACCATTGATTTTTAAGAATATTATATCAACCAATAATATAGTATTTGTTTTTAAAACTAATTAATGTCAATTTTGAAACTATTTGGTATTTTGTTTTTGTGAAAATCATTACAGCATGATTACTTCAAAAAAATATTTAATCAAACCTAACATATCATATTAAACTATAAAATTATTTTAATTCATAAAAATTCTCAAATTACATTTATTTGGATGTTTATAATGTAAATTATTTAAATCTTTCATTAATAAGGTAATTACAACATCTTATTTTGTCAAAAAGAAATTTAATTATTTAATTTATAATAATTATAAATAAAATAAATATACGGAGGAAATTGTTTTATATTTCTAAATAATACATATAGTCATATTTATCTTATGTACAACCGAATATTAAAAATGGTTAATTATTAAACTTCAAATTTAACACTTTTAACTCTTCTTTAATAAAAATAATAATAAATGTCTTAATCAAATTAAAGTGGACCAAAAAGATCATATTTTATTCCTATGGTTTTTTTCTGTCGAATTATACTTATCTTACAGAATTTGGACATGTTTTGGTGTAATTATAATATCATTTTTACCTTTAATTACCCTATTTACTTTTAACCATGGTAAATAAAATTAAAAGTTACTATTCACAAAAATTATTTTCATCTTATTGAACCACATTTTACTAACTAATATTAATTGTGTCTCTTAGATTTTTGAAATTAAATTCACAGAAGTGGTAAAATTATGTTTTATGTAAATTTGAAAATGCTCCTAGAAAGTTGGTAAAAGATAGTAAAACGTTAAATATACATTTATACATATAATATTATTATAAAATGACTCCAATTAATTATATTAAACATATATTGGAATTATATTTCTATTTTCAATTAAAATAAATTAAAATAAAATAGATAATTATTTAATTAAAAAGTTGGTCTTAAATTATAACACACTGTTTCATACTATTCATTAAAAAATTGAATGCTTTCAGAAAAATACCAAAAAATCACCTAAGATAATTTTGAAATTCCAAATTCAATAATTAATTCTATTTTAAGAAATTCAAAACAAAAATCTTGCATTAATTTGTTTAATATAAATTCCCATTGTCAAAACTGAAAAGTGGGTATTTAAAAAGTAAAAACTGTCAAAAGATTGACAAGTGTTTATGTCAAATTTAAATGTGAAATTACATATAATGAACTAAATTGTATTAAAAGATAAAAATAAAATCAAATTATAATTCCAAACCATTCAAATGCATAATTTAACACTATAAATTATTTCTATTATAAAAATTATTTTCAATTAAAATTTATTATTTTTCAGTATTAATCAAAAAATGAAAGTTATCAGAAAATTACCAAAAACATATCCCAAATAAATTTTTATGTCCTAATTCTGAAGAAGAATTTAATTTAATTAAATTTAATATATATTATTCTCAAATATTGGTTTTAAAAGGTTATTCCATTAGAGGGTTGTAAAATTGTAATTTTTAAAAAATATTTTTTTTAATCTGAAAAAAATAATTTGTTCTTATATTATGTCTAAGAAACACATAATATAGATTCTAAAGTTATATGGAGTGTATAATATTCACAATTTAGTTATTACTATTCATAACCACTTTTTTAACAACTAGTTTGGTAAGTCATGGTGTGCTCGAATTCAGTGTTGTGTGTAGCGCAAGCTATTAAATTACTTTAAAGAAAATAACTTACTATTAAATCTTGATGAGTTATAGGAAATCCAAAAAACATGATAGGTTGAAAGAAGTAAAAGGGTGGCCTCCTCAAATTCAAAGTACACAACCATTATGATTTCAATAAATGAAGCATAGGGAAATGTTTTTGGAATACAAAAAACATTTATGTTGCTTGTAGGGATCATAATGTATCCCTTTGTAAAATAAATATATTCTCATCATGTCTTCTAAAATAAGCTAAAATTATTATGTTCTACCTCTAGGAAAAATGTTTACCCATATTAACATTTTCAAACCAAGTGGTCTCAGGACAACATAACAAGATTCATTAGGGAGGTGTCTCATATAAGAAGGAATTTCTGGTAAATTATCAATAGAAATAAATTTTAATTTAAGCATTCATATCAAATAATTTGGGTTTAATTTTATTTACACAATGTATGGGTAAATTTGATGATATATATGATATGAAATTGATGAAATATCATGATCATGAATAAAATAATTTTTTAATAAGAAATATAAATTTAAAATGATTTATTTATTGGTAATATGAAAGAGAAAAAGGACTCCCCACATTCAAGACTCTATTTGTGATTCGAAAACAAAAAAAAAGAGAGGTCATTAACCGTCATACCATGATAAAATCTAAGAATAAATGTACTCTAAGAAAATGAGAGTCTAGAGAGAGTAGTTTATTTATTATCAAAGTTCCTTTCCATCAATTTCATTTACTACATCTCGAGGATAAAGTGACTTAATTAGAGATTATATATCTTCAGAACTATTATGAGTACTCTCCAAAATAGATTATGATATTAGAATATGGGATTTCATGATATCTATCCATTATTTATATTCTTCTATTTTTGTATTCAATACATTTCTATGAGTTTATTTCTAAGAAACTTTTGATGTAACTTCACAAGAATGTCAGAAGAATCCGTTAATTACTAGTACTTGTAACTTATCTCATAGAATTTGAGCCATTCGTAATCAGTATCAAAAAGCTATGTATAGGCTAGGGAAATATAAAAATTGATTTCATATACTAGGTAAAAATCACATCAACCTTCCAAAAAATTATTAAATATATGGAGAATGTGTTCTTATTGCACATGTCACTCCTCTATGGGAGTATTGGGGATCAGGGTATGTATTTTCCTCCAGACTAGCCTTCACGTAAGTTTGTTCTCTTCAATAAAAGGAGTGGGTACATTGGAAGAATTAATTCTTTATGAATGTTATCCAAACATAAAATCTATTGAAAAACTTATTGTCTTAGAAAATGATAAAACTATGTAATATGCTTCATGGGATCTCTACCCAATCGATGTATCTTTCATTGCAAGTATTGATGGTCTAGCCTCTACAAAAAATTTGGTTTTACCAATGGCATGTTCATCATCATGATAATACCACTTACTTGAATGCTACCAAAATCTTGAATATACTCCATTTTTACCATAGATAAGGGATTAATTTAAATATATTTCTTGTCCATATGATGAACATGTTGATTTAATACACTGCTTGGTAAACCATCCACCCATGCCTAGGAACAGTCGTCAGATACAAAAGGAGGATAATTGAAATAAAGTAGAATAATTTAAATATTTGTCTCTAAGTTTTCCAGAATGAACCACAATTGGAAAATTAGCCAGGGATATTATTCTCCCCGCATGATAACAATGTATTTATTGGAAATAGTCTGAATATAGGAAAACCATAATGAAAATTGATATGGGGTATAAAACTCACTGATAATTAGATCATCCTTATGAGCTTCACGAACCCCATCCTAATAACAGATTTTCAATAACCTCTCATTGAGAGATAAACATCAAGTATAAAAAATAATATTATTCTATATAGGATAGGTAATGATAGTGAGATGGTTATGTTGGTTCAACATGTTTTTAAACATATTAGGTCCTAATGTTATCTCTTGGAAAACCTAAACATTCAATATACTAAGTAATAATAAACCAAGATAAATATTTGTACTATTAATACATTATTATAACTATAAATTCTCTCTAATATGCCTAAAGAAGAGTTGGAAATGGAATCCAATATCATAGGGGATGCATCCATGTTGTACATGAACAGGGATTTGAAAAAAGAGAGCAAGAGTCGACATAACTAGATAAAGGTGTCACCCCTCATCCAATTAGTAATCCATCAACAATGTTCCTAATCAAACTCCCAAGCATGAGTCATCAACTGGGATAAGACAACTATTAAAAAACATGGAAAAAACCCAGACAACTAAATTCTTTGTGATACCTACCTTGTCACCTACTATCTATAGGAGGTATACCCCCAGCTTTAAAAATTTGAAAATAAGATCACATTTTATTTAAAACATTTCACGAATGACACTAATGGGTGTGTAAAGTGGTTTGATGAGTCCCACTATAGTAAAAAAATATGTTGATCCATTCCTTTAAAGAGAAAAATGAGAAGAGTTTCAGTTTCACCTTTTACATCTCCATTATAATGACAAGAATATACTTTTCCGAGGATATAGTTTTTGTAGGGCTATCCCAAACATCTATAGTGGGAAGAAATTCATATTATATACCCAAGAGTTACATTAATCCCCTATAACTGGAAAATATCCTAGAGGATGATACCTATTATCCATTATATAGATGTAATAAATTAGAGTGATGAAAAAAGTTGAATATCCACTTTCTGTGGAATTCTGATAGGTGGTACAAGAGAAAATAAGATGTCCATGGAAAATTATAAGGACAAATATATTGTAACTATTTGGTAAATTTTGAACAGCTTTACCACACCCATAATGACAATTCTCATTCATCAATTAAGTTATACCTTGGTCATAGTTCCAACGTTGAGTACCAAAAACTTCTCGGATCATTTAAATAGTGGATGAGGATTATTAAGAAAGTCTAAGAAATTGAGCCATGAATGAGATCAATACCATATAGACCCTGAGGGAAGATGGAAAAAAAATATAATAACATATTGATTGGTTCTAAAACCTATCAATAGTCATTAAATAATATTGTCTTGTTAAATCCATGAGATGAAGGTAGCTAGTGGGATAAATGATTGTAGTTGGGTGATGAATGATGGTATCATCCATATGATTGAATCCATACAATGATAGTCAGTGAAATAGATGATAGTTATGAAGTTCATGTGTGTGAATCACATTAAAAATATAATTGTTATAGAACACATGATACCCAAGGTCTTAATTAATATTTCCAGCAATGATATCCCTCTAATAAGTCACATTAGGGTATTTTTATGAGTTGTAAGCCATAGAAAAAAGAGTGTGAAGAAAACATGAAAAGTATTACCATTCTATAAAGTGAATCAGAAAAAGGAAATTTATAACATGGGTATAATATTGTTTATCATGTGACACATATAATGGTTCGGGAACATGTGGCCCTTAAAAATATCACAGATCATGAGACCTCTATAAGAGTTTATGATCATGTGTCATGTTAACTGTATCATGGAACAAAACCAAATTGGTTTGAACCTGGAAACATTAATCAAAAAATGGATAGAATATAATATGATACCCTAATCATCAAAATTAAATAGTAATACCCAATTTCTTAGATAAATTATTTCATAAAAAATATCCCTAAAATAATTTAATCACTTCTTAACAAAGTTTGAAACACAAATTTTAGAAGGATTTGATCATATATTCTCCAAAGATAAATAAACCATTATTTTTCAAATAAAACCACATGTGTTTGTAAAATAATCATCACCAATAAATAGAAATTTTAGAGAATCTAGTATAATATGTAGGATAGTGGTAGTGGGAAAACACAAATCATTTTTTAGTCAATGGTTTATGCTCCACCGCCTAGTTGTATGTGATGGGTTGACACCGAGAATAACAGGTTTCCCCCATTTTCTCTTTCTACCAAAAAATAAATCCATCATAAGAAACATAGAATGTTCATCATAGGGTTAAAAATACACCAACCTAATAAAAATTTATCTAAAATTTTCATTAATCTCACAATGATATAATTTCATAAAAAAAATTGGTGTCAAAGACAATGAATATTTGACCATAATTAAGATTATAAACCTATGAATGTATAAGAAACACATAAAATAAACTCACAAGAAGACATCCTAATCTCCAATGTTATCTAAACTATCCATTGATAAAAACTACAACAACCCATAACCCTCTCTCGAATCCTATGTTGAAATCCATAAAATTACATTTCCATCTTTGATATCATTAATTTTTACCTGATTTATTCCATCAAACCATTCAACATAACATGGAAAATATTTGACACATAAATTGTGGAACAAATTTTTGGGATAGTGTTTTAGAAAATGGAAAAAAGCATCTATATTAACGAATAATAGGCCATCAGAAGAAGATTTCCCCCATTTGATCCAGATATTATTATTTCAAAATAGTTTTCAAAATAAAACATGTAAAATCCTCTATAGAAATAAATTGTGCAACCCCATTCGTTATAACTTGGGGAAAATGAAACATAATAACTGTAAGATTATACTCTCAATAAGTGTATGAACAAGTTCTAAAAACTGAATGTCATCAATGAGAATAATATTATATAAGTTTATTCATCCATAATCAATGTCAATGATAGAATCATAAAATAACTCATATAATTCAATACATGGATCATAAAATAGGAAAAAATTGCAAAGACTAGATTGAAGAGAATCAAAAATCAAATTATGTGTGATATCAATCTGAATTATTACAAACTTTTTAAACTCATAACAATCAATTGAAACCCTTTTTTTAATTGTAGAATCAAATTCATAAAACCCTTTTAAAATGAATTCAAATACCAATTAAAAACATTCAAATTAAATATATATATGGATGAAAAATTTATATTCATTTACCAATGCATTAGAGATCTATAATGGGGATGACACATCGTATAAGCTATTTAAGGAATATCCATTCTTCATGAACTATAATGGGGATGACACATCGTATAAGCTATTTAGGGAATATCCATTCTTCATGAACTATAATGGGGCTCAACCCACCACTTAATCTATACAGGGCTCACCTGTGAGAAATAATTTAACTTCACCCTTCGTAAAAGCTATATCTATATAAACTATTCTTAAAGAGGTATATTGTGGATCAACCATTTATATAATATATATCAAGATATCTTTTCATTTATTATGATTCTTAACCTGTTGTATAAGTTGAATTAGTCTCACCTGTTTCATATAATTCTCATGTACCACATCAGGAATAAAATCAATTCAACATAAAAAATATAGATTCGGTCATTATTTCTATATAACCAGATATACCCATGGAAAATAAATGGGTTTCATGTCAACCCCTTTGAAACATGATTAACCATTCGAAAGAATGAGTTCCATAACAATTCCATTTAAACTTGATTAAAACATATAAAATAAAAGTTTTCCATGCAAAATATCCTGGAACCATGAGTAGACCATGTAAAATAAATGGGCTCCATGACAAACATCATTGAAACATGAGCACCCTTGGAAGATAGATTTTTTCCATAACATTCACTTGGAATGAATATTATCCCATGGAGAAGAAATAAGTTCTCTAACAATATCTTTGAAAAAATAATAATCCATCTAATAAATAATGATTATGGTATCAATAAATAATACCACCTATTTATGAAAAATAAAAAGAGTTTTAGACATTGATAAATTGAAATGCCCATAAAAGATAATTAATAACATTTTTTAGAAAAATACTCATTAAATATTCAATGTTTCTCATACAATATTCTATCAGTTGAATAATAAACACCATGAGAAGAATAATGTTTTTAAAAAATTTAATAACTTTATAATAAATTCAATATATGATTTGTAGAATCGGTTTTATTAAAACCTCACTACAGAAACGAGTGGTGACTATGACATATGTTTCAAAAATATTAAATTGAAACTTGAAATCAACTTACATCTATAGTAACATCTGAATCAAAAACCCCAATATAAATAATCAACAAATGAATCATTTAAATATGATGAATGTAAAATAATTGATGATATAATATATCAAAAGTTTTGTTATATACACCACACCTAAGAAGTATTTATTTACTATGACATTTGTCTCAATAATGTAAAAAATGAGATGATAATCTAGTAAAAACATTTTATATTCGGAGTGAAATTAAATAAATGAAACAATTATGTGTGAAAAATGTAAATACATAATATAAAAGTGTAAATACATTATATAACGATCATTGGTCACTTCACATATATTCTTGGAATATCACAACCAATGAAATTGATGTTTAACCCAATGAATGGAAATAGATTTACGAAATCACTTCCTTAAGTAGGATTTTTCATGATTGTCACTACCATCCTAAATAATATAATTATATTAATTATTTACATTATAATATCCATTTACAATTTTACTATTACTTTTACATCACATAATATATATATATATATATATATAATTAAATAATGAATAATGTTTAAGTTGGATGTTTTGACTATATTCACCTAATATGTGAGAAACGTCTATGGATGGCTGAATATGTTCATGGAGATCATTAAATAAACATATCCTGAATAATAAAATTGAAATAATTTTCAC
Source organism: Viscum album (assembly GCA_963277665.1). Lineage (NCBI taxonomy): Eukaryota > Viridiplantae > Streptophyta > Magnoliopsida > Santalales > Viscaceae > Viscum > Viscum album. Next base: position 1,733,752,921 of record OY728119.1, on the reverse strand, counting down.
ATTTTTTCTTCAATTATTCATTTAAAATCATACAAGAAATATGGTTTTGAAAAATGAACCAACGTTACGATCAAAGAGAATATATGATGTACACACACAATAGTAATGTTCCCATATTTCAGTGTTCCTTATGGAAAGAACATAAGTAATGTTAAATTATCAATAATGACCATTATATAATAAATAAGATAATATTTAATTCTATATTATTAAATATATCATTATTTTGTTGTGTTGATGAAAAAGGAAGAATCACATTGCATTGAGGAGGTTGTAGTCCACAAGACCATGAAGGACATTATCACATTTTTAGTTTTTTTAATAGAAATAAGAAAATGTTATTTTCTATGTATATAATGACAATTACTTCATCAATAACATCAGTATTTTTTAACTCATCCATAAAAAAATTCCATGTATTATGTGATTATATCACATCAATTTGAGGAGACAATAGTCCACATATCTACAAATGATGTTATCATAATCCCATAAAATGGAAAGACTAAAGGTATGTGTTACATATTAATTACATAAGTATTAAGACATTTAAATATCATATATATCATATAAAAACTTCTTTTCCATCATAATTCCCAACCATAATAGGTGGTAAGGAAAAAAAGAACAACATTGTTTTGTGAGGTTGTAGTTCAACAAACATACAAATGATGATTTTGTAAAACATTGATGAATTCACTTTTAGGTGTAGTTAAAACCCTTAAAAACATATATTTATATTGAGGATAGTTATGTTTTTATGTAATCATTTAATATGAATAATTAAATGGGTTCAAGATGAAATAAAACAAAATTGTTCGTTGGAGAATGTTACCTCTTCTTTGGGTAACACCTTTTGGGTTGCAGCGAAGGATATATTTGGAATTAATTATTCCCATGGTAAGGAATATAAGAAAATAGGATAGATTTGGGAGATTATTTGGATAGTTTTATTACAATCTATAGGCGTTAGATGTGTGAAGAAGTGATTGGGTGAGTGCCCTTTAATAGTGTAGGAGGAGTCTCAATCTTGTAAATATAAAAATGGCTAACACTATCGGGATATCTCCATTAAATAATGTGTTTCCAAAAATAAAAATAATTTATTGGAGTGTAATTATAGTTTATCCACACTCAAACCACAAAAAATAATCATTTTTAAACATTTAATAACTGAACTCCAAAGATTGTTTATTTTTTTTAATCTACGGCTTTTATTAATTTAACATGAATTCAAACCTATTTAATTTATCCATTATGAGTAAAATAAATTAAGAATTATTATAAAATTTTGAACCAGTTATTTTAAATTTGATAACCAAATAATAAAATGAAAATTCCTTATGTGGTGTAAATTAAATTTAATAGAAATGCAAGTAAAGTGCAGAAATACTACTTTAAACCTAACTATGAAAACAATTTTTTTTTTATTTTTTTGGGGTTAATATTTTAATTATAAAATATAATTTTTTCCACTAATGGGAATTTGTTTTTATCTATAATAATTTTAAAATCACTTTACATGAAATATGGGTGTTGGTAATTTTAAATAATTTAATAAAATATCATTTTTTATAAAACAACATGAATGCCAATTTTGGCATTGTATATTAAATTAAATATAAAAAAATAAAGACAATATTTAATATAAAATATATTTTGTTCACTATTTTTTACCATGATATATTCATCTAGTAAAATAATGGGACATAAAAATTCATTCTATTTACCTAACATTTAAAATTTTTAGTTTCATCACATTAATTTAATTATTAACTATATAATCCATACATTAGAGTTTAGTAAACATTAAATGTTTCAATATCATATATAAAAATTAAATATAAATTAATATGATAATAAATACATTTATATTCAAAAATAATATTTGTAACTAAACCTATAGAGTTTTTTCCTATCTGCAATGCATTATTGAATATAAAAGGAAGTAATGTAAAATTTTATACATTTTACATTTCCTAACATTCTATATGGGTTACATGCAATGAATAGTATTCCCTATAACACATATAAATGACATAAAATCTCATATGAGTCAATATATTTCACTAATATCTTTTTGACAAGTTTATAGGTTATTTGGGCCCTTAATATTAAATTCTAACAACTAGGTACACTTTCTTTTACCTTAATCAGTCTAATTAATTTTTATTTCATTCAACAATATTTTTGGTCAAAAACTAATTTGGCCCAATTTTACATTATAAATTATACCCATTACAAAATTATAATCCATTTTTTCTAATTCTAATAATATTAGTGGTATAATTAAATCTAAAATCTCTCCCGAAAAAGGGTCAAATCAATAGGTTTTTTAAGACAAAAGATTTCACGATTGAAATTTTTTTATAGCAAATATGAATGTGAAATTAAATAAAATTATATGAAGAAGATTTATTTATGTATTATTGATGTAATTATACCATAAATTCAATTAAAAATATAATTTTACTATATAAATAAATTAGAAGAAGATGCAGTTTTCAATTAAAACTTGGTTTCATTCATTATTTACCAAAATTTGAATGTTATCAGAAAAATAAATAAAATCATCCAACTTAATTTATGATATTATAATTTCAAAAAATCTGTTATGTCTAAAATTAATTTATAAAATTTTTAATGTTTTATTTTAAATTATGTGTTCCATAAAAATTTAGTTAAACTACGTTTAAAAAATATACATCGTTTTTTCTTCAAATGTGATTTTATTCATATATTAATCCTATCTAAAATATTCTATGAATTTCAAAACATTTTATATAATTTATAATATATAGATTTATTAAATATATTTTAATAATATTGTTTTATGAAATATATTATGATAAAATTGCATTCTGTTTAAAATGATTTTTTCTATAAAAACATATATTTTATATTCACTTGCTTTATGTCTTCATTTAAAATTAATTGTTAACCAAAGAATTAATTTTATAAAAATTTAAAAACTATAATATCATAATTTATTTAATATCATTCATTATTTCAAATCTAATAGTTAGGTGATAAATATATTATAAAATATTATATTTTCCCAGAAAACATAATCATGCATGTAAAAAAAGTTATAGAGGAAAATCAATCTCACTTGAAATTAAAGAAAAAAAATTTCATATAAATAAATCTACAATTTTCATTGAATGTAAATTAATAAATAAAGTAACTAATATTAATTTGGAATAATATTTTTATTAAAAGCATAGGAAGTTACAATAATTAGTGCCTAAAATGAGTTCTATAGCCAATTCTTGTTAAGTGAATATACATAAAATTAATATAATCATTAGATATCAATAAAATAAAATATGCAGGATTGATCCATGAAATTATATGAATTCTCTAATTTATATTATAGCATTTTGGTTAAGAGATAATTATTTCGTGATAATAATGATATATGTGGACATTGTAAGGAGGTCGAATACAACATAGACGTTTTTATTAACATTAAGTGTCTTGGGGAGTCCTATGATTATATCAATTATTACATTTTTTCATATCAATGTTTTTATTTAAATTAGTTTCATAATAAACTTATTCTTATGTCATTAATCATTGAATTGTTAACATACCAAGAATTGAGATACACATTTTGTTATCTTCCACTTCATGTTATCCCACTAATTTTTTCCATCATATGTAATACATCTTATTGATTACCATATGAATAGATAAGAACGCAAAATTCTCATCATCCCAAATCTACCCCCTATAGATCTTGATTTGATGGGACACATATCCTGCTTCAAACTATATAACTCTAGCATCAACAATGATGAACTCTGGATTATTCACTATGATTTTCTGTTGCTCCACTTTATCCATATGGACTTCCAGGATACTACCAAGAATAAATGGTTTAGTTTTTAATTGGTCAAGGTAGGATTAATATCCTTTTAATATCCTCATATCCTGATTTTATAAATAAATTTATATCGAATCATTCCCAATTTTCTTCATTCATAAAATTGTCATATCTATTTTACTGAAATCAAATTACAACTTGTTTACTTTCCCATGATGGTAATGGATTGAGGATTCATGTTCCTTGATCACCTCTTAACCAACTTCTCTAGTTAATGATTACATCCTTTTACGTGAGTATATATTTTATACTCTTATGATCCTTATATATTTCATAGTTATCACTATAAAAGTAATTATTCTAGGTTTTCAATGGAAATATTACTATAGAAAACTCCTATTCATGTGTGGGATAGTTATTCTATTGAAAATACAACAACCTTGAGTAATAGGATTCCATATTATCATTTTCTATGCCTTTATATCCCAAACCCATCTTTAACGAATCAATTTAAAAAAAGAATGTTCCCCACCCAAGGTCATTGAATGTACTTTTTGAAGTGATAAAACACTTTTTCATCTCATAAAAAAACTATTCAACATTTACAAATCCATGAAAAGTTTACACCCATTCATATTATATTTTATTAGTGAGTTTTAACATCATGAAATGTTTTTATTAAAATTCATCAGTAATACAGTGGTAGTCACAGGAAAATACAAATCTCATTTATATATGATAGTCTAGGCCAATCCTTAATTTTCTTTGTCTTAAAAGGGTCCAAATATATCTCTTCACTATTAATAAATTCCCATATAATGATAGATACTTCCTCAATAGCTGAAATTTATTGAACATTTCAAATATATTGTCCTTTCTAAAATCTCTCATCACTTTATTTATTAATTAATCATACACATATTTTTTCTCATGTAATGTATATTTTCATTTATAAATACTACCAAAAAATTTTCGAGTTAATATCTATTGAATCTATTAATCAAATACTTAATGATTTATTAAGACTTTTTTATTTTTAATGGAATAAATTGTAACTCATAGGGTATAAACATTTTTAAAAAATATGTTTTGGTAATATCATCCTTATTTACCCTGAATTGGTGATATCCTAAATGGGGGACCACATTAGAGAAATAATGAACTCAAAATAGTCTATCAAACAAGTCCAGTGTTCATAGAAGTGTATAACTATTATTTATCATGATTTTTTAGAATTCTTGGTAATCAATACATTTGATCATTATCCCTTCATTTTTCATGATGAAGTGGACCAAAGCACAACATAGTGAAGGGATCAGGAATATAAAACCATTTTCTAGATTCAATATTATCTACTTATTCAGTTCACTCATATCAATGGTGGTCTGTATTCATGAAGTCTTGGATATGGGTGGAGATATTGGGATGTGCTCTATTAGGAGCTCAACCTATCGGTTTAGAAGAAGTCTAGGAAGTTATTTAGAGAATAAATTAGTATAATCCCTCATAATTGGCATGTAATTTAGAATGATTCTATATATTGCCTTAATCATTTGGTCTAGATATTCTTTCTCATATGTAATAATATCCATGTTAGAACAAAATATTTAAGGGGAGTTTCATCATCCCCCTTAAACATATACATAATCATTGAATTACAAGTGATATGAAGAGTGTTCTCCCACTCTTGATAGTAGTTGTTGTATTTATATAAGTATAACCAATACATGACCAAAATATATTCAAACTCTACTTAATTAATTATTGGGATATATACTAGAAAATTAGGTCCATAAAAATTGACTATAGAGGAATTATATACTCGACATAAACCCATCAAAATATTATTGGTTCTCAGAGATATTTCAAACCCCATTATTTTAGGTAGATTTATTGTAATTCCAGTATGGTATGAAAGAATTTATATAAATAGAATCCAGAATTATTATTTTTTCCTTTAATTAATAACTAGTGTGGCTATCTCCACATCTTTTTCTCCATCGACATTATCTTTTGTGCTAACAAAGATCCTTCCTTGATAATTTGGATGGTGTTTTCAATGATTGTCTCTAACAAAACACGAATTTAGGCATTGAAATGCATAATTCATAAATTAAATAGAAGAAAACCATAGTATGACATCCATATTTTATACATAATCCTGATTTACTTCTCCCTAATTAGTGGAATTCATTATTCCAATGTGTACCCGATTATCCTAGTGCCCATATTTTCCACACATTATGATTTTTTTGGTTCCCCTTTAATCATTTCAGGGATGATTCGTCCAACACTATAAACATGTGGCAAATTGTTTTTTCATCCCCCAATGGTATTTATCTGTGGATTGACTCGAAGTAAACTACATTTAAAATATTCTATTTTTAGTCGCATGAGACGACTGAGAATCACCAAACTCAATTTGAACTTTTAGAGAACAATATATTGTATCTTCATAAAAATAAATATATTGAATTGTAGAGTAATTTTTAGACATTAATTTAATCGACAAAATAAATTAATCATGTTACAATATGTTATGATAATAGACACAATGTAATATTTTTAATTCCTCGGGATGTTTTCCTCATACACCCTTATAGACTCTTCATCCTTTATCTTAAGACTAAGGAACTCCATCTCAATTTTTGATAATGTGTTTCTCTTACTTGAAATAAATATCCCCATGGAGATTATGTTCTTTATTATTTTCTCCAACTGGTCAACTTATCCATCAAAATTATAGACATCCAGTAAAACATTCTATGGGTTTGTTCATTGGATTTCAATGAATATCATCTTCATGAAGGTAATAAATTGTTCAAAGATAACGGGATAAAATTATCTACTAAAGGTAACAGTGATATATAAAATGAAATATTATACTCCATCATGTTTCTTTTTTTAGTAGTATATAATTTTTCATTATTCATGTTATTATTTGTAACATAAGAAAGTTAATCCAGTAGTTCCATGATGTACTCAACTCCCACCACCAAAAGGTTGGTAATATCAATTGGTAAATGATCCAATTTCCTATAATATTAATGGTTAGAATGTATTATCCTATTTAACAACATTAACTAAAAGAAATAATCCTACACCAAGAATATACATTAAAAAATTAATGGGAGAGATATAAACATTAAAGTAATAACTCCTGAATGATAAGTATGTCCTAACATATTAACGACTAGGATTAAATCTATGTTATTAATTCTAATATATCCAATAATTTTTTCCAAAATAATATTTTTAACGTCCTTAAATATAGAATATTATGATTGTGTGAATTTCGAATTTATATCCTCTAGGAGTGTTAAACTAGGAATTTAACAAGGGTTTATGTTTTCAACATGATGATTATTGATTCCAGTTCAAGGTGACATTTCTAGGGTTTTCAGAACACAGTACCTCTATTCCAAAGCCACATCAAACTATATAATTTAGATAAGGATTTATATTCTAAAAACCACTCACTCTATACTTCACCATTTTTCCATAATATTTTCATATACTTAGAATTATCCATAGTGTTATCCTTATACTTGTCCCTTGGTTTCTCACTAATATTTTTCCATCCTTGATCTAATGGATAAAAAATCATTCCATTTATAAAAAAATATCAAACCTAGTATTTTACAAATATTATTTCATGATTACTAAATTGAAATATCCATTAATACATCACAATGATCAAAAATGTTTAGTGTATTCTGAAAACTATTATTATATTAAAAAAACATAAAGCAAGGCATAATTATTTTATTCTCCCAAGTCTGGTCCAAATATATAATTGATCTCCTAAAAATACATGGTATATCCTCGATAAATATTAATTTAATGGGAGATTAAAAACAATTTAAGGGAATAATCACGATAAATAATCCAAAATATTAGTTAAATGTATCACTTGATATTATAAAAGAGAAAGTACATGAAATGTCAAGTGGAAGAATAATAAAAATATACTCATATAATAAGATAGTGGAATCATATGAAATGTGGAAATAGTATATAACATGATATAAACATGATAAAATGATAACATATGGGACAATATCACACTGTGGGAAAAGATCCATAATGGAAAATGTTTACTCCATAATCATAAAAATGAAGCCTCACGAGACAAAATCTTTACCAAATGAATTAGACTACTATCTTGAAAAAAAAACGATAACATTTTCATGATAAATGTGTTCAACATAATGGAAATCAATTATAATTTAGAATATAATAACTACCCATGGAAACAAAATGGGTTATGTAATCATGATTCATATCATAAACAATTGAAATTTCATTGTGATGGAATTTGGGAAACACTCGTAATGAAATTATTACACGATCAATTAAAGGTTGAATAACATATGTATATATGTGATCGGGATATTTAAATAATTTTAAATAATTACATAACAAAAAATGGAGATAAATTCACTAAGAGAGAAAATGTTCATAACTCGATTGAATCGGTGGTTTTGATAAATCCCCTACCTATAGCCCAATTTCTCACATCAATTATTTATCATCTGAAATAATAAATTATTATAATCAAACACTTCATTTTGGATTTTCATAAAATTTATTATTCAATTTATTTTACTTTTTATCTATTCATATTCAATTATATTTCTAATTAATTTCACATTAGATTGTTTTACTATAAATAGATCATATGTCCAAAATCTCTTTGGTAAATTTACTAAGGTAAAGTAGATTATTAATTTATCATCTCTGGAATTTAAAATCTTACATAAGTATAATATAAATAAATAAACATTACATTTTAAACAATCCATGAAATATTTCAATAAAGGATGAACTATGTTATCATCATATATATCGTAAGTTCTATTTACGCATGAATAACGTTTAAATTTCTTAAAGATCATGTTGAAATGAAGTAAATTGTTATTTTATCATTAAAATATGATAATTATATAATAAATAAAACATTATTTATTTAAATACTTTTACACACACCACCAATGTGATGTAGTAGCATAAATGAATCACATCGCCTCACGAGGTGGTAATCCTACACACACATGAATAATGTTATCATTTATTAAATTTATACCAAAAAATAAATAATATGATATATTAATCATAAAAATATATTAGTTTTTTCTCAATATTGTATATATATATATAATTATTCTTTATTACCTTCCCCATAAATGACATATAAAAAAAATTCACGTCTTATTGCGAGGTTGTAGTCAACAATACACACAATTGACACAATAATAGTATCTACAAATATATAAATTTAGAAGGTATATATATATATATATGAAATTATAATTCTAGAAATATTTTTACATCATAATTATCCAACATAAATATTAGAAAAATATTTATATTCATCTATGTGATGTGTTTGTGAGGAAAATATGTCGGTTGTCGAGGCGGTAGTCTTCCGTACACACGATTAAATATTTCACTTACCATTTGAGGGAGGGGAGGAGGCTTTAGGAAAATAAATTAAAATAATAAAATATCAGTATAGAAAATGTATTTATGTTATTATTACGTCAATTTTAATAATATTTTTTATACATAGAAGAATAAATAAGAAAAAATGCTTGGTTGAGGTCATTGCCTCGTCTATAGAAAATCTATTTTTTAAAAAATGAAATACATCATTGGATAGATTTATGACTAAACCAAATATTCTTGGATTATCAGAGGGAATTATGAAATTTATTTGGATTTGTATCTTTATTCATAATGGGTTTCGGAATTGTGGATGATGAGAGAGGGGGAAGCCTTTTATAATTGGGGGAGATGAAACAATTAGAATTTATTATAATAAAGAATTCCACCATTTTTTTCTCATTAAAATTGAATACAAAAGAGAAAATTTAAAAACCATAGAAGTGATAAGGACTATATATGAAAAAATTATTCAAAATGGACACGTTTTGTGTCTTTTTCAACCATTATATTTTAAGTTAAACCCATATTAATCTGTTTTTTACCTTAACCATGGTAAATATTTTTTAACTCTTTTTAATACTTATTATGGTAAAAAATTAAGATGAACATATTATTTTATTTGAATTATGAAGATTAGAAATATGTAATTAATTGTAACCTATTAAACTAATATTATTTTCTGATTTTAATGGAAAATTAAACTTATAGAGGTGTCAAAATGGTTTTCTAAAAGAAAAATATATAAAATATGAAAATGTTTTATATAAAATTCAACATGAAATTGATTATAATAGCCTAATTATGTTTAAATAATATATAAAAACATAATTTTTTTTAAAACCGCATTAACATTAAATGGATCGTTCATGTGTTTAATCTAAAAATGTAGTTTCATATAAAAATGTGTATCATTCACTAATTATTGAAAATTGAACGCATTAAAAGTATCCATAAAAATAATCCTAAAATGAAATTGGTATGATGATTTTAAACAAAATTAATTTTTTAAAATTAATTACCTTAAATTTTTAATAATTAATTTTAAATTATGTGCCCAAATCATGACTATTCATCCTTTTATAAAAAACATTTTTAGAAAACATTTATTCTCTTTTAAAATGATTAGTATTTTTTTCAAATTAATAGATAACCACTAAATTTATTTTATACATTTTTAAAACAATTTATTCATAGTTTAGTAAGTGGTATCAATTCCCAACATTATAATGGCTATGTAATAATTATCGTGTTCAAATTAATATATTTTAATATAAAATAATTTTTCATTTATTCATAGTGTTTTTTTATCTAAATATATTAAATAAATTTTATTTATTTAAAATAATTATATAATAAATAATGTGGGTGTCACCAATTTAATTATCAACATTTTTTATCCCTATGAACAATCTCCAACATTATTTAGTCTAGGATAATGCATACCCTTACCAAATAAATGTTTTCATTATGGTCATGATCCTAGAAAAATCTATCATGAACCTCTGATAAAACATCACTAATCCAAGGAAAATTCACACCTACAACATTTTTTTGTCTAGTTCCCAAGAGATAATTACATGAATCAATATATGGTTCATTACAAAAAAATCCCCACATATGACATACACAAGTAACTAAATCTCTTATACCCTAAACAGACAGTTCTAGAGCATACCATATAGTTGGTTCCCTCAATTTATATTTAGGAACATCCTACATTTATATATTATGTCCTCCTCATATGTAAAGAATATATTAATATCATTGATAATGGACACCAAGAAATATTTTATCAATTAATAGATTCCTTTGTCGTTAAATAACACAAACACTATGAGGGAATTATTTAGACTAAAATTCATCACATGGTACTCATAATTCACATAATGTCAAAAAATTCGATCAAAATAATGACATCATTTTAATGGATCAACTGATCATTTCTGAATCTAAAGTGCATCTATGAGAACCAAATCACAGAATTCAATTTGGAAAAAAGACATTAATTCTAAAATGGTACTTATTTCTTTATTATCACCGGATTCACATGATGGCCATTAACATAAATCCTAAATATCGAGTATTAATTTTTTAAGAATATCACTAGATCCTCCTATGGAGTCACCTTAGTTTTGACAAAAAAACATCACATATTAGTTGTCAAAGAGAAACCTTAGCATCTGGATCATAGAAAGGATGATCTGATATGTTGTAAGAGATTTTGCTGTGGTCTCGGGGAGAAATTTAATATTTAAGAGTGTCTCAAATTATAGAGGTGGTACCCAAATATATTTGAAGAATAAATTTGTATAATCCTCAAAAATAATTTGAATCATGATTTTACATAATCCTATAACAAAAATGGCCAAACTCACCATCTGACACGTGAAAGGATGTAGCTTTCTACTGACCATCCCAAAATTATTTTTTAGAGGGTCTTTCTCTCCCATGATGTGGAACCTTGTACCAGTAGAATTGTATCAACTGAATACATTACCATACATTCCATTAATAATATATTTAATTTTTATGATATGTAACACCCCAAGCTCCCACAGTACGCTTCTCTTTGAATAATACTGTAGCATGTGTTGTACGCAACTTCGAGTTCTAACACACCATAACCAATCAAACTAGCCGTTATGAATAGTAATACCCACTTTTTGAAATTTTATAAATTTTATCTTTCAAAACGAACTTCTTTTTTGGATTCATAATATTGAGATTAGTTTAGGGTGAATTTTTAGTATTTTTCTGAAAACATTAAATTTTTGATGAATAGTAAAAAACACAGAGTTATAGATCAAAACCGAATTTTTATTTAAATAATTATTTATTTTATTTAAATTTATTTTAGGTCAAAATATAAACAGAATACCTATATAAGTTAAATGTAATTAATTGGAGTAAATTTAAAATAATTTTAGATATCTAAATATTTCTTGGAACTTTTCACCGTCTTTTACCCATCTCCTAGGAGAATTTTAAAATTCACATAAAACATAATTTTACTGCTTCTGTGAGTGGAATTTCAAAAATCCAAGAGATACAATTAATATCAAGGAGTAAAATTTGGTTAAATAAGACAAAAATAATTTTTGGTGAGTAGTAACTTTTAAATTTTATTTACCACGGTAAAAAGTTAATAGTGTAATTAAGGGTAAAAATGATATTATTATTACCCTAACACATGTACTAATTCTATTGGATAAGTATAATTCGACCAAAAAAAACATTAGGAATAAAATATTAACCTCTTTGGTCCACTTGGATTAGATTAGGACATTTATTATTATTTAATTGAAAGAAGAGTTAGAAGAGTTAAAATCAATGTTTAATAACTAAAACATTTTAATATAGTGTTATACATAAGATAAATTATATTATAAACATTAATTAGAAATATAAAGCGATTTCATACATAATGGTATTTTATTTATAATTTTTAGACAATAAATAATTTAATTTATTTATGAAAAGATGGGGATGAAGTAATTACCTAATTAATGAAATATTAAAATAATTGATATTATAAATATCTAAATAAAAGTAATTTTAGACTTTTTATGAATCTCGCTAATTTTATAGGTTAATATGACATGTTAGTATTTCTTAAATGAATTTGGTTCGAATTAATAAAGTCGTTAAGACTTTAACAAAAATCAATTATTAAATAGTGTCAAAATTCACATAAAGGAGGATTTAAAACAAATATTATATTATTTTTTGATATTCTATTCCTAAAAATATAAGTATCAAAAAAATGACATAGATAAGGTTATATATATTAATAATTAACCACTTGGGGTTTGATTTACTTGTTATAGTAATTTTATTAACCATATAATATAAAAATACAAAGAGACATGGTAAATGTTAAACTATTTAACTAAGAGTTAAATATAAATGTTAAGGATAATATAGTGACCCAAACTGGTCTAAAATATATTGGTTTAAAGTATTTTGACCCATCTCCACCTTAGCCTAGAAATAAGTCACTTTGGAGCCATTATAAATCCAAAATGTATTTATTATAAAATAATATTTTATGTTTTTCCTAAGGTGCCCATCACCCCTCTTATAAAAGGGAACTCCCCCTTCTCTCTAATTCACACCTTCGTAGCCTTTGTTCTCGGCCAACACCTGAACATATATTCTCTAAAATTCCCTCACTTCAACATAGAGGCCTTCGTTTGATCATAAAGCCATCTTGAGGAGCCCTTTAGATCAAATCAATAGAAAGAACCTGAAGAAGAGGTAATGTTTTCACCACCCTCTTTCAAGTTCCTTTCTTCTTCCACTTCTTCCTTATTTGTTATTTTCATTATAAAATAATAAATCCAGTATATTCTATATTCTGTGATGTTATTAAAAATATGGTACAACTATATTTAGTATTCTATCCATCCTTTTAATGACATGTCACCATATGTGCGTACGTACGACCTACCGTCTCCACGTCGCGGTGTAATTGTTATTCAATACATTATTATTTGGATGGGTATGATAATGATGTGTAATTTATGTACATAATAAATATAACATGACGATGATTCTGTATATATGCTATACCATCCAATTATATATTATTTTAATATCAAAGTAATGATATTGTCGCTCGTGCTTACGTATGGACTACCGTCTCCACGAACGCAATGAGATTCATTCCCCATCGTATCCATTCAAGAATAATTTTCATTTTATGGTTAAAAATAATTTTTAAAGACTTAATATAATTATGGATTCGAATAATATACATCCCATCCATAACAAATATGGCTCACATAACAATTAATATAAAGGAAAATGAATCTTTTAACACCTGAAACGACGATAATACTAAGATGTTATTAACAAATCAATGTTAAAGGATCATATATGATATCATATTAATGTAAATGATTCTGGTATAATTCAATAACAGTTATTTCACCATGATACAGGAGGTTAACATACCCTCGACCAAGGAAAACGTTCAATGTAAGGGGTTTTTATCTCACTTTTAATTCCGTGAGATTTCCATTGTTCTCCATTTATTTATTGCATGTGGTGTGTGTACTACCCATGATTGTATTAATTATGTAATATATATTAATTTATGGATATTTACATCATTATTGTATGATCCTTCTTTCATGATTTTATGTTTTTTATGTCACTAAATCAATATGGGAATTTGAAATTTCAATTTCCACTCATACGGCTTTACGCATACTTCATTGATTATTTTACTCCAAGATTAGGTGTGGAATCACTATTCTTTTGATTATGTCATAATTTCCACTCCCCATTCTATGGATATACTTTTGATACACATAATCACTCCATTTATAAATTCTCATGTCATCTATGTGAACATGATAAGAATAATTTTTACTCAATCTCTATTTGTTGAGTTAAATATCCAATTCATTTGTGTTGTTTTTAAAAGAATTTATGTGAGTGTACTATGATTGATTTAAAATTAATATCCAATAATATTGAGTATGTTTATACTTTTCACACATAATTATGTCATTTATTTACCCTTAACCTAAGGATATGGTATTTATAAGAGATTTTATCTCAATTTACATTCAATTGAGACTTTTTGTTGTTATACACAAAATCACTTTTATATGGTGTATATAATGTTCTTTGACATAGTATATCATGAATCCCTCTATTATCATGATATTAAAAAGTTTTGATTTCCTCAATTATTTTAATTCAAGTTTCTTTGTTTTGGTTAGGAATTCTAACAAAAATATCATTTTAAATGTTTTAAAGATGTATTATTCTAAATCTTTCTCATTAATTTCCATGTTTTAAAAATAGTTTGAATGATTTATTTATATGGACATTAATTTTTTAAAATTAAACCTCCTTTTAAAAGTTTCAATGTGGTATGGAAAACATTGATTCAAAAATCTATTTTTAAATGGATTCTTGAAAAATAGTGTGACTTTTAAATGTTTTCAAGAAAAAGGGGATATTTCTCTCAAATATTTTTGATGATTATTTTAATCTATGTCAATATCCTTCATTATTCTTGATTGAGGTTTATCTGTTACAATAAAATCTTACATATTGTATTGAATGAGTTATGTTTGATTGTGGATGTGTTTTTATACCATATATGATTTTTTGATAAAGTATTGAAATTTCTTATGCTAGTTTCAATACGGATGTTTGTTTTATGTTTCAAAATTTTTATATGAGGAATGCAATGGACTTAGTACGTGATGGGTGGAGCCCGCTATAGCTCCTCGATGCATCGGTAGTTCTCATGATACAATCAAGTGTCTTGGCACAAGGCCTTGATAAAATATTATTTGATGTCTTGGCACAAGGCCTTGACTATGCGGTTACGGTAGTCTGGAATTATTTATTCTATCATTATGAAAGTGGTTATTGATAATTCATGTGATTATTCCACTAGTAGAATATCCATGTGAATAATTAAATGGCATTATTTCTTTTTATTTTTTTTCATATTATGCTGATGTTCAAATTTAAAAGGCTTTTGTTTTAGTTATACATTTCCTTAAATGTTTATTCATATTTATGAATGTTTATGCTATATTGTTATCCTTACTCGGAATCTAAGCTCACCCCTTTCTATGTTTTATTTTTCCCAGGATGCGAAGAAGTATTATATGAATGACCTGCAGGGATAGTATGAGGGGATATGAGTGTGGTCAATAGAGACAAGATGGTGTTGTAGTTTTCATTTTATGAGGTAATGTAAGACTTATGAATGTATCTAGTAATTCCAAGGCTACTAAACTAATCGGTATTTCAAGACTTGTTCTTTTGTGATAATGCCAATGATATTTAATAATGTATCGAATCAAGGTAATTGGGGTCGGGGTGTTACAGTTGGTATCAGGGGAAGTTTAGTACAAACCTTTGAAGTTAGATTTAGATAAACTCTGATTAGAGCACATAGACCTAAGATGGAATTTTAGGATTAGTATATAATAACTTCCTATAATATTTATATTGCATAAATTTTGTGAGTTTTCCATGAAATGCATCCATGTTTGGATACAAACAAGTAGAGGCGGCTCAAGAACAGATGTACCTAGGGGTAAAACCTGAAAACACCTCTTTGAGCTACACTCAAATGGGAACTAGTGCACGACAACGGGCCTTGCTGCACTCTTGGTTACGACTCTCCCGGGGGATATGCTTAGTATAATTTAAATTTTCATTACAAATCTATTTTAATTATTTTAATATAAGATTAGAATAAATGTCCTTGGTTAATCCTAAGGTGTTTCAAATTGGAAATATGGTGCCATGATATTTTCTAAATGACTTTATGATTACTATTACTCATAGAATGCTTTCAGGTTTTAGTTAATGTCTAGAATCCAAGGAAGTCATAGTAACTTTGAGAATGATGTACAAGGTGGGAATGATGGTGGAAATGAGAAACAAAATAGAATCTTGATATGCGTAAAAGATATCGTGTTCATGAAAAATTTGTTTTCAAAAAACATGATCAAGAACATATATATTAACCAATTCCCAGAATCAACAAAGAAGAGAAAGGTGATGAATGATAAGAGCTTTAGTAGTGGAGACCACGGAGAAAAGAATCCTCAATTTCCATCATGTAGGAAATGTGGAATGAGACACCTAGGAAAGTGCCTCAATGGAAAAAATAAATTCTTTACTTGCGGGAAAGAAGGACATAAAGTGGTGAATTTCCAAGGAAAAACGAAGAGTATTATGGAAGGAAATAAAAATGGTCCCAAGAATCAATTTATAGTCATTTTCAGTAAATATAGGGGACCTGGACCTTACCCGAGTGAATGCCCTATTCTATAGGATATTTTCATGGTCAAAGAAGATGCTATGTAAAACTAAATGGTTGGCGAAATGTTTAAAAGTATTATTTCTCCTTATTGATGGGATTAATTTGGAATAATTTTCTCTCGTATTTGTAACCCTACCGTTCCCCATGTGAGAATGATATTTCAGGAAGACTTATATTTTCTCTTGTGTAAATAGTTATAAATAACCATTTAGTTTTATATGATCATTGGGTTTGAGGAAATTACAAGTAATTATATTTTGGGATGAAAATGCAAGGTATGTGATAACATTTGTGGTTAAATTATGATATGGTTATTTTGGAGAATTTATCTCATTTTGGTAATGTTATAAAATATAGTTTTTGAAAAAGGACAACGCAAAGACCGTGTGACAAACCATCGTGTTGGACAAAGATGTGGGAATCGAATCCACAACAAAAGTGCTATTGGTATTTATCGCCTACCACTAGACTATGTGAAGTCCTTGGTTAGTGAGACTAATTATTTTTATTTAAATGATTTTATTGATCAATAATAAGTTGATTTGGGTTCTTATGTCTTATCAAATGAATACCCTTAGTATAGAAAAATGATTTGGTGATTATGTGATAAATGTTATTTTGGAAGACATTCACCCTGTTGGGAACACTATATGCCTATGGAAAATATAATACTATGAGATTTCATTTAAGGAGTAATGGTAGATTTTTTATCTATGTTTTTATTGTGGATTTATAGTGATTTTGGTTATTTATAGAAATTATTAACCTATAATAGAGAATATGTGATTAGGTTAATTACTTTTATGTATGTGACTTTAAGGGTAGTAGATGTCATTTGGAGATATACTTTAATGTGGAAGACTACATGACCAAATTATTCTATGTTCTGGGTTTCAATATTAGTTTGGATTATATTGAATGATATTAAGAACAATTGTTTATTGAATGGTATTGATTTAACTTTGGGGTATTGTAGGTTTAATTTTAAAAATTAAGATTAGTGTTTCTTTCTCTAAAATAATATCATTTTTGGGGATTATCTGATATTGTACTAACCATTTTGGTTTGGATTAATCTCTAAAGACAAGGTAAATATATAGTCTATCCTTTCTGAATCATGTGATTCTCTAGAATTTGGTTCTAGCTCTTCCGGTGTGACCAAGTCATCCTGAATAATCATTAATTAAAAAAATGAGTTAGTAGTAGAAATTTATTAAAGAATGAAACTCTACTTAAAAAGTAAGTATATCTATTTATGTTCTTGGTAAATATCTTTAAATAAATTCCTCATCTTTATGAAATTTAACTTAACAAAACATTGTCTGTTTACTTTTCCCACTGGGAAACTAATGATCGTTTGTCCTATAACAAGTTTGTGGTTTTCTTGTTGTTAAATTTCTCCTGATCATGTTTTCTATCCCTCTCCATCAGAACTTGACACTTAGTTTATCATCCTTATCCACATTTTTCTACATGGAATCCTAGTATAGGTTATCTCTCATGGCCTTTGTACTTCTCTTTCTTTATTTTAAAGTGATAGTTTTATTTGCCCTTTTTCCGATGTGGGAATTTCCATTATATTCCCAAGCCCAATTTTAAAAATTGCGAGGACACAATTTATTGATGGAGGGGAGAATGTAAAACCCCAAGCTTCCATGGTATGCTTCTCTTTGAATAATACAGTAGCGTGTGTTGTACAGAACATCGAGTTCTAACACACCACAACCAATCAAACTAACTGTTATGAATATTAATACTCACTTTTTGAAATTATATAAATTTTATCTGTCAAAATGTACTTCATTTTTGGATTCAGAATATCGAAATTATCTTAGGGTGAATTTTGGGTATTTTTTTGAAAACTTTAAATTTATGACAAATAGTGAAAAACACTGAGTTATAGTTTAAAACCAAATTTTTATTTAAATAATTATTTACTTTATTTAAATTTATTTAAGGTCAAAATAGACACATAATACCTATGTATGTTCAATTTAATTCATTGGAGTCAATTTATAATAAAAATAGATATATAAAAATTTCTTAGAACTTTTCACCGTCTTTTACCCATCTCCTATGAGAATTTTAAAATTCACATAAAACTTAATTTTACCACTTCTGTGAGTGGAATTTCACAAATCCGAAAAACACGGTTAATATCAAGGAGTAAAATGTGGTTTATTAGGATAAAAATAATTTTTGGTGAATAGTACCATTTTACTTTTATTTACCATGGTTCAAAGTAAGATGGGTAATTAAGGGTTAAAATGATATTATTATTATCCTAACTCATTATCTAATTCTATTGGATAATTATAATTCGACCAAAAGCAACCATAGGAATAAAATAGGAACATTTTTGGTCCACTTGGATTAGATTAGGATATTTATAATTATTTAATTCAAAGAAGAGTTAAAAGAGTTAAAATCAATGTCTAATAACTAATTTTTTTAATATAGAGTTATACATAAGATAAAATATATTAAAAATATTAATTATAAATATAAAAATATTTCCTACCAAATGGTTTTTAATTTATAATTTTTATACATTAAATAATGTAATTTATTTTTGACACAATGGTGATGTAGTAATTACCTAACTAATGAAATATTAAAAAAATTGATATTATAAATATCCAAATAAATGTAATTTTAAACTTTTTATGAATCCCACTAATATTATAGTTTAATATGACTTGTTAGTATTGCATAAACGAATTTTTTTGAATTAATAAAGTTGTTAAAACTTTAAAAAATATCATTAATTAAATAGTGTCAAAATTGATATAAAGGAGTATTTAAAACAAATATTATATTATTAATTGATATTATATTCCTAAAAATATAAGGATCGAACAAATGACTTAGATAAGGTTATATATATTAATAATGAACCACTTGTGGTTCTATTAGCTTGTTATAGTAAGTTTATTAACCATATAATATAAAAAACAAAGAGACAAGCTAAATGTTAAACTATTTAACTAAGAGTTAAATATAAATGATAAGGTTAATATAGTGACACAAATTTGTCTAAAATATATTGGTTGAAAGGATTTCTACCCATCCCCACCTTAGCCTTTAAATAAGTCACTTTTTAGCCATTATAAACTGAATATTAATTCATTATAAAATAATATTTTACGATTTTTCTAAGGTACCCCTCACCCTTCTTATAAAATGGAACTCCCCCTTCTCTGTAATTCACAACATCAATGCCTTTTGGATTGGCTAAAACCTATCCAAATATTCTCTCAACATCACTCGTTTCAACCTAGAGGCCTTAGTTTGATGAGAAATCCAACCAAAGGAGCCCTTTTGATCAAATCAAAAGGAAGAACCCGAAGAAGAAGTAATGTTTTCACCTCCCTCTTTCAAGTTCCTTTCTTCTTCCACTTATTCCTTCTTTGTTATGTCCATTATATAAAAATAACTCCAGTATATTCTATATACTATGATGTTATTTAAAATATGGTACAACCATATTCAGTATTCTATCCATCCTTTGAATGACATGTCACCATATGTGCTTACGTACGGCCTACCGTCTCCACGTGGTGGTGGAATTGTTATTCAATAAAATATTATCTAGATGGGTATGATAATGGTGTGTAATTGATGTAAATAATAAATCTAACATGATGATGATTCTTTATATATTATATACTATCCAATTATATATTATTTTAAAAACAAAAGAATGATATTGTCGCTCGTGCGTACGTAGGGACTACCGTCTCCATGAACGCGATGAGATTAATTCCCCATTGTATCCATTCAAGAATAATTTTCATTTTATTGTTAAAAATAATGTTTAAAGACCTAATTTCATTCTGGATACGAATAAGATACATCCCAAACATGACAAATATATCTCACATAACAAATAATATAAAGCAAAATGAATCTGTTAACACCCGAAACGATGATAATACTAAGAAATTATTAACAAATCAATGTTAAAAGATCATATATGATATCATATTAATATATATGATTCTTGAATAATTCAATAAAAATTATTTCACTATTATATATGTGGTTAACCTACACTTGACCAAGGAAAAATTACAATGTAAGGGGTTTCTATTCTCACTTTTAATTCCGTGAGATTTCAATTGTTCACCACTTATTTATTGCATGTGGTGTGTGTACTTCCTAGGATTGTATTCATTGTGTAATATACATTAATTTATGGATATTTACATCATAAGTGTATGATACTTCTTTTATTGGTTTATGTTTCTTAAGTTACCAAATCAATAAGGGAATTTGAAATTTCAATTTCCATTCATTCGGCTTTACGCATACTTCATTGGTTATTTTACTCCATGATTATGTGTGGAATCACTATTCACTTGGTTATGAAAAACTTTCCACTCCCCTTTCTGTGGATATAATTTTGACACACCTAATCACTCCATTGAGAAATTCTCAAGTCATCGATATGAACTTTATAAGAGTAATTTTAACTCAATCTCAATTTGTTGAGTTAAATATCCAATTCATTGGTGTTGTTTTTACAAGAATATGTGTGAGTGTCCTCTGATTGTTTTACACTGAAAATCCAATCATATTGAGTGTATTTATATTTTTCAAACATAATTATGTCGTTGATTTATCCTTAACATAAGGATGTGGTATTTATAAGAGATTTCATCTCAATTTACATTCCATTGAGACTTCATTGTTGTTATACAAAAAATCACTTTTATATGGTGTATACAATATACTTTTACATAGTATATCATGAATCCATTTAATCTTAGGATATTACCAAGTTTTTATTACCTAATTTTTTTGAATTCAAGTGTCTCTCTTTTGGTTAAGAACTCAAACAAAAATATCATTTTAAATGTTTTAAAGATGTATTATTCTATATCTTTCTCATTTATGCCCATGTTTTAAAAATAGTTTTAAAGATTTATTTATATGGAAATTAAAATTTTAAAATTAAAACTCATTTTAAAAGTTTCAAATTTGTATTGGACACTTTGAATGAAAAATATATTTTTAATGTCTTCTTAACAAATAGTGTGACTTTTAAATGTTTTCAAGAAAAAGGGGATATTTCTCTTAAATAGTATTGATTATTTTTTTCATCTATGTAAATATCCTTTATTATTATTGATTGAGGTTAATCTATTACAAAAAAATCTTCCATATTGTATGGAGTGAGTTATGTTTGTGTTGAGTCAATAAGGTTTTCCTTATGACTTTTCCATTCCTTCTTGTTTTGAAAATCACAAACACCTTATCTTAAGGAAAATTGCTTTCTTAAGGAAAATTGTTTATCTTAAGGAAAATTGCTTTCTTAAGGAAAATCGCTTTTATAAGGAAAATCGCAATTATAAGAAAAAATGTTTTCTTAAGGAAAATCGCTTTTATAAGAAAAATTATCCTTATCATATTTTCATCCATATTTTTCTTAAGTATGAGATTCAGATTCATTTTCTCGGAATCATTGAAACTTCGATATAAGTCATTCTGTTTTAGGATTCGGATTCTGGATAAGAACTAAGGAAGTTTCATTCCGAATTCCGGATATGAACTCTGACTATGTTCTATTCCAGATTCAGGATACGAATTCTGAAGAAGAATTCTCATTACGAATTCTAATGAAGAAATCTCATTCCAAATTCCCGTTACGAATTCTAATGACGAATTCTCATTACGAATTCTGATAAAGAATTCTATTTACGAATTCTGATGAAAAATTCTCATTACGAATTCTGATGACGAATTCTCATTACGAATTCTGATGACGAATTCTCATTAAGAATTCTGATAAAGAATTCTCTTTATGAATTCTGATGAAGAATTCTCATTACGAATTCTGATAAAGAATTCCCGTTACAAATTCTGATGACGAATTCTCATTACGAATTCTGATGACGAATTCTCATTACAAAATTCTAATGAAGAATTCTCATTACGAATTCTGTTGACGAATTCTCATTACGATTTCTGATGACGAATTCCAATTCTGAATTCTCATTCCGAATTCACCTATTAAACAAGAATTGTGTATCTTTGTTTTATACACCCTGAATTAATTCAGACTCCGAAAAATATCTTTGTTTGACTCCGAACTTTTATATTTCTTACACATCTAAAATTTGTCTACTCTTTACTATTGTTACTTACACTCCGAACCTTCACTTTGAAGTTTTCATTCTGAACTTTTATGTTAGAGTTTAAAACAGTGTCGTACATTCTGTTACATTTGTTTTGTTATAAAACGATGTCGTCTGTTTTGTTATAAACTAACCGTTGTCTAAGTGACACGTGTATAGGTCCCTCCGATCTTTAAGGAAAATATGACCATTGAAGAAGGAGCTGACCTTACCTATAAATAGGATCTCATTTGAAAGAGCTCGTAGCTGTTGCAAAACTGATGACAAATGAACAACTTGGTTTTGTGCCTACATGATGTTGAAGTGATTTCTAGAGAGAGAGACTCTTATTAAATCTCAAAGCTTCGTGCGAATCTGAATGTTGGTGATTACATTCGAGGGCTTCCGGGGATAGGAAGACAGAGGTGCCGACTACCTTAAAGTTCGAGGGCTTCCTTGCTGAGGAAGACAGAGGTTGCCAACTACCTAGAAGTTGAGGTCTTGCGGGGATAGCAAGACAGAGACTCCGATCTTCGTATCGAGGGCTTACCCTGGTGTGGGTAAGACAGACTTGCTTGAAAGTATAAATCAAGGAACCTTTATCCAAGGTTGTTGGATACCCTTCTCTTTGGGTTAAAAGACTTATATCTTGTTACTAGTAGTTCTACTACTTGTTTATATTCCGCTGCATTTTGTATTATAAGGAAAGTATAACTTTCTTATACTTCCTTATTTGTACTCTGTTTCATTTAGATTCTATATGCTTTAAGGTATAATCTCATATTGTAATCTTTTGATTAAGTTTCAATTTCCGGAACCATATTTCCGGAACCCTCATTCGGAATCTCTTTCCTAGTTTACATTCGGTGATAAGAGGTGTTGTGAATTTGCTTAGTTTAACTTTGTTAAACTTAGAATTTTCCTTTAATTAAGGAAAACATAGTTATTCTTAACTAACTTTAAAAGTTCCAAAGGAATTTTTAAAGTATACAATTCACCCCCCCTCTTGTATATTGAGAATCTCATACTATTTTTCGATCCTACAATTGGTATCAGAGGTTGGAAACCTCTTACTCTATACCAATCTTACATTTGGTATCAGAGCCAGGTCTCTGAAATACTTGTACTCACATTCAAGTTTTTCTTGCTTACTTTTCATTCCGAAACTTTTCCCATTCCGAACTTTTCTCATTCCGAACTTTGTTATTACGATTCTTTGCTACTAACAAGTTTGTGTGCAAAGTTATTTCTAGTATGTCAGGAATTAATGTTGGATCAATTGACAATCTGAATCCTACAAGACCACCTATATTTGATGGTAATGACTATGAGTACTGGAGAGATCGTATGAAGACTTTTGTTATTAATACCGGAGTAGACAACTTTGTTATGCTTACTGGTGATTATAAAATTCCTGACAAGGAAGTCAGAACTTTCACTAACCAGGAAAAGCAAGAATATCAACTCAACTATAAGGTACGCAATACTTTACTATGTTCAATGACCAGAAACATATATAGCCAAATTTCTTCTTGTGAAGCAGCTAACTGTATATAGAAGAAGTTAGAAGTTACACACTTTGGTACTTCAAGGTGATTGAGACTAGAAGAGTTATGCTTAGAGATGAATATCATGGAATCAATTTTCCTTATGGAGAACCTATCTGTAAAGTTCAACAAAGATTTATGACTATCGTCAACAGTCTACAATCTATGGGAGAGAAAGGTTTAGATGATGAAGCTCTTGTGGACAAGATAATTGATATTATGCCCAATGAGTGGGAAACCAAGAGAACAACTATAGATGAGAACAGGAAGGTAACTCAAATTACTCTTGATGAATTATTTGGAACTCTTCTACAACACTAAACTAGAATGAAGAGAGATGCTGACAACATCAAGAAGAAGAATGGAAATGGTACTGTTTCTTTTAATACAACTTCAAATCAGATGAAAGCTAAGACTCCTGAGAGATTAACCAGATCCAAGTCTATGAAAGTTATTTTCCAATCCGAATCAAGTGAGAGTGAAGTCTCAGAAAATGAATTAGCAAATCTTGCTTGAAGTATGAACAAGATAGCTGGGTAGAGAAATTTTCAATCTAAGTATAAGAAAAAGGAAAGGAAAGATAAGAAAGATGGAGAAGTTACTTGTTATGAATGTAAGAGATCTGGACATATTAGACCATATTGCCCTATGCTCAAAAAAAAAGAAAGGAAGGAAACACATTCAGACAGGAATAGGAAGAAGTATTATAAAGCTAAAGCTAAGAAAGTTCTGAAAGCCAATGACACCTAGAGTGCCAGTGGTGGTGACTCTTCAGATGAATCTTTTGATTATGAATCTTCAGGACAAAAAAATCTTGGTCTTATAGCCAGATTACCTATTGATAATCATTGTTTTATGGCTAAGGTATGAAATGCTGAATCATTGACCAATGTTTCTTTAAATTCTAATGATAGTAAGTATTATAACTCTTCTGATGAAGAATCATCTTCTAATGAGGAAAATACATTACCTACTTATGAATAAGTCTCTAGGTTTGCTGAACTTCTTGAAATTGAGAATTCCAAACTCAACAAGAAACTTGATAAGGCAAACTCTAGGAATTCTATTCTTACAAAAGAGATATCAGATCTTTCTAAAGATCTTGATAAGAAAAATGCTGATTTTGAAAGTATTTCAAAAAATCTTGAGGAAGTAAGTTCTGAGAAGAAAAAACTTTCTAAAGAATTAGAAAAAGAAACTTCTAAGAAAAATGTTTTCGAGACTAACTCTAGTTCTAAAACTAATGATTTTGAGGATAAAAACTTGTTTGTATAACTCAAGTCCGAAATTTTTTCCTTAAAGAAATGTTTATCAAACTTTACCCAAGGTAAGGAAAATTTTGATAAGATGTATTCCCAAATACTACCTTTAAGAAATAAATCTGGATTTGGTTATACCCATGCAAAACCTATTTTCAGTAACAATTATTTTGTTCCTCAAAGTGCCCCATTTTGTACCAAGTGTCAATGTGGTGGTCACTGGGCAAAGAATTGTTCCTTAAACAAAACCCAATCTCTAGGATTTCACAAAGCTTACTTTTCTAAGAATATGTGGGTTCCTAAAATTTTATTGTCTGGAAATCTCGGATCCAAACAAATTTGGATTCCCAAAGTATAATTTTCTTCTTGATTTCAGGATAATAAAGAAAGTACCAGCAACAATACATGGTACATGGATAGTGGATGTTCCCGAAACATGACTGGTAACAAAAGATTTTTTGAAAAGATTATCAAAACGAAAGGAGGAAAGGTAACTTTCGAAGACAATGCTAAGGGAGAGATTGTTGGTATTGGTAATATTGTTCATTTAGGTAAAACCTTGATTTCAAATGTTCTTTTTGTTAAGGGTTTTAAGCACAACCTCATTAGCATAATTGAGTTATGTGATGAAGGTTACCTTGTGAATTTTAGGAATGATAAGTGTTTAGTTTACAATTCCAAGGAAGAATTTATTCTCTCAGCCAACAGTAAAGAGAATGTTTACACCTTAAACTTAGAAGACCTAAGAAGCCAAGATTTACCTTGCCTAAGTGCAATAGAAGATCGTTCTTGGTTATGGCATAGAAGATTAGGACACTGTAATATGAGAAACCTATGTAAACTCTCTAAGAAGAAACTAGTTAAGGATCTACCGGAGCTTAGATTTGATTCTTCTAAAGTTTGTGATCCTTTTCAATATGGAAAGCAACATAAATCTAGTTTTAAGTCAATCGGTGATGTCTCAACAACTGATGCATTACAGTTAGTGCACATGGATCTTTTTGGTCCAACACAAACTGGAAGTATTGGAGGCAAATACTATGTGTTTGTTCTGGTTGATGATTACACTAGATTTACATGGGTCTATTTTCTAGCAAAGAAATATGAAGCTTTTTCCTATTTCAAAAGTTTTAGAGCTAAAGTTAAAAATGAGAAAAACCTTCCATTGAATGCTATTCATAGTGATCATGGAGGAGAATTTCAAAATTCTGATTTTGAAACTTTTTGTAGTAAGAAAGGTATTACTCACAATTTTTCAGCACCTAGAACTCCACAACAGAATGGTGTAGTTGAAAGAAGAAATAGAATTCTTCAAGAGATAACTAGAACCATGTTGAGTGAATATTCTATTGCTAGACATTTCTGGGATGAAGCTGTAAGTACTGCTTTCTATACTATAAATCGAGTTTTGATTAGACCTTTTCTTAATAAAACTCTTTATGAGTTATGGAATGGTAGAAAACCAAGACTCTCCTACTTCAAGGTGTTTGGTTGCAAAGTATTCATTTTGAATACTAAAGACAACTTACATAAATTCGCACCAAAGTCTGATGAAGGAATTTTCTTAGGATATTCCACAACCTTTAAGGCTTATAGAGTTTTTAATAAAAATACTTGTACTGTTGAGGAAACAGTACATTTGAAATTTGATGAGTCTGATCCTTTTGTTTTTAAACCATCTCAACTTACGTCTTCGGATGTATTTTCAAAAACTGATTGTCAACCTTTGATAGAAGAACCTTCTGATAAGGAAATTGTTCTAGAAGATACTTCTGAAACATTTACCCCAGAAGACTTTCTACCCTATGTTGATGAACAGGTTTTACAAAACCCAAGTCAGGTGTTTCTTAAGAATCATCCCAGTGATAGTATCATTGGTGATGTAAACCAACCTGTAAGGACTAGAAGTTCCTTAAGAAATGAAGTAGAACATCTAGCATTTCTTTCCCAATTAGAACCTAAAAGCACTGATGAAGCTTTAGGGGATGATGATTGGATTAAAGCCATGCAAGATGAACTAAATGAATTTGAAAGGAATAAAGTCTGGACCTTGGTTGAAAGACCTAAGGAAACTTCTGTTATTGGAGTAAAATGGGTTTTCAGAAATAAATGTGATGAAAATGGAGTCATTGTTAGAAATAAAGCTAGACTTGTTGCTAAAGGCTATAATCAACAAGAAGGAATAGACTATGAAGAAACCTATGCTCCAGTAGCTAGACTTGAATCTATTCGTATTCTACTTGCCTTTGCAGCATTCTTTAATTTCAAACTTTTCCAAATGGATGTGAAATGTGATTTTCTTAACGGTTATGTTCAAGAGGAAGATTTTGTTGAACAACCTCCTGGCTTTGAAGATACAAAACATCCTGATCATGTTTTTAGACTTACCAAAGCTTTGTATGGCCTTAAACAAGCCCCATGAGCATGGTATGATAGACTCACTGGATTTTTGCTTTAAAATAACTATGTTAAGGGAAATGCAGATCCAACCCTTTTTATAAAAAAAGATAAGAAAATTTTTTTGATTGTTCAAATTTATGTTGATGACATTATATTTGGTTCAACTCAGCAATCTTTGACTGACTCTTTTTCTAGTCTAATGAAATCTGAGTTTGAAATGAGTATGATGGGTGAGTTAACATTTTTCCTTGGTTTTCAAATTTCTAAAAAACCAGAAGGAACCTACATATCTCAACATAATTATATTAAATATCTTCTTAAAAAGTATGGTTATGACAACACTAAGAGTATAAGTACACCCATTGGTACCTCAAACTCTTTAGATCTTGACGAAGCTGGGAAACCAGTAGATCAAACATCTTTTAGAGGTATGATAGGAAGTCTACTATACTTAACAGCTAGTCGACCTGACTTAATGTTCTCAGTATGCTTATGTGCAAGATATCAATCCAATCCCGAGGAATCTCACTTAAAGGAAGTAAATAAATTTTTTCGCTACCTTAAGGGAACCATGGATCTAGGATTATTTTATACTTCTGGAAATGATTTTGTTCTAAAAAGCTTTTCTGATGCTGACTTTGGTGGATGTAGAATGGATAGAAAAAGTACATCCGGAACTTGTTATTTATTAGGAGATTCGTTAGTTTCTTGGTCCTGCAAGAAGCAACATTCTGTAGCACTCTCCACTACTGAAGCTGAATATGTAGCAGATGGAAGTTGTTGTGCACAAGTTTTGTGGATGCAACACACACTCACAGACTATGGCTTGAGTTTTACCAAAACTCAAATTTTGTGTGATAACACAAGTGCCATTGCCCTCAGTAAGAACCCTGCACATCACTCACGTGCAAAACACATAGATATTAGGCATCACTTTCTTAGGGATCACACACTCAGAGGAGATATTATTCTTCAGTTTATCGGAACACAAGATCAAATTGCTGATATTTTCACAAAATCTTTTCCTTCTGATAGATTTGAATATATTAAATAGAAGTTAGGAATGATAACCGTAAGGTAATCTTTCTTAATTAACTTTCTGTTGAAAAAATCTCCTTACAGTAATAAACTCCTTTTCATAGGGGGAGTACATTTGATTGGTTGTGTAACAAAGTTTTTCAAAATTTTGTTTTCAAACTTTTCAGAACGAAGATTTCCGGAATAGAACTTTCGGAACTAAAATTTTCCAAAATGAACATTCTCGTACAGAATACTTCTGGAATGGAAGTGTTCGAATTGAAAATTTCCGGAATGAAAATTTGGTACTAAAAGTTTCATAAAGGAATTTTCATACCAAATTCTTCGTAATGTATTCTTCGTACTAAGTTCTTCGTACTGTTTTTTTCCTTAAAGTTTGTTTTTTGTACTGAGTTTTCCGTAATGAGTTTTTCGTACTAAGTTTATTTTTCATAGTAAATTTTTGTGAAATCTGCCATTACGAATAATCCTCGTCAGCCAATCCGAAAGGTATGATTTCCCTACTCAAGTTTTCGTAGTCATATTTTATTTGCTGGAATTTTCTTGTACTAAGTTTTCGGATTATAGTTTTCCTAACTCTATGTTTTAATAAAAACCTCAAAAAGATCGGATTCAAGCTTTCAACCGTCAAATCTGATCTCAGCTCATTCTAACCGTTAGATCAACTATGGAATGTGAACTATCATCTCGTTGCCTATATAAAGGGGACCCAATACTCGTCCCACATCGTTCTCAAGCTCTCGCATCCCGAATCTCTGTCTCTCTGATTTAAAGCCGTTCCGAACTTCAGTATTCTCTATTCCGAACTTCTCAGAGGACTTCAGATCCAAATGTCTGCGGAGTTAGCATCTCAAGAAATGCCATCCACTAAGCCTATTTCGCAATGGTTAGTTTACAATGAAAGGTTAGTCCATCCGGTTTTCTTCAGCAACTACGATTCTATCATTTCAAAGAATATCAAGTTAAATGGCTGGGAAGATGTTGCGGTATCAAAAACCGGGAACCAAGATGAAGTATATTCAGTCTTACTTGTCGAGTTTTATGAGTCAGTTTCTTTCTTCAAGGAAGATAATAGGGAGAAGTTCTCTTTTAAGTTTTATGGAAAGACTTGCAAGCTTTCTCACACCAAGGCTGCAAGCTTGGTAGGGCTGTCTTATGAAGGAGAAGCCGAGTTTATTTCGCATGTGTTTCCAGACTCTAAGGGTAGCTTCAACAAGGAAAAGGCCTTAGAAACTCTCGGACTGGCTGATGACAAGGATCCGAAGATTGCAAGTCTATCTACAAACTTCCGGATTCTGGAGTTATGGGTGCAAGGACTTATCGTACCGAGGAAAGGTGATAAAGATAGCTTGAAGAAAAGTGAGATCTATATCTTAGAGTTCCTGATAAATCTAAGGAAGTTTAACTTGATGAAGCATATTCTTCTTACTATTGAAAATTTGAAGAAGGGGAATCTCAGAGCTCAAATTATTATGTATCCAGCAATCCTCTCCAAGTTGATTGTTCGGTGCCTTGAGTCTTTCAAGGAGGCTTGAAAATCTAAGACAAGAGTTTGTAAGATCATGCTGGTCAGCGATGGTACTCTTAAGAGAATGGATGTGGATTTCAACAAGGAAACTGGTGAATTCTTCGATTTTCCATGTCAAGAAGAAACGACTCCGAAAGCAGCTGAACCAGAATCATCTAAGACAGCAAGGAAGAGAAAGCTGAAAGAAGTGGAAGTACAAGCAGAGAATCCTAAGTCTAAGGAAGTCCTTTCCGCACCTCCAAAGCCTAAGAAGAAGAAAGCCTATCCTGATGAGGTTGTTACAAAGTGGAGAGATGATAAAGAGAAAAGGAAAGAAGGGGATCCGCAGTTCGGATTGGACTCTGCGGAGGCTAAGGCTTTGAAGGAGAAAACTGCTGATGAGCTTGAAAAACAAGCAAAACAAAAGAAGATCAAGAAGAAGATGTCTGAGGCTGAGGTAGCTCAGGCCTTTTTGAAATTCAATGAAATGGTTTCAGCCACTATTCCAGTTCCGAGATCTTTCTCATTGGAATCTCTACCTGAGACTCCAGGAAGAAATCTTGTTGCTCCGGAAGAAGCTGTTGCTAAGAATACTGAGGAGGTAGAGCAAGTTGAACAAGTGGAACAAGTAGAAGAGGGTGCTGAAGGAAGTGGTGAAACCAGAGATGTGCTGAAACAAGTAGATGATTACAAAGGGACACCTTCGGAACACTTATCACTCCGAACATCAGAAGCTGAATCTTCGAAGCTAGTTACTCCAGTAATGGAAGAAGAGAAAGGAGAAGAAGAAGTTGCCTATCATGGAGAAGAAGAACAACTTTTACATGATATTGCTCAGATGAAAAACGTAGTGGTTGGTATTCAGGAAGTTTCTGATGAGGAAGATAATGTTGTTCAAGTATCTGATAGTGAGAAGAGAACTCCGAAACAGGATTCAATTCCAGAAAAAGACAAGGGAAAGAAAATTCTTGCTGATACTCCGAGCTCAGAAGTAAGGAAGAGAAAGGAAGTTGGTAGCTCTTCAAAGAGAAATCTTGAACTTGTTGAAGAAGAAATTTCTCCTAGAAAAGTTTCGGATTCGGAGTCATCCTCGTTGGGGCATGACTTTGTTGTTCAGTCCTTAAAGAAGTTGGTGGGAACCATTCCGACCTTCTCTAGTATTGACTCAAGATGCCAGATGCTCCAACATGTGTTGAATCAGAAAACCGACTCCGTATCTGTGGTTATGGATAAGTGCGTTGAGATTGAGGATCAGTTCAAAACCTTCTTTGTTGGTTACGAAGATCATAAAAGATCTTGCAAAAGGATGACAAGCTGGTCGAAGAAGACTGTGGAAGAAATGAGGTTGCTTGATGAGTTTCAAGACAATGTTAGAGATGCCTTTGAGACCGAGGACAAGAAGATAAATGAGCTGACTTCCTCCTTTGATGAAAAGCTGACTGAAGAAAAGAACTTCCGGATCCAAGAAGTCAGGGATCTGAATGGGAAACTGAATTCTGTTTCTCAGAACTGGAAATTTGAAAGGGATCATCGGATCATTTTTGAATAAAGGATGAAGGCTCAAGACGAAAAGATCAAAGCTCAGGAAGAAAAGCTGAAATCCCAGGAAGAAAAAATTGAAGCTCAATCCGCAAGAATAGTGGTCTTAGAGAAGAAAGATGAAGAAGATCATAAAGACTTAAAGAAGATCAAGACTATTCTAAAGGGGATCATGTCAATGGAAAAAGATCCGAAATAACCTAATCCGATCTTTTTGTTCTATTCATTTTGTTGCTGAGATTTCAAATCTAATGAAAATTGTGTATCGAGTTTCCATTGTTGTCATTACTAATCTTTCAGGTACTTTGTTATTTTTTTCCATTCCCTCCAATTCTTTTTGAAAATCACAAAGGGGGATAAGGAAAAGATCCTTAAGAAAAAGAGGAACTCTAATAAGAGTTTATCAAAGGGGGAGAAAGAAAAAATACCCAAGGAAAAAGAACTCTAATAAGAGTTTGTTTAAGGGGGAGTTTTTCTTAAAGAAGACCTTATAAAATATCACTCCGGAAATATGAATACGATCCTTAGAGTTTCAAAGCCTAAGGGGGAGTTAGTCGTATTCATCTATATCATTAAAGCAAGGGAGATAAGCATTAATATGTTTCTTTCTTTTTAGAATTTTTTTTTGTAAGGATGTTTGTGCTTTCCAAAAAGGGGGAGATTGTTGAGTCAATAAGGTTTTCCTTATGAATTTTCCATTCCTTCTTGTTTTGAAAATCACAAACACCTTATCTTAAGGAAAATTTGTTTCTTAAGGAAAATTGCTTTCTTAAGGAAAATTGCTTATCTTAAGGAAAATTGCTTTCTTAAGGAAAATTGCTTTTATAAGGAAAATAGCTTTTATAAGAAAAATTGTTTTCTTAAGGAAAATCGCTTTTATAAGAAAAATTATCCTTATCATATTTTCATCCATATTTTTCTTAAGTATGAGATTTGGATTCATTTTCTCGGAATCATTGAAACTTTGATATAAAGCATTCTGTTTTAGGATTCGGATTCTGGATAAGAACTAAGGAAGTTTCATTCCGAATTCCGGATATGAACTCTGACTAAGTTCTATTCCAGATTCAGGATACGAATTCTGAAGAAGAATTCTCATTACGAATTCTAATGAAGAAATCTCATTCCGAATTCCCGTTACGAATTCTAATGACGAATTGTCATTACGAATTCTGATAAAGAATTCTCTTTACGAATTCTGATGAAAAATTCTCATTACGAATTCTGATGACGAATTCTCATTACGAATTCTGATGACGAATTCTCATTACGAATTCTGATAAAGAATTCTCTTTACAAATTCTGATCAAGAATTCTCATTATGA
The DNA here is from genome assembly GCA_963277665.1 of Viscum album. NCBI lineage: Eukaryota > Viridiplantae > Streptophyta > Magnoliopsida > Santalales > Viscaceae > Viscum > Viscum album. Next base: position 1,733,719,103 of record OY728119.1, on the reverse strand, counting down.
ATTCTGATAAAGAATTCCCATTACGAATTCTGATGACGAATTCTCATTACGAATTCTGATGACGAATTCTCATTACAAAATTCTAATGAAGAATTCTCATTACGAATTCTATTGATGAATTCTCATTACGATTTCTGATGACGAATTCCTATTCCGAATTCTCATTCCGAATTCACCTATTAAACAGAATTTGAGTATCTTTGTCTTATACACTCTGAATTAATTCAGACTCCGAAAAATATCTTTCTTTGACTCCGAACTTTTATATTTCTTACACATCTAAAATTTGTCTACTCTTTACTATTGTTACTTACACTCCGAACCTTCACTCCGAAGTTTTCATTCCGAACATTTATGTTAGAGTTTAAAACGGTGTCGTACATTCTGTTACATTTGTTTTGTTATAAAACGATGTCGTCTGTTTTGTTATAAACTAACCGTTGTCTAAGTGACACGTGTACAAGTCCCTCCGATCTTTAAGGAAAATATGACCATTGAAGAAGGAGCCGACCTTACCTATAAATAGGAGCTCATTTGAAAGAGCTCGTAGCTATTGCAAAACTGATGACAGATGAACAACTTGGTTTTGTAACACCCCAGGATTTCATAGTGTGTTATTTCTTAAAAATAATTCAATAACTTGCACTAAACGCAACACCGAGTTCAATCACACCATGACGTACAAAAAAAAAGCCATTAAAAGAGGTCATGAATAGTATTAACAACATTTTGAACTTTATATAATCCTTATAATTTTAGAATCCCTATTATGAGTTTCTTAGACATAATGCAAGAACAGATTCATTTTCAGTATTGCACTTTTATCAACCTTAATAGTGAAACCTTTTTAAATAAAATATTTTAAACTATCTGAATAAATTGGGACATCAAAAAAATTTTTAAATGAAACGTCCCAAGCTTCCACGGTACGCTTTCCTTTGAATAAACTAGTAGCGTGTGTTGTACGCAACCTTGAGTTTTAACACACGCCACAACCAATCAAACTAGCCGTTATGAATAGTAATACCTAAATTTTGAAATTATATATATTTTATATTTTAAAATGGACTTCATTTTTGGATTCAGAATATCAAATTTATCCTAAGGTGAAATTTTGGTACTTTTCGGATAACTTTCATATTTTGATGAATAGTGAAAATTACTAAATTTTAATTAAAAACAACTTTTTTAATCAAAATAATTAATAGTGATAAATTATGAATTTTAGTAGTTTTAAAGTATATTTAGAATATATTTTTACCATTTAATATAATGTTGGTCATTGGACATAATTTTACAATTAAACCGAACATAAACAAGTGTCAATCTTTTGATAGTTATTATCTCTTAAAAACACGCTTTTTGTTTTGACAGTGGGAATTAATTTTAAATTAATTTCTGCCACTTCTGTGTTTTGAATTTAGAAAAATGGATTCCATATTTGGAATCAGGATTTCCAAATTGTGTAAATAGGTAACTTTTATTTTTAGACATTTTGAATAATTACTGTGGTAAATATTTTATTTACCATGGTTAAGGGTAAATCCGGTAAATAAGGGTTAAAAAATAATATTATAATAATACAAAATTACCCTAAAACGTGTCCTAACCTTATTGGTGGACACATACCCGACCATGATCATCCTTGGGTCAATTTGGGGACCCCTTGGAGCCACTTGTATGTGGTAGGGACACTTTATTTTAATAAAGTTAAAATAAAAATAAAAATGGCATAAGCTTACATCTTTTAGAAGAACAATTTTTACATAGGGATATACATGTTGGAGTTTCGATTATAAATATTCATTAGAAAGATAAAAAGATTTCCTACATAATGATATTTTATTTATAATTTTTAGACATCAAATAAGTTAAATTATTAATGACACAATAGTGATGCAATGTTTACCTCATTAATAAATCATTTAAATAAATAAGATTATAATGATTAAAATATTATCAAAAACCTGTCCAATTCTTATTGGTTGATGTTATTTAGAATATGAGTCATCTTATCTTCGACCTCAATGATTTTTGGACCATTATAAACCGAATATAATTGTATTATAAAGTAATACTTTCACTCTTTCCTAAAGAGACCCTCCTCTCCCTTATAAAAGGAGACCACTTCTACTCATTCCTCACACCTCTCAAGCCACTTGGCTCGTCCAAACTCTGCCCAACTAAGCTCCCCACATCCCTCTCCTCCTCCTTGAAGCGTCCCCTTAGGCAGAAAGCATTTCAAGAAGTCCTTTGGTTCCAACCAAAGTGAGTTACCTAAATTAAAGGAGGTTAACCTACCCCAACCAAGGAAAAGTACAAGGTAAGGGATTTTCTTATCTCACTTTCAATTCCGTGAGATTTCCATTGTTCGCCACTAAATTATTGAAAGTGGTGTATTGTGTACTGCCATTTGATATATATTATCATGATTCTATTTATATTCATGTTATTCTGTAAATCATTTGGTGGTTATTAACGTTTGGCCATACGACTCAGTTGATTAACTTGGTAAGGGGTTTTCATCTCACTCCTTATTCTCATGAGATTCATGCCATATTGCCACCATTACCTTTTGTGTGGTGTATGTACTGTCCATAATTATATTCTTTGTGTAATACACTCTAATTTATGTGTACTTACATATTCATTGTATGATACCTCTTTCATGGGTTGTATGTTTCATAAGTTACCAAACTGGTAAGGGTTATTTCACAATCTCTTCATTATCCGAGGTTGTTTATACGTAATAATCTACTGGGATCTCGTTATCATCCACATCCATGTTTCTTCAAAATGTATTTCAAAACATTTTTAATATTTAAAATAATATGGGTTAAAGTCATTTATACCCTTGTTTGACTTTTTATAAGAGGTTTATAAGGGAATCATTCCGTCGTTTTCCAAACAAGGTGCTTTTTAACATTTTCGACAGAATTAAGATAAGAATGTTTTTTTTAACTTATACGGCGGGTGCGGTTATTTTCCGCCATTATAAAATCGTCAAAGCTTCCCTTAAAAGCTTATAAGATTATTTTCAAAGAAAATGTTTGATTTTATATGGATCTTAAATGATTTCAAAATAAAAGGAGATATTTCTTTAAAAAGAATTTTGATTTCATCTATGTCAACATCCTTTAATGGGTTTTAAGATTATTTGAAGTTGATTTATTATGATACAAAACTTCTATATTGTTTTGATGGTTTTGTGATATGTTTGACTGTGGATGTGCTATTTTTATACCATTCATAGTTTATGGTGAAAGTATTGACATTTCATATGCTAGTTCCAATAAGAATGATTATGTTATATTTCAATCTTTACTTCATATGAATGTGTTGGACAAGTATGTTCCAGGTTGGGGACTGGTTAAAGTAAGCCCTCCAGGTTGGGGACTGGTAAAAGTAAGCCCTCCAGGTTGGGGACTGGTAAAAGTAAGCCCTCCAGGTTAGGGACTGGTAAAAGTAAGCCCTCCGGGTTGGTGTCCGGTTATTAGAGGCACTCCGGGTTGGTGTCCGGTTATTAGAGGCACTCCGGGTTGGTGTACGGTTATTAGAGGCACTCCGGGTTGGGTTTCGGTTACAGTTATCCCCAAGGTCTTGGGACGAGGCCTTGAAAAGTAATTAAAGTTTAGCATTATGCATTCCAACATTATGAAAGTGGTTATTGATTTTGCATGTGATTATTCGATTAGTAGAATATCCATGTGAACAAGTAAATGGCATTATTTCATTTTACTTTTTCCATACTATGTTGAAGTTCAAGTTTAAAAGGCTTTTGTTTTAGTAATTCATTGCCTTAAATGTTTATGCTTATTTTTGAATGTTCCGCTATATTGTTATCCTTACTGAGCATTTGAGCTCACCCCTTTTCTATGTTTCATTTTTCCCAGGATGTGAAGATGTAAGTTATGAATGACCTGCAGGGATATTATGAGGGGATTATAGTGTGGACTGTGGAAACATTATGTTGTTGTAGTAGTTTTTCATTTTATGATATAATGTAAAACTTATGAATATATCTAGTGTTTCCAAGGCTACTAAACCAATCGGTCTTTTGAGATTTGATCTTTCTTGTGATCATGCCAATGTTATGTAATAATGCACCGACTCTGGGTAACTGGGGTCGGGGCGTTACAGTTGGTATCAGAGGAAGTTTAGTACAAACCTTGGAAACTAGATTTAGATAAACTCTGATTAGAGCACGTAGAGCTAAGATGAACTTTGAGGATTAGTATAGAAGAACTTCCTAGAATTTTGGTATTGTAGAGATTTTGTGAGTTTTCTGAGCAATACATCCCTGTCTGGATACGAGCAGGTAGAGGCGGCTCTGGCACAGATGTACCTAGGGGTAAAACCCGAAAACACCGCTTTGAGCTAGACTCGAACGGGAACTGGTGCACGACAACGGGCCTTGCTGCACTCTTGGTTACGACACTCCCGGGGGATATGCTTAGGATAACTCTCATTTTCTTTACAAATCATTTTGAAGGGATTATGAGTATATACATCCTCAAAGAAAACATTCTTATGATTATGGATTATATCCATAAATAGTTCAATTTATGTTAAGTGTTTTATAAGTATGGGATTATGTATTTTGATTCATAAACTGATCTAGTTTATGCCATTGTTTAGAAATGGCGCCCAGTAGAAGGAATGAGAACTCCAGAAATGCACATGATCCAAAGAGAAGGAAGGATCATATCTTTCATGGTCTTAAGCTAGAATTGATTAGAGAAATAGTCTCCCATGTATTATCATCATATGAAGAAATAATATCATGTGTTGATAAGATAAGTAAAGATTTTACTGAGTCCTATGGCTTTGAAGGGAAGCAAGAGAAGAAAAGGATGGAAGAGAGAAAAATGGATAAAGGGAAGAGGGAAAAGAAGAATTTTCCCATATGTGGTAACTGTGGGAAGAAACACCCTGGAACTTGCCTGAAAGGAATGGGAGTTTGTTATAAGTGTGGAGGAAAAGGTAACAAATTACGTGACTGCAAGGGTGAGAAAATGGTTTCAAATGTACAATGCTTCATTTTCACGGAGTTTGGACACTACGCGAACCTATGCCCTAGTCATCAGACTATGCCGCAAATGATGATATTGGATAATAATCAAGTTATGATACTACCACAGATGAAGAGGAATGATTAGAGTTCTTATACTGATTATGTCAATTGAGTGTTGTATCAACAATGTACTTGTTATAATAATTATGGAGTATATAAGGATTGTACTGCAGTACTATTTCATTAAGGACTTGAGATTGTGTGGAACAAAGAAAAGTGACTCAATAGCAGGATAAATTTTTGGAAAATATATGGTTGAGAGAAAGATAAACCATAATATGGTTCTGATACCGAGTTAGTGATTTTAGAATAATACATGATTGATTTGGATAAATTATGTTGGATATTCTTGACTACCTTGAAACTGATTAATGATTTGTATATTCCATCATTTTTTTGGGGTTTAAAACATTTTTGGATTGATGAAGTATATCCAGCATTCTATATGGAATAGGGGAGCATGAATGTAATCAATAAGGAATATGGTAATTCAAGATGTTTCAGTTTATTAAAAGAATAAAAGATGAAGGTATTCATATGCTATTACGGGGTAAAAAGGATCTATATTATGTTTACCTTCCTTATAAATGTTGGACTGTGAGTTTGGACAGAAGTATTTTGGATAGTTCTAGTTTGGATTATTTTGGATTACCATAAAAGGACAACCCAGAGGTCGGGCGGCAACCCGTCGTGTCCGGCAAGGCTGCGAGACTTGAACCCGCAAACGAACGGCAACAAGGGTGTATCACCTACCACTGGCCCACAAGATGTCCTGGATTAAATAATGTTGTTTTTTTTAAAGATCTGGTAGATGAATTATAAATTCATTTATTTTGGAACCCTGTACGAATAGTATAAATAAAAAAAATTACATTCTATTATCTTTTAGAGTGAAAGATGAGTTTGTGGTAGAAATTTATTAATGGATAAAACTCTAATTATAAAGTAAGTATATCTCCTTATGATCTTATCCAATCTCATAAATATATTCCTCAACAATAATAAAAGGAACTTAGAACAAAAATGTTGTCCTAGATGGTACCTTAAATCATCACTAATTCATGGCTTTGGGATTGTTGGCCTTTTCATAGCCATGTTCTCTACCACTCTCCATCAAATAATTGATGGTTAGATTTCTCTTCCATATCCATATTTTCCTACATGGAACCCTAGTATGTGTTATTTTCGGTAATCTTCATACTTTCCACTCTTTATTTTAAATAGAGGCCTCGTTAATTCATTTTTCGATGTGGGATTTCAACTATGATATTTTGAAACGTCAAAAATGTGTTATCCTAATACCCTATGTTTTGTTGAACCGATGGTATTTCAAATCATCATAGATTGATGAATTTAAGGACCTCAATTATACACTTGTTTGTGATTGATGAGCTCAATCACTACCTATAAATATTTACGTTTTTCCTCCAATTATATGTCTCTAATTGCCACCAATGTTCTCCTAATCGAGATCATAATTTGGTGGTGACTCTTTCATTTCTCTTTTCCTCAAATTAAGACTAAATTTTAGTAACCTAATTTCCGATGTGGGTTTTCCCACAAAGATATTTTCTATTTTCAACCTTTTATTTTCGAAGAACAATTTCAAATTGCGAGGACGCAATTTATTGAAGGAGGGGAGAATGTAACACCCCAGGATTTCATAGTGTGTTATTTCTTAAAAATAATTCAATAACTTGCACTAAACGCAACACCGAGTTCAATCACACCATGAAGTACAAAAAAAAAGCCATTAAAAGAGGTCATGAATAGTATTAACAACATTTTGAACTTTATATAATCCTTATAATTTTAGAATCCCTATTATGAGTTTCTTAGTCATAATGCAAGAACAGATTCATTTTCAGTATTGCACTTTTATCAACTTTAATAGTGAAACCTTTTTAAATAAAATATTTTAAACTATCTGAATAAATTGGGACATCAAAAAAAATTTTAAATGAAACGTCCCAAGCTTCCACGGTACGCTTTCCTTTGAATAAAATAGTAGCGTGTGTTGTATGCAACCTTGAGTTTTAACACACGCCACAACCAATCAAACTAGCCGTTATGAATAGTAATACCTAAATTTTGAAATTATATATATTTTATATTTTAAAATGGACTTCATTTTTGGATTCATAATATCGAATTTAGCCTAAGGTGAAATTTTGGTACTTTTCGGATAACTTTCATATTTCGATGAATAGTGAAAATTACTAAATTTTAATTAAAAACAACTTTTTTAATCAAAATAATTAATAGTGATAAATTATGAATTTTAGTAGTTTTAAAGTATATTTAGAATATATTTTTACCATTTAATATAATTTTGGTCATTGGACATAATTTTACAATTAAACCAAACATAAACAAGTGTCAATCTTTTGATAGTTATTATCTCTTAAAAACACGCTTTTTGTTTTGACAGCGGGAATTAATTTTAAATTAATTTCTGCCACTTCTGTGTTTTGGATTTAGAAAAATGGATTCCATATTTGGAATCAGGATTTCCAAATTGTGTAAATAGGTAACTTTTATTTTTAGACATTTTGAATAATTACTGTGGTAAATATTTTATTTACCATGGTTAAGGGTAAATCCGGTAAATAAGGGTTAAAAAATAATATTATAATAATACAAAATTACCCTAAAACGTGTCCTAACCTTATTGGTGGACACATACCCGACCATGATCATCCTTGGGTCAATTTGGGGACCCCTTGGAGCCACTTGTATGTGGTAGGGACACTTTATATTAATAAAGTTAAAATAAAAATAAAAATTGCATAAGCTTACATCTTTTAGAAGAACAATTTTTTACATAGGGTTATACATGTTGGATTTTCGATTATAAATATTCATTAGAAAACTAAAAAGATTTCCTACATAATGATATTTTATTTATAATTTTTAGACATCAAATAAGTTAAATTATTAATGACACAATAGTGATGGAATGTTTACCTCATTAATAAATCATTTAAATAAATAAGATTATAATGATTAAAATATTATCTAAAACCTATCCAATTCTTATTGGTTGATGTTATTTAGAATATGAGTCATCTTATCTTCGACCTCAATGATTTTTGGACCATTATAAACCGAATATAATTATATTATAAAGTAATACTTTCACTCTTTCCTAAAGAGCCCCTCCACTCCCTTATAAAAGGAGACCACTTCTACTCATTCCTCACACCTCTCAAGCCACTTGGCTCGTCCAAACTCTGCCCAACTAAGCTCCCCACATCCCTCCCCTCCTCCTTGAAGCTTCCCCTTAGGCAGAAAGCATTTCAAGAAGTCCTTTGGTTCCAACCAAAGTGAGTTACCTAAATTAAAGGAGGTTAACCTACCCCAACCAAGGAAAAGTACAAGGTAAGGGATTTTCTTATCTCACTTTCAATTCCGTGAGATTTCCATTGTTCACCACTAAATTATTGAAAGTGGTGTATTGTGTACTGACATTTGATATATATTATCATGATTCTATTTATATTCATGTTATTCTGTAAATCATTTGGTGGTTATTAACTTTTGGCCATACGACTCAGTTGATTAACGTGGTAAGGGGTTTTCATCTCACTCCTTATTCTCATGAGATTCATGCCATATTGCCACCATTACCTTTTGTGTGGTGTATGTACTATCAATAATTATATTCTTTGTGTAATACACTCTAATTTATGTGTACTTACATATTCATTGTATGATACCTCTTTCATGGGCTGTATGTTTCATAAGTTACCAAACTGGTAAGGGTTATTTCACAATCTCTTCATTATCCGAGGTTGTTTATACGTAATAATCTACTGGGATCTCGTTATCATCCACATCCATGTTTCTTCAAAATGTATTTCAAAACATTTTTAATATTTAAAATAATATGGGTTAAAGTCATTTATACCCTTGTTTGACTTTTTATAAGAGGTTTATAAGGGAATCTTTCCGTCGTTTTCCAAACAAGGTGCTTTTTAACCTTTTCGACAGAATTAAGATAAGAATGTTTTTTTAACATATACGACGGGTGCAGTTATTTTCCGCCATTATAAAATCGTCAAAGCTTCCCTTAAAAGCTTATAAGATTATTTTCAAAGAAAATGTTTGATTTTATATGGATCTTAAATGATTTCAAAATAAAAGGGGATATTTCTTTAAAAAGAATTTTGATTTCATCTATGTCAACATCCTTTGATGGGTTTTAAGATTATTTGAAGTTGATTTATTATGATACAAAACTTCTATATTGTTTTGAAGGTTTTGTGATATGTTTGACTGTGGATGTGCTATTTTTATACCATTCATAGTTTATTGTGAAAGTATTGACATTTCGTATGCTAGTTCCAATAAGAATGTTTATGTTATATTTCAATCTTTACATCATATGAATGTGATGGACAAGTATGTTCCAGGTTGGGGACTGGTTAAAGTAAGCCCTCCAGGTTGGGGACCGGTAAAAGTAAGCCCTCCAGGTTGGGGACTGGTAAAAGTAATCCCTCCAGGTTAGGGACTGGTAAAAGTAAGCCCTCCGGGTTGGTGTCCGGTTATTAGAGGCACTCCGGGTCGGTGTCCGGTTATTAGAGGCACTCCGGGTTGGTGTCCGGTTATTAGAGGCACTCCGGGTTGGGTTTCGGTTACAGTTAGCCTCAAGGTCTTGGGACGAGGCCTTGAAAAGTAATTAAAGTTTAGCATTATGCATTCCAACATTATGAAAGTGGTTATTGATTTTGCATGTGATTATTCGATTAGTAGAATATCCATGTGAACAAGTAAATGGAATTATTTCATTTTACTTTTGCCATACTATGTTGAAGTTCAAGTTTAAAAGGCTTTTGTTTTAGTAATTCATTGCCTTAAATGTTTATGCTTATTTTTGAATGTTCCGCTATATTGTTATCCTTACTGGGCATTTGAGCTCACCCCTTTTCTATGTTTTATTTTTCCCAGGATGTGAAGATGTAAGTTATGAATGACCTGCAGGGATATTATGAGGGGATTATAGTGTGGACTGTGGAAACATTATGTTGTTGTAGTAGTTTTTCATTTTATGATATAATGTAAAACTTATGAATATATCTAGTGTTTCCAAGGCTACTAAACCAATCGGTCTTTTGAGATTTGATCTTTCTTGTGATCATGCCAATGTTATTTAATAATGCACTGACTCTGGGTAACTGGGGTCGGGGCATTACAGGTTTTGTGCCTACATGCTGTTGAAGTGATTTCTAGAGAGAGAGACTCTTATTAACTCTCAAAGCTTCGTGCGACTCCGAATGTTAGTGATTACATTCGAGGGATTCCAGGGATAGGAAGACAGAGGTGCTGACTACCTTAAAGTTAGAGGGCTTCCTTTCCGAGGAAGACAGAGGTTGCCAACTACCTAGAAGTTGAGGGCTTGCGGGGATAGCAAGACAGAGACTCCGATCTTCGTATCGAGGGCTTACCCTGGTGTGGGTAAGACAGACTTGCTTGAAAGTATAAATCAAGGGACCTTTATCCAAGGTTGTTGGATACCCTTCTCTTTGGGTTAAAAGACTTATATCTTGTTACTAGTAGTTCTACTACTTGTTTATATTCCGCTGCATTTTGTATTATAAGGAAATTATAACTTTCTTATACTTCCTTATTTGTACTCTGTTTCATTTAGATTCTATACGCTTTAAGGTAGAATCTCATATTGTAATCTTTTGATTAAGTTTAAATTTCCAGAACCATATTTCTGGTACCCTCATTAGAAATCTCTTTCCTAGTTTACATTCGGTGATAAGAGGTGTTGTGAATTTGCTTAGTTTAACTTTGTTAAACTTAGCCTTTTCCTTTAATTAAAGAAAACATAGTTATTCTTAACTAACTTTAAAGGTTCCAATGGAATTTTTATAGTATACAATTCACCCCCCCCCCTCTTGTATATTGAGCATCTCATACTATTTTTCGATCCTACAGTTTGACTGTGGATGTGTTATTTTTATGCCATTCATGATATGTGGATAAAGTATTGACATTTTTTATTCTAGTTTCAATATGAATGTATATGTTATGTTTCAAAATTTTCATATGAGGAATGAATTGGACATAGTATGTGACGGGTGGAGCCCGCTATAGCTCCTCGATGTATCGGCAGGTCTCATGAGATAAACTAGTGTCTTGGAACAAGGCCTTGACAAAATCTTATTTTTAGTCTTGGCATATGGCCTTGAATATGTGGTTATGATAGTCTAGAATTATGCATTCCATCAATATGAAAGTTGTTATTGATATTTCATGTGATTATTTGACTAGTAGAATATCCATGTGAATTACTAATTAGCTTTATTTAATTTTATTTCTACCATATTATGATAAAGTTCATGTTTAAATGTCTTTTTTCTTTAGTTATACATTGCCTTAAATGTTTATGAGTATTTATGAAAGTTTACGCTATATTGTTATCCTTACTAGGAATCTGAGCTCACCCCTTTCTATGTTTTATTTTTCCCATGATATGAAGAAGTATTTTATGAATGACCTTCAGGGATAATATGAGGGGATATGAGTGTGCTCTATGGAGACAATATGTTGTTGTAGTTTTTATTTTATGAGGTAATGTTAGAATTATGAATCTATCTAGTGATTTTAAGGCTACTAAAATAATCAGTCCTTGGAGACTTGATCTTTTGTGATCATGCCAATGTTATTTAATAATGCACCAACTCTGGGTAACTGGGGTCGGGGAGTTACATGATATCGTTCAAAACAAGAAATATTATGTTTTTTTACCATGCACACAACATACACAAAAAAATATTTTATAATTCTGTCAATATAATTGATAGGCCTATCATAAATTTTTTTACACATAACAAACTATTTTTTTCAAAAAATTGGTTTTCCACTATTTAATGTAGATACTATGTGAAATAAAATTTTTCAAACATTAATATCTTTTATATTTCATCATTGACTTCATTTTTGAATTCAGAACATCAAACCTAGATTTAGGTTATTTTTCGGTATTTTTATAGGAGGTTTCATTTTCATATGAATATTGAAAAACATTACCCATAATTATAATTTTTTAATTATTCTTGGGGAAAGGATAAGTTAAAGGAAATAAATAATGAAAGGATTTAAAGTCACATGGGAATATGGAGGTCAAATATAATGGATATTGGGGAAATCCCCTATGATAATGTTCACCCCACAATAGGAAGCCACCCAAGGATGTAAAAGCTATTAAATGTCATATAGATCAAAGATAAAGAGAAAAGAATGTCAGTTTTTTTTACACTCACACCATACATAAATAACATTGGTACGAGATTATATTAATCCTCTTTATATATGAATGTGAAAGGGGATTCACTGAGGTGTAGTCTATGGTTTGTAAAAGGTGTTGTGGATGATAGAAGAGTAGGTATCCACAATAGGAAAAACATTAATTGAATCAAATAATATGGGAAGATCAGAGATAATAGCATGATCCTATGGTTGTAGAGAATCCCCACCACCAAAATGAGCCATGAATCCTCAAAGGATAGATCCATGGGATGTTCAAACAACCCTCATCCATACATTATTCCTGAAACACAAGAGCCCTCAGTATTAAACTTAAGACTTTTTGAATTGGGGAAATATTAAACCCACCAACATGGAGTATTAATAAAACCCGAGGAATGAAAAATATTCCAAGATAAGGCCTGAATAAGGTACATGGAATCCCACAAGATGTGAGAATATTAGAATAATCAACCAAAATATTTAGTATTTGAAAATAAGGGTGATCTGCGACCATCCAATATCATTAAGACACATGTTGTTCCCATATTTCCATATTATCCAACAACCAATGATAAAAATCATCACATAATCATTGATATCATTTCCCAAAAAACATGAACTTTGGAACCCGTGAAAGAGAAAAGAACACCGTGACGAGGTCTAGTCAGGCACGTTAGAAAAAGAGAAAAGTGATCTCTAAAGAATTCTATCCAATTTACTTCTGAAAAATAATTGGGCCGTGGTCTCATACCAAGGATACATGCCGGAAAAACTATGAGACACTAAGGGTATTCCTTTGAATATGATATTTTCATCCATCAGAATCACATGGTTTTGAATACGGCAAGTGAGGATATTGTATCTTGTAGGAATCATCAAATGAAAACGAAATTACCACCATGAAAAAACTTATTTTGGATCCCAAGTCATTATAATATACATATTTTCCCAAAAATCTATAGTCGATGTACATGTAAACACAGACAGGTATTGATAAGAGTTGAGATCAATGAGGTCAAAGGTGTTGTGATTCTCGGTATCAAACACCACTTAATGAAAACATGGGTATATGATAAGTTGATAGAGTTTCATGCTTGTAGTTGGACATCCAAGGAAGGCACTCATAATGCATACCCAATTATGGAACTAAAATATTATCTCTCCCCTACCAACAAGAAAACGAGTGTGGGGATGTATATTAGATTAGAACGTTTAGAGAGTTATAAAAAGGGATGAAGGACAATATATTTTCAAGAACTTGTAAATCACAAACTTATATAACACAAACCTACCCCAGAGTATGCACTTATCAATAATTTTCCAATCCATCTTCACTTCTAAACAGTTAATAGAAGCTGAGATGTTTCTTATATTAATTCAAACCTCCCCAAATGGTATCACGTTCTTATACCAAGGTATCTAATTATTTATCCCCTATAACTGAGCATCCTAAATGAAATTATACAAAATATTTTCAATGGATGAGACGAATCCATTCATTACATCAAGTGATGACATAAAATGCACATGAATAAATGTTAGGGAACTAAAAGTTAATGATAATAAATTTTAATTAAAAATTTATTTTTTATTTAATTTATTTACAAGGATAAATTATAATTTTTTGGGTTTTTAATATTATTATAATAATAATACATCCATTAATCCAATGTAGTACATTTTAATAATTTTATCATAGAAAATGAATATAAGAACTTATCAATATTTTAAACATTTTTACAATAAAAATCTTCTTTGTCATCCCCCTTGGAAGATTAAATTCAAATTAATTTCATCTACCTCACTGATTGGAATTTTTAAAATGGATTCAATATTTTAAATGATAATAAATTATAATGGAAAATATGGTCAATAGAGTTCTTTACCATGAATATCTATGAATTTATAAAAAATTAATTATAGTGACTTAGGTAAAAATAAACATAACATGTGACTAAACATTAAACATAAGGACCAATATAACGTTGAAACATTTAAAAAACCCAATTTATATTCATATGTAGTCCTTTTTTCTATTTTCATGGATTTTTACCACTATTAGTGACACGTGGCTTTGAAAATATGTGGGTGGAATTCCCTTTTAAAAAATTTACAGGAATTCCACTCCTCTTATAATATAAAAAGGCAGTCACCCCTCTAACTTATTAACACCTATCAAGACCTTTTTATCCCACAAAATCACCAATATTATTCACCCAACATACCTATACTAATCCTAGAATCCTCACATTGGGAATAAATGAAACCAATGATACCATTTGGTATAATTCCAATGGTGTTACCAAAATAAGAGGTAACGTTCTTGAATGATCTCTTTTGGTTCATTTACATAAAAACAATTAAAGTTTTGTTATATAATTATATTATAATAAAATATGTATATTAAAGATAATGATATTTTTTCTTCTAAGGTATATACCTACACTTTCAAAATAGTCCATTAAAATGGGAAACATAACAATCATTTGTGTGTATGGAAAACTATACCCATACAAAATAATGTGTTTTTTCACATATTTACCACCATTAAATGAGGAAAATAATGATATATTTATAGTTTATATTTTATATATATGATATTTATAATATATTTTTGAATCTATAATCTTTATATAACTCAAACCATCATTATTATCATTTTTTGGGAATATGATAAAATTATTTGTCGACATATGGACTAGTGACTCTTTAAAGCAGTGTGGTTCATCCAAAAATGACTTGGAATCTATTAAAAGTTTTTATAGTAAAAATAAATGTTATATATGAAATATATGTATAATATTTTAATTATAATAAACATATATATATATATATTATTTATTATTTTAAATACGAAAAAATGTAGGTAGCATTAATGCATACAGATGACCAACCGTCTCTATGAAAAGTGCATTTGATTTTTTAACTCCAAATAATATGAATTATTATAAATATATTTATAATATATATATATGATATTTAAATAATGGTATATATTCTATTGATTTGGAAACCATGATCTAATTCATAGCAGCAGGAAATAACAATTCAAAACATATTTGAAATACTTGGCAATTAATAATTTAAATTGTGACAATAATGAATGATTTTTAACAAAAATGTAATAAGACAATATAAGAAGAAAATATATGATATTATTAATATGAGTATGGTTATCATATAAGATATTAAAAAGATTAAAATCTTTATAAAGGGGGTTAAATACATTCCCCCAAAAGGAAACAAAATAATGTAAGGGATTTGATCTCAATATACGTTTATATAAAGCTTGTTTATTGTTATGAACCTATTAAAATTATGGTAGTGTATATACTAACCCTTTGTGTTTTAATATACTGATTCTCTCATTATTTATCGTATTTCAATTTTCAATTTTAATTACCGCACCCATGTAGGTTACCTAAAAAAATAAAAAGTGGGAAAAGTTATCATTGTAATCTCACATTTTTTAGGATTGTTATCTTTCTATTAAAACAATAATAATTCTATAATAATAAAAATTTCCAACCTCATGTGTGATATTTATTATTATTTCCTAAACCATATACCATTTTTTCAGATGGTTTTCCCGTCAAAAATTATTTGAGTAACTATGGAATTATTTATAAATCCATATCATTTAATAAATATGGATATTTTATAAGGCATATTATCTATTAATAAATAATATTAATCGATATAAATGGAACTATTTTGATATTAAGTTTCTGGTGGGGCCGATTAATTATATATCCAAATGTCACATCTACAATTTCTTATGATATAAATATGTTGGCCAAATTAGAAGGGTTTTTTCCATAGTTTTAAAAAGTCTCCTGGAAGGTATTGATGTTATAGGGTTTCATCATCATCAGACATGACGTATAATAATAAATAATTTCATTTATATATATTTAATTATATATTAGTATTATCCATGATACTTTTTATATGATAAAATATTCATATTCGTTCCATTTTTAGTTTAATGGCTCAATAGACGGTGTTTCAGTTATTTACCTTTCTATATTGATAATGACTTATCCAGTTATTTAAATTGAATATTTTATTAGTTATTTACCTTTTCCATAATTATTTATTGTTAATGAATCGTTATTTATTCCTATATACAAAACCTTACTTATCATTTTATCACAACCTTATTATTTTCGTTTCCCTTGGTTATGAAGAGGAATCCTTTTAATGTGTTTTAATAATGTTTAAAATTTACTTATGTTATGATTTACATTATTTTACCAATGTATTAACTATATCATGTATATAATATAGTTTTCCAAAAATTATAAACGATTCAGGGCTTCTTGTTTTGATTCCTTATAATCATGACAATTTTATAATATAATGCTCTGGCTCTGGGATTCTCAAGTTTGCAATTATAGTTGTTATTAGAGGATATTTTTTCACAAACATAAAAACTATATATAGAAAAAAAATAGATTAGAGAACACTATTATAAGATATATTTTGAGGATAATCATTGAAAAAAATCATAGAATTTTGGTAAGTTATAGATTATGTGGGTCTTCTCAGCAATACATCCCTATCTAGATAGTATAATTTGACATGTTTATAGAATAGATTTACCTTAGTGTAACAATTTTGAAATTTTGGGTTAGGCATGAATCGAGCATAACCCTAGTACCTGATAATGGACATTTCTATACACCTAGTGTTATAGTCCTCTGGCATACACATAGGATGATTCTAATTTTATTTACAAACCATTATGGAGGATTCAAAATTAAATATGTCCCCATTTAAACAAATGTTTATGATTCTAATATTTACAATTAATAAATTAATTCTATTTTCCATAAAATATTATGAATTATACATTATGATTTTATGAGGTAATCTATTATATTCTATTTTTTAGAAATGGCCCTTGTAATGATGAATGGTATCAATACAAGTGGAATATGTATATATTGACCTATTGAGGAAACTAATATAGAGAGTATTGGAATAGATTAAATTATAGAAATACTAGGGAAGAATAATCAGGTTATGATAATTATCCTTGACCAAATGAAGTAACCAATTCCAAACAAGGAATATCTTATATTGGATCACTTTATATTATAGAATCCATAATCATTTAGTGGGACTACTAATCCAATTATAGATTCATAATTGATTAAGTCATTGGAAAAGATATTTATGGCCATAAGATGAACTGAAATAGAAAGGGTACACTTATGGTCTAATATATCAAAAGTGGTCCTTGATCTAGAATAATAGGGATGAAGAGGATCTTGAAATCATCTAATGGAGAACTTTTACAGAAGTTTTTTCAATAAATACAACCCTCATGATCAAATAATGAAGATTAATATGAAGTTCTTCAGTGTAAAAAAATGAAAAAGTGACTATTTCAGATTATGAAGAAACCATTACAAAATTATCTAGGTATTCAATAGCTTACATGAACAAAACAAATTTCAAGACTTATGACCTTTTTAAGGGATTTTTCAAATTCATCTATGGGAAATGGTATCCAATTTTTTTTCCTATGAGGACATATTTTTATGTTCGATAAATACGGAGAAGTAATTTTCACTTATAAATACATTCAAGGAAAATGATGGAAAGTATAGTCCATATAAGAACAATGAAAAATGTAATGCCTCAATAATAATATTATTTTTGATAAATTTATATCTTGTAAGAAATGTTGAAAAATTCACCCTAAAAAATGTTTGAAAGGATTGGGAATGTTATTATAAGTGTATAGACTAGAGTCACGAAGATCATGAATGTAAGGGGAGTAAAAAATCAATTATGTTCATTTATATAATTGTAATGATATGGGGCACTATAAAACAAATTACTTAGGCATCAGAAGAATCTAACATAGTATAGTACAAGGGGATATGACCATGCTTATGAAATCACAACAACTGAGGTAGAAGTACAAATTACATTTTAGGAAGGTTCATTAATCTTCTCTTCAAATTAATACTATATGTTATTTTATTCTAGATCATCACACTATTTTATATCTACATAGATTTCCATGATGATTAGAGCTTTACCTTTTGATTTAATAAGATATTTTCCAAACAAAACACCAAAGGGAAGTCTCATTACAGTAATGATATTTCAGTAAATCCCAATTATCACACATAAGCATGATCCACATGTATAACTTTTTATCAATAAAATATTTTACTTTGTTATAATCCACATAAAGTACTATCTCTCAAAATATAATGGAAATTTTTTCATAATGAACAAGATAATGATTTTGGAAGAAGATAAAAATTATTTATCTTTAGAGAAGAATCTTATTCACCTAATACTTATCAAGATTCACCCCATTAACTATAGTGAATAAAATTATTAGGGAAGAATAAAAAATAACATATAGTAAGGAATAGTGTAAAGTTAAAATTAATGACGTATATATTATGTAGGAATACATTAATTTATTTCTTGTGGAATTAAATTGACATCCTACAAATGATGAAGTTGAATTTTCCATTCATGTATTACTTTATTCAACAACAATATCATCGAATCCCTATAGAGTAACCACTATTGAATTAGTGTAACTATAGAAAAAACTAGAGGAAGTGGGTAATAACATATTATTCCCTTTAGTTTTTCTCCTTGGGGAGCCCAATTTCACTTCCCTAATAAGATAGATGGATCCATGAATTTTTGCTTGATTATAGGGAAATTTATTCTATTAAGATAATGAACTGTTAACCTATACCTTTAATTGATGACTTGTCTGATCATCTTCTCATAGCACTATAAATATTAGTGATTATTATTCATTTTTGTTATGACCAATTACATGTGACAAAAGAAGACATTCCAAATATATATTTTCAGATGAGGTATGAACATTATGAGTTTATAGAAAGCCATTTTAATTGATTAATTAACACTATATTTTTTCGACCTAATGAATAATGTATTAATGGAATATCTTGATGATTCTTTGTGGCATTCATTGATGATATTTTTGGGTATTCTACACTCTTTTAGGACCATGAGAATCATTTAAGGATCATTCTTTAGACTCATCGAAGGTATGAGTTATATGTTATATTATTAAGTTTCATTTTATGACTTCATGATGTTTCTTTTCATGGCCATATTTTCTCCAAGGAAGGAATATATGTTAATAAAACATATAAAAAGTAGGTAATAGAATGGACTACACCTTAAAACACAATTTAGGTACATAGTTTTTTTGGTTTGGTAGGTTTCTATTATTGATTCATTCAGAATGTTTCCTTATTCTATAACCTAGTAACCAAGCATAAAATTTAGAGGGTTGTTTTTTTTCAAATGAAATGTGAATAATTTTTTAATGATCTAAAGAGACTATTATTCATTTCTCTGACATTGACCATACAATCTTGAGCTGACTGGTTTGTAATACATAGTGATTCATCAAAGAAGGGACTTGGTTTTGTAATAATTAGAAATGTTAATGCGGTTGAAAATATATCCATTCAATTGATGAATCATGAAAAAAACTGTACAAACCATTATCTTGAGTTAGAATTTGTAATATTAAATTTTAAAATATAAAGATATTACCATTAATGTATATGATGTTAGATATACACGGATCATAAAATCCAAAAAATGAATATTCTCATAGAAAGATATCAACACGAGGAAAAGGAAATGGCTCGAGGTACTCAGTGATTATGATTTATCATTACTCTACCACCTATCAAAATAAAATAAGTTACATGATGATGTGATTATTAGAGATTATTTAGTTCTAAACCAAATGAAGATTGATAATGATATTATATTCATGGATCTATTAATGATGGATGTGGGGATTTCTAAGGGTGGTGAGACATCAATCATTTCTTAAATTTTTTAAAAACTAACTTATATAGAGAAGATAAATAATTTGAAATATAATGATGAAGAATTTTAGATAAAAAATTATTGTGTGAATGATGGAAAATTAGCATATACTGTTTTTGAATATGGGTTTCAAATATTTTGAATAGGGTTTTATATTTCATCGACACCGGAGATAAAAATAAATTATTAGATGATGCTCATTGATCAAATTTATCTATACACCCTGGTAGCATAAATATGGATAGAAGAATAAAGGAACCTTTTGGTGGGATAAAAAGAAGTGGGAAATTGAAAATTATGTGTCAAGATAATTGGTTTGTAAAAAAGTTATAGTTGTGATGCATCATCCTAGTTGAGTCTAGAAACCGATTCATATTACTATTTGAAATGGGAGGAAATTTTAATGTACTTTTTCCCGGGACATCCAAAGACTATAATAAGTATTGACACAATATGGTTAATCATTTATATCCTACCAAAATTTCCAAATTTCCTTGCTCTAAGATAAGACCTACGTATTGAATGTATCACAAGAATCTATATAAATGATTTTTTGAGACTTCATGGAACACCTCTATCAATATTTTCTGATTGAGATACCCTATTTTCAATGAGAGAGCAAAAAAACCCCAAAAGGTTCTTACCACTAAACTTAAATTGAGAACTACCTACCATCTCCAAACAGATGTGAATTACGAAAGTACAATACAAAAAAACTGAACATAGGTTGATGTAATTCTCATTTGACATTCAATTTTTATGGGATATGTATTCATCTTTGGTATAGTTTTCCTATAAAAATCGTATGCATTAAAGTACTTAAATGGCGATGTATGGAGAATTATATAGAATGTGGTGTCATAATCTAATGTGTTAGGTTCAGGTTTTGAGATAAATCTTCTTGGCCCATAAATTGTTGAAGAGATAACGAAAATAGTAAATTATATCCAGGCTCATATTAAATTAGTTTAAATTAGGTAATATATTTATGCAACTAACTGGAGAAAATATTTATGTTTCCCTGTGGGATATCATGTTTTCTTAAAATTATCTCTTTGGAACAGTGTTATAATATTTTTTGAGAAATAGAAACCAAGTCCTATGTACATCAGACTATTACAAATTCATGAACGTGTTGGATTTTTTGTTATAGTTTTTAAATACCACCAAATCTCTAAAAATTACACTGTTTGATCCATATGTCTATTACTAAAGAAGTACATTCTAGAAATAATTATTATGAGAATCTATATTGAAATATAGTTGGAACCATTACATTCATACTATGAAAAACACATACATATTCTTGGTATGAGAGAGAATGTGTTATGGAATTGGATGACTTGTTTTGAGAAGGTAATAAAGAGAAATTAATAAATACAAGAAAAAAATGGGAATTAGATTATTCTATAATGGACCACTACCCACAAAATTTATATATAAATACAAAAAAAATTCAAGGATGAATATTTTTTATGATGAAAGAATGTAGAACCCCAATACATTAAAATATTCTTCTTTTATGATAAAATTATATTTTTGGATTTATTTTCAAAACATTTAATATTTATTTAGTTTACAATGCATAAAACACCCCATTTAAAAAAAATATTTAGTCATGTTTTGGATGGTCACATATATTATATCATTTTTATAGAATTTATATAGTAAATTAATATTTTATATATCAAAAAAGATATTTTTTTCTTCATCTAATATATTTTATATTCTTTATAAAAGAAGAAACCCAATTCTACGCATAGAATCCTATATTTTTTATAAAAATAGTTTTGCTGCATTTTAATGGGGTACAAATTTAAAATCCATTTTTTGAACCATAACATATCTTTTTATGAAAAATCATCTTCATTTTTTATGTAATATTATAAATTTTATATTATAGTCAGTTTTTGTTATTTTTCCATGAAGATTAATGTTTTGAGGAATAATGAAAAATACCGAATTTTATTTCAGAACTGTTTATTGATAAAATTTATTTAAATGGTTTAAATATTTGTTTGATTTTTTAATTTATATTTATATTACATATAAAGATATTAATCCAATTTGCGTCATTGTAATCTTGTGTAAATTTAAATTGAATATTAAAATAGAGGAATCATTGGAACATTTTTACTTTAAAAACACACTTTATTGTCCTAACATTGGGATTGAATTTAAATTAATTTCTTCCAAGTATTTTATTTTAATTTTGAAAAATATATTCCATATAGTAATTAGAAAATTTTATTATTTATTATAATTTAATATTATTTTTTAAGAAATAAATAGTTATTTATGGTTAAAATCAATTACAAAGATTAAGGTAAAAGTTTGCTAAATAGTGGACTAGACAATAATCATAAGGGCCAAAATAAAATATTAAAATTTCCAATATCCATATATGTTCATATTGTTAACATAAAATCCCATTTTATATTATTTTTACCATTATTGGAGCCATTTTTCATGGGAAAACTGCGTGTAATTCATTTTTTAAATTTTTACAAGAATACCCCACCTCCTTCTCTCTATAATGGCTCCTACCAATCCCACTCAATCAAAACTATCAAGAAATTTTTATCACCCATAATCTACTAAAATTGACTCAAAATATATATAACCTCATCCTAGAAGACTCACATTGTGACTAATGAAAACCAAGTAAGTCTTTGGGTATAAATAAAAGGAGTTACCCTAGTTAGAACTAATGTTCTTCAACGAAGTGTTTTTTTCAATCACTTATCATCCACTTAAATTATCATTATATTATATAATTCTAAAAAAATATGTATATTAAATATATATATATATATTTAAAATACTTTAACCTATTATTTTACAAACATCCATAAAAAAGGGATAGACAATCATTATTCCAGTGTATGGTGGACTACCACCTTGCTAAATGATGTCATTTTTTATTCTATTTACAACCTTTAATGGTTGGAAATAAGGATTGATTTATAGTTTATTTAAGATATATATGATAAATATTAAATATTTATATTCTATAATTCTTATATAACTCATCTCTTCATGCATTCTATTTTTATGGTAATAAGATAACATAATTTATAGAAATGTGGACTTCCAACTCCTCAAAGCAATTTGATTCACTCACACTATTCATGGAATGTATTAATAATGTGTTTAATAAAAATATATGACATATATGACATAAAAATGATTTTTGAATATAATATACATATATATAATTTTATTTAAAATTTTTTAAATATGATAATGATATGGATGTAGTGCTTATGCGTACATATAACCTACAATCTCCCTGAATGATGCATTTAATTTACTAGATATGAAAATTATTGATTATTATTAATTCATATATACATGATATATATGAAATTTACATAATGGTTCACATTCTAGGGATGATTAAATCATGATATAGCAAATAGGAAAAATAAGTAACAAGCCCCAAAAAACTCTAAAACCTGAAAATACACACCGGAAATAGAAAAAATAAGGAAATATTGTTAACAAAAAGGTTATAAAGATGTTATAAAATGATAATATATGATATTATTAATAGTTGTATGGTTATGGTATAATTTAGAAACACATTTAAAATGTTTTTATATGAGGCTAAAAGGAATTCACCCAAAAGAAAACAGAATGTAATTGATTTTGTCTCAATTTAAATTCCATTGAGACTTATTTTTTGTTATGCACCAATTCACTTTAATGTCATGTATTTACTGCCCCTTTCTCTTTTAATATCCTAATCATCTCACAAGACATTATATTATATGTTTCACATTGAATTATCTAACTTAAAGGGGTTTAGCTAGAAAAATTACCATTGTTAAAAGTTATCTTTGTAATATCATATTCTTTAGTAATTGATAACTTTATCTTGAAATAATAAAATTATTTTATTAATTTAAATATCCTTATTATTCACTGATGGATTTAATTATACACTAAATCATAAACCGTTTTTACATATGGTGTTCACATTGATATTTATTTGATTTATAATGGAATTATTGATAAACAATCATATTTTTTTCAATATAGTTATTAGATAAGGAATATTGTCTATAAATTAAATTTATTACATGATATATGTGTAATTATATTGATACATTATAATGAGTCAGGAGAAAACATTATTTATCAAATTTATTCATTGAAATGTTCTCATGGGACAAAGAAATTGATGAAATTAAAAGGGTTTCTACCAACAATTTTAATATTTCTTATGAAAGGTGTGGATGATATACATTTTCAGGAGCCTTTGGAATAAGGTCCAGTATTTATGAATTTACATTATATATATTTTTGAGTAATTGTTTTATTATATATCATAATTATATACGATAAATTCTATGTAATAATTTCACTCATAGTTTATTTACTAGATGGAATGTGTTCCAGTTATTTAATTTTATATATTGATTATAACTTTTCTATTTATTTAAATGGCATGAGTTCTCACTAATTTACCTTTCCATTTGGATTTATTCTTATTTATATGTTATTGATTATTCTTTACTTATCCTTACTGAGCATTTTATTGTACCCTTATTTTGTTTCCATTCCTAGTTAATGAAGACATATCCTTTTAAATTGTTGCAAGGATGATGAGATTCTACTTATGTTATGATTTATTATACTTCCAAAATGTATCATGGGTATCATGTATGTAATGTTGTTTTCCAAATCTTCTAAACTTTTTGATCATTCGTAATTTGATTCAATGTAATCATTCAAATGTAATTTTTCAATGCACCAGCTCTGGGATCTTGGGGATAAGATGTTGCAAGAATATATTAATCTAACTACCTATAGTGAAATTATTTTTAAGAAAAAACTACATAAAAACTTTTATATACATAGATGTATGGTATACGGTTTCATCATAATGATCTAAATTCCAACGTGAAACTCTCACCATATTGAACTAACTTAACATCCTAATAGATGTATGATATAGAATAATCTCTCCCTATAAAATCCTATAGTCATATATAATCATAAAAAGACTCAACATGAATATTTATCTACTACACATGGGATATTTAGATGAAGTAATAACTCATTATTAGTTAAAAAATTAATGAATCTAATATAATGATTAGATAGATCATACCTGGAATCATCTCATGTGTAGCCTGGTTATATACATCCATAGCATGAAACATATTATTCCACCTCATGTGAGGCCTCTATGAAAATAATTTTCCACATTGTAATGGTGGTGGAATTATGTTAAATCATCATCCATGGTAATATCCAATTATTTTAAAAAATGACTATTCTCAATAGCATAAAAAATATAGATCATTGAGCATAATCAAACTACAAAATATTGTTATCTAGATGCTACAACATATCTGTTAAATTGGTGAGTATTAATATGATTTTATAATTTTTTAAATATATATTTAATGGTTCATATAATTTTAAAAATTAATGATTAATGCTTATGACATAAACACTAAATGTTTTTGAAAATTTATTTCTCTTATTAAAAATAAATGTTATTGTTTTTTGTGAGTTAATATAATATTAATTTTTTGAAAATTTTAAAAAAATTATAAAATAAATATCAATTTTGAAAACATTATATCAATATTATGTATGGAATAATTTTTTTTTTTTATGAAATGGGAGTTTTTTATTAAATAGTTAAAATTATATATTTTTAATTAAAAAATTTATTTTTTAATGTATTTATAAAGTATAATATTATTTTTGATTATTATTAATATTAAATTAGATAATTTTGATTTTAAATAAAGACTTTATTTTATCTAATGTATTTTAGAATTGAATTCATTTTAAAAAAAATATTTTCTAGAAGGGAATTTTTGTATAAAATGTTTTTCATCACATTTCCCCAGTTTTATTGTTAAGTTATTTATGAAATTATTTTTTTCATGTTTGAATACAATTTCTATATTTTGAATAAATGGTTTCATTTTTTTAAATAGTATGTTATTTGGTCAAATTCATTAGTAACGTAAGAATTTTTTATCCCATAGTAATGTGTAAATCATGTAATTAATGTTAAACATAAAAGGATAAGTATTTTAAAATGAAATGTAAAATTGCCATAATTTTTTTATTTAGTTTTTTCCATACTCATCCATGGTTCGGTTAATTTCCATTTTGTTACCATTTGGGGGTGATTATAACCCTTATAATATTATATTTAATCAAAATTAAAAAGTTTCTTATTTTTTTAATAAATATAATATATTTTACATGCGGTTAAACAAATAATATCTTTATTTAATAATAGTATTTTTAAATATATTTTTTACCTTCATCATGGTATTTTTTTAAAAAACTTTTAGTGATGAAATAATTATATTATATGAATACATAAAATTATTGCATCAATTATTAAATTAATAGAAAAATAATTATGGATATTATTAATGTTAAAAGAAATAAAATTTGGGATAACAAATGTAATCAATGATATTTTTTGATTAATATTTCTTGGTATATATAGGTTAAATTTTTTTGTTTGAATATTAATTGTTTTCTAGATATTGATAAATTCAATAGAATTATCATTTCCATAATTTTTCATTAATGGTATTCAAAAATACATTATATGTTATTAAATTTTATAAATATGAAAAATAAGATAGAATTATTCATGTTACTAGTATATAGTTTATTATATAATTAATTTTCTATTTATTTTCCAATTTTTCATTTATAGAAACTACATTTATCCTCAATGTTCATAATCATCGTTGTCATGTTATGTTTGAAAAGGGTAATGAATGGATAGAGCAAAATTATACGAGTAAAAAAATAGTAAAATAATGAAAAATTATTATTGGATAGATTTTATTTTATCTGTATTATATTAGGATCAAATGTTATTAGTTTAATCGAAATGTTTCCCTGAAAATGAATTATATATTATTTAAATCAATTAAATTTACAAAATACCACTATATTTTCTCTTAATCTCTCTAATGTGTCCACCTAGGGACAAAAACTAGTTATTAATGAATATATGTGTCTATAGTTTAATTACTAATATGATTTTCTTTAAATGAATTTTTTCCTAATTTCTATTAATTCCATAATGAACTATATTTGTTATGTAACACTGGTGTCATATTTCTCTAATTAATAATAAAATACCACAAATTATTTTAAAAGTATTAAATGAAAGATATTTTTAGTGAGTAAAAGTGTTCTACGTATTTGATAGGTGAGTATAACATATTATTTTGGTGGTATATTATTATATTCTAAATAAATATTTTCTTTTTCTTATTTTATGTCATACTATTTTAATAGTCTCTAAATTGACTAAAATGATATTTTATGAGAAACATATTTTATTAAATCGTATAAAAATTATAAAAACATAAAATTTGAAAAAGGGGACAATATATGGTATAAAATTTCATCATTTTTAATTTATATATATTTTTTAATGAATTTTCATGAGACTAAAATTAGTTATATTTTAAAATTTTATATAATTCCTAGAGTACCCATATCCATGCATATAAAATTGATCCCCTCCATTATCTTCCTCACATTTCATTGAGACTTCTAGATATACCATAATCCCAAAAATTATCTTCTTTACTTAAATATCATAATCTTATAGGTGATGTTCATCTCAAAATACCATCTCTTTAGTACTTAATTAGGGATCTTGAGTATTTATTTCTATGAAGAGGTAATCACATTCAAATATCACCTTATTATATACTTTTAATCACTTAAAGAAATTTTAAAATGTTTTTTATAAAATAATAAATTATGTAAACTCAATATTCTATAAGATTTTTTTTATTATAAAAAAACAATTATAAACCATTTTTCATCAAATATGAAGTGAAGGTCTTGCTTAGGAATATTCACGACTTACCTTATCTATGTTTTGATACAAATCATTTTTCATCACTATATTTCATATATGGGTGTTTTGATTAAATTTATGTTTATATATAACATGTATGATTTTCTTATACGTCTTGATGATAATTTAATTTATACATTTTTTCCATCTATTCATATGGGAAACGATAACTTCATTCCAACGTACGTGTGGACTACGAATTCTGTGAAGTGATGTGATTTGTTATTCATTTATATTTTTAGTTTATGGAAATTCAGATAAATTTTATAAATATATGTAATTTATATGATACTATAATTAATATACAAAAAAAATGTTATTTTTGTGTCTTCTATTAATTTGTTTAAAAATTAAATCATCGTTCATTTGTAAAAATGGTCTAACATCTCCAAGAATGGTGTAATTAGTTATTCTATCTATAACTTTAAATTACACTAAATGTTTATATAATGAGTATTTTATCTTTATATGATGATTAATATATTTTATTTTATGTATCATCGATAATTATACAAGTACTATAACACTAAAATGAAATACTCATGTTAAATAAAATAGTAAAAAACCAAAAATAATTATTTTAATAAAGAGGTATTGATAAAAGCCTTTTTTTAAAGTCATTAGGGGATCATAAATAATTTCATTAGTGTAAACAGAATCATGTTATTTAATTGTTTTAAATTTAAATTTATTATGCAAGATGTTAGTATTATTTTGATGAAATGAAAATCCATGGTATGATTTTTCTTTCACCATTTCATCTATATTCTGAAATCTATACATTTACACCTCCATTGGGATAATTATTTTTCATTTTTTCTTCCATATCCAATTTTTCACAAAATTATTTCAACAATTGTTTTAATATTCCAAAATCATTTTTTATGTCATTTTTACCCTTCTATTAATTTTTATAAACTGTTTAAAATGAAATGAACTTTTCAACTTCGGAATTATATATGTTTAGACTTTGTGAAATTAATTTTTATTAAATTTGGGGGAATGAATGCATTTTTTATAATAACGCATAATATATTCCTTCAATTTTTCGTTACGTGTCTAAAATATTATTTTGAAATAAAATTTTATCCTTCATATATCCACTTATTTTTAAAAATGAATAATTTTATAATTGAAACATTATTATAATTATGAACTCTTCTATGTGATCTTTAAAAATCATTATCCATCTATTATGAAATAATTATTTTTAATTAATAATTCATAGGTGTATGATCCATGGATACTATAATTTTTTGTCATATTGATTCTTTAAGATGATGATGAAAAGTTGAAATGTTTATAAAACCCTTTTCTTTTCCATGGGTTATTATGTGATGAAGTGTTTATGAAACACATTTCTATTGGGAATGTATTCATTAAACAACAGTATTTAAAATTATGATTGTCTTCATGCTAAAAAATTCCCTTTTTTGTTTAACAAGTGATTTTTCATTAAGTGTATTTTTTGGATTTAATATTCATCTTATTTATGTGGAAATTAATTTCATGTTTTTAATTCCAAAAAATAATATTTATCTATGTGTTTGAGAAATGTTTTTAAATATTCTGGAAACACTATTCATACTCTATGTGGTCTACTTTAATGTATGGAATCAACCCTACACTATATAAAATGCGTTTCGATCGTGATCCCATTATTAGTATTCAAAATTATGCCAGAATAAGAAAGAAACCCTACCTTTAGATTAGTATATATCGCTAATAAACATCACATTATCTAGAAAGTCAGGTTAAAGAACCTTACGTTTGAAGGGAAACTAACATTTTGGAAGAGAAGAATGTATGGTTCAAGAACCCTATTAATGTGATGAACCTTACATTCTAAAGAGAAACATATGGATTATCAAAAATACTTTTATGATCATGCCAATGATGTAAACCTTATGTTTATAATAAAAATGATACGTAGTTGAACCCTATGTTGATTATTTTCTCTCTTTGTGAAGGAACTCTACATTTCAATTTTCACCATCGGAGATTTATTTTCGTGATATTCTCTATAATTTATGTAATGGACATGATCAAGTTACAGGATGTTTTAAATCTTGTTTTTTACTATTTTGAAATCATCTTATATTATTCAAAGAATCTTATTTAATGGATAAATTAGATCCTATTATTTAATGAAGTTATGAGCCCCCTAGTAAATTCAATTTTGAATTACTATGTCTCTACATGCGTCTTTTGTGGATCTATAATGTTAAAAAATAGAAACTTCGTTCTATATTTCTTGGAGTCTTATTTTAAAATAATATAGAGATAATAATAATTAATCAATATTTCTAGTGATCATATAAATAATTCTATAGTGAAAGGACAACACAGAAAGAAGACTACACTTACTTGATATATATGTGTTATCCTGTAAGTTTGTGACTGCTCAGTTTTTTTTCATTCATAAAATCGACAATCTCTTGTTCAACCGAATCTCTTCAGACTTATTTCATTTCGAATATTTACTTTTTGAAGAATAACATCAATCTATTTTTTATGATACTGCAACTGTGAATATCAATTTGTTTCATCAAATTAAATCTCTTTTCGATTTATTTGATTTTTGAATACTCATACTCAGTTGAAGTGGAGTATCTGCTTCTTCATCTAAGCTATGAAAAATCAGTTCTCTATTTAGAACCAGAAGTATTTGTTATTAGTCTTAATTGTAAAGGTATCAACTGCATGCACTCAGTTGTTGTATATTCGGTCTTATGAGAAGTGGAAAAGAGTTGTGAAATTCACCAATATCGTAGAGAGAGCATCTGCGAGAGTGGACTTGAGGAAATTTGTGCCCTGAATCACTATTAGAATCCTTGACTTTTACTTATATTTATATGTTTATTATTCATTTATCAGAATTAGAACACTTCTTATCCATGATATTTTAAATAGGGGTTTTTAATTCATAATTTTGGAAGGGTTTGTGAAAATACAAAATTCACCCCTGCTTGTGTGTTTTTTATATTACAATCAAACAATAGGTATCGGAGGAGAGATTTCGAATAAAGTTGTAGAGAGATGACTATTTAAAGGTCTATAAAAATATATATATGGCTGATCTAAGAGAATGGATGTCCATATTTCTTTCTTTATATTTCAGTGGGGGAAATTATGGGTGTTAGAAATCAAGGATGATCATTTATTTAAAAAAATTGTGATTTAGTGTTTATTTGAAGATAAATACTTCAAATATGATTCTTGAGAAAACTGATACATGGGATTGTACAACTGAAGATGAATATGACATGAACTCAAAAGCTATGAATTCAATTTTTGATGGTCTTGGTCCAAAAGAATTCAATCACGTCTTGTAATTCCCTACTACTTATGAAATGTGGTAAACCACTGCAATTACCTATTAAAGAACTGATAATGTAAGAAAAAAGAGGTAAGAAATAGAAAATTGTAAATTTGACACATTTAATATGTTCTATAGAGAGAGTATTGCAAAGGTGAATTGATTTCATACAAAATGTATCAATAATATTTCAGCCTTAGGTGAACCTACCAAACAATCTGATCAAGCATTGACCATTCTAAGAGTCCCACATTTTAAATAGAATGGGATATCTAGTACTATTTGAAAATCATCACTTGTCAGAGATCTAAACCCTAAAGAACTAATTTAGGATTTTATTATATAGGAAGATAAAATGCAATCTGAAGCTGAAGATCCTAAAATTATTGTGAAAAAGAATAATACATCCCTAAAAGAAACATCACAGTGGAAAAGTAGAGTAATGAAGGATGAAGTTATAAAAGAAATTAATTCTGATTCATATAATTCTTAATTAGAACTAGATTAGTTAAGAAGAAATTTTATAAAATTTTATAAGAAAAAGAAATAAGATTCAAAAATCCCATTAAAAAGGATAAGAAAGACTCAAGAGAATTAAAATGCTAGGAATGGAAGAAATTGGGATATATAAGACCTGATTTCCCTCAACTGAATGCTGAAAATTGAAATACATAAAAGAAATATTCATAAAATATAGATTATTAATGTAAATGTAGGACATCAATGATAGCAACATGGGATGTTTTTTAACACTCCAACAGCTCATCAATATATAATTTAGAAAAAAGAATAATCATGTCTGAGAGAAAATATGTGCTTCATGGATGAAGAATATAATGTATAAAATATTATTACACTGATTATGATTTCCATTCTAGTTGTTCAGATGATAAATTGGATTCCTACATTATAATTCTAGATGTGAAATATGACTTTTTTTAAAAAAAATACACAAATCGTTAATGTGTATTCATAATGAAGTCTTTAGAGAAAAAGATAAATTACATAAATAATATAATGAGTTAATTAAAAAATTAAATTCATCTAAAAAACAATGATGATCATGAAAAAAAGGATTAAATCATTAGAATACGAAGTAGAAAATTATAATAGTGTGACGCTTTTCGTTACATAAGGGGAAAATATTATAAATAAAATTCATGGTAAGAATGTAGTTAAAAAGGAATGTTTCAGAATAGGAAGTAAGGGTGAAATATTCAAACTATATTATAATTATTATTTTACCCATTAATAAAGTATTACTAGTCATTTTTTGGAATAAAAGGACATATAAAAAATTGTTGTTGTTTAAAAAATCCTCAAATCAGCGTTATTAACAAGGCCTTTACTTCATAAAGTTTTTCTAAAGAAAATGATATAAGTTATGGATAAACAAAGATGATATGGATTCCCATATTTCTACTAGCATACACTATTGGACACAAGAAAATATGGGTACCAAAACAAACATTTTGTTGAATTATTTTGAAGGAAAAATGACACAAGAAATGAAATACCATTATATATATGAATAATGGATGCTCAAGGAATATGAGTGGAGATGCAACGAATTTTTATACATTGACTCAAATGGATTGAGTTCAAGATACTTTTGGTGATAATTCAAAATAGAAAATAATTGGAATTGGAACTTGTAGATATCCAAAGATCATATATATGAATAATGTACATTTTGTACATGGATTAAAGCATAACCTAATAAGTATTTCTCAACATTGTGATGATGGTTTTTATGGCGGTTTCTCTGACAATTTCTGTTTAGTATTTAAAAATGAATTCTGTATGTTCAGGGAACTAAGAACTAATAATTTTTATACACTCAACATACATTCCATATGTAAACAATAAGTGAAATATTAATCTGTTAAGAAAAGCGTGTCATGGATCTAGCATATAAGACACATTCATTTTATTATTTATTCTTTACATAGATTATCTATGAAACCGTTTTTTTATGATTTACCAATTCTTAAATTTTATAATGAAGATTTTGTGATGCATGTCAAATTGGAAAGCAACACATATAACATTTAATATCAATTAAAAAAAATTTCTCCATTTAAACTTTTAGAACATATACATATGGATTATTTTATACCATCAAGTGTGTATAGTTTGGTTTTTAAATTAAATGTTTATGTTTTAGATCATGATTATTCTAGATTTACCAAGGCTATTTGCTAATGCCTAAGAGAAATGTTTTCTATTTTTTTGATTTTTTTTTTAAAATTGTTCAAAATGAAAAATGTTTAAAAATAATTTAATTAAGAATTAATGATGGTGGCTGATTTTAGAATCAAGAATTTAATTCTTTTTTCTCTAATCTGGGTATCAGAAAAACCTTCTCTGCACCATAAACACCTCAACAAAATAGAATTGTTGAATAAAGAAAAAACAATTCATGAAATAGATATAACTATGCTAAATCAATATTGTATACCTACCTATTTCTTGGTAGAAGTTATATGAACTGCCTACTATATCATGAAAAGAGTTTTAATTTGTCCAATTTTTAAAAAAACACTCTATAGACATTGGAATAACATAAATCCTATAGTAAATTACTAAAATATTTTTTGATGCATGGTGTATATCGGGAACACCCAAGATAATCCTGGTAAGTTCGATCCAAAAAAATGAAGGAATAATATATGATATCTTGCTACTTATTATGCTTTTAGGTTGTTTAATAAAATGACATGTACTTTTAATGAATCAGTTCACATGAAGTTTGTTGAAACTGAACCTTTCATTAAAGAGAAAGATCAAATAGATGAAGTCACTAACTCTTTTCATATCATGAGACTTGAAACCCTTGAAAATGAATTTGATTCTCATTTTAATAATGTTTAGTCTAGTCCAGAAAAAAATGGAATTGAATAACCTGAATGTGTAATTCCTAAATAGTCTACAATCTTAATGAAACACCCTTTAGAAACTGTTATAGGAGACCTGAACATAAGAATAAGAACTAGAAGAAGGGTCATAGATCAAGTTGAATTTTCTTCCTTTCTATCCCATCTAGAACCTATGACTATTGAATAATTCTTAGAGGATGAATTTTGGTTTTTATATTTGCATGAATAGTTAAACCAGTTAAGGAGAACCAATATTTTTGAACAATTAGAAAGACAGAACAACTATCCATTTAGATAAATCAAGTGTTTTTTAGAAACAAATAGTTTAATTAAGGGATCATCACTAGGAATAATGCTAGATTAGTTTCCAAATGTTATAATCGGGGTAAATGTAATGATTATAACTATACCTTTTTACTAGTAGCTAGATTAAAATATATTAGAATTATTTAATATTATGCATCTCATATAAATTTTAAATTACATCAAATAGATGTTAATTATTCCTTTTTAAATGGTTATTTAAAGGAGGAAGTATATGTTGAATAACCTCTTGGTTTTGAAAATTCCAAAAAATCCATTTTTTAAACATACTGAAGCTCACTATGGCCTTATACAACCATCTTGTACTAGGTATGAATGATTATGTTCATTTATTTTACAAATGGTTTTATTATTAGTATGGAAGATCCAACACATTTTAAAATAACAGTTTGTTCTAATACATTATTAGTTAAAATTTCTGTTGATGATGTAATTTTTGTTAGACTCATAAAATTTTTTGTTAAGATTTTTCAAATATAACAAAAAAATATTTTATATTGAGTATGATGAGAGAACTTAATTTCTCTTTAGGATTTCAAATTTATCAAAAAGATTATGGAAATGTTTTAAATAAAATCATGAATATTGTGGATTTATTAAAAAAATTCGGGCTTCAAAATAGAAATACATATGAAATTCCCATGTTCAATAATATAAAAATTGATTTGGATGAAGCTGAGAAACTAGTTGAAAACAAGTTATATAGAGGTATGATTGGTAGTTTGTTATATATTACTTCCAGTGAACTATAGATTTTGTATTCAGTATGTCTATGTGTGATATTTTAATCAAACACAAAATAATCCCATCTAACAAAAGGTAGAAAAATGTCTACTGATTTGGAATAAGAAGTGGAAGAGGAAAATGTGGAATTGGAATTTATTATGAAACCAAGTAAATGAGTAGATCCAAATACTGAAGAACCAATTTTGGGTTCAAGTGAAGATACTCGGTCAGTTGATCTGGAAGAACCTATTCTTGTGTAATATCAAAAGTTTTAAAGTTTGGAAGTTAAATTAGAGATTTGTAGGGTGTTTCTATTCTATTTTTTAGGAGTTATATCCATATATTACGGAATAAACTATTCAAAAAGAGAAAAAAATGCTCATATCAGAAAATATGTCTAGAAAAGTTGTTGAGAATCTTGTTTTCTGAGTTTTGATCATTTGTTTTGGATACAAGAATATGTTTCTAGAGACAAAAGAGAAGTTCATTATAATATATCTTTTTCATGCAAAAATTCAAATGAAAAACTAGTTAATAAGTTTGTGGATAAGTTTGTTTCAATTCCATTAGAAATTGTGGTTTTTGATCAATTACAACATCCAGATGATGAGACATCTGATTCCCTAACTAATGTTGCTAAATATCTAGTAATGATGTTTGATGAAGTTCAAGATGAAAATTATATTATCATGAAGGAGATGGATGCCTCAAATAAATATTTTCATAATCTTAAGAATTCATTAATGTTATGGATATATTTGGTGTTGCATTAAAATCATCATGCATAATTAAAATAAAATTCTATGTCAAGTAAATTTTTTGATGCTTTTAAGAGAGAACTACTAGGTAAAGTTAGAAACAAATCTATTTCAATCTGTTTAGAAAACATATTTTGGAGACACAAAGTGGAAATTTTGAATCCCGTTAGAATACAATAAAATAATTATCTCACAAACCAATGCTTCTACCTCAACTCCCTCTACCTATCCATATCTGAGTCATAGATTTCAAGCAATCACAACTATTATTGATGACATGAATGACACTCTGTATAAACTTCACTACATCAATGCTCCATTTTCAGTTTTGTTGGAAAATTAATGATATCTTGATGAAAAATTGACACAATTTGAACCCAATACTAGTCTTATGCTCACCAAATTCATAGATAAATTAGATGAGTTTATGCTGTAAGAGGAGATTTTGCAGTATGTTTTGAAAGTCAATCTTGCTGAAATTTTTCCTATTAGTCAAGAGTCCAGATTTTTTATTATGATGTTGGAAGATAGTCTTATGAAATAATTATGGGTAAAAATATAATCGATGAAAGAAATATTTCATGCTTCTCAAAATCATATAGATCCAAAAACCAAGTCAAATCATACTCAACCACTTCCACCTTAACTATATCAGTTTGCTATCATGTTTACTAGTCAAACTGACTATTGTTCTAATACAATTTTAGATCAATAAAATTACATTATTCTTATTTTCAATGATTTATTTCGTATTCTTTTATGTTTATGTCTACAACCAAATAATATAGTCTTATTTATCTACACATATATTTTAACATTCACATTCTGATCTGTGAAAAATTAAAAGTGTTTTAATATTTTTCTATATATTATTTTTGATCTAAAAAAGGGAGAAATTTTGATAAACACAACATTTCTTTTCATCGAATTTATTCTAATAAATTTAATCTCAAATTAATAATTTTTAATTCTTTTAAAAATTTGAAATTCTATAAATAATTATGGGTTATGTGCTCATAAAAAATGAGGATATTTTTGGGAATTAATTTTTTGATGAATACTCTATAAATTATGATGATTTATAAGCTCACAAATATTGTTGGTTGTTTTAGTAACGAATTTTTATTATGTGTACATCAAGGATTTAATATTAATATAATTTATTCTGAATTTACTTCCATGTTTTAAATTTTTAAAGAATATTTTTGTATGTATTCAGAACGTTTTTTTTGGTATTTTGAAAATAATTTCCATACCCTATGTGCTTTAGCTTAGTGTATAGAATAAACCCCACACAATGTACAATGCATATGGATTGTGATACCTATGTTAGTCTTCAACCATACAAAAGAAGAAGAAATCAACCCTATGTTCACATTACTACATACAGTTAATAAACATAACATTATCAGGAATTTTTGGTTTTAGAACCTTACGTTTGAATGGAAGTATACATTTGGAAAAAGAAGAGAGTATGGTTCAAGAACCCTACTTAAGTGATAAACCATACCTTAAAATGTGCAACATATGGATAATCAACCATAATTATATGATCAATCCTATAGTGTGAACCTTACATATGAAATATTAATGATATGTAGTTGAACCCTAGGTTGAGTATTTTGTCGCTTTATGAAGGAACCCTATGTTTGACTTCTCAATATCGAAACAGAATTATAATTATTAAATCATTCTGGAGATCATATAAATTTTTTTATAGAGAACGAATGAATCAGGAAGAAGACCACACATTGGACATATAGATGTCAGATCTTATATGTTTGTCACCTCTATGTTTTCATTATCATTATTAACAGGAAAGATCTCATGTGCAACTAGATATCATTAAACATATTTCCTCATGAAGATTGTATTTTTGAAGAAGATGAAACATCTATTGTCAGTTTCGTACTGTTGAATCTGTAAAGATCAATTTATTTCATCAAATCAAATTGCCTTTTTATTTATTTGAGTTTTGACTACATGTATTCTATTGAAGTGAAGTGTTATCTTCTCGATCTAAGCTGTTGATAATATGTTCTATATTTAGATCTGGAAGACCTTGTTTATAGTCATAATTTTAAAGGTACCAATAACCTACACTCAGTAGTGGGATTTTCCATCAAGGGATAAGAGGACCAGACTAGTGAAATTCACTGATCTCGAAGAGAGAGCATCTAATGGATTTGACTAGGGGATATTTGTGCTATGAACTACTATAAAAATTCATATCATTTAGTTATATTTATTTTCGACCTATTCATTTATCAGAAGTAAAACAATTCTTATAAGTTCTAATTTAAAGAGGGTGTTTAAATTTAGTATCGTGGAAGAGTTCTTGAAAAGACACAATTCTCCCCCGTCTATTGTGTTTTTTATATTCCAGCAAAACATTTTCTTTTCACTGGTTATCATATAATGAATCTTTTATAAAATAATAGAATGAATACGTATTTTATACATTATTTTATGGATGGAACCTATATCTCCCTCCAATACATTGGTTAAATTATTCAATATAATGAGATAATTATGGGAATAAAGTCATAGTACATGATCTATAATGGGAAACAATTTGAGGTGCTTGATCCATTATGGGATGAATGTCGAAGTTCACAATACATAATCGAAAATAATTAATTGTTATTGATCCTCTAGTGGACATTGGTGTTGATAGTTACACCTATTTTCTTTGTATTTACCCTTGACTAATCAAATTGATTATATAAATATGACTATTCCACCCAAACATTAATGACCTAAAAATATATTTCATCATTGATTTATGATGATTTCTTATTCTTAAGATTCATGTATTTAAAAATGACAAATAATTATTCCATAAATAATGTTTATTATATTTATCATATTTGGTATGAAATATTTACGCAGTGGACAAGATCATATGTCGTTATAGCCATCTTTTTATTTCATCTAACCAATGATTGATATCTACCATATTTACCGCTATTGATTATATGAGATAATTGTTAATTTAGTTTCATTTTCTATATATCTTGAAAAGGGATTTAAAAATATTTTTGTTTATTAAGGAATAATTTTTCAACATTTTTATCAGATGTGTTGAAGACATGATATAGAATATGAAAATATCTGAATATTGGGATATTATTTTGAACTTTTTTGAATCAATTATTTTTAAAGACAAGTATTTATGAGTTTTTCATTATTCTTTAAAAATATAAACTGAAAAGGTACATGTTTATATAGGTGATCCCAAATTTCATTTTGATGTTTTCTGTTTTGGGTGGAAATTTTTTTATCACATTTATTAGTATAAATGCCAGAAATATTAATTTTTTAAATTTCTATCCCCAAATCTGGGAGAGGGGCCATAAACTGTTGGAGTTAGTAGTATAGTAGGTTTTAAAAAACTATTGATATAATGATTTTTATGGTGACTTTATCTTATGATTTATGGGTTCATAATTTTAATGTTTACATAATTTAAATGTCTTATAAACTCTTTTGAGGGTTTATTAAATGATATTCTTTTATGGCTATATATATTTTCGAAGATATATACCTTTGAGATATGTATAACATTTAAGGATAACTTGAGAAAATGTTATTTGAATAAAAATGTTTTTTTTCCAATTTTTCCTATATGATTACACAAATAAAAATAAATTAGGATCTATATGATCTTTATTATTGAAGTGATTTTGGGTTATTACACTTTTATGATGAAAAATGAAAGGTATGATTTAAAAATTTAGGTTAAAACATTTCATTAATGTCGAATATATTAATATTTATTTAATAGATTTATGTCACACTTTTTATAATTTTTAATGATTATAGTAATGTAGATTTAGAAAATGAAATCTTTGTGGGTATAGTAACAGGTATCATATGTAAATGTCATGAGGAATAAACCCACTAATGATGGGTGGAAATGGTTCATCATTTACCAATATCCTACATAAATTCCATGTATGTTATGTATTATTTTAACTTTATTTACACTATCCAATATAAAAATGTTATGCCCATTTTTTGAGTATTGTTTTATTGTATAGATTACCATGACATAGAAAGGGATATGGTGAAAATATGATTAATGATATTATGTAAATAATATATTATTAAGATAAATAGATAATTATAGGATTCTATTTTTGGAAAAAAGGATGAATTATATTTTGGAAGCATATATGTTATTAATATTGATTTTTAGTGATTCAGGTTTTCATGACCCCCTCCATCCAATGATACCTTTATGGGGATGACAATGAAGAAAGATAGATAATGACCCCCCCAAGTACAACCTCCAGTATGGCTCATGTCAGTGACTAATTTCAAGTGTATATAAATATACTCAATACGAAAACCAATGTCTCACGTGCACATGTGAAAGGAAGCATACTAATTCCCTTGGAAGAAAAAAATAGAACCATACAACGCCTAATAAGGTATACTAGCCATCCCATCCTCACCAAGGAACACTTAAAAAGTACCCTAAGTCAAGAAAATTAATTCAATATACGCATCAATGAATTAGGTACCCTCCACAACATCCCACTGGTTTTGCCACTCTTACTTAATAGAAAACGCCCTTGCTCTCCCACCTCTTATGAATGAACCATGTCATAACCGCCAACATACACCTAGTCCCCAAAAGCCGCATCGAATTTTTTACGTAGACATATGGTCTTCAAAAACAAAACCACATCTCACTAGCACTCACAGGGGCCTCACTGACTAAACTACATCCCACCCGTAGACACCTAGGAATCACAGAGCACACCACATCCCGCATACAGTCACTAAGGCCTCAGAAACCATACCACAACCATCCCATAAAAACCTATAACTCAAAACCCACAACACATGAATCTCTCAAACACATGGTCTTGAAGAACCATATCTCATCCTAGAGATACCTGGGGAAAAACAAAACAACTCATCTCGAAAACACTAGGGAAAATACAACACATATCATCTCGAAAACACTTGGGAAAACAGATCCCACTAGCACAAACCTAGGCATCACATAACAAAATTGACCTAATGAATGTTGGGATATAACCACCAAGATGAGGGATTAGTGAAGATTGGGTGGCCATCTACCCTCCCTCCAACCATGTTTTTGGGGAAGACACCCTCCCACATGACGATGGGGGTGTTTGGCGTGATGTGATCAACTAGGGTGGTGTGCGTGTAGAAATCGTAATGAAAATAAAGTATATAAATATATAACACTATTCAATCTAGCCCAACTAATGGGTTCACCAAAATAAAATCAACTCACGGCATTATAGATATTGTTGCTACCTCTATATGAACAACACCACACATAACCCCACAACCAATTTTCAATTTCCATACAAAATAAATATTCATAATAATTATTTATTATCAACTAATTTACTCATTCCATTAACGAAAAAATCCCAAGACTATTAAAAACATTATTTACCAATTATTATAAAATTTATTCCAACAATGTATGGGAAACTACCCTGAACAACGCAAAACATGAAACACAACAACACATCACAGCAAAATCTTATTGCTGCCTCAATGTGAAACCCTTATCATCCATTCCAAAATCAATCATATCTCATCCTCAGATTCCATTACTTTTCTATGTTGACATATAATCTACATGTTCATCGATAATACCACTCGATACAACCCAAAACACACAACCGTGGTCACAAACATACCACAATGAAAACTAGATAAACCCACATATCACACCATGGTCACCCATATTATTTTTTACCATGCACGCTGCCACAAAAATTACACACTTTTCATCATAGACCATAATGTAACACATTTTAAGATTTATCAAATGTGACACTTATTCACTTCGATTTCATTATTTAAGGGTGTTATTGCACAGACCAGGTACTGGGGAAGCAATTCAGTATCCGGATTTATATGATTAACATATTTCTATATAAAAGTGTTCAAAATAAACCAAAAAACATGAAACACATTTATGTTGACAATAAAATCTTCCAACATCTACTATATTTAGTGGGGAATCAAGCCCATTTAATCACAATACCACTATAATAATATCAAAACTACAAAGTCACACAAAACAAATCCCCCTACCCCATTCAATTTTTTTAAACTAATTCTTGTATTTTAATAGCCTTGAAAAACCATGATCCATAGGTGAAAAAATTAGATACCTCCCTCATGATAAATAATTGAATATAAATAGTAGAAATACTACCTTGAATAATCTTCTCAACACATCTGTTCACTATATATAGAAGAAGAATGCCCTGAAGTGACAACTAAACCTCTAGAAACAAAAACCAAACTATCATGCACAATATGATTATCAAAACACTACCCAAACATAAAACTCAATACAAAATGTATAAAAAAAATTAAATCTTAGGGAATGAATAAGAGGAAAGATAATAGAATACTGGAAAACACACTA
The DNA here is from genome assembly GCA_963277665.1 of Viscum album. Classification (NCBI taxonomy): domain Eukaryota; kingdom Viridiplantae; phylum Streptophyta; class Magnoliopsida; order Santalales; family Viscaceae; genus Viscum; species Viscum album. The sequence continues at coordinate 1,733,676,594 of OY728119.1, read as the reverse complement.
TAGATCGATCACTAATCTCCAACGGACAACCACTGGGAATGAAGGATTGTGGAGGGAGGAGTAGGTTTCCAAGGGCTCCTCAGGCCTCTAAGGGTTCGTATAGAATGAGAAAAAAAAGAATGGCTGAATGAATTTTGATTTGAACATAATAGAATTTTAATAATTCACATGATCATGGTATTACAGGATGTGTAATCCCCTTTCACGTCATATAGTACCTGGGGTTCATTTTTCTCAGAAAAAAACTTCTCCTCTTCATTTTATTTTCTTTTTCAATCATCGAAATATTACATTCCATGAAAATATTCTTATAGATTTTAAAAATTTCTACAGAGCGTAGAAACTTGAAATCATGTCATAAAGAATAGTTTGGCATTGTGTAATACTATTACACAGCGTGAAATCCCCCCCTTTCCATCCTTTTGCAACCAAACACTTTCAAACTCCCTCTTCGCCTCATACATGAACTTCCAATGACCAAAATATCATTGTAAAGGATAGGGATGGTATATACTATATCCTTAGATACCTCTCAAATGATTCTCACCCAAGAGAATCAAAATCCAAATCCAGAAGAAATAGGGGACTGATCAACCACACCCGAGATATCTATCATGGATTATTCAACATATAAAACAATACTAACACCCGAACCCATTAATGATCAATAGAAAATAACCCTATGTTTTATGAAAACTAATGTGGAATCCCCCGATGTCCAATAACACCTCCACCGACACCTGCTACCGGATCATATCACATCAACTCAAACAACCACAAAACACACCACTCAAGCCCAACAACCACACTATCTGAACATATGAATAAAATAATTCTATCATTTATGTCAAGATAAATTCTTCTATTGGAATCACTAACTCAACCTCATTGGTTTAATCACATAACAATTAATTCATCTTGATTATGAGTCAGGTAACCCCCATTCTACACGTCATGAATTTATCACACAACACATTGCACATAACACAGCAAATGGAAATGATATTATCTTATATAAAATAGGGTTCATCCAATTAATTTCAAAATAATGAAGAATAAAGAAAAACTCAAAGAACTCAGGTACAAAGAACACATCCACTCCTCCCACTCCCATGTACTCTCCTCCTATCCACCGTGATTTCATCACACATGAACCAAAAGAATGATCCATACATGCATCACCATATTTTGATGATCCTGGATCTGTACTAGTCACTCCCCAAACATTGCGTCATCATTGATCTTCTAATCTCCTCATTCAATGTCATGGGAGTCATATTTTAGATACTGACGGTGCTGTGAGATGTGGAAGTCATCACGGATCCTCTTTGACTATAGTGGAAAATCCAAAAGATATGCCACACTGCTAACTCGTTCCAACTCCCCAATGGGTCCAACGAACTGGGGGTGATCTTACTTCCCCTACCAAACCACTACATCCCAAATCGGGGGAAAACCATCAGGATCATTTGGTCTCGAACCTCGACTCCAAGGGCATCTTACTATGATCGGCATATGATGGTGTCCAGTTCTTCAGTGCTTTCATGCTATAAAAAATGATCTGAAAATTCTCTATTATGATTTACACCACATCCAGACCAAGAAAAGTTGTCTCCCCAACCTACATCCAATAGAATGGAGAACATAACGTTCATCCATAAAATTTCTAAAATGAAGCCATGCAGAAGGAATAATGAAAGAAAATAATATATGTGAACTATACCAATGGCATGTGTCATCCCCAATATCTTCCACAGTCTAAGAATAAAGACTGAAACATATCCTCAATCATCTGGATTTTCCACTCTATCTTCCCTTATATCTGTGGGTCGAATGAAATGCTGAGGCATAACTAGGTTCTAAAGGAATGTTTCAATCTCTTCCAAACTCATGAGTTAAACCGTGCATCTCAATATACAAAAATTAACCTGAGAACTCCGTGAAATCGCACCACTTCATTGACGAACCTCCTAGCAAAAGAATCCACTACGCACAACTCTTAAATCACTATGATGTGGGATGATTTCTTCAACTAATCCACTAGCACCAATCTAGAAATGTTGACTTCCTAATCCCTATGTAACCCTATGATGAAATACATTTAGATACCATCCCATTTCAAATCAAGAACATCTAATGGATGAAAACAACCACAAGGAATATAGTTTTAATCTTTCACATGTTGGAAAACAAATGATGTTTCCAAAAAATCCACCACTTCTATTTTCATCATGAGCCAAAAAAATTGAATCATAAGCCCATGGTAAATATTAAAAACTTTTGGGTGTACTGTTAAATATGTCCAACGAAATGCATAGATGGCTCCATCGTAAACAACTACATGAACTAAAAACATTCCATGAAACAATAATTATTTCCACCAATACCTCTAGAGTGTCACAATGGGGAATACAATCACGCAACACCTCTACCTCTGCATCTCTCCACTGAGACTTTTCCACCAGCTGAATCAGAGAAGAATTCACTATCATCTGAAACAAACAACCTCTACCTACATCCACCCTTTCATCTATGTGTAAGGATTCAAACTCCTCAATCACATTCCAAGCATTCATAGACTCCCAAACAACCTCCTTATGTGACTTTATACTAAAATAATCTTCCATGACCATCCCATTTCATAAGGGGTAGGATATCTTAAAATCGTATCCCTAAGGGAACTCAGTCCACATCCCCTACCACATTCTCATCTCTCACTGGAAAAAATATAACTCCGACTTTTGTAATCTGTGATGTCCACAACGTGATCCTCAATGAGATAATTCTCCACAACATTAGCACAAAAAAAACTACTGCAAAATCCAGACCATGGATTTCATAGTTACACTCAATGTATCTTAACTTCTTGGACCCATAATAGATCACTTCCCATTACTGTATCAAGACACATCCCAGACCTTGACAGTAAGCGTCAAAAAACACCTCAATCCTCACCCCTTCCTATGGTAACAAGATCATAGGGGAACTTACCAACATCCTCTTACATTAACCAAAAACTATTTTTCATTTATCAGTCCACACAAAAGATTGTTCTTTTCAAGTCATATCTATCAACAAAGATTCAAACATAAAAGAAATCATGTACAACCCTCCAACATTATCATGTGAGGCCAAGAAAATTGAAAAATTGTACCAAATTCTTGGGTGCTTCCTGGGAAACAAAAACATAATTAATTAAATTGTCTACTTCCACACCCAAATAAGAAACCACATTCCAATGGAAATTGACCTATTATATTCAGAACATACACTTGGACAACATTCCGTAGAGCTCGTGGCATCGAAGAACCTAAATGATTTTTTTGGGACACTCGACATGATACCAATGAATTTGAATAGATCATTATATCATTGATAAATATGATGATGTGACACTTCATGAACTCACAAGATATGGATTTCATAAGCCTTAGGAATATAGCTAGTACATTAATAATGTTGAACGACATTACTACACACTCAAAGATCCCATACCTATATTTGAAAGTAATCATTAGGATATCTCCATCCATGACCAATGGTGATACCCGGACCACAGATAGAACTTATAAAACCCACAATCCCCTCTCAGTTGGTCAAAATGACCATCTATCCTTCGAAGAGGGTAATAGATCTTCACCGTCACTTGATTCAGCCTTCTGTATTCCACGAAAAACCTCAAACCACCATCCTCTTTCTTTGCATGCAACACTGAATGAACCCACAGAGACAGACTAGTCTAGATAAAACCCATAAAAATCAGATCATATATTTGAATCCATGTATCCCACAACTCAGAAGGTGACATATGGTAGGGATCCGTCAAAATTAGAGAAGCAATGGGTTTTAATTCTCTCCCAAAATTGATATCACGTCTAGGGGTAGGGTCACAATCTCATTGGGGAAAAAATAAAGGATCTCCCCAATGAACGTGGAAACCTATACCATTTTGGGGTCTACTAATTATACTTCAATATTAGAAAACAAAGTGAAAAGGGGCTACATGTTCCGACTTCCCACCTAAAAAACCCACTCACTAATGAAATCCACACACCGACCATCCATATGTGATAACACTACACTCTTCTAGAATTAATTGATAACAGAATGCATGTAATGTATCCATTCGATGCCAAGAATGACATCATATAGCTTCATCTATAGCAAGAAAATATACTCATAGTACTGATGTGGTCCTATCATCAGTCTATACCCCCTTCACACATTAAACAATTCAATATTATATTCAAATGGAGTACTCAACAACACAGGAAAGATACACTTATCTATGTCTAGTAATAGATCATGGGATTGAGTGGGCGAAACAACGGAGAGAGAATCCACTGAATAAAAAAAATGACAAGAAATGGTACTAAAAAGTAGATTATACCTCTAATAATCCCTAGACATGACAATGATGCACCCTGTACTACCTAAAACTAAACATTCCTATCTTGTTTTCCCATTTGCTGATGACCAATTCTACGACCATGCCCTGGTTGAGGTCCCTCACAAACTTCCATAGGTCAATCCCTACATGATCCATCTCTCCTCAGTGGAGCATGAGCCAAATATCCCTACTACTGAAACTGCCTCACTGGAAACTACTGATGAGGCTAACAGTGATTATATCCATCTCCAACACAATGATCTCGAACTGATGCTGGACACTAGTTCTGAAGATGGATGTGAAACCAGGAAAAGAAACAATTTGATCCCACATTTGTAGGAAAGGCATGAGTACCAGATGTTCGAAAAAGAATATTTTGAGTTTGACACCCTTCCAGTCGGAGCATCAAAGGTCATGTTGCCTAAGACCTGCTACTAACAACCCCACCTCTCAATGATATCTACTATCTCCCTTCTCATTGTTTACCCCATCGCGAGTAAATACACTCTACCACCTCTACCTTCTTCAGAACCTCCATGTATATCAGCAACATAAAGGGAGTAAACTCATTCTAGATAGATGGATGAAGGACATCATCTAGATGTCTCACATGTGACTCCTCATCCTTAAAGAGATCTAGGGAAAAAATAAGGAGAACCTTGAACATGATCCCCATCTTCTATACTGATATACTACCTTACTGAAGGGAGATTAGCACCAACCGCTTACCATCCTTCATGGTGGATGACAAGAGTTTTTCTTGAAAATCATTCTCAATGTAAACCAAGGAATTTTTTTCCTTATTCTCCCCTAGATAAATCATCCACCACTGATATGAAAATCCTAACATGTAACTCACTAACAAAGGATCCTAGTACTCCATCTGAGACCAAATCAAAATGATGCTGATCTCAAGCTCCTTGAGTCAGCTCTCCATCTCCACGTTTAAAACACTTCCCATCCTACTTTTCTAAGGCATGTCACTAGAAAGCACATAATGTTCTCTTTAACTGATTATACTCCTCCACTATTATCAATTCTCTAACGATCAACCAGATCAGCCTTCAGATGCTCAGCCACCTGATCCACACATGAATGATTACATGGATCCATATCTATGAAGCAAAAAATGTTTTCTTAGGCCTGAGTAGTATGGAATTAATATTTATTGTAACATGTATAATTTCTTTCATCCATATTTATCCATTTTAACCTCCCTTAGGAGTCCCAATTCAAATAGGAACAAAAGTCATTATGATGTATGTACCTTTACTATGGTATCTACCTTTCAAACATTGTAGTTTCACATGGTAATTTTGTAGGCTCAGAGTCCTTACGTCAGATCACCGGGGGCATAAAATCTAATTTCCTAGATGGATGTCCCTAGAATATGTCATTCACTAAGATCACCTAACATTGTATCCTTACCAACCCATGCAATAATCACTATACATAATACCAAACATCATCTGGTCTATCAACCATCCATTGATACCATTATTCCATGACCACCTCCCCCCATAGATAAACCTCTAGGATAGAAATTAAGAAAGGGATAAAATGACCCTCGAGTGATACCTTCATTAGGCCCTGTGTTGGAAACTAGTACAAAGGCTATACAGGTATACTCAGTACAAAAACCAAAGTCTCTCGTGTACTCGTGAAAGGAAGCATAGTAATGCCCGTGTGAGAAAATAGAAGAACCAAACAAAAATTTACAATGTGTACTAGACATCCCATCATCACCAAGGAATTCTCACCAAGAAAAACAAGTCATGTAATGTAATATAGTAATCACATTGATGATTTGGGTAAACCTTAACACTTCTCACTAGTTTAGCATCACTTTTCAAATGTAAAACACCCTCGCACTCCCACCTATTCTAATGGAACCATGTCACAACCCAATATTTTACAATTTGACCCAGAAACCACATCACATCCTTCCCATAGACACGTGGGACCCAAAACGCACACCACATCCCACCCAAACACACATGGAACTCACAAACCACACTATATCCCAGATGTAGATAGTTGATCCCCACAAACAACACCACACTCCAACTGGAGACACCTAGGCCTCCCAAACCACACCACATCCTTCCTGCAGACACCTAGGCCACACGAACCATATATCATCCCAAATAAAACTAATAAAGCGCTACACATGTCATACTGATAAAACATCAGAAAACACAACACCTCTCATCCAAAATAACTAATAAGAAAACATAGCTCCCCCATAGTCACCTGGTCCTCACATACCACAACCTGCCCAAAGAATAATAGGTTATCACTTCAGGGAGGAGGGAGTAGGGGATAACATGGGTCCAACCATCCATCCTCCCACTAGGATGTTTGGGAAATACACCCACCTCCTCGCGAGGATGGGGGTGTTCTGCACGTAGTACACAACTAGGGTGGGTGCATGTAGAAATACCATGGGAAATAAAATGAATACATATATAATAACAAACACTTAAGACCAACTAACGGGTTCTCAAACAAGAAACCAGATCACGACACTACCAACTTTATTGATTATTCTAAATGCACAACACCACACATCAAGCCACAACCTCCATTCAATGTCAAACCAACATAATTACCCATTACCATTATTTATTCACAAATAATTTATTAATTACATTAATAAAAAAAACAAAGATAATTCAAATCTTTATTAACCAATTATTTATTCATTTATTCCACTTATATCTAGGAAATTACCAAGCATAGCACAAAACAAGCAATACAACAACACGTCACCATAGAGTCTGATCATAACCACATTGTGAAACACTTCTCATTCACTCTAATACCAATAAATATCTCAACCTAAGATTAAATTACACATATAGGTTAATGTATCATTTACAAGTTCATCCATGACACCACCCATTCCATCCTATGTCACACAGTTGGGCTCACAGACATACCACAACACACAACAGTGGAAACCCGCATATCAAAACATGTCCTCCTCACATTGATTTTTCCCACGCACGCTGACCAATCTATTTCACATATTTCATCACAAACCATGGTGTAACACATTTTCAAATTTATAAAAAGGTAAACTTATTCAATTCCCTTAATTATTTAATGGCGTTATCACAAAAAACAACTCATGGGGAAACCAATCATTATACATATTTAAATGATTAATAAATTACCATATACAATAATTATACATGAACCAAACAATATAAAACCCATTTAGTTCACACAAAAATCCACAAAGATGCACAATTATTTGTGGGTCATCAAGCCCGTATAACGACAATATCATTATCATACTATATGTACTGCAAAGGCATACAAGATGGATTTTACTACCCCATACAATTTCATTTAATGAATTATTATCTTTGATTAGCATGGAAAAAATTGATCCATAACTGTAAAAACATAAATTCCTTCTGTATGATTCACAATTTAAGAGAAACAAAGGAAATAATACCTTTAATAATATTTTCAACACATCCTTGCACCATAGGGAAAAGAAGAATTCCCAAAAGTGACAACCACGCTGATAGAAAAGTTGGTCAACCTATTCAACACCAGAAGATTATCAAATTATAGATCAAACATCCAACTCAATCCAACTCATATCACGAAAGTGAATCCCAATGAATGGACATGAGGAAACAAATGAGAAAGAGGGGAAATATCACCACAGATTAATCATGGATCGCCAGCGGAAAACCATCAGGATTGATAGATCAATTTGGGAGGAGTGGGTCTAGAAGAACTCCTTGGGGTGCCTAGGGTTCATCTTGAAAAAGAGTGGAAAAAATTCAAGTCCGAACGAACGAGGGTTCGACTAAAAAAGCATTTTAATACTACAAATGATTGGGGTATTACATGACGTGTAATCCCCTTTCATGTTGTGTAATACCTGAGGATAGGTTTTCCCTGAAAAACACCTCACCTATTCATTTTATTATATATTTATAACACCAATATTTTACACGATGTTAAACTCTTCTTCATACTGTGTAAAATTTATGTACATCATGAAAACACCAATGAATATATAAAAGTAGAGTTTCAAGGGGTTTAATATAGTTATATAGAATGAATATTACAAATCATACTTTAAATAAATTTATATTACATTAATATTTATTTTATTTCAGTACACCATATAATAAATCCATAACAACATCGTATAAGTATACTGTCTTTAAAAACTAGGAAACACAAATAACTACTTCATAAAACATCTATGTTGTATCCCGCTTATTTATTCATAACTAGAATTATTTTTACTAATATCTTACATAATACCCATCTGCATAACCGAGGGAAAATAAACATATGAAAGGGTGATCTCAAATGCTCAGTAAGTGTAAACAAGGTAAATAACAATCATATCATTATCTAAAGACATAAGAACATAAATTTTGGAAGCCTTATTCAATATAGGAAAGAACAAGATATCATGTCATGGGATAAATTTTCATATGAATTAATAGTTATAATAATGAAATTCCAAATAATAGACATGTTATTTGGTTGAATACACATAATGATAGAAAATCATTACTTATTAGTCAAGGCTCATTGCCAAGACCATCATAGAGGAAAAATTCCATTACTGAACTCGGTTTACATTTTATTTCATCCATGTATTCATGAAGTATATTTACTTGTCTTTCCATTCATGTCTATCTAATGAGATATAAATATTTAATCAATGTATTGAAGATAGATATATGTCCCACCAATTTCATAATGAAATAATACTTATGTGTTTTACACAAACATAAATCCTTAATCATAGAATATCCTATGAAATAAAATGGGTTTCGTAAACATAATTCCATAATAACATAATCTATATAAAATATCATTCCATCATTAAAATAATAAAATTGTAGTGATAATTGGGATGAAAATATATCCCAATTTATAGGGATTCATTTTAGATTGAAATTAATTTTGATAAAATATTTGAAATTAATTATTGAGGAAAGAAAATATTCTTCTTCAGGAATATTTCATTTCTCAAAATGCCACACAATTTTAAATGAAAATAATTAATAGGAAAATAGACATGAAATCATGTAAATAAAGATTCATGTAAATAAGGAGTTATGAAGACATAAAAGTATGATAATGTTGTATAAGTTAAAAACCATTATCCTCATACTTTTGCTGGAAAATTCAAAAAGTACCTCGTATCGAATTACAAAAAAAGATTCCATTCGTAGAGCTTAATAAAAATTCACCAAAGGGTAAAATTAACGTTAAAAAATTATATAATATTATAAATAATATTACAAACATTGGAAACATGTATGTTGAGTATAAATATAACCGAGTAAATATTTCTATATAAACAATCTCAGATAATAACGAGATTGAAAAATTATCCCTTACTTTAGGTTCGATTTCCCTTGAATATATAGAATCCTATTGTATAATGATTTAAATAATATTTTGGACTTATTACCAAATCATTGTAATTTTTAAGATATCATATATGATCATATTACCATCTATTTGTTAGTAACATTTCATTGTTTCTCGTTATTCAGATATTAAATGTATTATGTTCTTACACAAGTTTTCTCAAATAAGGTCATGTTCCACTACTCCAGATATAGTTATATCCTTTAATAAATTATATTAATAAAATATATATCATATTAATTCATTCCATTCATGTGTATACTCATGGTTTAATGTATACCAGGTAGAATGAATCACATCGCATCGTGAAGACTGTAGGCCGTACGTAAGCACGAGCGACGATATCATTGCCATAATTGCTGAATTGTATTAAATTGAATGATGTATAATATTTTATAATTAGTATTATTATATTATAATAATATATATTTATTATTTCCATCATTATACCCATCCATGTAAGTTGGTGGTGAAAAATAGTTTACACCACAGCGTGGAGACGGTAAGATGTACTTTCGCAGGCGTGGTGTTTTTTGTTTTCTGTAGGATGTATAGAAGGTGTAATATGGTGGTTTTATAATTATATTGACATATAATTATATTATTGATACTGATACGATTACTTTATTATGAAATTAACAATGAAGAGGAAGTATAAGAAGAAATAATTTTATAGAATCGGTAAAAGAGATTATGTCTTCCTCGATGTGCTTCCTCTAAATCACTTCTAAGTGCACTAGATATGGTCTTTAAAGATTATTAGAACCTATATAATGTAAATACCGAAGTATATAAGAAAATATTTCATGGTATGGGTGAGATTGAACGCTTAAAAATAAGTGAAGAGGTGAGGGAGGAGGTTCCCTTTTAAAATTGATGTGATGGGCACTTTCCAAAACTCTATAAATAATAATTTATAATAAACATAAAAACTATCCAAAAACCTAAAAATTGTACCAAATTCCAATATAATCGGATATAGGGTTGTAATTGTCTCAACCAATATGTTATTTACAATGATTTCTTTCAATTTAAACCTTATCAATTTAATTAACACTTAGTTATACTTTTTAATCATTAACAAGGGTAACAAATAATTCAATATTAAAAGGATAAATTATTTACTTATTTGATGAAACATATAACATAAATATACACATTAGACTATTTTACACCATATAATAAATATTATATATTTTTTAAAAAAATTAATTACTTAATAAATCATTATTTTGATAAACAATCAATAGTATAAATTTTGGCACTATTCAATTCATTGATTTCAAAGAAATAAATATAATGAGATAACTTCGAACCATTAATTTTATCATTTATAAGGTGGAAAGGGTCATCTATAAAATCCATTAGGAATTTTAATTATCCCATATAATATTTTCTTTAATATTCTTGACAACATTTTTTTGATATTTCTCTAAATAAAATAATTACTACAACAATTTTTCTTAATTATATAATAATATTATATTTTGAATAAAAACTAAAAATAAAATACTATGATTAAGGTAAAATTAATATATTTTATAAGAATACATTTAGTATAATTTATCTTTTATAAAACCAAATACAAAAAATTTTATACTTATTAAAATATGAGGGTGACAACATAAACATCACTTTAATGAAAATAATATAAATGTCATTATTCATTCTATAAGGCTCCAAAATGGTCCATAACTAGACTCTTGGATGATTATGGTTGATATATACTCGACCACTAATATTTGTTTAAGTGTTTGGATCTTTTAATTGGTATTAATATTTTAATAAAAACTATATTATTGATTTGTCATCAATTAAATAATTTTTGCATCATTAATGTATATTTTATTAAAGCAATTATTTATTTCCTAAAAATTTCAAATAAATTGACATGATAAAGGAAAAAAATGTATCTTTGAATTGAGTAATTGTAATCGAAATTATATTTTATATAACAGTATATTAAAAATAATTTAGCTATTAAAATATGAGTGAGAAAAATTTGTTATTTTTTAATTAAAATCAATTAAATATCCTAATATCATTCATATGGATTCAAATGGATATACTTTCTACACAATGATGATATTAGTAGAATAACACTATCCAATGATATTAATAAAAGTTTTAGGGTAAATTTATAATAGTATTATTACACTTAATTTCCTTGTTTACCCTTTTACCATATTAATAACAATTACCGAAGAGACTATTCATATTGCTCAAAAATAAAATAAATATAGTTACATAATTTGAACCTACTGATTCAAAATAAAGAGTAAATTTTTAAAAATTCAAAACATATATGTTTCATCTATTAATTTAAAATTAATTCCATTGTCATAACGAGAAAATGAGTTTTAAAATGTAAAATGTGGCAAAATAATGATGTGTTTTTAAATCTGAATTCAAGGTAAAATTAGTTATAATGAAAAAAATTAAAATCACTGATAAAAATATATTATATTTTAAATTTAAAACCATTTAATCTTATAACTTAACAATGTAAATTTTTTCAATTACAAAAGTTGTTTTCAAATAAAATTTATTGTATTTGTACTATTCATCAAAAAATAAAAGTTATCAGAATGTAATATAAATTCAACCAAAGTAAATTTTCATATCCCACATCAAAATAAAATTTATGTCTTTTCATATTAAAATTATTAATATGTATAGCTCTTAATTTCAAATGGGTTCTCCATTCAAAGGAATAAAATTACACTTAAAAAATGTAGTTTTTTATAGATCAAATAGGGGTTATTCAAACCATATGACTAAAATATCGATTATATGAATATCAAAAATATTTTACTAAGTATATAACACACACACACATATATATATATATATATTATTAATTTCCTTACCAATAGTAATTCACTCAATATTACAAATATCTAATTGATTTTAACTTTTTCATAAATAATTGGTAGATAATGAATTCACAATGTATTTTTATAATTTAGTTATAATTATTCCCAATAAACTAACAAAAAATCAATAATGGTAATTTTATTTTATGTATTTTTCATGGTTCATTTAAAATCACGATTTTGATCAATTCTAGCTACTAAAAATTAAAATTATTTAAAGAAAATATGTCATAAAAACATCTCGGTGTTACATTCTACCCCCTTAAACCAAATATCTCTTTTGAAATAAGTAACATGGAAAAAAATATGAGGATTCGTATCTTTTATCATATCTTCATGTTACAACATAGATTTATCAAATTGATGGTTTCTCCATAAAACATTAACCAATCTAGTGGTATAGTTTTGTAGATCTATTTGGATACGATCTAGAATACCTATTGTTTGTTATTCATAAGAATGATATTTATCCATCAAGAAAACATCTGAGTTTATTAAATGTGAAGGAATAGTTATGTACATTCATAGGAGAGATACATGGAATAATCGTGAACATGAGATGGATTCAGTGGAAGCACCAATCAGAAAGATACCTTCCCAACACGATCCAAAATTTCCAAAGGACTGCTATACCTAGGGTTCATCATTCCTTCTTTCTCAAAATCTTATTACTCTATTCTAGGAATATATTCTCAAAAACATTTAATCACCATCTTCAATCTCTTGGATCATTCATATATTGTTAGCATAACTTTTTTATTGACTCTAAGATTCTCTTGTGTGTTATTGAATAAATATGAAATTTTCTACCATTACACCAACATGATCATTTCCTAATAGATTTCTTTCCGCAACTTCATTCTAGAATGATGGAGTTCTCCACTTACTTTTATTGAGGGATTCCTAAGGATCCAACTGAATACTAGAGTGAAAGCTACCAATGTATGAAAATTCCATAAAATGTAGTTGTTTATCCATATCACCTTTGAAATCCATAGATAAATATCTCAATATGTCTTCTAGAGTTTGACATTTCATCTCAAACTGACCACCTATTTGAGGATGATATGAAGTGCTAAATCATATCTCTATATCCATAGCTTTCTAAATACTTCACTTAAATATTGAAATAATCCTCAGATTCCAATTAGATATAATGTAAGGTGGTACTCCATACAAACTTAAAACCTTATTTACATATATCACGAAATGATGATCAATAGAGAAATATTATCTAATAGTAATGAAGTGTGATGAATTCCTATGTAGGTATACTATAACCCAGATAGCATTGTTGCCTTTGGATATTTTATGAATTCAATCAACAAAGTCCATAGTGATGTTTTCCCATTTCCATTCTCGTATGGGTAATGGTTGTAACAACCCATTAGACTTCTGTCTCTAGGCCTTAACATGCTGAATAACCAAGCATCATGATACATATTAAACAATAACTATTTTAATTCCATTCGACTAGAAATACTATTTCATATCCATGTACATCTTTGTGCTTCCAGGGTGAATAGAGAATGAATAACTATGAGCCTAATCCTATATATCCTTCTTTAATTATGATGTGGTAGGACTAAAAAACAGATTCCAAAACCTTATTATTCCACAACTATCATGGTTGAATTCAGGAACATTTATGGCATTCTTTTATTGCTCTACATCTTCTATCTGCACCTCCATAATCTCAACTAGTATAGATGGTTGAACATTCATTTGACAAAGATAAGATTTTTCCCCTTCCATTAAAATTTTAATATCCATCCTTTAAAAATCTATAAATATTGGATGTTTTGGGATCGTCATCATGGATAGGCTAGCATGGTCTTGCTAACTAATTGTAGGTTCCACCTTGTTCACTTTACTGGGGAGGTAATCTATTGAGCAGTTGTAATATTTAATCAACTAAAATCATCTTCTTTGGAACATATTCAACTAATTTTTTGAGAAAATATACTTTAAACTTCTATGATCAGTACAAATATCACACATTTCACCTTGAAGATATTTCTTCTATAATGTTAATGAAAATATTACCCCAGGTAACTCCAAATCATGAGTTCGGTAAATTTTCACATCTATTTTCAACTTCAATGGTGCATAATATATCACCATATAATTTTTCATGATAACAAATCCCATTCCATTCATGGATTCATCACTATAAATCACAAACCATTCTCCAATACAAGGCAGTGTTAGCATAGGTGCACTAGATAACCTTCATTTTAGATCCTTGAAATTCTCATCACATTCTTTTGCCCATACGAACTTAACTACTTTATGAGTATGGATGGTAAGTTGATTAAATAATTATGAAAAATAAATATCAAAATGTTGATAATATCCATCCAACCAAAGAAAACTTGAAATCTCAGTTACTTTTTTTCATGAAAAACTTTCAAAAAATTCCATTTTTCATGGATCCACAACTATCTAATCCTAGAGATTATGTGACCCAAAAATGAGATCTTCTAAAGCCAAAATTCAAAAATGAAATTTTTTTCATAAGGATTCTCCTTTCTCATGATGTTCAGTTCAATTATCAAGTGGTTTTAATGATATTATTTTCTCATTTAGTTGAATATAAAATCTTATATAAAGACTACCCCAAACTAATCCAGATAGTCTCTAAAGAATCTATTCAATAGATCCATGAAGATAGTTGGATAATTATTATGACAAAAAGGCATCACTATAAATATATGGTTTCCATAACATGTACAAAATGTGGTTTTTTTATATCCCCCATCTTGACCCTTCATTAATGATATCCTAAACGAATATCAACTTATGAAATGTTTTGATCTCCGCATAGTTTGTCAAATACGTCATCAATGTGGTGAAGATGATATCTTTTCGAGATAGTGATTTTGTTATATTCTCAATAATCAATGTAGACTCTCATCTATCCATATATATTTTTCGTAAATAGAATAGGTTCTCCCCATGGTGATAAATTGGGAAAATGAATCATTCATCAATATTATCTTGGTCTTTTTTCTTCAATTCCAATAAATCATTTGGGGACATTGTATAAGCTTTCATTGAAATAGTCATAACACCTAGTATGAGTTTTCATGAAAACTCAACTTCACGATTTAGTGGAAGACCTGAAAATTACTCTATAAAGACTTCATCAAAATCCAGTACCATGGGTGCATTCTTAATTTTTATTTTCTCCTCGACCAATTAAGATAAATACCCTACATTTATAGGGATCAAGGCCCATAATATGGAATAAAATTATACTAGAAGTTGATATTCATCCTTACAATGATAGATTATCATAGATTTATTTAGAATATGAAATGTTACTTCTCTCCCTCAAAATATTATATGAGATCCATATATAGAAATTCAATCCATGCCATGAATGAAATCAAATTCCACTATAGGAAGGATCAACAAAATTTGATAGAAGAACATTCCCATAATCTTTAACCTGAGAAAAAATATAAACCACTGATGTGACTGTTGATCCATTAGGATTTGTCGCAACTAAATCAACATATAATTTTTGTGGTAATATATTTATACCCTTATAAAATTCTTTATAAATAATAGAGTGGGTGGATCTAGAATCAAATAAAATATGTTCTAATTTATATTGGATGTTAAATGTACCTTTCACAATTTTATTATCTTAAACCAGATCACCAATTGTGATAATATGTTAATTTCATTTATCTCTTTATATATGATTTTACTGACATTGATAAACATCAATAACCATTTGATTACGACATTGATGGGTATAATTATACATTTATTTGCACTTATATTATTGGAGTGTAGGAGGGGCATTTTGTGCAGTCTTTTCTATATTTGTATCATTAGACATCTTTTTACCATCACTTCATCATTGAACTACCTGATGACCATCTTTTATAAACATAAAAAATGTACTAGTCCCACTAAGACCATTTCCTCCTAGTTCCCTTCCACAATTTGAGCATAAGGAGAAACTCATCTTCTTTTTAGTGTGGTCCTAATATTCTCCTTTGAATTCCTTTTTTATCACCATATCTAACCCATAGAACTAATTTATTACACTAATATCCATCTCAACTTTTAGAACACAATTAATTATTTCCTCATAGCTATTAATTTCCCTTATGCCTAAGTCCCTTCAAAAACAAGGTTTTAGGACACTAAATAATAGATCAATTTTACTCTCAGGTTGAATAATAATTCCAGAATCATACCTTGTATGTATTGTAAAACTTTCTTTGTTGGTACCAACAGATTCATCAAACTTTCTATTAAGAATAATAAACTCTTTCTACATCTTTGTTCGAAGAAAATGAAGAATGTACTTGTTGAAAAATTTGTTCTTGAACTTATCCCATTTCGAGGACTCAATTTCAACTCATTTCCTCATATACTTGATAAGGTTCTACAATTGATCAGCTTCACCCTCCAAATTATAGACTTTTAAGATAACTCTATCATGTTTCAAACATTATAGAAATGAAAATATGTTTTCTATGGCACTGATCCTTGTTTCAACCATTTTGGAACAAAAGAAACATTGAAAGATGGTAGACACTGCCTCATTAAAGAATTAATAAAATGTTGCTCCCTCCATGGCACATTTGTAATTCCTACAAGACTCATAGAATTAGAAAGATGTGTGATTATAGATACTAGATTTTTTCATTCTAGACCCCATAACATTTGGTTGCTTAGGATGACAATTGTTGCATTCCCTGTCACATTTAGTATTAACATGGTTCATTTGGGATCAATCCAATGACTAAAACCAAAAAAAATAGTGTCAAAAACCCAATTCATAAGGATAAAACTACATGATCAATATTAAAATTTATATTTATTACCCCTAAGGTTTTATCCTAGGTTATTCATTGTCATTTCTAAAACAAAAGGATTATAACCTATACATAGTCATATCCTTAGGGTTCTTACTAAGGATTTCTCATCCTATATTTCAAAAGATAACTATATCTTTCCACTGATACCAACTATAAGGAAACATAAATTAGATACATTATTAATGTTTTATCATGAAAATGTATAATAAATCCATTATAGGATTGTATAAGTATAATGTCATTAGAAATTGGGAAACACAAACAACTTTTTTATATAACTTATATGTTGTCTCTAAATTATATCTCTATAAATGGGTTGATTTTTGGTCATCTATTATTTAATAACCTTCTTCAAACCCTGGGGAAAAGAAACATATGAAAGGGTGAGATAGAATTCTCATTAAGGGTGAACAAGGGAAATCTCAATCATATCATAATCATAAGATATAAGAACATTACATTTCAAAGTCTTATACTTCATATGAATGATCTTGATATCGTGTATGGGATAAAAGTTCATAAAAATTAATAGACATAATCTCGAATGTCATAACATAAGATATGAATTTTTTTGGCATAAACATGAGAATAGAGAATCATTCCATATCAGGCAAGGCTCTTTCCAATACCATCATAGCGGACAAAGTCTATTATTGAACGACATTACATACCATTCCAGAACATTATTACTGAACTGAAATTATATTATGTTCTACTTATTTCTATCTCATGAGATATAAATATTAAATCAATACATTTGAGGGAGATATAGGTCCCACCCATCTAATAATTAAATCATTATTACATATTCCACAAAAACATAAATCATTCAACATAGCATAACCCATGAAATAAAATTGGGTTCTTAAACCTAATTCCATAATAACATATTCCACTAAAAATATCATTCCATAATTATCTTAAAAAATCATATTAATTATAGGGATAAAAACATAACCCTATTTAAAGAGAATTATCTTAGATGGAAAATAATTTTGATAAAACACTAGAAATTAATACTTAAAACTAATATTCCTTCCTCTTCAAAAATGTTTTATTTTCTAAAAATGCAATGAAATTTTTAAAGAAATTAATTTATTTGAAAATAAACATAAAATAATATAAATAAATCAAGGAAATAATGCATTAGGAATATGTGAAAATCTGACCATTCAGTATTAGTTAAAAACCAATCTCCTCATACATTTGCTGGAAAATTAAAAAGTACCCCATATCGAATAATGAAAAAATATTTCTTTCATAATGTTTAATAAAACTTCCCCAAAGGGTAAAATTAATATTAAACATATGTATATGAATATATAATATTACATACCTTAGAATCATGGACATGGTTGATAAATATAATCCAGTAAATACTTATGTATAAACAATCTCAGAAAATATCAATATTGCAAAATTATCCCTTAACTTATATCTGATTTCCCATGTATATATCTGAACCTCATGTATAATTACTTAGATAATTTTGTTGAACTATTAAAGAATCATAGTAATATTCATGATATCATATATTATCATATTATCTTATGTTTGTCAGTAAGATTTCACTGTCACTCATTTTTCAGATATTATGTACTTTATGTTTTATGCAGGTTTTGTCAAATAAATTATTGTTCCACATAATAGTATATAGTTATATCATTTAAATAATTATATTTTTATGATATAAATCATATATATTCATTCCATTCACGTATAGAACTATGGTTTAATGAAGATCATATAGAATGAATCACATCGCATCATTGAGATGGTAGGACGTACGTACGCACAAGTGATGATATCATTCCCATAATTATTAAATGGTATTGGAATGGATGGTGTATAATATTTCAGAATTTGTATAATTTTATAAAAATCATATATATTTTTTATCTTCATCATTATACCCATCCATGTATGTTGGTGGTGAAAACGTATTTCACTACAATGTGGAGAAGATAAGTCATACGTACACATGTGTGGTGATATTTGATTTCCATAGGATGGATAAAAAGGTGGAATATGGATGTTTAATAATTATAGTAACATATAAATATATTTTTTGATACTGATGCTATTACTTTATAAGTAAAAAAATAATGTCGAGGAAGTAAAACAAGAAAGAATTTGAAGGAATCGGTAGAAGAGATTACCTCTTCCTCAACATGCTTCCTCTAAATCTCTTCATAGAGCACTAGAGTTGGTATTTTAAGATGAAAAAAACCTCTAGAATGTAAATAGGTATTTTGAGAAGGAAACATGCTAGGGGATGTATGAGCTTTAATGATCAAAGTGAATTTAATAGGTGAGGGAGGAGGTTCACTTTTATAATTGAGGTGAGGGGCACTTTTGTAAACTTCGGGAATAATAATTTATAAGAAAACCATCCCCTACCCAAAACCACCAAAATATCCCAAATAAAAATATGATATGATATATAGTGGTAATCTCATCAACCAATAAATGTTGGAAATTTATTTTTGTCAATTTAAATCTTATCTTTTTAATTGACACTTACTTATTTTATTTAATCATTAATTGTGGTAAAAAATTATTCAATATTAAAAGGGAGAATTATTTTTTTTATTTTAGGTACAATACACAATAAAATAATAAATTATATAATCTTATTCCATATCATAATTATTATATATTTTTTAAAAAAATTTAATCGTTTAATAAAACATTATTTTGATAAATAATCAGTAGTATCTATTCTGAAACTATTCAATTCAATGATTAATAAAAATTTTAATATAACAAGATATGTTTAAAAAAATTCTGTAATATTCTTAGGAGTTAATGTTATCTGTAAAATTAATGATACATGTTAACTATTACAAATTATATTTACTTTTGTATTTTAAATAACATTTATTTGATATTTCTATTAAAAAAATAATTTGAAGACTAGTTTTGTGTAATTATTCAACATGCTTATATATTAAATAAAAATTAAAAATAAACTACAGTGGTGAAGTTAAATATAATATATTTCATAAGAATACATTTAGTATATTTTATATTCTACAAAATCTAATATTTTAAATGTAATACTTATAAAATTATGAAGGTGAAAACATTAAAAGCACATTAAATAATATAATATCAGTGTCATAATCCCTTCTATAAGGATCCAAATGGTTCATAACAAGACAAATGGATGATTATGGTCAAGATATAATCAATCAATAATATTTTGTCTAGTTTTTGGATCCTTTAATGGGTATTGATATTTTAATAAAAACTATATTATTGATTTTTCATCAATTAAATAATTTCTACATCATTAATGTATAATCTATTAAGGTAATTATTTATTTCCTAAAAATTAGTTATAGTTTACGATGATAAAGGGACCAATTTTAGATTCCAAAATAGTATTTATAATTGAAATTATATTTAGTATACCATTTTATTAAAATTGAATTACTTACTAAAATTTGAGTGAGACATATTTAAAATTTGTTAAATAAAATAAAATAAATGTCATTATCACATCCAAGTGGATTTAAATGCATACCATTTATACCCAAGGAAAATTTTGGTCAAGAAAAACTCATATAATGATATTATGAAAAGTGTTAGGGAAATGTTATAATAGTATTATTACCCTTAATTTCCCAGTTTACCTTTCTAGCATATTAAAAAATTACCAATGTTACTATTCATAATGCTAAAACATAAAATAAATCTATTAACATAATTTGGAACTACTGATTCCAAATATGGATTACATTTCTTAAAATTGAGACCACTGATGTTTTATTAATTAATTTAAAATTAATCTCATTGTCGGAAAGAGAGAACGAGTTTTAAAATCAAAAACATTACTAAATATTGCAATGCATTTACATCTATGTTCAAGGTAAAATTATTTATAATGAAATATATTATATATTACGATAAAAATATATTATATTTATAATTTAAATCCATTTAATATTATATCTTAACCATATAAATTATTTCAATGACAAAAGTAGTTTTCAAATAAAATTTAGTTTATTTTTACTAATAATCAAAAAACATAAGTTATCCAAAAATATTATAAATTCATCGAAATTAAATTTTGTTAACCCACATCAAAATAATATTTTTTGTTTTCATATAATATTATTAATATTTCAAAATCATAATTTAAAAGGGGTTCTCTATTCAAAGGCATAAAATTACACTAAAAATATAGTTTTTTATACATCAAATAATGTTTATTCATACCGTATGACTAAAGTATCCAATGGATGAATATCAGAAATATTTTATTAAGTAAATATCATAAAAATCTGATTATTTTCATTACCAACAGTAATTAACTCAAAAATAAAAATATTTATTTGATTTATATTTTTCATAAATAATTGGTAGCCAATGAATTTTAAATGAATATTCATAAGTTAGTTATACTAATTCCTGCTAAAATAACAGCTTGGATGTAATTGTATTTTTATACTAAAGGATTATCATGGTTAGTTTATGCTCATGATTGAGTGAAATGAAAGATACTAATGAATTGCAATTTTTAAAGAAAATATGTCATAAAGACATCAGGGTGTTACATTATACCCCACATAAATTGAATTTTTCCCTCGAAATTCCTCACTTGGAAACAAATATATGAGGATACCTCCTCGTTATCATGTCATCAAGTTCTTATACAGCTTTATCAACTTAATGGTTCTGCTCTAAAATATTAACCAAGAGAGTGGTCGTGTTTCATAAAACAATTTTGCTACGATCTAGAATAAATATCAATTGTTCTTCATAAGAAATATTTTTCTCTATTAGTATTACTATTGATTTTAATACATGTGAAAGATTAGGTAGGTAATTTTTAGGTGAGATACATGGAAAAACTGTAAACATGAGAGGTATTTGGTGGAAGCACCAATCGGTAAGCTACCTTCCCAACATGATCCAGAATTTCAAAAGGACCGATATACCATTGATTTAGCTTTCCATTTTTTCAAAATCTCATTACTCTCTTCCAGAGAGATATTCTCAAAAACACATAATCACCCAATTCAAACACTAGGACCTTTCACCATTTTTAGCATAAATTTTTTATTGACTATGAGCTTGTCTTATGTGTTGTTGCATAAATCAGAAATTTTCTCTCATTTCATCATCAAGATCAAGTCCTAATAGATTTCTTACATTAAATTTATCCCAACATGTTTGAGTTGTGCATTTCTTTCCATAGAGAAATTCATAAGGATACATCGGAATACTATATTGAAAGCTATTGTTGTAGGAAAATTTCCCAAAAAGTAGTTGTTTATCCCAAAAACCTTTGAAAT
This sequence comes from Viscum album, assembly GCA_963277665.1. NCBI lineage: Eukaryota > Viridiplantae > Streptophyta > Magnoliopsida > Santalales > Viscaceae > Viscum > Viscum album. The sequence goes on along the minus strand of OY728119.1, from coordinate 1,733,653,754 downwards.
CAAAAGAGAAATCTATCAATATACCTTCCAGAGTTTGAATTTTCGTTTTAGAATTACCATTTGTAAATAGATGAGAAGAGGTTCTACATATTAACTTTGTATCCAAAGCATGCTGAAGAGATTACCAGAACATCATGATAATCCCTGGATCTCGATCACTTATAACGGAATGTGGAACTCCATGCAATCTTACAACTTCCTTTACATATATCCTCGAATTCTCATCAAGAGAGAAATCCTCTCAAATAGTATTGATGTGTGATGACTTCATAAGGAGATCATCTATATCCCAAATAACATTAATTTCTTTAGATTTATTTTGAATTTTGAAAACAATGTCTATAGTGATGTTTTCACATTTCCATTCTGGTATTTTTAATGGTTGTAAAATCCACATAGACTTTTGTCTCTCAACTTTCCGACATAAAAAAGCGTGATGAGACATATGGGATAACATCTATTTTATTTCCATCCAACCAAAATACTGTTTCAGGTCCTTGTACATATTTGTGATTCCATATTGAAAATATAATGAATTTTTATGATCCTCGGCCAATATCTCCATCTTTAATTCAAATATAGGTGGAATAAAAGCCCAATACTTGAACCTTATTATTCTATCACAATCATGGTTTAATTTAAGACCATTCATGGGATTCTTTTGTAGCTATACGTCTTTCTCCTATGCCTCATTAATGCTCAGTTTTATATATGGTTGAACATTCATTTGAGAATGATAATACTTCTCCCCTTCCTTTAAAATTTCAATATCCATCGTTTGAAAATCTATAAATATATGATCTTTGTTGATCGCAATTACAGATAGGTTAGCATGGTCTTGTCGACTCAAAGCATCTCCCACTATTATCTCTTTCCTAGGGTGTTAATGTATTGAGAAATTGTAATCATCAATCAACCCCAACCATCTTATTTAGTACATATTCATCTCCTATGGTGAGAAAATATTATTTGAACTTTTATAATCAGTATAAATATCACACCTTTCACTGTAAAGATAATGCCTCTATATCATTAATGTAAAGAATACCAAAACTAAAACAAAATCATGAGTTGGGTAATTGTTTTCATGGAATTTTAAACTCCCATGATGGAAAATATATTCCTATATTATTTTTCATGTGAACACATTCTGTCCCCTTCACAAGTACGTAACTATAGATCACAAACCATTCTCCACTATAAGGTAGTGTGATCATAGGTGCACTCGATAACCTTATTTTTAGCCCATTGAAATTCTCTTCACATTCCTCTATCCATAGGAACATAACTCCTATCCGATTCAACATGACGAGTGGATTATATAATAGTGAAAAAATCATTCTAAAAACATCGATAATATCCAAAAAAATCATGAAAATATCAGATCTCAGTTACTATTATAGTTCTAATCCAACATTCAATAATTTCTATTTTTGATTGATCCACTGATATCACATCTCATGAGATTATGTGACCCAAAAATGGTACATTCTAAATCCAAAATTCATACATGGAATATTTTTCATAAAGATTATCCTTTCTCATTGTGTTCAATACAATTCTGAAGTGGTCTTAATTTTATTCCTTTTTATTTGCATAGACAAGGATATCTTCTATAAATACTACCAAAAACTGATCAAGATAGTATCTAAATAGGCTATTCATTTTGTCCATGAATATAGTGGGGGAATTATTAAGACTGAAAGACATCACTATAAATTCATCATGTCCAAAACTTGTATGAAATGACATCTTTTGTATATCCTCCTTCATGACCCTTAATTGACGATATCCTAATCGAAGATAACTATTGGAAAAGTAATGATATCTACATCATTGGTCACATAATTCATCATTGCGGGGAAGAGAATATTTGTTCTTGATAGTGATCTTGTTATGTTATCGACAATCAATGCAGTGTGTCACGAACCAAATCTGGTCGACATCCAAACTAGCACCGAACACAGCCCACAACAAGGATCGAAGAGCATTCCCAATCCCCATGAGAAGGTACAAATTCTCAGGTATGATAAAATGAATGTTAGGAATGATTTACCTGATTTTATAAACATACAACAATAAAAAATCCAATAAACCAAATATGTTTTTTTCAAACCAACCCATCTTTTACAAAATTTCATTATTGAATTACACAATTTAAAACAATGTTCAAAGACCATTAAAAAAGTTCAAAACCAATAAAATGATTTCCCAAGGTCCTCCTCATAGAATGAGGCACCGACCTAATGCCATATCCACAACTTTGAATCATGAAAGACCACTAGATACCCAAACAATTAGCAGTAAAAGCTTCACCCAAACCTACGACAAAATAACCAAGTCTATATACACCCAAAGGTTAAAGTATGGTGTCATCCAAAGCCCAGTAGAATGCCCCCACTAAAGTATTTCATGTTTTTTACATTCAATGATGAAAATATTGCTAGTTTTCATAATCTTGTGATGATATTAAGAATATTAAAGTGATGCAACATTAAAGAAAAACTGTTTTCAAGTGAGCTATTTTAAAGAATCAACACTTTTAAATAAAATATCATAGCTACTAAATTTTCCAAAAAAAATATCATATGACTATGGTAAGAATAATGTATATAATGATCATAATAAGTGGAAAATAACCCCCTAGGCACTAGCTTGTTTTGGATCCTAGGTACCTCGTATCTCTGTGAAGGTAACAGAACTAATATTTGTTCTCGTGCACACGAGCCACTAGTAAGGATCATTCCCATAAACTAGTGGTCCCCCAGCAAAAACATCATCATAATCATAATAATTTAGTTAGTGTTTCTATCCTCAAACATTCTACATGAAACTGGGTCCAAACCCCACATGATCACAATCATACTAGTACAGGTCCACCCACCTAGATACCCGTGTTTCCCACTTATGCTCAAAAAAGTTCAAAAAGACATGAAAAATAATTTTCACTTGAAAATACTAGTTCCACATCCCACATTGAAAAACAATCACACATGTATATCAAAAAATTCACATAAAACTCATTTCAGAAGCAATGTTCGTTTTTCACATCATACTCACACAGAACAGCCCACAAACGTGTTCCGCACCTTTCTTGAAATTTGATAAAACGTTTCAGAAAAATGTCAAACATTATAAAAAATGTTTGAAATCCTAAATAACCAATTTAACTTTCAAAAACCCATATTAGGTGAACACACTCACCAAAATATTAAATTTACATCATTTTACCACTTTGTTTAACTCAACAAACGATTTACAATTTTCATAAAACAATACGAAGGGGTATAAACATGTTTTTCACACAAAACACATTTCAAAACCCTCTTTCTCTGCCAAAATCACACCATTACCAATCCAAAACAGAATTGGAATCCCTAGAAATATTTATTAGACCACTATCAAGTGTTATAAAATCACCTCCAATAATACAACAAAATATACACATGAAAACACTCATTTTCATAAAACAGTTTCAAGAAGTATAATACATTTTTACCCCTAAAACCCATTCAAAAAATCCATTTTTAGGACCAATTGACACTAAATCATTACCAAACCATAATTGTAAACCCATTTCAACAACATATTAATCACTTCCATATTTTATAAAACTATGACAAAAGATATCACATGAGTTATAATGGAAAGTACACAACCTCAAACAATAATGTATCCTTAATAATAAATGTTTTTCTAATTATAAATAAATTGGTTTTCCAACCAAAAAAACATATTATGAACATGATAAATTTATTAAATCAAGAAAACTAATGCATTAATAATTTCTTACACATGGAATCACATACCGTAAGTGTCGAAACCCTCAAATCATGGTGTGAAACATCAACCACACCACCACCTCACTATATGGGATTGAAATACAACCTAAGAGCCAAATATTTGACCAAAAGGACACCAAATGAAATCCTAAGAACGAACCTTAAATTCTGGACATTTTAGAGCTTCATGAAAGTGTTAGGAAACCCTATAAAGAAGGAAGGAAATGAAGAGAGAAACACTTACATGAAGAAATCTTGAACAAATATGACTAAATCCTCAAATAGATGATTATTGAAGTAATAAAAATTAGTAGAGAGGATCTAAGGAGTCATATTAGGTCTTTTGGGGACTGAATTTGGGGGAAAAGTGTGAAAATTCAAGGAGTTATGAAAGAAACATTTTACTTCCTCAAATCTGGCCGATCAAGAATGATTTAAAAAGATCACCCTAATTCGTGGATAGAGATGAGGACCAAATAAATGGAGGAGAGAATGGGAGTGCGCCTTGTATAAGTGGGCTCAAGTGAGAGTTTGAAGCAGCAAAAACCCATAAAAATTGAATGAAACATTGATGAATTAAAAAAACTTAATGTGGTAAATGGGATTTCGGGATGGAATAACACCTTAATAAAAAACCAAAATCCATCATTATTATGGTTTCCTATGGGGTCCAAATTGATATGGTGGTTTAAATATACCAAGGTTTTCAATTTGTGTAGTTTAATGGGTGTAAAATTTTGAAACATGATGGATTTATAAAAAATAATGTTTATTTTGAATTTTTGAAATGTGCTCACAGTTTGTCCCAAATTCTGAAAACCAACAATTTCCACCAAAATGAATGGGAAACCACCCAAAAAATGAATGAATGGAAATTAAATTGAAAATATCATTAAATGAAGTCATATATCAATTTTAGAAACCATAAAAATTTACACCCTTAGAATGCCCGAACAATGCCAAAGGAATAACTCAAACCCAACTGAATGACCAAAATGGATACCTTTGACATGTTCCACCCCAAAAGTAAAAAACAAATCTAGTGATAAATTGTTGAAGGAATACTATCAAAAAACAAAACATACACAAATTTCCTGAAATAATCAACCACATTCAGATTGTATCATTAAAAAAGACTCCTCAACAACTATTCGAACAAGACTCAATAAATTTCCCAAAAATGAACAACAATAACAAACATTTCCACACTTACCTTTGTTTAACTAAACCCATGGGCACTTTGAAATCCCAACGTTTACCCAAGGAAGATGTTTGTAGTTAGATTGCTCCAAACAAAACTACCTACTTCTAAGATAAGAACACGGAAAAATCTGAGTTACTCGTATGAGGAGACCCAAATGGGATCCCCATCATAATATACAACTTTAATTTTCCCGTGATAGAATCAATACAATAATAGGGAAGGCCAAAACGGACTCCCTGGTACAAGGGGTAGAATTACATTATAAATTTCGAAAAGAAAATACATGAGGCACATAGTGGGTCTCCCCACCATAAAAACCAAATATCTTAACCGATCAGCACATGCCAGTACAGAAAAAAACCAAAATTTAAAGATTCGGGACAGTCGCACTATTAGTCCTCACAGTTTGGTAAATCGTGCCCTAACCATGGGGATCCATTTATCTGTATGGTTTTCTTAGGCATGGTTACAACTAACAGTAAACTCAACTTTTCTATCCAAATCTCAATCATTTCTCCAAAAACATAATGGAAAATAAAGGGGTAAGGAATGACATTGGGCGATAACATAGGAAATAGGTCCTCCCACCTCTTCCCATCGAATGGGAACAACAAAGTAAGATTACTACAACATAGGTTTAAACTATTCCTATATTTCATATTCAGGATATGACTTTTTATAAGGGTCTAAATGACCCTTTTATTTCTCCTAACTAAGCATATGCTTCACTCCGGAACCTATGGCTAGCGCTCAAATGATTGAAACATTTTCAGCCTCACAGTTTGGCTTTCAAATCCCCCAAAAGAAACTTCTTCATCTGGTGCTACAAACAACAACACCACAATCTCCAATGGTTTTATGAATACATAACACACATCAAAACTCACTTAACCAAAACATGATATTTAAAGGATAAAAGTTCTTAAAAGTATCACCCACAACACCACTTGTTTCTTTAGAATGAAATGGAATGATAAAAGGATATATAGAAACACCATCTTCTAAAAAAGGTTGCATATTTTTTCCAAAAGGATACATACTTTTGAAAAAGAAAGTCTCGAAAAAGAATATTCAACATTACATTTAAATTCAAAAGATCATATGACATCAAAAGGTTTCACTGAACCAGACCACTATGACTAATAGAATAATTTCATGTAGAGGGACCTTATGCAACGTCCCCAAATATCACACGATTCCAAAAAAGTGTCCATAACAACTTCTCATGACTATATTTCCCACACTGGTGGATTACATGAACCCTTTCTTTGAAGAGACTATAATGGATGCAGAGGCACTCTTCGACCACATCCACAATAATAACCCAATGATACTTCCACCTTCGATGAATTAGGTAACTTAAGAAACTAAGGTCTCTTTCAACCTTCCACGAGCACTCTCCCACAGCAAGAGGATCCAAAATACAATGTAACGGGATGGTGTAAACACATTCACTAAATCTCAATAAAAAGATTCCATATATTGATCAACTCGAGGATATTCCAATAGTGAAACAACCAAGGATTCTTTTTAGTCATTACTTAACTCTTAATAGGGGCATAAAATATCCAACGAGAGAACCCAAGGACACAACCAAGTTATTCCATTGGAAAAAAGTGCCATGAAACAGAACCAAACTGATAGGGTGAGCCACTATAATGGATTCTTGGACAATTTCTCATTAAGAGTCCACTAAGCAGCCATTCAACCAAACTTTCTGACCAAACAAAAACACAAAACACTGCTAATCCAGAGGGGTTCTTAGACTGAAACATCCCACAACAAAAAATTTTCAAATTACACATAAGACAAACCACCCAAACTGTTCATAAATACATCATGTTCTACTTTAAAATCATCTCTTTAAAATAATTAGTTCAGTGGTTAGTGTATCTACCAATGGTAGCCGATGGGCCTCACAGATGTCTGTTTCAGTGCCACACCGTTCACCATCCTCATATCCACCATAAAACTCAACCATCCTCTCCATTTACTATCCATAATAACTTTTAACCCCATGCATGTGGTCTCCCACAGAAATACCAATGTTTAAACACAAAATACTTTCCACTTTTCAAAACCAAAACAATCAACCAATAATTACTTTTTTCTCTATACCACTAACCACAAAATGAAAATACTAATTTATATTTTATCATAAATTTTATTTTAAAAGGCCCAATAATTCAAATATAAAATCAATTTCAAGTCATACACACGAATCTCAAAACATCTCATCCCAATTCAAAACACTCCCAGTTTTATGAAAACACCCTTTTATCAACATCCATTCCTTTGAAAAATAATATCTTCTTATTTAAAATAGGGTTCAAATGATTTATAAAAAATTTCAAATGATTATCAATCATTTATTAAAAAATCACTTTCAATTCATGTACATTAATTTCAAAAAAAATTCATCCCATTTCAAAACAATTCATATTTCATGACAAACTCCACTTCTTAAATCCCTATTAAATTGTGAGCTCAACTCTTCCCATTTAAAAAAAGAATTCAAAATTTCATAAAAATATTCAAATTTTTGTTTGTTACCAAATCAAAATACCTTCCAAAATTCACACATGACCTCCAAAACCTCCCATCCCATTAAAACACCATTGAATATTTTAGATAACTCTATTGGAAACACTTTTTCAAAACCAACTTTAACATAATTCCTTCTTTCAGTAGATGGGTAAACACACCATTTTCCATTTCAGAAAAATGAGGAAAATTTAGTTCCACAATTTCACATTCCAAACCAATCCCTATTTGTTAGAAAATTATTTCACAAAAAAAATTACACTCATTAAAACTAATTGATTTTTTATTTAAACTAAATTTCCATGTTTTCAAAACAAAAGGACATAGGACAATGAGAGGGGAAACTAGTTTCTGTGGGTGGCATGGAAATATAGTTCAATTCCATACACCAATCAATTCACCATAATGAAGAGTGTTCTAGGGATATATCCCTGGCTCCAAATGGATAGTCAAGATCTATGAGCTCACTAAGAACATTATACAAACTCTCTTTTCATTTCCCCAAATCATCCTCAAACTAAGAAAACCAATGGAATGAGATAAAACTCGACTTCCCCTAACAAATTGAATCATGTCATGAGGTGTGTTGGCCAGGAACACTACCCTATACTAGAATGTCATGTCCGAAACACTATATCTCCAGATTATCCCTACTCTTCCCCAAATAACATGACCCCAGAAGTTAACCAAAACCTCCTCTGATACAATTTTGTGACGAACTGAATGTTGCCACCATCAAAACCGACACCAAACCCATCCTACAATAAGAACTAAAGGGAGTTCCAGATCTCCATAGGCTAGGCTATGTGCTTTGGAATCATAAAATTATTTTTAGAAATGATTTACCCATGTTTATAAACATATAACAACAAACAAATCCAATAAACCAAATCAGGATTTTTCAAACAAAACCATTTTTTCCAAAATTTTAGAATTGAGTTACATAATATAAAACAATGTTGAATGACCATAAAAATGGTAAAAATCCATAACAACGAAAGCCCAAAAACTTCATAACGGTAAGAGGCACCACCCTCAATACATATCCACAACATTTCATCACGAAGGACTGCAAGAGATCCGAACCGTTTGCAGTAAAAGCTTTACCGAAACCTTCTACAAAATAACCAAGTCTACTTACACCAAAAGGTGTAAGTAGGGTGTGATCCAAATCCAAGCAGTATTTCAACACTAATGGATTCCACGTGATAAACATTCATAGAAAAAAATATTGGATGTTTCCATAAACAGAAGATGCTATCAACAATTTTAAATAGAAACAAATTTAAAGAAAAAAAGTTTTTAAGTGGGCTATTTTAAAGAATCACCAATTATAAATAAAATAATGAAGCTACTGAATTTTCAAGACAAACATACCATATTCCGAGGATAAGTATATAATGTATCCAATGATAACAAGAAACGAGAAATAACCCCCATAGGCACAACCTTGCTGTGAGTCCTAGGTACCCCGTATCTCAGTGAAAGTAACATAAAAATTATCTGTTATCATGAACACGAGCTACTAGTTGGGATCATACCCATAACCTAGTGGTCCCCTGACATCATCACAATATTCATCATAGGTTAGATAGTATTGTCATAATCAAACATTCTATTTGAAACTGGGGTCAAACCCCACGGGATCACTAGCATACTAGTACACATCCGCCCAACTGCATACACAGGGTTCCCTCTTGTGCTCAAACAAGTTTTAAAAGCCATTAAAAAAATTTCACATTCAAATAACACTTACAAATAAAACATTCCCCAGTCATCTCACATGTATTTCACACAATTCACATAAAAATACTTTCAAAAGGAAAAATAATTTTTCAAATCATAGTCACACAAAACAGCCCACAAACTTGTTTCTTAACATTCTGGCAATTTGATAAAACATTTTAGCTACTTATAAACATTCTAAAATAGTTTTAACATCTTAAATCACCACTGTATGTTTAAAAAACCCATATTAGGTGAACAAACTCACCAAAACAGTAATTATACATCATTTTCTCACTTTGATTAACTCAAAAAATCATTCAAAATTTTAATAAAAAATCCCAAGACGTATTACCAAGTTTTTCACAGAAACCCCATTTCAAAACCCTCTTTACATGCCAAACTTACTCCAATTCCAATCCAAAACAAAATTTGAAGCCCAATAAACACATATTAAACAACTCTAAAGTGTTATAAAATAACCACTAATTATACCAATAAATATACACATGAAAACACTCATTTTTATAAAACACTATCAAGAGGAATAACAATTTTTACCCTAAACCCCCCTTTTTCGGCCCACATGACACTAAAAAATTATCAAACCATAATTTTCAGCCCGATTCAACAAAAAATAAATCAATTACATATTTTATAAAACTACCACAAAATATATCACATGAGTTACAATTGAATAGTACACAACTCCAAAAAATGTAACATTAATACAAAATGCTTTTATAATGATACCAAATTTTTTTTTTGCACCACAAAAACATATTATAAACATGTTAAATTAATAATTATAGAAAACTAAGTCATAAATAATATCTTACACATGGAATCACCTACTGAATGTGTTGAAACCCTCAAATATTGGTGTGAAACATCAACCGCACCACCACCGCACCATTGGGGAGTTAAATCCAACCTAAAACCCAAATATTTGACCAAATGAACCCAAAATAAATCCCCAGGTATGAACCCTGACTTCTGGAAATTTTAGAACTTCAAGAAAGAGGGAGAAAATCATAAGGAGAAAGAAATAAATGAAGTGGGAAACACTTACTTGAAGAAATATTGAAAAACGGCCTAAATCCACCAATAGATGAATCTTGAAGTAACAAAAAATTATAGTGAGTCTCTATGTAGTCATATTAGGTCATGTGGAAAATGAATTTGGTAAAAAATAGTGATAATCGAAGGAGTTATGTAAGAAAATGTTTACCTCTTCAAATCTGGGCGATTTGAGAAGTATTGAGAAATATCCCCCTAATCCATGAGGCAGATAAGATCTAAATTGATGTAGGAGAGCATGGGAGAGAACCTTGTGTAAGTGGTCTCTCGTGAGAGTTGGAATCACCAAAAAAAAATATTCATTGAATGAGATATTAAATAATTAAAAAAATATTTTAAATTAGGAAATGAACTTTTGGGATGGCCTACACCTTAATAACAAAGCCAAATTCATCATTATTATGGATTCTTATGGGTCCAAATAGATATGGTAATTTTAATATACTAGAGGGATGAAAATTTGGAAGTGAAATGGGTGTAAAATGATGAAAAATAATGGTGTAATAAAAGAAAAATAATTTATTTTTAAATCTGGAAATGGGCTCACGATGTGGCCCAAATTTTGAAAACCCACAATTTCCACAAAAATGAATGGGAAACCCCAAATAAAATGATAGAATATAAATTAAATGGAAAATACCATTAAAATAAGTCATGTATATGACAAAAAGTCTCATTTATCCATTTTTCTTCTAACCAAACTAAATATTTTCTCCCAATGGTGATGCACTGGGGCATATGAATCCTTTATCAATATTCTCTTGGAGTTACTTCTTCAATTCGTGAAACACATTGGGGCCATTATATATGGTATATTTGAAATTGTCATGAACCCTATATGAGTTCGATTGAAAACACAACTTCACGATTTATGGGAATACTAGACAATTAATCCAGAAAGGATTCATCATAATCTCGTAAAATGGTTGTTTTCTTACTTGAGAGTTTCTCCCCGACCATGTGACATAGATAACGATTATTTATAGGGTTCAATGCCCATAATATGGAATACTTTTTTACTGGAAGTTTATATTCATCCATTCATGGAATATGATCATAGATTAATTTAAAATATGAAATGTGACTTCCCTCCCTTAGAAATTGATATGAGCTCCCTATACATAAAGCCAATCCATGCCAATAATGACATGAAATTACACTATTTGAAGGATAACAAGATTTTTATGTAGAAAATTCCCATAGAATTTAACAAAAAATGTTTTATAAACTATTAATGTGACTGGTGTGCCATTAGAAGTTGTCACAACTTACTCAAAGTATATTTTTTGAGGTAATATGAGGATACCATTAGAAAATTATTCGAAAATAAAAGAGTGGTGGTTCCAAAATAAAATAAAACCATTGCTACTTTAGAGTGGATAGTAAATGTACCTCTCCAAATTTCATTATTTTACTCCACATTGACGATAGTAATTTCATGAAACATTCCATTGTTTAGGTAAAAAAGTGTTTTCTGATATCGATCATCATCAATTACCCTTGGATTAGGGAATTTATTAGAATAATGCCCCATTTCATTACACGTGTATCATTGATGTGTACGAGGAGCGTTATGTGTATCCTTTTTTCTATTTGTATCATTAGAGATCTTTTTTCCCATCACTCAGCATTAAACATCTTGATGAGCTTCTTTTACACACTTAAAACATTTAACGGTCCCTTTAAGACAATTTCCTCAATGTTTTTTCCACACATTAACCATAAGGAAAAACCCATCTTCTTTTCAGTGAGGTATTTAGATTTTATATTGAATTCTGTTTTTCTCTTCCTATCAAACCCATAGGATTTATGGGTTACTCCAATATCCATCTCATCCTTGATAACCCATTAAACGATTTCATCATAGGTATTAATGTCCCTTATGGCTAATTCTCATCAGATACTTGGTTTTAAGCCACTAAATAATCAATAAATTTTACAATTAGGTTGAATAAGAATTCTACAATCATACATTGCAAGTCTTGTAAAATTTGAATCATAGGTACCAACAGACTCATTAGCATATTTCTTATGTCTGGGTGACAAATTCTCAATCCTTGTGAAAATAATACAAAGAATGTACTTATTTTAAAATAACTTCATGTCTTCATCTTATTCCATGGACAGAATTTCAACTCTTTGCCTCATATTCTTGATAAGGTACCACCATTGATTAGCTTCACCTTCCAAACGATAGGCTGCTAAGATGAATTCATCATATTTCAAATATTATTGAACTGAAAATATATTTTTAATGGTATTGATCTATTTTCCATCTACTAATGGATCAGAAGAACAGATGAACGAAGATGGAGACTGCCTCATGAAGGAATCAAAATAATTATTCTCCCTCCATTGCACATCTGGAAGTCTTTCATGATTCATATCATCAGAATGTTGTGTGAGAAGAGCTATATTATTTTTCATTCTCTCTCCCATAAAATAAGTTTCATTGCACGTTAGATTTATCATTAACATGTTTTTTTAGGTTTCATCCATTGACTAAAACCAAGAGTAATAGTGTGAGAAACACTAATCATATTGAGAAAATCACACAATCAAGAATAAAATTTAATCATATAAGCATTAGGTTTTATCGTATGTTATTCTTGGTCATTTCTAAAACACTAAGATTAAAACCTAAACTTAGACATATCCTTAGGGTTCTTACAAAGTATTTCTCATCCTATTTTCTAAAGGATAACTACACATTTCTACTAATACCAACTATAATGAGACATTCTTTATATACATTGATATTACATCTACAGTGATGTATATTCATTACAGCATATAATAATGCCATGATAGAGCCATATAGGTATAGTGTATTTATAATATTGGAAACATAAATAAAATTTTCATAAATCATCTATGTTTTCTCCCTCCTATATATTCATAATTAGACTTTTTTTTGTTCATATCTTATTTTATACCACTCATTATGACATGGGGAAAACAAACATATGAAAGGGTGAGCTCAAATTCTTAGTAAGAGTAATCAAGTGAAACATCAATCATATCATAATCATAAGACATAATAATATAACATTTGGAAGTCTTATACTACATATTAATGATCACGATATCATGTCATGGGATAAAAGTTCATAAGAATTAATAGAAAAAATCCAGAATCTCATAACATAATACATGAGATTTTGAGGAACACACAAAGCATAAAAAATCATTTAATTTCAGTCAAGGATCATTTCTGAGACCATCATAACAGAAAAATCCCATCATTGAACCAAGTTTACATACCATTCTAGCCCTTTATTACTGAATAAAATTTACTTTTCGTTTCATTCAGGTCTATATCATAAGATATAAACATTCAAAAAATGAATTGTAGGGATATATAAGTCCCACTAATCAGTTAATAAATTAATTCTTCTATGTTGCACAAAAACATATATCCTTCATCATAGAATAGCCCAAGATATAGAAAGTATTTCGAAAACATAATTCCATTATAAAATAATAAATTTAATATATCATTCAATAATTAACAAAATATAATCATACTATTAAGAGGGTTAGAAACATAACCCTTTTTAATGATTATCATCTTAAATAGAAAATAATTTTGATAAACACAAGAAATTAATTATTACGGAAAATATTATTTCTTCTTCAAAAACCTTTTCTATAATCAAAATTTCAGGAATTGTTAAAACAAATGATTTTATTTTAAAATAAAAATCCAATCCTGTAATGCAATTCTCAAATAAATAAGGATTTATGAAGTTGTAAAAATTACATCATGATATATTAATTAACGAAACATTCTCCTCATACTTTTCCTAGAGAGGTAAAAATGTACCTCATATCGGATAACAAAAAATAATTCCTTTCACATCATTTAATAAAAATTCAACACTGGGTAAAATTATAATTAATTAATTTTAGATGAATAAAAATAATATTAAAAACTTATAGAATGTGTACGTGGAATATAAATATTATCTAGTAAATACTTATATATAAACAATCTCGGATAATAATGAGATTGAATAATTATCCCTTAACGTAGGTCTGATTTCCCTTGTATATATCAGAACCTACTATATAATGATTTAAATAATGTTAATGACTTATTCTAGAATCATATTCCATTTTATGATATCATATATGATCATATTATCATTCGTTTGTTTGCATCATTTCATCGTCACTTGTTATTTGGATATTAACTGCCTTATGATTTATGCAATTTTTTCAACTATGTTCATGTTTCACTTCATTAGTTATATTAATATGACTTAAACAATGATATAAATATAATATAAATCATATTTGTCAATTCCATTCATGTATATTATATTGGTTTAATGAAGATCATGTAGAATGAATCACATCATATCGTGGAGATGGTAGGACATACCTACGCACGAGTGATAATATCATTCCCATAATTGTCGAATGGTATTGAAGTGGATGGTGAATAATATGTAAGAATCAGTATAATTCTATAATATTAATATATAGTTTTCATTTTCATTATTATACCCATCCATGTATGGTGTTGGTGAAAAACAGATTACACCACAAATTAGAGACGGTAAGTCGTACGTATGCACGCATGATGATTTTCATTTTATATAGGATGGATAGAAGTTGGAATATGTTTGTTTAGTAATTATAATAACATATCAGTATATTAGTGATATTTATGTTATTACTTTATAATGAAAAAATTAATGAAGAGGATTTACAAGAATAAATAATTTGAAAGAATCGTTTGAAGAGATTATCACTTCTTCGGCTAGAATCCTATAAATTGATTCATAGAGAAATATAGGTTGTATTTTAAGATGAAAAGAATCTATAGGGTTTAAATATGGATTTTTATAAGGAATAATGGAATGGTATGGCTGAGTATGAATCCTCAAAGTGAATTGAAGAGGTGAGTGAGGACATTCCCTTTTATAATTGAGATGAAAGGAACTTTAGGGAAATCCATGAATAATAATTTATAAAAAAATAAATACATGCCCAAAAACCTCATAATATCCCAAATTTAAAGATGAGATGATATATGGTGGTAGTATCATCAACCATTATGTTTTGGAGAAGTATATTGGTCAATTGAAACCTAATCTTTTTAATTAACACTTAGTTATTCTATATTATGATTTACTAGGGTAAAAAATAATTCAATATTAAAAGGGTGAATTATATACTTATTTTAAGTGAAATATATAATAAATAATTAAATTAGATTATTGTATACCATATAATAATTATTATTTATTTTTAAGAAAGTTAATAAATGTAATAAAACAATATTTTGATAAATAATCAATAGTATCAATTTTGACACTATTCAATTCATTGATTTCTAAAAATATTAATATAACAAGATAACTTCAAACCAAAAAGTTTTATTAATTTTTTAGGAGTAAAATGTTATCTATAAAATTAATTATTCATGTTAATTATCCAAAATTATATTTACTTTAATATTTTTGATATCAATTATCTGATATTTCTCATAATAAAATAATTTATTCGATAGTTTTGTGTAACAAATAAATATGTTTATATGAAAAATAAAAATTTAAAATAAAATACTACGATGAAGATAAATCTAATATATTTCATAAGAAATCTTTTAGTCGATTTAAAATTCTCGAAAATTCAATATTTAAAATATTATACTTATTAAATTATGATGGTGACAACACTAACACCACATTAAATAAAATAAAATAAGTATAATAATCCCTTATATAAGGATCCAAAAAAACTATAATTTGACACATGGATTATTGTGGTCTATAAATACCAGAAAATAATATTTGGTCATGTTTTTGGATCTTTTAATAGGTATTATTAATTTAATAAAAATTATATTATTTATTTTCAATAATTAAATAATTTATATATCATTAATGTATAATCTATTAAGGTAATTATTTATTTTCAAAATTTTAAAAATAAATAACCATGATAAATGAAAAAATATTAGATTTAAAAACTGTATTTATAATCGAAATTACTTTTATTATAACCCTGTACTAGAAATGAATTAGATATTAAAATTCGAGTGAGACATATATAAATTTTCTTTAAATAAAATTAATTAAATGTTCTAATCTCATCAAAGTTGATTCCAATGGTTAACATTTCCACCCAAGGATGATTTAAGAGAAACAAATTCATCTCATGATTTTAAGAGAAGGGTTAGATAAATTTTATAAAAGTATTATTACCCTTAATTACCATGTTTACCCTATTACCGTATTAATATAAATTAAAGAAGTTACTATTCATAATTCCTAAAAATAAAATAAATACATTTATATAATTTTACCTATAGATTCAAAATATGGACTCCATTTTTAAAAATTCAAAACACATAAGTTATAGTGATTAATATAAAATAAATCCCTTTGTTGGAAAGAGATAATGGATTTTAAGAGCTGAAACATTGTAAAAGATTTAAATGTTTTTACAGATGAATTACATATAAAATTTATTATATTGACATAACATATATTGACTGATAATAGTATATTCTATTTATTCTTTAAAACCATTCAATATTATAATTTATCCATATATATTATTTCGATGAAAAAAGTGGTTTTGACATTAAAATTAGTGTATTTTTACTATTCATTAAAACTTGATTGTTATCAGAAAAATATTTAAAATTTATCCAATGTAAATTTACATATCCCTCATCAAAAGAAAATTTTTATGTTGTCAGATAAAAATTATTAATATGTCGAAACCTTAATTTAATAAGGGACCTCCATTTAATGGTGTAAAATTGCCCTTTTACAAAATATTGGATTTTATAAATCCAATAGTGTTTATTCATACACTATGACTAAAATATCCATTGGATGAATATCAAAAATATTTTTTATGTATATAATATTTATGTCTCATTAATTTAATTACCAATAGTAAATCAGTAAAAATTAAAAATATCTAATTGATTTATATTTTCCATAAATAATTGGTAGACAATAAATTCTCAATGAATTTTCAAAAGTTCATCACACTTATTCCCGCTAACCTAACGACTAGTCTATAATGGTGATTTAATACTACAGGAATCTCATAGTTCATGTAACCTCATGATTTTTTCCAATTCAAGATACTAAAAAATTAAAATAATTTAAAAAATATTTCATAAAAACATCTGGGTGTTACATTGAAATCCATATTTCACAAACCTTTTGAAACTGGCCTCCTCCAAAAACACATCAAGCCTCATCTAGGAACATCTAATGAAGAAACTAAAATTTTAATTGATTGGGAATGCACTAAATATTACATAGGTTATTTAGAGAAACTATTAAAATATCTTTAAAATTGAGTTATTAATGAAACTATATATTTACTATATCACATTAATAAGAACAAAGGATACATGAATATAAATGTTAAATAATTCTTTAAAGACTATATTATCAAATAATTCAAAAAAAAATTTTGTCCTAGTCTGGATTATTTTTATTTATATTTCTTAAATATATTTGTTTAATGATCTAGGAAAACCTATATGCATTACTGTTGAATTTGGTATAATAAATTAATTTTTCATTATATGATTTTTTTGATTTTGTAAATTATATTGTATTTTCCTATATAATTTTATTTTTTAATGAATTAAAATTAGATTAAAATCATTCTATCTTTTTAGGGATTATATGATCCATTATAAGTTAATTTTTGAGGTTTAGGCATTAAAACATCATGTTTTATACTCATCATTTGGAGAAAATAAAAGATTTTATGGTGGAAAGCGATTTAAAGATGAAATAATTTTTGAAAAGAAAGTATATTAGATTATGATTTTAGTATAAATGGAAACATATTTACTCAACTTGAGTAAATGGATCATGAATTAAAAATAATATCTGTTTATTTTGCATATTGAGAAATCAATGTCCACCAAAACCATATCGTATTTACAATTTTTGATCGTTAACTCTCTTGTGACCATATTACCTATCACTCTATGTTGCTCATTGAATGTTATGTTATTATTTTATATCTATTTTTTCACTTCATATAATTTTTTTCTTTTTTGAAAAATGAGTAAAGAGTTATTTCATTTGACCATCTCATATCTCATTATCTTTTTTTTGTAGATATGTTATTAACCCTTTTACGATTTTCGATTTTAACACATTTATTTTGAAAAATAACAACACTAGTTAATAAGACCAAGATTAAAATTTGATGTTTCAATTTATTAATTTAGGTATAATTTAATATCCCAAGATATTAAAAATAATAACTTTGTTCGATAATGTATAAAATACGTAACAATAAGGATAATTGTACTATGAAATATTAATATATGAACACTAAAAACTAGCTATTAAATTATTGGGTGTGAATAAAAATAATTAATTATTGAAATATATATTTAATGGTTCTAATAATTAAAAATTTATTGATTAATTACAAGGAAATAAGTTATCATTTTTTAAAAGGCTTTTTATTCTTCGAAATTATTTTCCCATCAAAAACGATTTTTTAATTTTTTTGAGTGAATATTCTAATTAGAATTTTCACCATTTAAGAATTGTATTTAATTAAATAACTATACATTTTACGTAAAAATATCAATATTAAAAATCCTTGAAATTTTTAGATTTTTCGGAATAGATTGAATTTTCATGGAAGAGAGAAAAATGGTGATTTTTATTAAAAAACAGTATTTTCCTTTAATGTATTCACATTTTCAACCTATATTTGAATACAGTATTAAATTTTTAATATGTTAATATTTATTTTTTACAATCACTTTTTTTGAAATTATTTTTATTCCTGATTTTTTAAAAAAATCACTTTAATTTTAAACATGAAATGTTTTTGAAAAAACATTTTCATTATGATCTTCCAGTTTAATATTAAGATAAATTATTAAAATTATATGTTTTTAATTTATAAAATAGAATTAAAAAATTCAAATCAACAGGTTGAAAAATTTTAAATAGCCCCCTTTTTTGGTCAATATGTATAGTAATCTTAATTATTCTTATTACCATGGTAATGTGTAAATCATCTGTTTAATTTTAAAAAATAAATTATAAATATTTTATAATTACCATAAATTTACTTATTTTTATTAGATGAGACCATTTCTCCTATTATAATGGAATTTTCATTTATATTTCATTTTACCCATTGGGATGTGATTATAATGTTTATAATATTTAATTTACTAAAAATAAAAAATGACACATTTTTTCTTGAATAATTGTAATATTTATAACACAGGGATAAAAATAGGAAATGATAAATTATAAATAATATATTTAAACTTAAAATGATCATATTTATTATCTTAATTTATTTTAATTTTTTGGGATGAAATAATTATCTTAAACTCTTACACAATAATCGTGTAGTAATTATACAATTAATAAAAAAAATCCAATTAATGAATTTAAAAGTGAAAAATAAAATTATGTATGGGAAAAATTGTGATAAATGAATATTATATATTAATATGACATGTTAGGGATGTGTTAAAATATTTTTTCTATTTGAAATTATTGTCTTGAAGTTATTAAAGTTAATGTACAGAAGAGCTATACAAATCTACCTTAATGATTATGTAAAATAAATAATTATTTAGTAAATGATAAAAAATTAATAAAAATAATATATTCTATACATTTATAATAATATAGTTTATAATAACATCAATTTTACATTAATTTCAAATTTTTTAATTTTATGTCACTATGTGTTGGAGCTGGTTGCCTAGAACCAACTACATTGTACTTTCTTCATTAAATAAACTCATTATCACATCTTTATTTTTCTTCTGCGTGACAATGCATTTGATAATGTCCCAAGGATATATGTTTTATTAAAGGGTCATAGAAGATCCCTGCTGTGATGAGAACCCAGATGTTCCATAACACTATTCTTGAATATATGTTCTATGGTCGAATAATGTTATTTGGGGGACACAAAAAATACATACCATTAGGGGTGAGGACTCATAAAACATTGAGGCACCTTCTCATGGTGTGATCCCTTGGTTATATCCAGGAGTATATTATGAGAATGAGACCCGCCAATTGGAAATTTACATTTCATAGTGTCAGTGGATGTTCTTATCTGGGGACGTGTGTATTGGTCCTTAGACATTAAGATTATTATTAAAGGGTATTAAAACTCACGCACTTAGATGTATTGATGAAAACTGTGATGACACACTGTATGTAGTGTGGTAGGAAACATTTGTTGCATCATGAGTAATACTGTATTAATAGATAATGTGAGAAATTATTTGTCCCTTATGTTCTATAATGGAAGTAGATATCTTAGGTCCTTTTATGGAATTGATATAGCCTATGTAAATCCATGGTCGTGGTAAGGAATGGGAAAGTTAAATTCTAGAAAGCCAATGAATGAATAATCGATCACATGGGTTGATGACACTAGCATGAAACCCGCTTGGTTCGAGATATCATGATAAATGGATTATATTACACAGTAAGCATTTGTATGAGGTGACACGTCAATGAGGCGTCAAATTCTTTCTGTTGGGTTCCTTGACCCGTTGTTAGACAGTAATATTGGACTTTAGGAAAGCCTGCCTAATGACAAAGATAAAGAGGCCTAGAGGGTCACACACTAAGTTTGTCCATGTATCTCAATTAAATATTAACATAACAGGTTAAATAATGATTATTCCTGAAAATGGTTTAATAATTATTTATGGATGCTTGATCATATTTATTTCGACACTACTTATTTGAAAGAATATATTTTAGATGAAATAATATATATTTGTTAGTGATTAATGTAGTTAAATTTATTTAATAAATAAATATCCAATACTCAAGGTCTAATAAATGTGGTGGAGGAAATAAAGAAAAATGGAAAATAAAAGTACACGTCATATATATTTAATATACACACCATTTATTTTTATGGAATACAAGTACAGGACGTGTATTAATGATTACACGATGTGTAGTTTTTTATTTTCGGGATTTTGATGAAATAATATCAATTTATTAAATGATATTTTTTATAATCAGTATGGGATCATGTCAAGGAATTAATCATTCAACATGGGGTGTTTTAAATAAGAGTTAATGAAATAAATAAAACATGTAACATGTTTATTTATTGTCATAACTCTATAACCTCAAACCTGATTATAAATACCCTCACAACCCCAACACTTTTCCCCAATCGTTGTGCACAACATTTATAGAGAGTTCATTCAAGGCCAAAAGAACTCCTTCCTCCAACAACTCTCTCAAGGCCAAGATACATCCACCAACACCGGATCAAGGTGATCGAAGGCGGACATCGCAAGCGAAGGTTATTCTGTGCTGGCACCAGAGATCCCTTCGGCGACATCCAGAGATACATGGAGCTCATGTGGATCACCGATATGAGAATCCTACAATTGGATTATACAACACAAAGACGGATCACACCAAATCATGACTGGAGACATGAATGATGAAAGAATTCCATCCAAGTAATTCTTGTTAATTAATTAAATTAATTATAACCAACATATGATAATCCTATCTCTGTGGTTCTGGGAATCCATCTTTTTTTCATTCTTCGTTCTATTATGAAGATCTGACATTTTATATCAGGACAGATCTCAGATTGATCATTGTTAATGCTAAAATAAAAGTTAGGAAAACCCACCAACGCACTTCCTCTGCGCCCGGATCATACAAGTGGTATCACAGGGCGGTCATATTGTTGATTGAAATTATTTAGTTTTTCGTTGGTGATTTACACATTTAATAATTTAGTTGGTTAAATTCAAGTTAAGCGTTCTTAAAATTTTGAATCTCAAGATCTGTTCCTCCCCTATCGTTTCACGTCACCTTTTAGAAAAAAAAATTTCTTTTAATATTGATTAAAATAAAATAGTGGAGCTCATCTGGAGGTGCCAAATGCTCTTATCTATACAACACCAGAATATAAAGTGGGTATTCGGAAGTACACGTCATGTAGTCTAGGTTAAATTCATTGACTGATCCACCAAATCAGGTCATGTATTAGATCATATCTAAGTCATTTATGACATCGTGTGTTGACTAGTAAAAGGTGGCACACGGTTTCCAGATTATATGTCGTGTTGTCCAACTGAACACGGCGTGTAGTCCCTTCAGGTTAGGGTTGGACCTTGTGCCCCATACAAGAATTGACCAGCTGGAAACCATGTAACGCAGATACTACACGGCGTGTATCCCACGGAACACCCTGTGTACTCCGAAGATTTCTGAAGTACATCTACAAGCTAGGTCCGTGGGAATATACTTCAGATGGACGGTGAACCAAAGTACATGCCATGTAGTCAAAACTACATGTCGTGTACTCATCCAAATTATGATGATTTATTAAAATTTATTATTATATTATACAATCCATTGAGACGTGTACCATAGTGAAGGAATAAATCTGAGGCACAACACATGATATGTGTTATATATATTTGTTTTTAATTTAACATCTGTTTAATGAATGAGAATTCACTGGTTTTCCTCCAAGGTACAAGTTGTGTACGAGGATAATTTTAAATGAATTTATTTGTTTAAAATTTTGATGGATGAGAATCTCAAGGAAATTCAAAAAAGGGTTTGGGATAAAATGATTGAATAATTAAAGATAATTAATTGATTCGAACGTCATTTATCTTAAACAAGAATGATAAAAGAATTTAATGCTAGTTTCATTGATGCGTAAATATCATTGTATGAATATATGATCATGAGCTAGACCATGAACTTTTTATGTTAACAATTTTTTTAATTTATTTATATAAATTATATTTTTTGGTCTATGAGGATTCTCCTCATTAATATGTAGGCCCTGCGTGCCCAAGGATTATTTTATGTAAAAAAACCTTTTTACCCCTCACCTGCATTTGAGATAAATGAATATGTAATGGATGGAACTCCCAAGCTAGTGGAGGTGGCTCATGTCAGAAGCCAAGGTGAAACTATTCCAAGGAGATTCAAAGGTTGACAGGTGGAAAGCTATAAACACGAACCGGGATGGTTCAAGCTGTTTCTCCCCTAGGTCTTGAGTTATTTTATCAACCACTAGATGAACTAACCAATATAAAATTATCATGATCATACCATTTATTTTATTTCTGTTAGTTTCATGGTTTATTTATTGTAGGTGTGTTGTCATGATCACACAATTAATGAATTAAACAAGAAAGCAAGAAGGAAATAAAAAAACGGCTTATACGTAAATATTATCTAAGATATTGTTAATCACTTAAGTATATCCCACTTATTATTAACAAGCATTAAATAAAATATAATAAATTAATA
Organism: Viscum album; assembly: GCA_963277665.1. Taxonomy (NCBI): domain Eukaryota; kingdom Viridiplantae; phylum Streptophyta; class Magnoliopsida; order Santalales; family Viscaceae; genus Viscum; species Viscum album. The sequence continues at coordinate 1,733,630,109 of OY728119.1, read as the reverse complement.
ATTTACATATAAGGATAAAATTCCTCAAAAAAATATTATGTCAGTATAGCCTTCCATAGTTTTGGTTAGAATCGAACTATAGTTCAAAGTGCTTGACCAACCCTTGTTGGGGTGCTTTCAATTATCGGGGAATTCTAATTCAAGGTTTTGGGTTGAAATTACTTGGTTTTCATCAAGGGTTGACTACCACATCAGGATTTGGTGTGAAAATAGGTAAAGGTTGAGGAAATCCAAAATAATAGGATTTCAAAATTGGGGGGGGGGGTCCACTCAGCATATCAAGGAGCTGTGATTTAATTCAGTTGGAACTTTCAATGCCTAGCTAAAAACATTAATGTTTCTTGACCAACCCTAGTTGGGGTAATGCCAAGGGCCATATGGATCCTTGCCCATATAATATTCAGGCAACTAAATATTCTGATGTCAATGGTGAGGGATATTGGATTTTGATAAAATAGTCGAAGACTAATAAGTATTAATTTATTTATTTGTCTCAGTTTTTATAATAAAGTACTAAACCTTTGATCATCTTAATTTGTAGAAACGACAAGAAAAATAAATACAAACATACAATTGAGGACCATACTCGAGAAGTAAAAACTTCTCACCAGAACCAATTTTGATGAGTGGTAGAGCCGTTTACGTGTCATCCTTCGCCATGAAAAGAAAATTGTATGTGCTGGAAGAGCCTATTTCAGTTGCACTTGGAAAGGCGTACAGTGATGAGGAACTATCTCTCTACATGAAAAACAAGGATGATGCCACAGATGTCCAATGTTTCATGTTATCGTTTATGTCTAATGAGCTATTGAAGAAACATGAAAACATGGAAGCATATAACATGATGTCTCACCTTAAAGACATATACCTATAGAAGGTGAGATAGGATCGATATGAGATCTCCAACGCATTTTTTACAACTAAGCTTGGATAGTCTATGCCAGCTAGGGCTCATGTTGGAAATATTATTTGCTATATTGAACGCCTGGAAATCATAAATATTAAGTTCCCAGATGATTTGCATATAGATCTCATCCTATCATCACTGCCCAAGACCTTCTCTAGCTTTATTGTCAACTACAACATGAGAAACAATGAGAAGATTCTATCAAAACTTCTGAAAATAATTCTCCATGTAGATAAGGACATGGGGCATGACAACCCCATAGCCCTTATGGTGAATAAGAAAATGAAGGTCAAAGAAAAGGGGCCAAGGACTTATAAATGGTCTGAAGCCCCGGATAACCGTCCCTACATGAAGGGGAAGATCCAGAGGCAGGGCAAGGAATGAGCGGCAATATGTTTTTCATGTGGAAACAAAGGCCACTAGAAGAGGAACTGTACCTAGAAGAATGGGGATTCTAATGGTGCGTTCTTTATCGAGTGTAATCTTTCCATTTCTACACATTGGGTATTAGATACTGCTTGTGGGGCTCACATCTGTATTCTAATGTAGGAACTAAGTAGATTTAGAAATATTTCCAGATGAGTGGTTGATCTTTGAGCTACCAATGGCGCGAGGCTGGCTGCGTTGTCTATTGTCGATTACCACCTTGCATTGCTGACTGGGATGATTTTTGTTTTACATAACATTTATTATGTGCCTTGAGTTACCAAGAACAAAATTTCTGTAAATTTCTTGAATATAGATGGATTTATTTTCATGTTTGGAAATAAGGGTTGTCTCTTTTATAAGAACAACATATTCTATGGTATGTCGCATTTAAATAATGGTTTGTATGTATTTAATTATGAAAAGAAAGTGTTGGAAATTGATAAATAAATAAACTCACATGACTCAAACATCACCCAGTTTTGGCATCACTGTCTCTGTCATGTAAATGGAAATCGCTTGACAATGCTCTGCCAAGATGGTTATTTGGACTCTACTGGGCTAAAACCACATGATATATGTCATGCTTGTTTATAAGGAAAAATGACCAAGCCTCCGTTCGGTGGACAAGGTGAAAGGGAAACAGAGCTTCTAGGATTGGTGCACACGGATGTGTGTGGACCATTTCTAGTAGAATATAGAAGCAGATAATATTACTTCATTACATTTAATGATGATTTGAGTAGATATGGATATGTCTACATAATTAGGTATAAGTCAGAAGCCTTTGAGAAATTTAAGGAATTCAAGAAAGAAGTATATAATCAGGTAGGTAAGAAGATGAAGAAACTTCAATCAGGTTATGGAGGAGAATATCTGAACCAAGAGTTCATCAATCTTCTACAGGAATCTAGGATTCTATCTCACTTCACTCCACCTTAAAGACCACAGTAGAACATTATTAGTGAAAGGAGGAACCACACCTTGTTGTAAATGGTTAGGTCGATGATGAGTCATGAAGATCTTCCATTATCCTTTTGGGGATGTGCTTTACAAACTGCAGCATTAACATTAAACCGAGTACCAAATAAGTCGGTAAATGGAATTCCATCTGAGTTATGTAATGGAAGGAAACCCACTTTGTTGCACACAAGTGTATGGGGATGCGAGGCATTTTTTAAGAACTTCTTAGGCTACAAACTACCACCCCCGGGCATGAGGCGTATCTTTATAGGATATCCCAGGGAAACAAAAGGATATTACTTATATAACCATTCCGACAAGAATGTGACTGTAGCCAGACATGCCCTCTCTCTTATGAAGGAGAACATCCTCAAAATGGATAGTGGGAGAAATATTGACTTTGACGAAGTTGATGCTCAAGATACACAAGATTTGGTACAAGAAAAGGTTCCACAGGTCCCCATGGAAGTGGTTCTAGAAACACAAGTACTGCATAATAGTTCAAGAGAGGTAAGGGAAACAAAGAGAGTCGGTTTCCTAGTCACCGAGGATGGTGAATCATTATTGTTGGAAAATGGTTAAAATCTCTCCTATAAGGAATCAGTTGAATGCTTCGAAGCTGCAAGATGGCTAGAAGCTATAAATTCTGAGATTTATTCCATGTATCAAAACCAATTCTGGGTTATGGTCGATGAGTCAGTTGATGTAAATCTTATTGGATGAAAATGGTTATTCAAGAGAAAACTGGACATGGAAGGTCAAGTTAGAACCTAACCAAATATTTTTTTTGTTATAGAAAAATAAACTTACATGAAGAGTGAGACACACGACACAATAGGGTAGTCATGGGGGTCTAAAGTAATGGAGTCTGAGAACATCCCCAATGACAAGATCCATGCTCTCGGGAGGAATGGATTTAGGATTATAGTAACATGTGAGCTCTTCACTAGGTCCTGCCATATAGGCCAGACAATCTGCGACTCTATTTCCCTCCCACTATGTGTGAAGAATCTCCAACTGGGGGGAAATGAGACAACGAAACTGTCAAGTTAGAACCTACAAAGAATGAATTGTGGCTAAAGGATTCAGACAACATCAAATAATTAACTATGATGAAACCTTCTTTCCAGATTCCATGTTTCAATCCATAAGAATCATAACTTCCATAGTAGCTTACCATGACTACGAGATTTTGTAGATGGATATTAAAATTACATTCCCTAATGGGAACCTTCAGGAAGATGTTAATATGACACAACCAGAAGGGTTTGTGACACCAGGTGAATCCAAATGGGTTTCAAAGTAGAAAAAACCCATTTATGGATTAAATTTACCATCCAGGTCATGGAACATTCAATATGATGAATCCATAAAATAATTTGGTTTCATTAAGAACCTACATGAGCCATCTGTTTATAAGAGGTTTAATGGGAAGTGAATCGTTATCCTAGTAGTATTTGATAATGACATATTTCTTATTGGAAATGATGTACTAGTCTTATAGTCAGTTAAGTACTGGTTGAACAAGTTTTTCTCAAAGAAGGACTTGGGGGAAGCAGCCTACATTCTAGGGATTAAGATCATTCGTGAAAGATCCAAGAGGCTTCTTGGACTATTTCAGGGTACATACATCGACCAGATACTAAAGAGATTTAGTATGGAACAATCCAAGAGGGGATTGGTTCCAGTGTCAGATGGCCTACACCTTTCTACGAAAATTTGTCATCAGACACAACATGAGAAAGATAAAATTAATAAGATCCCATATGCTTCAGCTATAGGATCCATAAGGTATTCCATGTTATGTACCAGGATTTTTGTTTCCTATGCACTAAGAATGGTTGGTAGATATCAAGAAGATCCAGGAGAACAACATTGGATTTCAGTTAAGACTATCCTTAAGTATCTGAGAATAACTAAGGATATGTTCCTAGTGTATGGAGGTGAAAAGGAACTTGTTATCAGAGGGTATGAAGATTCTAGTTTTCAGATAGACTAGAACAATCTGAAGTCACAATCTGGATATGTTTTCTATCTCAATGGAGGAGCTGTGAGATCGAAGATTTCAAAGCAGCTAGTTATCACTGATTCTACAATGGAGTCCGAAAATATAGTGGCTTCTGATGCAGCCAAGGAAGCTGTCTGGATTCGGAACATTGTCCAGGAGCATAATGTGGTTCCTAGTAGTAAAGAACCTATCACGTTGTATTGTGATAATACTAATGTGGTGGCTCTTGTGAAAGATCCTAGTTCACATCAACGAACAAAGCACATATGCCGAAAGTATCAGCTCTTGAGGGATTTCTATCAATGGGGAAAATTTGCAGTGAGCAAAGTTTCCACAGAAGAGAACGTGGCAGATCCCATGACTAAAGGCCTATCTCGGTAGAAGCATGAATATCATGTGAGAGCTAGAGGGTTAAAGGTTGTTAGAAGTTGGCTCTAGTCCAAGTTGGAGTCTGTTGGATTTGGTGTCCAAGAACCAACTACTTTGTTCTTTATTCATTAAATATACACCTTATCACAACTTGATTGTTCTTCTATGTGATTATGCATGTGATAATGTCCTAAGGATATCTGTTTCATTAAAGAGTCATAGTGGATCCCTTCTATGATGATAACCTGGAAGATCCATAACACTATTCTTAAAAATATGTTCTATGGCCGGATGCTTTTATTTGAGGGATAAAAATAATACAGGCCATTAGGTGTAAGGACTCATAAAACATTGAGGCACCTTCTCATAGTGTCTTCCCCTGGTAATATCTAGGAGGATATTTTGAGAACGGGACCCGCCATTAGGAAATCCACATTTTATAGTGTCATTAGATGTTCCTATTTTCAGATTTGTTTATTGGTCCTTAGACATTAAGATTTTTATTAATGGGTATTACAACATGCACACGTATATGAATTGATGAAAATTATGACAACACACAGTGTGCAGTGAGGTAGGATGTGTTGGGTGTTTCACGAGTAATATTTCATTAATAGATAATGCGAGAAAGGATTTGTCCCTTCTGTTCCATAGCAAAAGTATATATCTCAAGCCCTTTGATGTAATTGATATAGCCTATGTAAATCCATGTCCAAGGTAATGAATCAGAATGTTCAGTTATGGAAAGTCAAAGAATGATTAATTAAGCATCTGGATTGATGGAACTAGCATGCAACCTGCTTGATTCGAGATATCATGACAAAGGGATTATATTACATGGTAATTGATTGTATGAGGTGACACATCAATGGGGTGTAAACTACTTTCACTTGTGGGCCTTGACCCGTTTTAGACATTAATATTGGACTTTAGGCATGCCCACCTAATGCCAATGAGAAATAGGCCTAGAGGGTCAGACACTAAGTGTGTCAATGTATCTCAGTTAAATATTAAATTAACAAGTAAAATAAAGATTATTCTCGACTGTGGTTTAAAATTTTTTTAAGGATTCCTGATCGAATTTATTTCGACACTAGTTATTCGAGTGAATATATTGTAGATGAAATAATAAATATTTATTAGCTAGTAATGCAGTTACATTTAATTAATAAATAAATATCCATTACTCAAGGTCTAACAAATGTGGTGGAGGAAATAAAGAAAAATGGAAAATAAAAGTGCATTCCATGTATATAGAATATACCCACCATGTAGTTTTGTTGAAAATGATTACTAACAGTGTATTAATGATTACAGGGCGTGTATTATTTCCAGTCAGGATTTGGAAGAAATAATATCTTTTTATTAATGATATTTATTATAATCAGCGTGGGTACATGTCATAGAATTAATCATTCAACATGGGGGGTTTTCAATGAGAGTTAATGAAATAAATAAAATGAATAACACATTTATTTATTGTCATAACTCTATAACCTCAAACCCAATTATAAATATCCTAAAAACCCCAACACTTTTCCCCAATAATTGTGCACAACAATTCTGGAGAGTTCCCTTAAGGCTGAGAGAACTCCTTCCTCCCAGAATTCTCTCAAGACTGAGAGAGATCCACCACCACCAGATCAAGGCGATCGAAGGCGGAAATCGCAAGCGAAGGTTCTTTCACACTAGCACCCATAGATCCCTTTGGAGATCTCCAGAGATACGTGGAGCATGTGAGGATCGCCGCTAGAAAAATCCTACACATTGATTCAATGACTCAATGACAGATCACCACAGATCATGACCGGGGACATCAACGAATAAAGAATTATATCAAGGTTATTCTTGTCAATTAATGAAATTAATTATAACCAACATATGATGATCATATCTCTATGGTTAGAGGACTCCCTCTTTTGTTTTTTGTTCGTCGTTCTATTCCAATGATATGGTGTTTTACATCGTGACAGATCTCGGATTGATCATTGTTAATGCTAAAAATTAAAGTTGGGAAAACCCACCAACGTGCTTCTGTTGCGCCCAAAACCTACACTATTTTCATCATAAATAGTGAAAAACCATGGTATCATAGTAGGATTGAAAAAGGATAATGGATTGTTAAACCCAAAATAGAAGGCCAAAAATACATAAAACATATAAAATTATTATTCAATAAATGGAATTAGTCCATTATCGCCTTAATCATGAATTTTATTTATTATTTAATACTTTTCAATGAAAATTATTTACATATTTTATGAATCATATATTGTTAAAAAATCTCACTCTTATTATTTTTAATGACTTATATGTCACCAATTTCGGATAAATGTATGTATTGATTCAATATATCTTTCAATTTTTATCATAATAAAATTATTTCTAAGATATAAATTCATTTTAAATTAATTTATAATTTTATAATGACCATAATTTATAATGAAAAACCAATGCATTATTCTTCAAAATAATAAAAAATTATAATAAACGATATTATCAATATTATAAGAAACATTATATAAATGAGTTAATGTGTGCCAATAATATTTTAGGTGAATATAAAATATTATAGTGTATATATATGACTATATTAAAATTAAAACTTTTCATCTATATATATTAAGTTAAATTATCAAAATAGTGTCTAAATGGAAAATAGTGATATTTTTAAGAATAAAATCATATAAATTCAAATATATATCATAACAATTTTAAAAGAGGAAAAATGTGATAGAATATGGTTAAATACTTCACCCATTTCCAATTTATCGGTTGTTTTACCCATTTTTCTTGTGAATAAGTTATTTATATTTTAATATTTCATTAAATACCATTATTTCACCACCCTAGTATTATAATCGAGATCCACTCCATAATCTACTTTATAACACACCAATATTTTATGGTATGTTTCCTATTAAATAATTTCAACTCAATAGATAACATATAATGCATTCAACAATGAGTTTTTGGGAAACGACACATGGTTAGAAGATATAGTTATAAACTAGACATTAATCCTAAATTGACATCTTTTGTGATATAAATTTCAAAAAACAGACATACCCAATTATGATCATGGAGATATTTGGATTCTGATTGAATTAAATTAATTTTTAGCAAATTATAAAATAACCTTATAAATAGTAACCTACCGTTATCAATAGTAAATCTTATTTATGAATATTAATGTCACACTTATGAATTGTAATATGACATTTATGAATGATAAACTACACCATGAGTGTAAAAATTAAATTTAGGTACCTTATAAATGAAGGTGAATATTTGAATTAATTGTTGGTATTTTTGTGAGTAACAAATATTTAATTAAGATATCATATTAAAAAAATAATGCAAAATATAATTAATTTTCTTAAAATGTATTCATAAATCAATATTTTATTTCCCTATAATTTTAGGATAATTTAATGAAACTTAGTTAATTTATTAATGTGTCAAAAAATCACTTGCAATTTCCAAATTGGTATTTTTGGATTAAATGATGATTTTAATTAAAAATTAAATTTACCATTTATATATAATTATTTTTATCAAATAGTGTTCATTTTTGGATTCTACATGTCATTTAAATGTTAGGTAGAATTTTTGGTATTTTTTTGAAAAACATGATTTTTTGTGAATAGTAAAATACGATAATTTATGGTAAATGTTGAATACACGATTTATTGAGTCATGGATGACGTCCTATTGAGGTAAAAACCCATGGTTCAAACACACATAAACCTATTAATATTTTGTTTCAGGAAATCATCACAATTTCTTGTCTTAGGGAAAAATAATAAACTAAGGATAAGAATATTAAGAAAAACCTCCTTCCCTCCACTATAAATACAACCCCTCACACCCTCATTTCTTCACACCTATAAAACACCATTACTTGGCATAAATACTTATAGAATATTTCCCTCATTTCACTCCCTACAGAAAAAATATATTTGTATCCTCAAAATACCAAATCCTCTCCCCTAAAGTGGCTCTCAAAGGAAGATAGATAAAAGAGGTAAATTTCTGTTTTCAATTATTTTGTTTTATTTTCAAGTTCCATTGTAATTTTTTCTATTCTCACATAATCTCATTCAAATAGAATGAATAATATAGTTCCTTTTATTTACTGTATTTTTTTTATGATAATGGAATATTCCATCATCTTCTATTTTTTCCCTTCTTTTAAACAGTAAATGAAAACATTGTATGAGATGTATCAATTTATCACATCCAAGGTAGAATAGTTTTCAATTTTCATTACTATCATCAAGAATATCCATGAAACAATTTTAATGGTTGGACCAGATAATAATATATTTATTTTATATTATAAAATGTTGTGGAATCTAAATAATAATACAAAACAAGTTCATTTTTCACAGAACCACCAAGTCAATCGAAGCGTTTATCATTAAATTTTATCTAATGTGTCATACTCATGGTATATAAAAATAATAATTATTAGTTTATATATCTTTATTTTCACTAAAAATATACATTCAATATTATTTATTTTTATCCACATTTCAAATGAACTTCAATTCAGGAAAACAAGTATACCGATCATGAAAACCAAGGAATAAAAGGCGTCCAAAACAATAAAATTGAATAGCTAAAAAATGCCTTGAAAGAACATAAAAATGTTATAATTAATAAATTATACATGGAGGAGGTTATATAATTATTAATGAATGAATTTAAATTTGATTATTTTGTTTATTATGATCAATTGAAGAACAGATTCAGGCATAAGGTAAGGGGTTTCTCATTTCACATTTAGTTCTATGAGATTTCCAATTTTCACCACATATTTACTGTATGTGGTGTATATGTACCGCCATTTGATATGTAATATCATGATATTCATAGTATTTGGTTATTCACTTGATTATTATTAACTCAATTGATTGTAATGTTGAAAGGGGATTTATTTCAATTTCCATTTCATTGTGATTTACTTGGTATTGCGCACCTAATCATTCATATGTGTTGTAACTAATACCCCTTTGAGATAATTTATCATTTTAAATTTTAACTAAATAATATACCCATATTCATGAGACATGTATATGATTATTTTATTATTCGTATACCATTTTACACACAGTGTTAATGTGAAATGGTTCAATAAATGTGGAAATATTGGTGAATCTGAATCCTCTACTCAATATAGAAATTAAAAAGTCATATTATTATTGTATTAAAAGATTTTATAAGAATTAAATGGAATATATGTGATGGTTGGGGACCTCTATATCCCCTCGATGCATCGACATGTCTTATGAGACAAATCGGTTGGCAATAAACCCTTCGTGTTTGTTTCAAAAAACAAGACAAGTTTCTACCCACAGACATAAACAGGATCAACAGTATAATGTTTCATGTTCCGGATACAAGACATAAAAATAATAAGAATTCTTTTTATTCATTATTTAGTTTTTACTTTCCCTGTGGTTTTCACCATGAAAAAATCGAAGGATTCAATTTTATTTTCATCTAATTGATGACATGTGTTTTCATTTATTCACTATACTTTATTAGTTATGTCTAATTGATTATTATTACATTATTATTAATCCATGGTTCCACTATTTGTAACCCTTATTGAAAAATTGAGCCCACCCTTATTATGTTTCCATTCCCTAGGTTATGGTGAAGTGAACCTTGAATTATCTTTCAAGGAGGTAGTTTATTTTAGTTTATTATGTATCATGTTGTTTTCTATCCTTCCAAATGTACTATGGGTAACATGTATGTAATCTAGTCTTCCAAAACTACCAAACTAATATGTCCATTTGGATTTGGTTTCACTTAATCTTGGAAATGTAATAAATTAATGCACTAGCTCTAGGCTTCTGGGGTTGGGGTGTCACAGTTGGTAGCATAATAGGTTTAGTATAAATATTGGGAGATGGATTTAGGAATCATATCATAAGAAAAAAAACCATAGTATTGACATTAAGGATATGAATAGAGTAATATTGTATAATATTATAATGGAAGAGGCTATGTGGGTTTTCATATAAAATACATCCATGTCTAGATACTAGAAATGATTGGGGTTCTGGCATTGATGTACCTAAGAGAAACAAGTCCGACAAAGGGTATCGTGCTGATCCTGAGGTATCCTAGTACACGACCTTGGGAATTTTTGTTCACCTAGTTTGCCACTCTAGGGGGATATTCCGAGGATAATTCAAATTTTATTTACAACCCATTATAATGTATTTAAAAGTAAATAGAAACCATAATTATGATTAAGATATTAGTTGTGCATAAATTTTAAATTATCATAAGTGTTTGATAGTTAGAAATTATATATTATGACCTAATTTTGTGTATTCCATTGTTTAGTGAAAGTTGTTAATAGAATAAGTGAAATCAAAAAATGTATTCAATGTTGGGATTTCCATACTGAGAAATTAAACACAGTCAGTGTTGGAGTGGATCAGATCAAGACTATATTGGGATAACTTGCTCACGCTGTGAAAAATAACCTTCCTACACCTGTATTGGATCATTTCATGGGATAAAAGCACCCACCTATTAGTGGGACCACTAATCTAGTGGTAGATGAGAAGACGATCAAGTCCCTTGAAAAGGTATTTCTGGCATTAAGATGTAATGAAAATGAAATGGTATTACTGGAAGTATATTACCTCAAAGGTGAAGTTGAAAAATCGTTCTTCTTGATCCAGAATACCATAGATGTAAAATAAATAGAAGATATGGAATGGATAAATTTCAAGGAAATATTTGTTGAAAAATCATTTCCTCCTTAAAAATGAATTGAAATGAAGTGGAAATTCTGTATCCAAAAACAAAGGGAAGAAGATATTGTTGCAGAGTATGAGGCTTCCTTCACAAGATTAGCAAGGTATGTTGTAGATTACGTATTTTATTTAGAAGAAAAGATTTATCATTTATTTGAAGGTTTTAATCCAACCATTCGAACAGAATTTGCATAAAAAAAATTTCACCAAAAGATGAAATTGTATTTTGTTCCATCAAAATTAAGATGGAATTTTCTATATCAAATTTGATCTACAACAACCAAGAGAATAAGTGGTACACTGATAACAAGGTATAATGTGAAGCACTAAATAAGAATAAGGGAATGAAGAAATTCCCATTATGCAAGAACTATGAAATGAATCATGATGGGAAATTCATGAAAGGTAGGGGATTTTTTTATATGTGTGGACAAAAGGGTCATCAAACTATTGAATGAAAGGGGAATAAACAATTCAATGAAATTCAATGCTATAATTGTAGAGAGATGGGACACTATGCAAATGAGTGTCCTAATCACCAAGGAAACATCCCTTATAAACGGTTGTGAGAGTAAGGGAAATATTATTCAATTACAACAATGGAGGTTGAGGTTCTTAATGATGTTGGGGAGGTACTTTAATTGTTTCCTCAAACATAGACAATGAATTATTTGATTTTGGATTATCTAAATCTTTTATATCTTCCTAGTTTTCCATGAAAAAATTTCATTTATAACTTGATTTAACAAAGGATTTTTCAGTCAAAACTATTATGGGAAGTATCATTGCAACAAATATGTGTCTGTCAGTCCCGTTTGTGACACATAAAAATAATTTAGTTGCTAAACTTATCAGAATACCAATGATTGACTTCGATATAAAATTTGGTATGAATTGGATTTCAAATTATGAATCAAAATTATTTTTATAGAATAAGGATGTTATAATTTTTGAGAATGATTTAGAGTACATTATCATTAGATCACCAGCATAATCATCAAGTTCGGATCCAAATCCACCATTATTATCTCTTCTAAATGAAATTATTGGGGAAGAAGAGAAAAAATAATATATGGATATTCAAATTGATGATGTACCTATTGTGAAAGAATAAATTGATGCATTTTTAGAGGATATACTTGGACACCCTTGAGGGAGGGAAGTTGAGTTCTCTATTTATTTAACTCCTAATTCAAGACCGACATCAAATACTCCTTAGAGAATTCCCATTATTGATTTAGTATATCTCAAGAAACAACTAGAGGAATTGAGTGATAATGTATTTATCCACTATAGTGTTTCTCTATGGGGATCCCCTCTTTAGTTTTTCAAGAATTAAGATGGTTCTATAGGGATATGCATTGAGTATAGGGAGATTAATGGAATTACGATAAAGAAAAAGTTTCCTCTGCATCACATTGATAATTTATTTTCTAAACTACATTAAGACCTATATTTTTCAAATACTAAACTTTGATCTGGATATCATTAGTTGTGTGTGAGTAAGTAATATATTTACTAGAAAACCTTTCGAACATTTTATGTACATTAAGAGTTTAGACTAATGCCTTTTGGACTATCTATTGCAACCTATGATTTCACTGATTAAATGAATATGGTTTTTAGGAATATCTTGATGAATTGGTTGTGGTATTTATCAAAAATATCCTAGTATACTAAATAATATACAATGAAAATGAAAATAACTTATGGGTCATTCTGAAAACTCATAGAAGAAATGAATTATATGCAAAGTTTAGAAAGTTTGAATTTTGGATTCAATCAATTTCTTTTGTTGGTCGTATTGTCTTTATGGATGGAATCTTAGTTTATCATATGAATACAATGGAAATCCAAGAATCTCCCATGCTAATAAACATAACCGAGGAGCATATTATTATTGGCATAGCTAGTTACTATCGGCATTACGTTTAAAATTTTTCCAAGTATTTTAACCCACTAACCAAGATCACATGTAAAGGGGTTATGTTTTCATGGATGAAATAATGTATTTAATGCTTTGAAGAATTGAAAAGAAGATTGTTCCAGGCTCTAATTTTCACTCTTTTCCCTGGAAATCATGGATTTCTGATATATAGTGATGAATCAAAGAACGGACTGGGTTGTGTCCTAATGAAAAATGAAAAAGTTATTTATTATGCACCAAGGAAGTTCAAGAAACATGGAAAAATTATCCAACTCATTATCTTTAGTTAGCAGCTACAATATTTTCCCTAAAAATATGGATATGTTATCTATACAGTGAAAGATGTGAGATATATATGTATTATAAGTGTTTGAAATAAATTCTTACATAGAAAGATCTCAACATGTGGAAAAGGAGATAACTAGAGTTACTCAAAGATTGTGATTGTTGAATACAATACCACCCAAGAAAATAAAATAAGGTGGAAGATGCATTATTTATGAAAGATCATAGACTTCTGACGCAAATGAGGATTGAGAGAGATCCTATATTCATGGATATGAAAATGATGGATATTGAAATTGTTAATGAAGGGGGAAAATATTTCTTTTTTCAAATGATTTCTAAACTATATTTACAATAGAAGTTAAAAAATCTCAATCTGATGATGAAAATATTCAAATGAAAATTAATGTTGTTAAGGATGGAAGATTGGAAGAATTCATGTATGAGGATGGAGTTCTAAAATTTGGAAGGAGGTTTTTCATTCTATCAGTACCTAAGCTTAAAATTAACTATTAGATGATGCTAATAGATCAAATTTCTCAATACACCATGGTATGAAAAATATGTATATAGATCTGAAGGAAAATTCTTGGTGGTATAACATGAAGTGAGGAGTTATTAACTCTATGTCAAGGTGCCTAGTGCTTCAACAAGTGAAGGTTGAGGGACAACATCCAAGAGGTGTCAAGCATCCTCAACATATTCCTTTATAAATGTGGGATTACATTACGATAGACTTTTTCATAGGAAAACCCAGGAAACCTTGAAAGAATGGTGAAATATGGGTAATTATTGATCTTCCTAAAAAATAATCACATTTTCTTGATATAAGAGATTATTTAACACTTGAGTCCCTAGAATGAATTTATATAAATGAAGTTGTGATCGTACCATGATTCACTGTTTTATTTCACCCTTACACCGCTGTTTTAAACTAGTTTTGTAATGAATATTCCAAATATAATAATAAATTTCACTTTATGTTTGAATCAATTATTTAATTTTAATCAACATTATAATGGGAAATGTTACTTGTTTTTATTATTTCAATGTAGTTGGAGGTGATTTGGAGAGCCCTTGATGAAGTACGAAAAATGGGCCAAAATTGCATTGATCCATGGACATCTGTCCACTGTTTTTCACACTACACGAAATACGTGCATCCAAATGGGCTTTTATTTTTTGGGACTGTCCATAATTTTATAGCCTACATTTCATATTAAGTAACCCAATCCTGATTCGGCTTCTATAGGGCCCATTAGAACTGATCTATCCAAGACACCGAATTTGGACCAAGTCAAATGAGGTGTTCTGTATTTTATCAATATCATGAGCTATAGTTGTCCAAATGGTTCCAAAAATTCGGTGGAGACATTCAAGAGGTAGGTCTACAACCTTTATATTTTCTCCAAAGTGAGATAAGACTGTCTGATGGGCTAAATGCATCGTGCAAGTGGATTGATGAAATCTGTGTGCCTAAAACCATTTTCCAATTTTCCTATAAAAGGGAACCAAGGGAACCTCACTTTCAAGTACGCCCAAGGAGTTAAGTTCTACCAATTTGGAGTCCTAGAGGAGTCTCCTAATCACCTTGGAGGTTCTGGAGGCCCCTATCCTCATAGGGGAATCAAGGATGAAGAAGGAGTTCCACCCGAGCTTCCTCCTCCTCCCGATGTCGAGCTAAAAGTTGGGTGTTCGTTGTGAGGGAGCTACACACATGTCAAGGGAGTTATGATGCATACACTAGATACTGGTTTGGAGTAATTTGGGTTTTTAAACATTTCATTCCATGTATCTCATTTTATTTCAGATTTGAATGCTTGATTTGATGCATGTATGTGTTATGCTCTTAATTTCTAACCGATCGGTGTGAGGTTTGGAGTGCGTGACTTGTGTTGTTCCGATTGGACATCACAAAAATCCTTTTCATACCCACCTTATTGAGATTTCAATATTCTTTGGAAGATATTATTCCATTCATAAGTATTGTACCTTGACAATACGATTGTTACGTCAAGTTTAGGCCCTTAAAGCATTGAAATAAAAGCTTTGGAATTAATCAGGATTCCAATTAACTCCAACCAAAGAACTACTCAAATCCTTAGATGAATCTCTATGAACAATGAACTTGATATGTGTGTAATGAAATAACATCGACCCTTTTATCTCATATTTTTCAAAATCCACTAGGTCACTCAAATTTTAAGCTATTTCAACTAATTCATTATTTTAAACTCTTTTCAATACCACCCCCTGTCTTAGTCATTTTTATTAAAAATACACACTCTAAACCTACCAAAGCTCCTTGAGAGACGACCTAGGGTCTACCCTAGACTATAAATCATCCTTAAAAACGTAATAAAGTTTATGTTTCATGACAAAGCAGTCAATTTTTGGCGCTGTTTCCGGGGAGCGCTTCGGTTTTTTGTGCGTGTTTTTGATAAATTTTTTGTAATTTTTGTGAATATTTGTTTGTTTTATCTTCTACGTTTGCATTTATTTTTGTTTTATAATTTATTTGTTGTGTAGGTTTTGTGTATGACGCGTTCTAATCTAGGAGACCTAAAAACTTTTGAACCCGAAATGGAGAGGATCCTACATCAACGAAACCGAGACATACAAGACCACACTTTGAAGGAGGAGACATCAAATATTAAAATTATTCTTGATCCCTCTTCTTCTTCTGACACCAAAGTTAAAAATGAAAATAACTTGTATAACATGGCTGAAAATAATAGAAAACTAAAAGAACTAACCTAACCTGATGTTGATATCTGACCAACTTACATTCAATTACAAGGCGAGGCACCCAATTTTGAACTAAAATCTGGTTTAATTCATTTATTACCAAGATTTCATGGACTGCCTGGAGAAGATCGACATAAGCATTTAAAAGAATTTCATACTATGAGGTAAACATTAAAACCTACTAATTTAGATGAAGAACAAGTAAAACTTAGGGCATTTCCATTTTCATTATAAGACACGGCTAAAGATTTGTTGTATTATGTTAATTCACCTATTAGAGGTTGGACGGACATGAAATGACTTTTTCTTGAAAAATACCTCCTAGCCTCTCGAATTGCAACAATAAGGAAAGAAATATGTGAGATAAGGCAATATCAAGGAGAAACCCTTCATGAATATTGTGAACGATTTAAATGATTGTGTTCAAGTTGTCCACATCACCAAATAAGTTATCAACTTTTAATTCAGTATTTTTATGAAGGTTTAATCCCAATTGATCGTAACATGATTGATGTTGCTGTAGGTGGTTTACTAGTAGATAAAACCCCAATCGCTCCAAGGAACCTAATTGATACCATGGCACAAAACACTCAAAAATTCAGTTCAAGGTCTAGTGTACCCAATGGAGGTGTCCATGAGGTGCAATGTACTGAATTCGAGAAGAAGGTGGACACAATGTTTGAAGAGGTAAGTACCCTTCTACGACAACTTTCTCTTTACCAAGGGAAATTCCAATCTCGTCCTCCCATACATTGCGGTATATGCTCTTCTGATACCCACTATTCTAACCAATGCCCCCAATTGAGAGAAACTTCTGAGACTTGTGAGGCAATATACCCAGGATGCCCCTATAACCAACCCATTAGGCAAGAACCTTACTATCCATCCAACCCTGGGTGGAAAGACAACCAAGCCTATAGGTAAGGGGGTATTCAAACCAGCCTCATCAACCATGCAACAAACCTGGGCAAAGTAGTCATCAACCACCACCACCCAAAACATTTCAACCACCCCAAAGGCCTTTCCAACAACCCCCTCCAAAAACTGAACCCAGCCTAGAAGAAATGATGAAACAAATGGATTCCAATAATCTCCAATTCCAAAAAACCACTCATGCAGGCATACACGACCTCAAAACCCAATTAGGCCAACTAGCTAACTTTATGGGTGAAATCCAAAGTCATGGGATAGGTAGAATACCATCTCAACCACTTTTCAACCCTAGGGATAAGGGAAATGTTAGTGACATCACCCATAGGATTGGAACTCAACTTAAAATCCAAATGAACCCTCCATTAGAGTCATCCTCCCCTAAGGGAACCACCATCCCAACCCCTGAAAAAGGTTCAAATGAGATGGAACCTTATCTTGAGAGAAGTCCTACCAAATGAAAGAGTGTGTCTATTGATGAGTTACCAAGCCCAAGCATTCCTCTTCCATTTCCCCAAAGAGCCACCCAACCTAGGAAACAAATGGAAACTAATCTTGTTAAATAATCCTTGGAGACTTTCAAAAACGTACAGGTTCACATTCCAATGATTGAGGCCGTCAAGCAAATTCTGGGATATGCCAAGTTTATGAAGGAGATGTGTACCCACCAAAGGCGACTTAGAGGTGATGAGAAGGTGAGCCTGGGGAGGAACATCTCAGCATTGATACAACCATCACTTCCCACCAAGTGAAATGATCCTGGAACATTCTCGATTATGTGCACCATAGGGGAGTATTATTTCTCGAATGTTATCCTTGATTTGGGTGCTTTTATTAATGTGATGCCTCACTCCATATACTCTTCTTTGCAGGTCTGTGAACTAAAGCCCACAGGAATAGTTGTTCATCTAGAAAATCGGAGTATGGAACACCCTTATGGTGTGTTAGAGGGTGTTCTTGTGAGGGTTCATAATTTAATATTTCTTGCTGATTTTTATGTTCTAAAAATTGAAGATGATAGGATGAATGGACATGCCCCAATTATATTGGGGAGACCTTTCTTGAAAACTACCAAAGCCATAATTAATGTCCATAATGGTACATTATCTATGGAATTTGGTGGTGACATAGTCCATTTCAACATCCTTGATTCCATAAAGCAGCCCTCATAATAACATTCCTCTCTCTCGGTAAATTCAATTGATGTACTCCTTTCCCATAAAATTACTTCATTTGTTTCCCCTGATCCCCTTTCTGAATTTTCCTCTTTGATTGAAATTCTTGGTAATGAGTCATGTGTTGATTTTTTTAGTGGTCTAGAAAAGTGTCATGCATGTTTATTAATTGATAATTTCTTGAGCACAGAGGATCACATGACCATCGATGATACTGCTACCCTTGTAAAAGTTAATTCCCCATCTGAGGATGATACTATTGAGCAGTTAGATGAGATTAGTGACCTCTCACTTTCACACACACTCCCATAAATCCAAAATCCACCTGAATTGGAACTAAAGCAACTGCCTCAAGATTTAAAATACTCATATCTTGAGAATGGAAACAAGTTGCCCGTCGTCATTGCTAGTTCACTCCCTCCTGAGCATGAATTGAGACTGCTTGAAACACCGAGGGAGCATAAAAAAGCATTGGTATGGACACCTGCAAACATTCCTGGTATTAGCCCATCAATTTGTACACATCATATTTTATTAACTAATGAGGCTAAACTAGTGAGGCAGGAACAACGTCAACTGAACCCAAACCTCTTAGAAGTAGTTAAAAAGGAAGTAACAATGTTATTGGCTACTGGAATCAATTACCCCATCTCTGAAAGCCCATGGGTCAGTCCGGTTCAAGTAGTTCCTAAAAAAACTAGCCTAACGGTAATTAAAAATGAAAATAATGAATTGGTTCCAACTCGTGTACAGAATAGTTGGCATGTCTGTATAGATTATCGCCGACTAAACCAACACACTAGGGAGGACCATTTCCCATTGCCATTTATTGACCAAATGATAGAGAGGCTAGCAGGGACGTCCCATTACTATTTTTTTGATGGGTATTCTAGATACTTTCAGATCCATATTGCCCCCGAGGATTAGGAAAAGACAACATTTACTTGCCCCTTTGGCACATTTTCCTATAGAAGGATACCATTTGGCCTATGCAATGCTCCAGGTACTTTTCATTGATGTATGTTTAGTATTTTTTCGGATTACCTGGAGGATTTCATGGAAGTTTTCATGGATGATTTTACTATTTATGGATCTTCTTTTGATGAATGTTTAAGTAGTATTGGTTCCCTACTACGTCGCTGTATTGAAAATAATCTTGTATTAAATTATGAGAAATGCCATTTCATGGTGCGACAAGGTAAAGTTTTGGGACATGTCATTTCTGGGGATGGTATCCAAGTAGATAAATCGACAGTGGATGTTATTTATTTTATACCATTCCCTAAAAATGTGCTTGATGTGCGGTCTTTCCTAGGTCATGCTGGATTTTACAGTCGTTTAATTCATGATTTTAGTAAGATTGCACTTCCCCTCTCCCGCTTCTCCAAAAAGAAATAGATTTTGTTTTTAATAAAGAATGTGAAGAAGATTTTAATAAATTAAAATGGAGTCTCACATCACCCCCAGTAATCCAACCACCTTGGTGGGATTTACCCTTTGAGCTCATCTGTGATGCCTCTAACAATGCAGTTGGGGCAGTCTTATCCTAAAGGGTCGATCGATCTCCACATTTAATTGCATATGCCTCATGTACTTTGGACCCTGCCCAAGAAAACTACACCACCACTAAAAAATAATTGCGTTCCATTGTGTTTGCCTTGTATAAATTCAGGTCATACCTTTTAGGGTACAAAGTCATTGTGTTCTCAGACCATGCAGCCCTCCGGTACCTCCTAAAGAAACCAGACGCCAAACCACGTCTCATTCGTTGGATGCTCCTCCTTCAAGAATTCAATCTATAAATTAGAGATAAAAAGGAGCAGATAATCTGGTGGTAGACCATATCAGTAGGATCCCCCATCCTCGGACATTGTCTCATCCCCCTGTATTCCCATTAATGACTTGTTTCCTGATGAGCAATTGTACAAAGTGCAAGATGTTATTCCCTAGTATGCTGAAATTGTAAATTATCTGGTAGCATCTTTCATTCATACTGATTTCAACAAAAACCAAGCCAGTCGTCTAAATCATGAGTCTCGTTGGTACATTTGGGATGACCCCTACCTTTGGCGCACATGTAGCGATCAGGTCCTTAGGGGTTGTGTTCCCGATAGTGAGTTTCAGTCTGTCCTTAGATTCTGCCACACTCTTGCTTGTGGGGGACACTTTGGTCCCCAAAGGACTGCTCGCAATGTTCTTGATTCTGGTCTCTTTTGGCCAACGCTTTTTCGGGATTCCAATTAATTTTGTAAATCTTTTCCTCATTGTCAATGAATGGGGAATGTCTCTAAAAGGAATGAAATTCCACAACAACCCTTGCTCGTTCATGAAATTTTTTATGTTTGGGGCATTGAATTTATGGGTCCATTTCCCAATTCTTTTGGTAACTTGTACATTCTTTTTTCCGTTGATTATGTATCAAAATGGGTAGAGGCACGAGCCACAAGGACAGATGATTCCAAAAAAGTTGTAGAATTTTTGAGAACTCAAATATTTTGTAGGTTTGGATTACCTAGGTTCATCATCAGTGACCAGGGTTCTCATTTCTGTAACCGAACAATGTAATCACTTTTTCGTCGGTATGGGGTTGGTCATCGAGTATCTACTGCGTATCACCCACATACTAATGGTCAAGCCGAGGTGTCAAAAAGAGAAGTAAAACAAATTCTTGAAAAAGTGGTCCAACCCAACCGGAAAGATTGGATTCTTTGACTTAATGATTCATTATGGGCCTACCGTACTGCTTTCAAAACTCCCATTAGAATGTCACCCTATCGTCTTGTGTTTGGAAAGAGTTGTCACCTCCCTGTTGAGATTGAGCTCTGGGCCTACTGGGCCATCAAACAATGCAATTCTAATCATTCTGGTGCAGGTGCTCAAAGGAAGTTGCAGATTCATGAGCTAGAGGAAATGAGAATAGATGCATATGAAAACTCTAGGATTTATAAGGAGAGAACCAAGGCTGCCCATGACCATCTTATCCTTCATCGTCAGTTCCATATTTGGCAGAAGGTCTTTCTTTATAATGCAAGTCTGAAGTTACATCTAGGTAAGCTTCGTTCCCACTGGTTTGGACCATACACTGTTACTAACGTCTCTCCATTTTCTGTTGTCCAGGTTCAAAATGAAGAAACCAAGAAAAACATCACTATCAATGGGCAGTGGCTGAAGCACTTTCATGAACCCATTCTGGAGTCACCGATGGAGGAACTCCAAGTTCAAGAAGCAAACTATGAATGACATCAACCAGGATTTATCCTTCCTTCCCACATTCTATTTTACTACAGTGAGGACACTGCATACTCTAGGTGTGGGGGGGGGGGTGGATACATTCCTGGGTTAGTTAGGAATTTTCACCATTTTATCCTTTTTTTATCCTTTTGTTTTCTCTTTTTGGCCTTCTTTATGGTATTCTCATTTTCCCCATCAACAATTTTGAAATTCCATGATGTGGCGACCATATAGTGGGGAAAGTAAAAATACCATAACGAAGGCTAAAAATAATTTGTGTATAAGTTTACCATCATGGAGTGATTTTTAGTGAATTGGGTTTCTGTCAATGATATAAATAGTCGTATCTATGTGGAACCTTTGAGATGATTGATGCCCTTTTTGTGAGAAGTTTTTTTGGAAAACTATGTCACTAATATCTCCACAATTTTTTCAACAAACAACAAATTGTGATTATTTCTTACTTAATATAAGGTAAATATATGCTGGGTTAATATTTTTCAGCTTTAAATGATATTTCCATACGTTCGTTCCTTATCTGATCTGTTTCATTACTGTACCAGATTGACCTATGCGTGTGTACCTAATGTTCGTCTGTTGTAGGCCCTAAAAAAATTTGTGTCTTGGGCAGGTCAAGAACCACTCCTCCTCAACCTTTGATCTTATTATAACTATTTCAATTATTGTCGTGAGGAGATCAAACAAGGGTTGAGAGATGAGTGTGAGATTTGTTTCAATTGAAACTTCAAAAAGTATATATATAATAATTGAGGAGAGTGATGAAATGTGAAAAATATGGGGATATCTAGGTCGGAATCTTATGGTTTGACTTCTGGGAATTCTTAAATTAGTGGGTCATGAAAATCGTTACAAAGGGTGTAGGACAGGTTCAGTGAAAAAATCATTTAAGCTGAAAAATGAAAAAATAACATATATTTATTTGATAGAAAGTGGAAACAATAGCATGGAATGGTTTTCACACACACACACATGGAGAGTTAGTGTCATAGTTTACTTCTGAATTCTTTTCTCAGTTGGGTATCCTGAATCTTTTTGAATTTCACTATGATATGATTTATGAGACATCTTTTTCTATTTTCACTTGGAAGAACTCCTTGGTGTGGTTCGTGCATTGATCACTTTAATTTAAATAAAATTTCCTCAAATGATAAATCTTAATGATGTTGGAAATATATATATATATATATATTCATCATTGTATTTGGATATGTGACTTTGCCCAGGAGTTCAAATGTCTAGGTGTGGGGGTTTGATCGTACCACGATTCACTGTTTTATTCCACCCTTACACCGCTGTTTTAAACTAGTATTGTAATCAATATTCCAAATATAATAATAAATTTCACTTTATTTTAAAATCACTTATTTAATTTTTATCAACATTATTATCATCAATGATACTTGTTTTTATTATTTCAAGGTAGGTGGAGGTGATTCGGAGGGCCCTTGATGAAGTGGAAGAAAAATGGGCCAAAATTGCATGGATCCATGGATATATGTCGACTTTTTTACAAAATACATGACATCCGTGCATCCAAATGGGATAAAAATTTGTGGACCTGTCCAGATTTGAATATTCTACATTTCATATTAAAGAACCCAATGCTGATTCGACTTCTATGGGGCCCATTAGAACTGATCTGTCCAAGACACCGAATGTGGACCAAGTCAAATGCGGTGTTCTGTATTTTATCAATATCTTGATTTGTCGTTGTCCAACTGTTCCAACCATTCGGTGGAGGCAGTAAAGAGGTAGGGATACAACCTTCATATTTTCTCCAAATCGATATAAGAATGTCTAAAGGCTGAAACACGTCGTGCAAGTGGATTGATGAAATCTGTGTGCCTAAAACCACCTTCCAATTTTCTTATAACTGGGCACCAAGGGAACCTCATTTGCAAGTACTCCCAAGGAGTGAAGTGCTGCCAATTTTGAGTCCTAGATGAGTCTCCTAATCACCTTGGATGTTCTGGAGGCCCCTATCCTCATAGGGGAATCATGGATGAAGAAGGAGTTCCACCCGAGATTCCTCCTCCTCCCGATGTCGAGCTAAAAGTTGGGTGTTCATTGTGAGGGAGATACACACATGTCAAGGGAGTTCTGATGCATAAAATACCTACTGGTTTGGAGTAATTTGGGTGTTTAAACATTTCATTCCATGTATCTTATTTTATTTCAGATTTGAATGCTTGATTTGATGCATGTGACTGTTATGCTCTTAATTTCTAACCGATCGGTGTGAGGTTTTGAGTGCCTGACTTGTGTTGTTCCGATTGGACATCACAAGAATCCTTTTCATACAAAACTTATTGAGATTTCAATATTCTTTGGAAGCTCTTATTCCATGCATAAGTATTGGACCCTTACAATACAATTGTTATGTCATGGTTGGGCCCTTATATCATTGAAATAAAAGCTTAGAAATTAATCGGGATTCCAATTAACTCCAACCAAAGAACTACTCTAAACCTAAGATGAATCTCTATGAACAATGAACATGATATTCGTGTAGTGAAATAACAACGACCCTTTTATCTCATATTTTTTAAAATTCACTATGTCACTCAACTTTTAATCTATTTCAACTAATTCATTATTTTAAACTCGTTTCAAAAACACCCCCACTCTTAGTCATTAGTATTAAAAATACACACTATAAACCTACCAACGCTCCTTGAGAGATGACCTAGGGTCTACCCTAGACTATAAATCAACCTTAAAACATAATCAATTTGATGTGTCATGACAAAGTGGTCAAATTTTGGGGCAGTTTCTGGGGAGCGCTTTGGTTTTTTGTGTGTGTTTTTGATAAATGTTTTGTAATTTTTGTAAATATATGTTTGTTTTATCTTCTTCATTTGCATTTGTTTTTGTTTTCTAATTTATTTATTTTTTAGGTTCTGTGTATGATGTGTTCTACTCCGGGAGACCTACAAACTTTTGAACCCGAACCGGAGAGGATCCTACATCAACGAAACCGAGACATACAAGACCACACTTAGAAGGAGGAGACATAAAATCTTAAAATTATTCTTGATCCTTGTTCTTCTTCTGAAACCAAAGTTAAAACTGAACATAACTTGTATAACATGGCTGAAAATAATAGAACACTAAAAGAACTAACCTCACCTGATGTTGATATCCGACCCACTTACATTCAATTACAAGGCGAGGAACCCAATTTTGAACTAAAATTGGGTTTAATTCATTTATTACCAATATTTCATGGACTGCCTGGAGAAGATCCACATAGGCATTTAAAAGAATTTCATACTGTGTGTTCAACATTAAAACTTTCTAATGTGGATGAATAACAAGTAAAGAATAGGGCATTTCCATTTTCATTAGAAGACACGGCTAAAGATTGGTTGTATTATGTTAATTCACTTATTAGAGGTTCGGCGGACATGGAACGACTTTTTCTTGAAAAATACTTCCCAGCCTCTCGAACTGCAATAATAAGGAAAGAAATATGTGGGATAAGACAATATCAAGGATAAACCCTTCATGAATGTTTGGAATGATTTATGAGATTGTGTTCAAGTTGTCCACATCACCAAATAAGTGATCAGCTTTTAATTCAGTACTTTTATGAAGGGTTAATCTCTATTGATCATAACATGATTGGTGATGCTGCAGGTGGTGCACTAGTGGATAAAACCTCTATCGCTGCAAGGAACCTAATTGAGACCATGAAAAAAACCTCAATAATTTAGTTCATGGTCCAGTGTACCCGTTCGAGGTGTCCATGAGGTGCAAAGTACTGAATTTGAGAAGAAGGAGGACACAAAGTTTGAAGAGGTAAGTACCCTTCTACGAAAACATTCTCTTTACCAAGGGAAATTCCAATCTCCTCCTCCCATACATTGTGGTATATGCTCTTCTGAAACCCACTTTTCTAACCAATGCCCTTAATTGAGAGAAACTTCTGAGATTTGTGAGGCAATATTCCCAGGAAGCCCCTATAACCAACCCATTAGGGAAGAACCTTACTATCCATCCAACCCTGGGTGGAATGAAAACCAAGCCTATAGGCAAGGGGGGTATTCAAACCATCCTCATCAACCATGGAACCAACCTTGGCAAAGTAGTCATCAACCACCACCACCCAGAAATTTTCAACCACCCCAAAGGCCTTTCCAACAACCCCCTCCAAAAACGGAACCTATCCTAGAATATATGATGAAACAAATGGATTCCAATAATCTCCAATTCCAAAAAATCACTCATGCAGCCATACAAGACATCAAAACCCAATTAGTCAAACTAGCTAACTCGGTGGGTGAAATCCAAATCCATGGGTCTGGTAAACTACCATCTCAACCACTTGTGAACCCTAGAGATAAGGGAAATGATTGTGCCATCAACCTTAGGAGAAGAACTCAACTTAAAAGCCAAATGAACCCTTCCATTAGAGTCATCCTCTCCTAAGGGAACAACCATCCCAACCACTGAAAAAGGTTCAAATGAGATGGAACCTTGTCTTGAGAGAAGTCCTACCAAAGGAAAGAGTGTTTCTATTGATGAGTTACCAAGCCCAAGCATTCCTCTTCCATTTCCCAAAATATCCACCCAACCAAGGAAACAAAAGGAAACTGAACATGATAAATAAATCTTCGATACTTTTAAAAAAGTACAGGTTAACATTCCATTGATTGATGCCATCAAGAAAATTCTGAGATATTCCATGTTTCTGAAAGAGATGTGTACCCACCGATGGTGACTTAAAGGTGATGAAAAGGTGATCTTGGGGAGGAACGTATCAGCATTGATACAACCATCACTTCCCACCAAGTGCAATGATCCTGGAACATTCTTGATTTCGTGCACCGTAAGGGAGTATTCTTTCTCCAATGTTATGCTTGATTTGGGTGCTTCTATTAATGTGATACCTCACTCCATATAATATTCTTTGCAGGTTGGTGAACTAAAGCCCACAGGAATAGTTGTTCAGGTATAAAATTGGCGTATGACACACCCTTCTGGTGTGTTAGAGGATGTTCTTGTGAGGGTTCAAAATTTAATATTTCCTGCTGATTTTTATGTGCTAAAAATGGAAGATTATAGGATGAATGGACACGCCCCAATTTTATTGGGGAGACCTTTCTTGAAAACTTCCAAAGCCATAATTAATGTCTATAATGGTACATTATCTATGTAATTTGGTGGTGACATAGTCTATTTCAACATCCTTGATGCCATGAAGCACCCCTCAAAAGAACATTCCTCACTCTTAGTAAATTCAATTGATGTACTCCCTTCCCCTAAAATCACTTCATTTTTTCCCCTGACCCCCTTTCTGAATTTTCCTCTTCGATTGAAATTATTGGTAATGAGTCATGTGTTGATTGTTGTAGTTGTATAGAAAAGTGTCATGCATGTTTATTAATTGATAATTTCTTGAGCACAGAGGATCACATGACCATCGATGATACTACCACACTTGTAAAAGCTAATTCCTCATCTGAGGATGATACCATTGAGCAGTTAGATGAGATTAGTGACCTCTCACATTAACACACACTCCCATCGATCCAAAATCCACCTTAATTGGAACTAAAGAAACTTCCTCAAGATTTAAAATATTCATATCTTAAGAATGGAAACAAGTTTCCCATCATCCTTACTAGTTCACTCCCTCCTGAGCATGAATTGAGACTGCTTGAACTTTTTAGGCAGCATAAACAAGAATTGGGATGGACACTTGCAGACATTCCTGGTATTATCCCATCAATTTGTACACATCATATTTTATTAACTGATGAGGCTAAAACAATGAGGCAGGCACAACGTCGACTGAACCCAAACCTCTTAGAAGTAGTTAAAAAGGAAGTAACAAATTTATTGGCTGCTGGAATCATTTACCACATCTCTGACAGCCAATGGGTCAGTCCCATTCAAGTATTTTTTAAAAAATTGGCCTAACAGTAATTAAAAATGAAAATAATGAATTGGTTCCAACTCGTGTGCATAATAGTTGGCGTGTCTGTATAGATTAACGCCGACTAAACCAACACACTAGGAAGGACCATTTCCCATTTCCATTCATTGAACAAATGCTAGAGAGGCTAGCAGGGAAGTCCCATTAATGTTTTCTTGATGGGTATTCTGGATAATTTCAGATCCATATTGCCCCCGAGGATCAGGAAAATGCAACCTTTACTTTCCCCTTTGGCACATTTTCCTTTAAAAGGATGCCATTTGGCATGTGCAATGCTTAGGGTACCTTCCAGCGATTTATGGTTAGTATTTTTTTAGATTACCTGGAGGATTTCATGGAAGTTGTCATGGATGATTTTACTATTTATGGATCCTCTTTTGATGAATGTTTAAGTAGTCTTGGTTCCATCCTACGTCTCTATATTGAAAAGAATCTTGTATTTAATTATGAGAAATGTCATTTCATGGTGCGACAAGGTATAGTTTTGGGACATGTCATTTCTGGGGATGGCATCCAAGTAGATAAATCAAAAGTGGATGTCATTTCATCTCAACCATTCCCTAAAAATGTACGTGATGTGCGGTCTTTCCTAGGTCATGCTGGATTTTACCATCGTTTCATTCGTGATTTTAGTAAGATTGCACTTCCCCTCTCCCACTTCTCCCAAAAGAAAAAGATTTTTTTTAATAAATAATGTGAAGAAGATTTTAATAAATTAAAATGGAGTCTCACATCACCCCTGGTAATCCAACCACCTCGGTGGAATTTACCATTTGAGCTCATGTGTGACACCTCTAACTATGATGTTGGGGAAGTCTTATCACAAAGGGTCGATCGAGCTCCAGATGTCATTGCCTATGCCTCACGTACTTTGGACCCTTCCCAAGCAAACTACACCACCACTAAAAATGAATTTGTTTCCATTGTGTTTGCATTGGATATATTCAGGTCATACCTTTTAGGGTCCAAAGTCATTGTGTTCTCAGACCATGCAGCCCTCCAG
This sequence comes from Viscum album, assembly GCA_963277665.1. NCBI lineage: Eukaryota > Viridiplantae > Streptophyta > Magnoliopsida > Santalales > Viscaceae > Viscum > Viscum album. The sequence goes on along the minus strand of OY728119.1, from coordinate 1,733,601,390 downwards.
TATCTCCTAATGAAACCGGAAGCCAAACAACGTCTCATTCGTTGGATGCTCCTCCTTTAGGAATACAATCTAGAAATTAGTGATTAAAAAGGAGCAGATAATGTGGTGGCAGACCATATCAGTAGGATCCCCCATCCTCGGACATTATCGCATCCCCCTATATTCCCATTAATGACTTGTTTCCTGATGAGAAATTGTACAAAGTGCAACATGTTATTCCCTGGTATGCTGAAATTGTAAATTATCTGGTAGAATCTTTCATTCCTACTGATTTCAAAAAAAAACCAAGCAAGTCGTCTAAAACATGAGTCTCGTTGGTACATTTGGGATGACCCCTACCTTTGGCGCACATGTAGAGATCAGGTCCTTAGGCGTTGTGTTTCTGATAGCGAGTTGCAGTCTATCCTTAGATTCTGCCACCCTCTTTCTTGTGGGGGCCACTTTGGTCCCCAATGGACTGCTCACAAAGTTCTTGATTCTGTTCTCTTTTGGCCGACACTTTTTCCGGATGCCCATGAATTTTGTAAATATTGTCCTCATTGTCAATTAATAGGGAATGTCTCTAAAAGGAATGAAATGCACCAACAACCCTTGCTCTTTCATGAAATTTTTTATGTTTGGGGCATTGAATTTATGGGGATATTTACCAATTATTTTGGCAACTTGTACATTATTTTGGTCATTGATTATATATCAAAATGGGTAGAGGCATGGGCCACAAGGACAGATGATTCCAAAATATTTGTAGAATTTTTGAGAACTCAGATCTTTTGTAGGTTTAGATTACCTAGGTTCATCACCAGTGACCAGGGTTCTCATTTCTGCAACCGAACAATGCAATCACTTTTGCGTCGGTATGGGGTTGGTCATCGAGTATCTACAATGTATCACCCACAGACTAATGGTCAAGCCGAGGTGTCAAATAGAGAGGTAAAAAAAATTCTTTAAAAAACGGTCCAACCCAACAGGAAAGATTGGAGTCTTCGACTTAATAATTCATTATGGGCCTACCGTAATACTTTCAAAACTACCATTGGAATGTCACCCTATCGTCTTGTGTTTGGAAAGTGTTGTCACCTCCCTGTTGAGATTGAGCACCGAGCCTACTGGGCTATCAAACAATGCAATTCTAATCATTCTGGCACATGTGCTCAAAGGAAGTTGCAGATTTAGGATCTAGATGAAATGAGAAGAGATGCATATAAAAACTCTAGGATTTATAAGGAGAGAACCAAGGCTTCCCATGACCATCTTATCCTTCATCGTCAGTTCCATATTGGGCATAAGTTCCTCCTTTATAATGCAAGGCTGAAGTTGCATCCAGGTAAGCTTCGTTCCCGCTGGTTTGGACTATACATTGTTACTAACGTCTCTCCATTTTGTGTTATCCAGGTTCAAAATGAAGAAACCAAGCAAAACTTCACTGTCAATGGGCAGCGGCTGAAGCACTTTCATGAACCTATTCTAGAGTCCCCGACGGAGGAACTCCAAGTTCAAGAAGCAAACTATTAATGACATCAACCAGGTTTTATCCTTCCTTCCCACATTCTCTTTTACTACAGTGAGGACACTACATACTCTAGGTGTGGGGGGTGGATACATTCCTGAGTTAGTTAGTAATTTTCATCGGTTTCTCCTTTTGTTTTCTCTTTTTGATTTCTCTTTTTGGCCTTCTTTATGGTATTTTCATTTTTCCCCATCAACAATTTAGAAATTCCATGATTTGGCGGCTATAATGTGGGGAAAGTAAAAATACCATAATGAAGGCTAAAATTAATTTGTGTATGAGTTTACCATCAAGGAGTGATTTTTAGTGAATTGGTTTTCTGTCAATGATATAAATGGTCGTATCTATGGGAAACCTTTGAGATTACTGATGCCCTTTTTGTGAGTAGTTTATTGAAAAACTGTGTCACCAATATCTCCACAAATTTTTGCACCAAACCACAATGTGTGATTATTTCTTACTTAATCTAAGGTAAATATATATTGGGTTAATATTTTTCTACTTTAAATGATATTTCCATACATTCGTTCATTATCCGATCTGTTTCATTAGTCTACCAGATTGACCTATGCGTGTGTACCTAATGTACGACTGTTGTACGCCCTCAAAAAAAATCGTTGTGTCTTGGGAAGGTCAAAAATCACTCCTCCTCAACCTTTGATATTGTTATAACTATTTCAATTAGTTTCCTGCGGAGATCAAACAAGGGTTGAGAGATGAGTGTCAGATTTGTTCCAATTTCAACTTCAAAAAATATATATATAATAATTGAGGGGAGAGATGAAATGTGCAACATATGGGGATATCTAGGGCAGGAGCATATGGTTTGACTTCTGGGAAAGCTTAAATGACTGTATCCTGAAATATGATTGCAAAGGATGTAGGACAGGTTCGGTGACAAAATCATTTAAGCTGAAAAATGTAAAAATAACATATATTTATTGGATAGCAAGTGCAAAGAATATCATGGAATGGTTTTCACACACACACATGGAGAGTTAGTGTCATGGTTTACTTCTGAATTCCTTTCTCAATTGGTTATCATGAATCTTTTTGAATTTCTCTATGACATGATTTATGAGACATCTTTTTCTATTTTCACTAGGAAGAACTCCTTGGTGTGGTTCGTGCATTGATCACTTTACTTTAAATAAAATTTACTCAAATGATGAATCTTCAGGATGTTGTAAATATAAATATATATGCTTAATTGTATTTGGATATGTGACTTTTTCCAGGAGTGAAAATGTTTAGGTGTGGGGGTGTGATCATACCACGATTCACAGTTTTATTCCACCCTTACACCGTAGTTTTAAAGTAGTTTTGTAATGAATATTCCAAATATAATAATAAATTGAACTTTATGATTGAAAATATTATTTAATTTTAATCAACATTATAAAGGGAAATGTTACTTGTTTTTATTATTTCAATGTCGGTGGAGGTGATTTGGAGGGCCCTTGATGAAGTGGAAGAAAAATGGGCCAAAATTGCATGGATCCATGGACATCTGTCCACTGTTTTTCACAATACACGAAATCCGTGCATCCAAATGGGCTGAAATATTTTGGGCATGTCCAAATTGGAATAGGCTATATTTCATATTAATAAACTAAATCCTTATTCGGCTTCTATGGGGCCCATTCGAACTGATCTGTACAAGACACCGAATTTGAACCAAGTCAAATATGGTGTTCTGTATGTTATCAATATCTTGAGCTTCCGTTGTCCAAATGGTGACAAACGTTCGATGGAGACATTCAATAGGTAGGGGTACAACTTTTCTATTTTCTATAAAGCGAGATAAGACTGTCCAGAGGCTGAAACGCATCATTCAAGTGGATTGATGAAATCTGTGTGCCCAAAACCACCTTCCAATTTTCCTATAAAAGGGCACCAAGGGAACCTCATTTTCACGTTCGCCCAAGGAGTGAATTTCTGCCAATTTGGAGTCCTAGATGAGTCTCCTAATCACCTTGGAGGTTCTAGAGGCCCCTATCCTCATAGGGGAATCAAGGATGAAGAAGGAGTTCCACCCGAGCTTCCTCCTCCTTCCGATGTCGAGCTAAAAGTTGGGTGTTCATTGTGAGGGAGATACACACATGTCAAGGGAGTTCCGATGCATACACTAGCTACTGGATTGGAGTAATTTGGGTTTTTAAACATTTCATTCCATGTATCTTATTTTATTTCAGATTTGAATGCTTGATTTGATGCATGTGAGTGTTATGCTGTTAATTTCTAACCGATCGGTGTGACGTTTTGAGTGTGTGACTTGTGTTGTTCCGATTGAACATCACAAGAATAATTTTCATACAAACCTAATTGAGATTTCAATATTCTTTGTAAGCTCTTATTCCATGCATAAGTACTGGACCTTGACAATACAATTGTTACGTCAAGGTTGGGCCCTTAAAGCATTGAAATAAAATCTTAGGAATTAATCGGGATTCCAATTAACTCCAACCAAAGCACTACTCTAAACTAAGATGAATCTCTATGAAGAATGAACTTGATATGTATGTAGTGAAATCACATCGACCGTTTTGTCTCATATTTTTCAAAATCCACTAGGTCACTCAACTTTTAAGCTATTTCAACTAATTCATTATTTTAAACTCTTTTCAAAACCACCCCCTCTCTTAGACATTTTTATTAAAAATACACACTCTAAACCTACCAATGCTCCTTGAGAGACGACCTAGGATCTACCCTAGGCTATAAATCTACCTTAAAAACATAACCAATTTGATGTGTCACGACAACGTGAATTAATCGGGATTTCAATTAACTCCAACCAAAGAACTACTCTAAACCTAAGATGAATCTCTATGAACAATGAACTTGATATGTGTGTAGTGAAATCACATCGACCCTTTTATCTCATATTTTTCAAAATCCACTAGGTCACTCAACTTTTAAGCTATTTCAACTAATTCATTATTTGAAACTCTTTTCAAAACCACCCCCTCTCTTAGTCATTTTTATTAAAAATACACACTCTAAACCTACCAACGCTCCTTGAGAGACAACCTAGGGTCCAACCTAGACTATAAATCAACTTTAAAAACATAATAAATTTGACATGTCACGACAACGCGGTCAAGTTGTAAGACTTCATGGTTCACCTCTATCAATTATGTCTTAAATCTATCCATGATTTACACCAAAATTATGGAAAGTCACCGATGGGATATGGATACTGAGCTACATATGAGTAATTCTTATCTTCCCCAAACTGATGTACAATCTGAGAAGACGATTAATACAATGGAAGACAAGTTGAGATCATGATGTCTTGACATTGAAGGTATGTGTGATCAATACTTTCTTTTTGTGGTATTTTCCTACAATAATACTTTCCATTGTAATATTCAAATGGATCCATTTGAAACAATATATGGAAAGTGGTTTACTACTCCAACTTGTTTTGATGAAGTCGGAGAGAGGAAAATTAAAGTCCAAAAACTTATAGAAGATACAACTACAAAGGTAAAGACAATCCAGGATCATATTAAAGAATCCCATTATAGGGAAATTGAGTTATACAAAACATCAGAGAGGGGATTTGTATTTTCATGTGGCATACCATATATTTATGAATGTGTCTCCATGGAAGGGTTTCTTAAGGATTAGTAAGAAAGTGAAATTGATCCCCAGGTACCACATACCATTTTAAATTATAGAATGAATCGGAGCTGTAGCTTACCATTTAGCAATGTCACTAAGTCTCTCCAAAGTTAATATTGTGTTCCCCAAGTCATTGTTAATGAAATAAATTCCAGAACCAATTCATGTAGTAACCTATGATGAAATAGAGTTCAAACCTAATTTTTCATACTATGAAGAGCCTATCGATATTCTTGACACTAGAGATAAAGTATTGAGAAATCAGACGACTTGTCTGTTAAGGGTTCATTGGAGAAACCATAAAATAAAGGAAGAAACTTGGGAACCTATTAGTGTTTTGAAGAAGAACCACCGACATCTTTTTAGAGTGATTTACACATGAAAAATTTCAAGTACCAATTTTCTATAGGAGGGAAGAATATAACACCACAAAATTTTATGGTATTTTTCTTCATAAATAATTTCAATTTATTAGATGTCTTATAAAGTCTACAACAATAAGTCTTTGTGAAATAATACTAGGTCCTAGAAGGTAGATATAACATGTCAATTAATCATAAATGTTCCAATTCTATGATTTGAATATCAAAAAATGGATATACACAATTTCGATTAGGGTGGTATTTGGAGTCTGATAGAATTAACTTAATTTTTGGTGAATAGTAAAATACCCTCATGAATAGTAACATACCCATATGAATATTAACATACCTTTATAAATAGTAATGTCACCATTTTTAATTGTATTATGACCCTTATGATTGATAATTGTACCCATGAGTGCATAAATTAAATATAGGCACCTTATAAATGAAGGTGAATATTTAAATTAATTGTTTGTATTTTTGTGAGTAATAAATATTAAATTACAATATTATATCTAATAAAATAATTCAAAAGATAATTACTTTTCATAAAATTTATTCATAAAACAATAGTTTATTTCCCTACGATTTTAGGATAATTTAATGAGACCTTAGTAAATTTTTCAATATGTTATAAAATCAGTTATAATTTTAAAATTGGCATTTTTCAATTAAATGGTAATTTAAATAAAAATTAAATTTATCATATATATACTTAAAATTATTTTTATAAAATGGTGTTCATTTTTAGATTCTACACATTTAAAACTAGTTGGGGTGAATTTTGTGTGATTTTTATGAAATACTAGAATTTTTGTGGAATAGTAAAATACGATAATTCATGATAAATGCTAAAAACCTGATTTATTGAGTCATGGATGATGTCTTCCTGATGAATGAAAACATGGTTCAAACTCACATGCACATATTACTATTTTGGGACATGTAATCATCACTATTTTCTATCTTATAGAAAAATAATAAGTTAATGATTTAAATGTTATGAAAACTCTCCTCCCCTCCACTATTAATACCACCCCTCATACCCTCATTCCACCATACCACTCAATCTTCAGGACTTACCCAAATTCTGTTCAAATATATCTCAATTATCTTTCACCACATCCATCATTCCTTGGTCTCTTCAAAAGACCAAATCCTCTCCCCTAATGTAGCACTCAAGGGATGATAGATTTAAGAGGTAAATTACACTATTCAATTATTTTGTTTTCATTCCAACTTCTGTTGTTACCTCTTCAATTATCACTGATTCTCAACCAAATTTTATAAAAATTATAATACCTTATATTTATTAGAAATATATTATGAAAATTTAATATTCCATCATCATCTCTTCTTTTCCCTCCTTTTATACTATAAATTAAACCACCACCCGAGATGTATTAATTTATCACATTCAGGGATGATAAGTATTCAATTTTCATTATGTTCATCCAGACAGGTCATGACACAATTTTAATGGTTGAAACAGATCATTATTTAGTTTTTTATCTTATTTAATTTTCTACAATCCTTACACACTCATAATATAAAATAATAATACAAAATATGTTCATTGTGCACAAACCCGCCATGTTAATCCAAGCATTTATCATTAACATTTTTCTAATGATTCATCATAATGGCTTATAAAAAAATCATTATAAGTTAATTTTTATCTCTTTAATGTCACAAATAATATACATTAACAATTATATATGTTCATTAAATTTTAAAATGATCTTCCATTCATAAATACAAGTAAATCGATCATGAAATCCAAGGAAGAGAATGCTTGCCCAAAAATAGAATTGAACCTCTCCAAAAGTCCATGAATAAAACCTAATAAGGTTATAATAAATAAATTAAAATTAGAGTAGGTTATGGAATTATTAATTTTTAATGCCCTAACCCAATTTACCCAGAGTTGGTGCATTATTACATAACATTATCATGATCACAAGAGATCATGTCTCGAAACACCATTTAGACTAGTTGCCTTGAAAGTACTAGACACATACATAACTTTTACATTACATGATAAAAGAAAGAAAAACAACATTTAGTTCCCTTTGAACACACTCATATCCTTTGTCATATCCATACAAGTTAATTATAATATAATTCTTCACATTCTGGGAAAAAGAAAACAAAAGTATGGGGTGAGCTTAGATTCCCAGTAGGGATAACCATATTGTGGAAAATATCATAAATAAGAATAAAAGTTTTAAGGAAATGTATAAGACTAAAACACAATACTTTTAAACTTAAACATCAGAAAAATATGGAAAAGATAAATCAAATAATTTGATTTACTTATTCACATGGATATTCTACTAGTTTAATAATCACATGTAATATCAATGGCTAAATTCATAATGATGAAATGAATAATGTTGAACCCCATAACCCCATAGTCAAGGACTAATGCCTAGAATACCAATAATATTTTATAAATGCCTTGTGGAAAGATACTAGTTTTTATCATGAGACCTACCGATGAAAATAATCAGTAAAACTATTTGAGAGAAATATCGTTTTTAAAACATTTAAAAGTCTCACTATTTATCCAGAAGATGTTTAAAAAGGATTTTTGAATCAAAGTGTCTCATACCACATTGAAACCTTTAAACAGAATTTTAATTTAAAAACATCCATGTCCATATAAATAAATCCTTAAAACCTTTTTTAAAACATGGAAATTAATGAGAATGATTTGGAAGAATAAATATTTAAAACATTTAAAATGATATTTTGGTTAGAGTTCCTAACCAAATGAAAGATGATTGAACCAGAATAATTGAGGTAATCAAAACCTTTTAATACCATTAGAATAAAAGGATTCATGATATAATATGTCAATGTACAGTATATACACCATATAAAATTGAATTGGCGTATAACAACAATAAGTCCCAATAGAATGTAAATTGTGATGAAATCCCTTATAAAGACCATATCATTTATTTAAGGCTAAGTAAATGAAATAATTAAGTGTGAAAAATATAATTACACTAAATATTATTGTATATTCAGTGTAAATCAATTATATTACATTCACATATATACTTGTAAATACAACACCGATGACTTGGATGTTTAACTCAATGAAAGAAAATTGAGTTAAGATTACACTTATCAAGTTCATATCGATGACCTGATAATTTATTAATGGAGTGATTATGTGAATAAAGTGTATATCTACACAAAGGGGACTGTAAATTACTAAAAAAATTATTTAATAGTAATTTAACACATAATCTTGGAGTAAAATAATCAATGAAGGTTACAAAAAACCCAATTTTTGGAAATTGAAATTAGAAATTCTCTTACCGGTTTGGTAACTTACAAAACAAAAACCCCATATAGGATGGATCATACTATGATGATTTAAATAACTATAATTTAATTCATATTACACAAATAATACAATCATGGATAGTACATACACAACACAAAAGAAAATAGTGGGAAATATAGCATTAATCTCACAAGAATAAAAAGTGAGATAAAAACCCATTACCTTTTACTTTTTCTTAGTATAGGGTTGGTTAAACTCTTGTATAATGGTGAAACCATTGTTATTAAATTATAAAAGAACCACATACCAAAATATGAAATCCTATATGATATTCAAATATTGTTTTTTGATGATATTTAAGTAGCATCATTCTTTTGGGTACTAACTGATTCATTTTCTTTTATATGTTTTGATACATAAGTCATGTTTGTTATCAATAGAATGTATTTGATTCGTATAAAAAAATAAATTAATTTCATAAAAATTATTTTTAATCATGGTATTAAAATTATTCCTGAATGGTTACGATGGGGAACAAAATCTCATCGTGTCGTGGTGACGGTAAGCCATACCTACGCATGAGTGACACTATCATTCTATTAGTGGTGGAATACTTTGTAATTGGATGGGTTATTATATATATAGAATCATTAAACTGTTATATTTATTATTGAAATTAATTATAATCATTATTATACCAATAAAAATAATGAAGTGTCGAATAACAAACTACACCACGGTGTGGGGGCGGTAAATAGTATGTACGCACGTATAGTGACATTTTCATTAATTGGATGGATAGAATAAGGAATACGGTTGTAACATATTTTAATAAAATCACATTATGTAGAAGGAACTATATTTATAATTTTGTTATGTAAAAAACAATGAAAGAGGAAGTGGAAGAAGAAAAGAACTTTGAAATATGTAATGAAATTATTACCTCTTCTCGAGGTGCTTCCTATTGATTTGATCAAAAGGGATCCTTAGGTCAGATTTATGATTAATATAAGTCCTGTAGGTTGATGTTAGGGTAGATGGGACGAGATTTGAGTAGGTTTTGGCTGATCCAAATGGTTTCGGAGGTGTTATTTGGAGAGAAAGGAAGGTACCCTTTGACAAGAGAGGTGAGGGTCACGTTGGGAAGAGCATGAAATATTAATTTATTATACAATCATATTCATTATATAATGTATCCAAAAGGATTTATTGTGATTATAAGGTGATGTTTCGTCAAAAACCACTAAAAAAGGTTTTAGACCGCTTTAGGTCACTATATTAACCTCATCATTTAGATTTAAGTCTTAGTTAACTAGTTTAACTTTAACCATGTATTCCAATATTATTATAATAAATGGTTAATAAAGTTACTAAAATATCCAAGAGAACCCCAAGTAGTTAATTATTGAAATATCTAACCCTATCTATGTCATTTGGCCGAACCAAAGATTTTTATAAATTTTATATCAATTAATAATATAGTATTTGTTTTAAAAACTTGTTTATGTCAATTTTGACACTATTTAGTATTTGGTTTTCATGAAGTCAATAAAACATGATTAATTTGAAGATAATAAATTAAATCAATCCCAACATGTCATATTAACTTAAAAAATTAGTGGAATACTTCAAAAGTCTATGTTTATATTTAATTGGATATTTAGAATATCAATTATTTTAATCTTTCATTAATAAGGTAATTACCGCATCATCATTGTGTCGTAAATAAATTTAATTCTTTAATGTCTAAATATTTTAAATAAAATATCATTATGCTCGAAATATCTTTATCTTTCTAATAAATATTTATATTCAAATTTATCGTATGTATAACCTAATATTAAAAATGTTTTAGTTATAATTTAAATAAAATAATAATAAATGTCCTTATCTTATCCACATGGATCAAAGAGATTAATATTTTATTCCGAATGATGATTTTGGTCAAAAAAACACTTATACAATATAATTATGGCATTTTTATGGAAATTATATTTCCATTTTTACCTATAATGACCCTATTAACTTTTATTCGTGATAAATAAAATTCAAAAGTTATGATTCACAATAAATAATTTTCATCTATTGAACGACATTTTACATATTTATGTCAACCATGTCTCTTGTATTTTTGAAATTCAATTCACAGAAGCGGAAATATTATATTTTATTCAAATATGAAAATGTGCCTAGAATTTGGTTAAAAGATGGTAAAATCTTCAATAAAATTTTATAAATCTAATATTATTATAAAATGATTTCAATTAATTACATTGGAATAATATAGGTATTATGTATCTATTTTGGATTTGAAATAAATTTATATTAAAAATAATAATTAAAATTAAAATTCGCCTTTAAATAATAACGTTGTGTTTTTCACTATTCATCAAAAATTGAATTTTTAGAAAAATACCAAAAATTATCCCAAACCTAATTTTGATATTCCAATAAAAACCATTATTTCTATTTTAAAAACATAAAATTATAGAAGTTGTATTAATTAATTTTAAAAAAATATTCCCATTGTAAAAACCAGAAAGTATGTTTTTGAGAAGTAAAATCTATCAAAAGATTGTGATGTGTTTTTTGACCAATTAAAATGTATTATTTCTTCCAATGACCAAAAATGGATTAAATGATAAAAATATAATCAAATTATATTTCAAAACCATTCAAATGTATAATTTAATACTATAAATTAATTTGATTAAAAAAGTTTTTTTCAATTAATATTTAGTATTTTCTCTATTTATCAAAATATGAATGTTATATGAAATGCACCGAAATCTTATCCAAACTAAATTTTTATGTCCCTCTTCTAAAGAAGAAGTTAATTTTGAAAAATTTAATATATAAAAGTGTCAAATACTAGGTTAAAAAAGGATTTCAATTAAAAGGTAGTAAAATTGCATTTTTTTAGTAATACTTATTTTATATGAAAAATTGAATTTGTTCCTATATTATGTTTAAGAAACACATAATATAGATGTTAAAATTATATAATGTATATAAAAAAATGCAGTTAATATTATTCATGACTATTTTTTGAATGGCTAGATTGGTATGTCGTGGTGCGCTCGAACTCAGTGTGGTGTGTAGCACATGCTATTGAATTGCATTAATGAAAATAACATACTATAAAATCGTGGGGTGTTACATTATTCCCCATATTTAAATTTTTTCCTTGAAATTTTAAAATTAGGCTTGAGAAATTCATTGAATGTCCCAAATCAGAAAAACACTCAATAAAACTATAACTTTAAAATATATAAATAGAAGTACACAGGTCACCTGATATAACCGATACTAGGATTCGATATAGGAAAACAAGGATATGGAAGACAAACTAAGTGTCATGTTCTAATGGAGAGTGATAGAAAACATGATAAAGAGAATGGTAACTGCCAGAAAACCACAAACATGTGATGGGTTAAACAGTCATTAGTTTCCCTATACGAAAAGTAAATAGACAACATTTTCTGTTTGAAGTTCCATTTCATATTTTTAAGAAATTTATTTATGAGTTTTACTAAGAAAATAAATATATTTTCTTAATTGTTAAGTATAGTTTCATCCTTTAAAAAATTTCTACCACTAACTCATATTTTTTTCCAAATTATGAGTATTCAAGATGACTTGGTAACACATAAAGCGCTAGAATAAAATTTTATAGAATCACACAATCTATAAAATATAAATTATATATTTCCTTTTTAATAAGAGATTAACTAACACCAAATTGTTAGTACAAGATCAGATGATCCCCAAAATGGGTAATCCATTATAGAAAGAAATACTAATCATAATTTTAAAAATTAAACTAAAAATACCCAATGTTCTATAAATACTATTCAATAAACAATTGTCCTTAAAATCTATTAATATAAACCAAAACTATGATTTAACCCCAAATCTCAGAAGAATTTATTCACATGTTCTTTCTTATTAAATCATAACATTTACCTCCAAATAGCTTCAACTACTATTAATGTATCATACTGAAGTGCTATTAACCATATCACATATTCTCTGTGATAGGTTAATCATTAACATTAATAACCTGAATCTCTATAAAAAAATAGATTCTTACAAATTAAAAATCCGCCATTACTCCTAAAATGAAATCCCATTGTATTCTATTTTCCGTAGGCATATAGTATTCTCAACAGAGTGAACGTCTTCTAAAATTACATTTAAAACATAATCACCAATTCATTTTCCTATACTAAGGATATCCATTTGATAAAACATATGATCCCAAATAAACTTATTATTGATTGATAAATTCATTTAACTAAAAAAACTGTCACACTAATGAGGCACTTCACGTTGTCCAGTGATAGGTGATATATCCATGTTGCACTTTGGTTATGGGTTCAATTATGACAGCATTTTTCGACGCGATGGGTTGTCACATGGTCTGTGTGTTGTTCATTTTCAAGAACTATATTTTATAACATTCCCAAAATGAGATAAATTCCTCAAAATAACCATAACATTATTTTACCAAAAAATTTATCTCACACCTCGCATTTTCATCCAAAAATTAATAATATATAATTGCCTCAAATTCATGAATCATATATACCCAAATGGTTCATTATAACTATATCCAAAAAATAAAAGATAATTCTTCATCAAATTTCACTTTCTTGTAACAAACTATAGGGTTACATGTACAAGTGAAAATTAATCCAAATTAATCCCATTATCAAAGATAATTCATACTTTTAAACATTTTTCCATCCATTTATTTCCCCATAGGTTCTTCTATGACCTAGTGGTTATCCAATATAATAAGTCATTGACTCAGGTAATTCTCAGGTCCTCTACATTTAAAAGAAATGACTGAAAATGTATTCTTAGTATCATTTTTATTTTCATCCATAGTAATATTCATTCTCGCTTAGAAAATATTTACTTTATTTCATTCTTTCCCACACATAAATCATTTCTTTGTTCCATTGATTCACTTTCTTGGGTGTCTCCTTCCACATTTCCAGCATGATGGAAATTGATCTTTCTTTTCTCCATGGTCTCCATAGTAGGAGCTCTTATTATTACCCTCCTTTCTCTTCTTTGTTGTGTTTTTGAGTTGGTTAATGTATACATTAAGGATCATATTTTGGGAAACCTTCTTCGGCCGGAACACGATATATTTTACACCTATCAATTTTCCATTTAGTTTTCATTTCCACCATCATTCCCACCTTGTACATCATGTTAAATTTGACTATGACTTACTTGGAATCCATCCATTGACTAAAACCAGAAATCATAATGTTAGTAACAATAGTTATAAAATCATTTAGAGAATATCAAGACAACTTATTTTCAACCTAAAACACCTTTGGATAAACCATGGTTATTTATTATTATCTTATATTAAAATCCTTAATATTGGTTTGTAATGAAAATATGAGTTATCCTAATCATATCCCCCAAGAGTGTCGTAAGCAAGAGTGCAGCAAGGCCCGTTTTCGTGCACCAGTTCTCATTCGAGTCTAACTCAATACGGTGTTTTCGAGTTTTACCAATAGGTACATTTGTGTTAGAGCCGACTCTACTAGCTCGCATCCCTAAATGGATGTATTTCTTGGAAAACTTACATAACATTTACATTTCAAATTTTTTAGATGTTCTTCTATACTAATCCTTAATGTATATCTTATGGTAGTGTTTTCTAATCAGATTTTTTCTAAATATAGCTTCCAAGGTTTGTAACAAACTTCCTCTGATACCAACTGTAATGCCCTGACCATAGTTACCCAAATTCGGTGCATTATTACATAGCATTGGAATGATCACAAGAGATTTTATCTCAAAAGAATTATTAGTTTAGTAGCCTGGTAATTACAAGATACTTACATAAGTTTTTTATTACATCATGAAATAAAGAAAAACAACATTGTGTCACCTTTCACCACAAACATATCCTTTGTCTTGTCCCTTTAGGTTTATCATAATATACTTCTTCACATCCTGGAAAAAAGAAAACATAATAACGGGGTTGGATCAGATTCATAATAGGGATAAAAATATAGTGGGAACTCATAAATAAGCATAAACAATTTAAGGCAATGTATTAGACTAAAACACAATCCTTTTAAAATTAACCTTCAAAATAATATGGAAAAGTTAAATTAAATAATTCCATTTACTTGTTAAGATGGATATTCTAGTATTAAAATAATCACATGTAATTTCAATAGCTAATATCATAATGATGGAATACATAATGCCAGACATCATGACCACATAGTCAAGGCCTTGTATCAAGACTACAAATAAGATTTTGTCAAGCCCTTAGGCCAAGACACTAGTTTGCCTCCAGAGACCTATCAATGCATCGATGAGATATATAGGGCTCCACATATCACATAATATGTCCAATTAAATCCTCATATGAAAAGTATGGAACATAATATAATCATTCATATTAAAACTAGTATAAGAAATTTCAATATTTTAACCAAAAACCATGAATAGTATAAAAAATAGCACACCCAGAGTCAAGCATAACTCATCCAATACAATATGGAATAATGTATTATAAAAAATAAACCTAAATCAGGAATAATGAAGGATATTTCAATAGATGATAATAATCAGTAAAATTATTTGAGATAAATATCTTTTTTATCCATTTGAAAGTATCACTATTTTATTAGAAGCCGTTAAAAATAGATTTTGGAATCAATGTTTCTCAAACCACTTTAAAACGTTTAAAATAAATATTCACTTGAAAAAATCCCTTTACATGAAAATAAATCCTTAAAACTATTTTTAAAACATTGACATTAATTGTAATGATTTAGAAGAATAAATCTTTAAAACATTTAAAATGATATTTTAGTTAGTGTTCTTAACCAAATAAAATTTTCATTATTAGAAATAATTGAGGTAATAAAAACCTTTAATATCATGAGAATAACAGGATTCATGATATACTTTTTCAAAGTATAGTATATACACCATATAAAAGTGAATTGGTGTATAACAACAAATAAGTCTCAATTGAATGTAAATTGAGTTGAAATCCCTTATAGAGTCCATATCCTTAGAATAAGGTTAAATTAATGACATAATTATGTGTGAAAAATATAAATACACTCAATAAGATATGATATTCAATGTAAATCAATAATAGTACTTTCACACGTATTCTTGTAAAAACAACACCAATGACATGGATGATTAACTCAATGAATGGAAATTGAGTTAAGATTACTCTTATCATGTTCATATCGATGACTTGAGAATTTATCATTGAAGTGATTTTGTGTGTCAAAATTATATCCACACAGAGGGGAGTGTAAATTACTACATAAATAAATAAATAGTAATTTCACACATAATTTTAGAGTAAAATAATAAATGATGTTTGCGTGAAACCTAATGACTGAAAATTGAAATTAGAAATTTCCTTACCATTTGTGTAACATAAAAAAATACAACCAATGAAGGAAGGATCATAAAATATTGATGAAAACACCCATAATGTAGTGTATATTACAAAAATAATACAATCATGGGGTGTACATACACCACATAAAAGGAAATAGTGGAAAATATAGCATGAATCTCACGGGAATAAAAAGTGGGATGAAAACGCCTTACCTTTTACTTTTAATTATTAGAGGGTTTGTTAAGCTACTATATAACCGTAAAAGCATTTTTATTAAATTATTCAATAACCACATAAATAAATCTCATATCATATATGATCTTCAAATATTTTTTTAATGATTCTTCATTAGTATCATTGTTTTGGGTGTTAACTGATTTATTTTCCTTTATATGTTTTGTTACATAAGTCATGTTTGTTATCGATAAGAAGTTTTTTATTAACCTCCATATTTATATTATGTTTTTAAAACAAATTTTAATCATAAAATTAAAATTATTATTGAATGGTTATGATGGGGAATAAAATATTATCGCGTTGTGGAGACGGTAAGCAGTATGTACGCCCGAGCGACAATATCATTCTATTAGTAGTGAAATTGTATGTAATTGGATGGTATATTATATATACAGAATCATTAAAATTTAATATTAATTACTTACATATGTTATACTCATTATTATACCCACCAAAATAATGATGTGTTGAATAACAAACTACACCACAACGTGGAGACGGTAAGCCGTACGTACACACATAAGGTGGATTTTTCATTCATAGGATGGATAGAATAATGAATATAGTTTTACAATATTTATAATAAAATTGCAGAATTTAGAAGGTATTGGAGTTATTATTTTGGTATGGAATCATCAATGAAATAAGAAGTGGAAGAAGAAATTAATTTTGAAAGAGGTGATGAAATTATTACAACTTCTTCGGGTGCTTCCTTTTGATTTGATAAAATGGATCTTTAGGTCATCTTTATGATCAATTTAAGGACTCTAGGTTGAATTTAGGGTAGTTGGGAAGATATTTGGGCATTGGTTAGCTGAGGAAAATGGATTTGGGGGTGCTATTTAGAGAGAAGGTTAAGTATCTTTTTATAAGAGAGGTGAGGGTCACTTTGGGAAACGCTTGAAATATTAATTTATATACAAAATATTTCGTTTATAATTTCTCCAAAAAGATTTATTTTTTGGATAAGGTGGTTATGGGTCGAAAAAAGCTCTACCAATAGGTTTTAGATAGGTTTAGGTTAACATAATAACCTTGTCTTTTAGATTTAACTCTTAGTAAAAAAATATAACTTTAACCATGTATTCTACTATTATTATAATAAATGGTTAATAAACATACTATAAAAATCCAGGATACCCCCAAGTGGTTCATTATTGACATATATAACCTTATCTAAGTCCTTTGGTAGAACCTCATAATTTTTTAATATTATATCAATTAACAATATAGTATTTGTTTTATAAACTCATTTATGTCAATTTTAACACTATTTTTTATTTTTTTATTGAATGTTAAAAAAACTAGATTACATTAAAAAAAATTAAAATCAATACTAACATGTCATATTAACCTATAAAATTAGTGGAAGGCATAAAAAGTTTCAATTTACATTTATTTGTATATTTATAATTTCAATTATTTTTATCATTTATTAATAAGGTAATTATTGCATCATCATTGTGTCATACATAAATTAACTTATTTAATGTCTAAAAATTGTAAATAAAAAAATTATGTAGGAAATATATTTATCTTTCTAATGAATATTTATAGTTGAATTTATATTTTGTATAATCTTTTATTAAAAATGTTTTATTTATTAAAATTAGAATTTAACACTTTTAAATCATCTTTAAATAAAATAATATTATCTGTCCTAATATAATCCAAGTGGATCAAAGAGGATCATATTTTATTCCTAAGGTTTATTTTGGTCCAAAAAAACTTATCGAATAGAATTAGGACATGTGTTAGTCAAATTATAATATCATTTTTACCTTTAATTACCATATTCACTTTTAACCGTGGTGAATAAAATTCAAAAACGTACTATTCATAAAAAATTATTTTCATCTTATTGAACCATATTATACACAATGATATCAACCGTGTCACTAGGATATTTAAAATTCAATTCCTAGAAGCAGTAAAATTATGTTTTAGGCAAATTTGCAAATGTGCCTAGAATGTGGGTAAAAGATGTAAAAATGTTTTATAAAATATTAAATATCTAATTATATTATAAAATGACTTTAATGAATTATATTGGATTAATATAGGTATTATGTTTCTATTTTTACTTTAAATTAAATTTAAATTAAAAATAATTATTTAAACAAATTCGGCTTTAAATAATAACACAGTGTTTTAAACTATTCATAAAAAATTGACTGTTTTTAGAAAAATACCAAAAATTACCCCAAAGGTAATTTTTAAATTCCAAATTAAAAAAATGAATACTATTTTACTAAATTCAAAATATAGAATTTGTATTAATTGATTTTAAAAAATATTCATGTTGTCAAAACCAAGAAGCGGGTTTTTGAGAAGTAAAATCTATCAAAAGATTGTTATGTGTTTATGTCCAATTTAAATGTAAAATTAATTCAAATGAACAAAATTGGATTAAATGGTAAAAATATAATCTAATTATACTTCAAAACTATTCAAATATATAAATTAACACTATAAAATACTTTTATTATTTTTTTTAAAAAAATTAAAATTTTGTATTTTTCACTATTCATCAAATTATGAATGTTATTAGAAAAGCATAAAAATTTTACCCAAAAAATATTCTTATGTGTATCTTATAAAGAATATGTTTATTTTTTAAAATTTAATATATAAAAGAGTCAAATATTGGATTAAAAAAGGGTGTCTATTAAAATGAGGTAAAATTGCATTTTTTGAAAGTTACCTCTTTTATCTGAAAAATTTAACTTGTTCTAATATTATATCTAAGAAACACATAATATGGATGTTAAAATTATATTATTTATTAAAAAATCAAAATTCATTTAATACTATTCATAACAGTTTTTTGAACGACTAGTTTGGTAAATCTTGGTGCGCTCAAACTCAGTGTTGCGTGTAGCACATGCCATTGAATTACTTTAATGAAAACAACTTAATATGAAATATCGTGGTGTTTCATAATTAATGAAGATAAATTTTATTATTCTCGTCATTATAATCAATCTAAGAACACAATCGTGCATTAGTTATGGGGTTACTCATCTCACATTTAATTCTTCTAGATTTCAATTATTAGACACTTATTTCTAGTATGTGGTGTGTGTATAATGACATTTGACATATAATATCATTATATTCATGGTATTCTGTGATTCACTTGATTATTATTACCTCGATCAATTATAATGATGTAAGGGATTTTGTTTCAATTTCCATTTCATTATGATTTACTTAGTATTGTACAACGAATCATTCTTATGGGATGTACCTACTGACCCTTTGAGATCATTTATCATTTGAAATTGTAATAAAATTACATATCTATATTCTTGTAAAATGGATATTATTATTGACTTAGTTGTATACTATTTTATATAAGGTGTTTATGTGGAATGTTTCTTTCACTATGAAAATATTGCTGAATCTGTATCCTCTACTCAATATTGATATTACAAAGGAATATTGTTCTTGAATTAAATCATTATATAAATAATTATTTGGACAGGATATGATCAGTGGGGCCTTTTATAGCCCCTTGATGCATCGACAGGTATGATGAGACAAATCAGTTGGTGAAAAACCCTTGGAGTTTGTTTGAAAAATGAACAGACATGTTTGTACCCAAAAACATAAACCATCTCGACAGTATAATGGTTAATGTTCCAGATACATGAAGTCCAAAAAATAATCATTCACTTTAGAGAATTTCCAGTTTTTACTTTCCATGAGGTTTTCAGTGTGAAAAAAAATATTAGGATGCATTTTTATTTTAAGCTTATTGAAATCATGGGTTTTTTTTTTCATCAAGCCATATTTGTTATGTCTAATTGATTATGATTCAATTATTACCGTTCTGTGATTCTAATTTTGGTAACCCTTACTAAGAATTTGATCTCACCCTTATTATGTTTCTTTTCCCCATGTTATGAAGTAGATAACATTGAATATCTTTCAAGGTATCATTTTATTTTAGTTTCTTATGTATCATGTTGGTTTCTATCCTTCAAAATGTTTTATGGGTATCATGTTTGTAATATGGTCATAAAAAACATTGAAACTAATAAGTCCTTTAGGATTTGATTTCTTGTAATCATTATAATATAATAAAATAATGCACCGGCTCTGAGACTCTTGGGTTAGGGCATTACAATATTCATATCACATTGTTCTTTCCAAATCGAGAATTCTCTTTCAAATTATATTATAAACTCCCCTTTAACATTATTTATGTTTTTTACCTTCCCAAAATGGTAACAATTGGTAATATAAGAGGATATCTAATGTTTTTCTTTCTGATAAGTGGAAATCAAATTAAATGTTAGAAATATTTTATACCTTAATTTACCTCTCCAAAAGTAATGGAAGTGATAATAAACTAATATCTTCATTATCCAAAATATTTCAATTTTTTAATGATTATTAAAACATTTTTATACATTATCCTCCACATGAAATTTGAAGTGGATGTATTGCTCGTGTGTGTTTATACATCTTACAATCTCCATATAACTATTAAATTCATCTTTCATCATAATAAAATATGGATTGTTATTAATATGGTTAAAATATTTATATATGATAATTCTGAAATAATTATACTACTTTAATGATAATATCTTGTCTATATTCTTACAATCCAATCCTTTGGAAGATTATGTTACTCAATAATGATTTGAAGTGATCATTGAAAATAACTATCCATATATGATTATATATATTGATGTTTTATATGATTTATTGGGTAATATTATATAAGGATACCATACTTATTCATTCTATATATGGTTTAGGATTATGAGGAAAATATTAAATGGTTTTTACTCCCATTGTAATTTTATGGGTTATGTTATGAAAAAAGGATTATACAACCAATTTCTTTTCAAGGGTTATGATATAATGAATGTTTTTCGATCATTAAGAATAGTTTTATTAATTTTCATTATGTCACCATTGGGACCTATATGTCCTTACATTTCAATAGTTAATGTATTATATATAATGAGATAATTAATAGAATGAAATTTAATTTCTTGATATGTTTGGGGAAACAAGTAAATGATGTTGATCTGTTATAGGAAATATTTTAACATGCTTGATCCGTTATGGGAATCATGTCATGGTTATTAATCTACTATGGTTAAAAAATTTGATTCATATTCTAATGGTCTTGTTAGTTTACCATGAAATTTGAAATGGATTCAATACTTATGATGATGCCACAAAAATTTACTATATGAACTCATGGTTGATGATTTTTTTTATTATTTCTCATTATTAAGATTCATGCAGCTAGAAATACTAAATCATTATTTCATAAATAATTTGTATGGACATTTTATGATTATGTATTAAATATTCAAAACATGTAAATTATAATTTAACCTTTTAATTTTTTATACATTCATTTTTTGATAGATTCATTTATCCCAAGGTTACCCTAACTGAGAATATGAGATCTCCCTTTCTTATGTTTCCTTATATCCATGTCATGAATATTGATGTCAAATTATTTTCGATTAGAAAGGATTAACATGTGAGTAATTTCATTAGAGGTGGTAATTTCTCAACATGGAATATAAAATGTAGGGTGTAGTTGGATATGATGTTGATCTTTATGAAATAGTTGGTTCTGAACCTCTATTGTCAAATTTTTTTCATATTGTTCTGAAACTCTAGTGGTAAAAGGGCCTTGAATATGTTGGGGATCCAACATTGCCTCTTGATGTTGTGTATTTTCTATATGTAATGAATTGGATCCCCATTATCTTTATAAAATACAAAAATTTATGGATTTTTGTTTTAGCATCAGATCCTATAGTGTGGGTCACGGGCTATTAGATCCTCTATCTACAACTAGTCCCACCCGGGCACTACCTTCCCCATCATTAAAATTTCCATCCTTGGGGTCTCCATGGTCACAGTAATGATATACATAATTATTAAATTACTTCTACTCTGGGGGTATACCCATAATAAATTTACTATCATTGTCCTCTTAGGTTAAAGAAATGATATATTTGACGTCACCCATCACAGGAAAAACATCATACGTCGCTAGGATTTCTAGACCCTATGAATCATCACTACATAATATTTACCCTTTTCTATGTCTATTCATGTGTTTTACTCCTACACAAATGCCTCAAAGGATTAATCATGTTAGACACTATAGAAAACAAAACACCACTATGTCCACTTCTAGAACCATATTTTTGGAAAATAGGTCCAAGGAATCAATCAATAAAAAGTCTCACACTAGTAATCTGGTTACTTTATAAATGTTTTAAGAGAGAAAAATTGAAAAAAAATGTCACTAAAAACTACCTTCTTGAATGTAAATTCAATGAAGTATCCATGTTGTTCTATATAAAGATAATTTATCATGAAATCTATAAAACTCAATGCATTCTTAACAACATAAATATCACACTTCTATAAATAAATAATATTTTTGATCCACACATAGTGAATTATAAACAGATAATAAATTTAATTGATATGTAGTAAAAAAAATTCTATGAGGGTGATTTCCAATCACATATACATGTGATAAGACCCCACCCATGATGTGTTACATAATGATGATGATATGATGAAAGAACATCCATATGATCCATTAGGGTATGTAGAAGACTAAATAATCAGACTACCACCTCAAGCATATGATACACAGATTATAGGTCTAGCAATATTTATAATTGAGTGGTTTATGATGACCAATAAATAAAAACTTATTATAACTACACACATCACCATTCTTAAATAATGAATCCATTTTCATTCCAGTATGTTGAAAATTGTCCACCTGATCCTTTAATAGTGGATCTATGCATTTCCCATAGCGTTGATCCACCAAAATATTATCTCATGGAGGAAAAATCATGAATGGGTCCCTTCTTTAAGGGCTCATTACTCAATTTTTCATCATCATGACCCTATCTAGTAATCATATATGGTTGTATTATAAGAGGCATCCTAAAAAACAATATGTATCAAGAAAAAATAAGAATATCCAGGGAGAAAACACAATAAATACATATATTTAAAAGCACCCAATCATATATGATCAATGTAAAATTATACTCCCTAGAATATGAGTTACTATATTCAATGGAATCAAGTAGGTAGTTAGTGTAATGACCCCAAACCCTCACTTGGACATGGTGATGTATACAAAAAAATTGTATTTTTTTCTTTTATAATGAAAAATGTGACATAAATTATTCCATACAATCCTTTAAACATAAAAATTATTTTTTGGATGATTTACACACTCAATGTAATTTAATGTTAATAGTTTTATAGATTTAGAAAAAAAAATTGCCAAAACATTACTCATGAAACCAATTGATTTTTCTATAAAATCTATACCAAAAATTTTATATTCCATATAAATTTTTCAACATCTCCAATAAATTTTATAATGGATAAACTATTTCTAATCTCAAATAATTTATCATAATTCATTAAATTGTGCATAAAATGAAACCAAATAGGGGATATCTCAAATTATCATTATGGTTAATCCTAATCATTACAAAAGGAATTTAATCAGTGAGAGTAGGATGAGAAAAAGGGTATAATTGTATAATAAATGAGATTAACATTGGATAATTAATACAATAAATACCTAGATAATAAATAATGAATTATGTCATGAAGGATAAATAAATGATATGTGTCATTGTAATCAATAGTCATGAGCCATGAAATGTAAATATTGATTAAAGTAATCATTAAAATATATATGTTTTTCAAATAAGAGATAGAAAATATTTTTTATTATGAATAATTTCATTATATCACATTTTGAAATAATAATATTTGTATAAAACCCCATAGAAAACAGAGATAGATATTTTATGGATCATAGGTTATCAGTTCCATATCAACTTTAAAATTACTCTTAAAATGGAATAACTATATAATTATTTTCTATACTCAGTGAAGTGGAGGTCTATCAGTGTCCCACCCATCATTAGGTTATAATAGAACCAATAATCCTCTGTCAATATCATTACTACTCTTTATTCATTTATAAGAGAAAAACTCATCCATTGGAAATAATGAATCAAACAATCTTTATAATCAATTTTCATGACCTATTGAATGGATAAAGTATATAGAGTACTCATCACATCTTAAAACACATAAAAAATCCATTATTACTCAAATAACATGATTAACCCATGTGTACTATACAAGTTAAATGACAATATTAGTGAAACAACAATAATAAAACCATATATAGAATATGGGTTGTTTAATTAAAAAAAATATTCCCAATTGATGAAAAGTAACCTCATGAGTCTTTGGTGTTGATGATGGGAAATAAAAGTAAATTATCATAAAAACATCCCTTTGGAAAATACACTTTTCAATTTGAAAATATCTTATAGAAACATAAAATTAATAAAATATTATGAAAATAATTTTCCATTAAAATAAACATGGAATTATATAAAATAATTCTCCATGAGAATAATGATCATGAAATATGGGAAATAAGATAATTTTTTAAATGTTAAAAATATTCATCAATTTCAATTATTTTGTAAATTTTTTATAATATGACCCCTTTTTAAAATATTTAGAAATTTAAATAATAAAACTATTTAAAGAAATTACAATGACAATGTGAAATAGATTTACGAAATAAGTTTTGTTCATAAAAGATCATTTTTAAAATATTTATTTAAATACGGATATGGAAGATAAATGTTCCTCGTATAATAGAAGATAATTGATTGGTATATCAAAAAAACAAAATTTATAGTTTTTAATTAATTAATAACAGAAAAATTGAAAATACACCTATAAAACAAATTCATATCTATTATATAATAAAAGAGATTTGGTTTTATAAAATATGATCAAAATATTTCCACTAAAAGAACCTTCAACATAAATTACCTAAAAAATAAAGTAGATTGTAACACAAACCCATTTCTACTTTAGTAATGTTCTAATATTAAGGAACATCAAATAATAACATCAAATGATTAATTAAATATCATTAAATCAATTGAATTCATGATATAACATGTCAATAGGGTTTCGTATACATTTTATTAAATGATATAAGTGTATATAAAAACCATATGTCCCAAAGAGACATGTTTTGAGAGGAATAATAATTACAAAGATCATAGCATTGAATTAGAATTATAAAATAGAGAGATTATGTTTAAAAAATATAAATACAAATAAAAATTTTCATTTATATAATAAACCAATTCTTATTTCAATTCAAGTAAAATATATACCTAAAAAATATATTAATATGAGCTATAACCCAATGAAAGGAAATCGAGTTAAGAAAACCTTTTGCACATGGTAATATTCATGTTAAATAAAATTTATGAAACGATTAAAAGAGAAACATGAAATAAAATTATGTATAATAGATTCATGATATAATATATATAGGGGTAGTATATGCACTACATTTATGAAATTATATTAATAACAATAAATTCTTCCACAATCATGTAAATTTGAGACAAAATACCTTTCCTCAAGTCCATACATTAAATGTATGTCCTAAAACACCAATATAATAAACATATATAAATTATTTACATTTTCAAAAACCATTTATAGATGTATTACTTTATCATTAATCAATTAGTTAAATTAATTGTTAATAAATTGTTAATTACATAATTATTTTAGTGTATATCAGGCATTTTGAGGATATTAATTCCTAATTTTAAAATTACTTCGGCATGTTAAAAATGGTAAAAGGTGTCATTTTTCCATAATATATAAAAGATATATAATTTTTTTTATTCTAATTCATATATTGATCTTATAAAATAAATAACTAAATATGGTTATGAAAAATGGAATATTTTACAATCATAGAGATAGTATGTCATACGTACAAATGAGTAGCAATTATATTTTCAAATAATAACAATAGAAAGAAGGTAAGTTTTATTTTATCTTACAAGAATTATTCATATATCATAAAAACTTCATTATTTCGTTAAATATACTTATATATATCAACAATGATATGTGGTGATGAAAAAATAATAACATTAGATTGCGGTGATGTCAATCCACACATACAAATGAATGATGATATCATTTTCACTGTATGAAAGATTAATTAAATCAATGATATATAATTTAAAAAGAATAATAAATACGTCATCAATAAAAAAAATTTACATTAAAGACATCATTATAACCAAAAATGATAGGTGGTGATGGAAAATAATTTATATCGGTACAGAAGATTGTTTTCATTCATACACATGAACTATGGATTCAATTCCCATTTGGAAGAGGATGGATATAGATGTAGGATATATAATCAAAATAATAAAATATTCATATTCGTAATATAATGTATTCATTCATTCTTATTTTATGAATAATTTTTTATAGATGTTGACGAAGAAATAAAACAAAAAAATCTTGCTTCAGAACGATGACTCTTCTACGAACAACCACACGAAGCCTACAAAAAAAGGTGTCCAAAGATGGATTCATAATAAATATATTTTCTAAAGGATTATTCGAGATATTTTTTAATTTTATTTTAGAATGGAACAACAAAAAATGTCTTTAATATTGAATAAATGATAAGAATTGGAAAAATTTTATAATAGAGGTGAGGGGATCTCTTGGAATTTCATAAAATATGAAATTAATATAAAATTATATTGATATCAAAATGGATAAAAATTTATATTATTCTATGTTAATTTACGGATGTGTCTATATCATTATATAATATATAATTTTTACATGTTCGGATAACATATTTACCATTATATTTTTATAATTAATTTTTTTTCACCCTTTTTGCAATTATTTCGATATCAATTTTTTATCCTTAAGGGGTTAATATAGTTAACATCAATAGAAAAAAGTCACATAGATGAACCATGAATAATTTCATCAGCCATATCCCCTTCTCATGAAAGGTGATAATATTTTTTTGAGTTTTTAATCATTTAATAAGATCTTATTTTTTATAAAAGGTTACTACATTCAATTTTGAACCACTCATGTAATTTAAAATTTAAAAATAAAAAGAAAAAATTGGAATTTTAATCCAACGAATACATACCCCTATAATATTTAATTATTATCTAGAAAATTTTTCAGGACAACAAATAACAAAAAACTTTTTATTTTTAGGGTTTATAAAATAATAATATTGGGTTTTTACAACTGGAGGAAATATTGTGTCGGTGCTGTGTAGAAATTTAAGCCAACTATGCTCTCACTGAAATTTAGAAATCAAATAACATAGTGATTCAAAACATTTTATCTTTTAAGTGAATATTTATAAAATAAAATATGCAATTTTTATCTCTATGAAAAAACAATTATGATAATAAAACCATGAAAATGGATTTTTTAACTTTTCATTATAGAAAATAATTTATAGGAAACAAATCATAGAAAAAAGGATAAAAATTTCTATATATTCCAATTTAAAATTATTATGGATGAAATATACTAATAAAATAAAATTTAGGTATGTTTTTGAATAATATTTTTGTCCATATCATTTTATTCATAACCAAAATTACATTATTTACCCATTACCATTTTATCAAATTTAACTAAGGTTATTAATAATAATATTATAAAATAAAAGGCAATATTTTAAGAAATTTGATCCCCCATTATTTCACATATAGAGTAATTTTTTCATGATTCAATAAAAAAATTTATATAATTTATGTTAAAATGAAACCAAAAAATGTGAGGAAATTAGCTTTTCTAAAAAATAAAGAAATCAAAAAAAAATATAATTTGTACATGATAGTGTAGAAATTGATATATTTTGTATAAAATTTAATTACAAAAAGTAGAGAAAAATAATTATATTATCCACTCAATTAAATTAATTATCATTATTTTTCAAGGGAATGCATTATTAAATAATAAAAAAATTTACTAAAAATTGACTTCTTATTTAAAGATATTTAATCAATAAATTTTTATAGATTCGAACCTTTATATATATTTCATAAATTAAAAAACCCTATGAAAAAATTCTAATTTAGGGTGGTGTTATATTGCTCATATTTAAATAATAATATTTTATGGTTTATTTAGGAATGGGGTTGTGTGTTTTCTACCCTATAGAGAAAAGTCATTCTATAGAAAAATATTAAGATATTACATTCTCCTAACGTTAATAAATTTTTCCATTTTTTTAACTTCTTGTCAGAAATTATGGGTTTGACATTTGAAAATTCTTTTATGGAAACCCATATCATACTAATGGTTAATATCACATACTCTTAGGAATAAATAGTGGGGAATATTAAGGCCATATAAAATAACACATAAATAGGTATTCAGTATATAAAACATTGGATGGATGTGAAAATATTTACGTGAAATAAAAAAATGGTACCCAATTAATAATAAAGATTTATATAGAATGTAACACCATATGATTTTAAAATATCAAAATCATATTTGATTGCATCTATGACATTAAATACCAATCATATAAGAGTATATAATATCCCAAGTCATTAATATATATATTTAAAATAAATTCAATATTTTCCTTGACTTTCAATACAAGAAAAACGTCTAAATTAAATAGAGTACTTTATAAAAATATTACTACTTAAACATTACAATAATAACCTAGTCATTAAACTGGTGGAATAGAATAGTAATAAATAAATAATGAAACTTATATGGTTTAAACATTCATAAAATATATAAAATTGATATCATTTTATTTTATAAAAAATTAAAATCATTTGAAAGAATATGAAATGTTCTCTAAAAATGTTATTTTTCTTAAAAGATCTTAGTTGCGCTATGGGAAAATTATATATAAGTAATTTTGACCATATTTATTGTATTATTTGTATAAATAAAAATATTTATTTAAATATCAGTATATATTTTATCTTACATTTAATTTTTTTTACTTTTCATGAATGTTTTATTTTTTGATAAAGATTGGAAAAAAAGAAATTAAATTCCAAAAAAAATTTATTTAATTTTTTTAATGTTAATATATATTTGAAATTAGTTTTGATGAAAATTATATCAATTATTAATCAACTAATCCATTTTTTTCTCATTATATTATTTTTCATAATTAATTTAAATATAAAATCATTATACACATTTAAAAATTTTCTCTTTAAAAACCTACATTCTAATTATACCTGGAAGATGAAATATAAAATGGAATTTTCCAATTAAGTTAATTGAATTTAAAAAAATGAATTACATAATTTTAATCAATAAGAATATTATTTCATAATATTTTCAAATTCATTATTGAAAAAAATTAATCGTGAAAATGTAAAAAAAATAATAATCATGGTTAAGGTAAAAATAGATTTAATTGAAGGTTAATCTAAAAACACAAAGTATATAATGAATTTTTTTTCAAAAAATACTTTTTATTTTCTTATTTGAACTATAATATATCTATGATAAGCACTCTAATGTTTTTAATTCAATCAGGTTACCAAATTTAAAAATTAATTACATGAATCAAATGAAAAAGTACTATATGTGGTAGTATAGGATAAGAACATTTGAGGTCAATCCCAAAGAGATCAAGTTAGAGAAAATAATAATTCTAAGAAAAGTCCTACTTTAGTTTTGATTTTAGAAAATTAAATCTATGTTAGTGTGGCGGTAAGATCCCATATTTTTGGGAGGTATGTCATTGTGTAAGTTTTTATTTATATATCTTAATGTTTGTCAATTAAACTCTCACAGAGAGTATGAGGAAGATCAAGAGTGTTCTAGGGGATCGTGACATAAATTAAAAGGGAATCAAGACAGTTTGTGAATGTTGAATGTTTTTTTCATGGTTAATACAAATCATTTTAGGGGAGATTCAAACCATGTGGTATGAGAAAATGGCACTCCACATAGATGGTGCATAGTTTTTCAAAAATTGAGGTCCTCCCTAGGTAACCATTGGACTCATCTTTTCTTGGATAGAGGTATGCGCACAATGGGAGCGTGGTTTTGAAAACCATCTGGACAAACCGTGATCCGTTTAAGAGGTGATAATTTTTAGATTATCCCCCTTGGGATTTTTATATCCTTACCAAATTATTCCTCCCATTATTCTTCAAACAAACATAGTGATGAACTCATGCTCCAAAATCATCCCAAGGATGGTCTATTCTCGATTCTTGGATGTTTGGATCGTCGTTGGATGCAAATTGATGATCTATGTGTGTAATATCCTTCTATTACATATATTTTCATGATTAAGGCATGTAGCTTGGGTTATCTTCTTCTGAATCACTAAAACACTTTCCTTATAATGGTTTTTATGTTGTGGCTTTAGGGGTGCCTGAATCTAGATTTGGGATACAATTATGAGTGTGTTCTTCAACAGATTCATGGTAAGTGGTCTGCAAGTTCCATTCCATTATCATTGGATTGGTTTGTTATGTTTTTTTATTTCCTGGTTATCTATTTTTTGGTTTTGGTACCTTTGGATATATTTGTAAAAAAAGTTTCCAAAGGATTAATTTTACCCCTCTTGATCCCCATGGGATGTTTTGAGGATAATTTAATTGATTTAGGGCCACCCATGGGGTGCACTGACATTCCAAAAGCGTGGTATAGGTATGTTTAAATTTAAGTTGATGAGTAATAATATAGATACCCTGATAAACATGTTAATATGGTTTTTTGAGTTGAAAATGTATTAATTATAGTTATTCCCATGGTTTAAAATGGAATACGGGATTGTTTGGAATGACATGAAAATGGTTTAATTCTATTAATTGAGATTTTTTCAAATGGTATATGAATTGTGTTAGAAATTCTTACATGGATTAGTGCATATATAATGGTGAATTTTTTAATTGGAAATAACTTTGGAATTAATGAATACATTAAATGAAAATTTATAAAGGAATTGATAAATATGATAAATGGGATGGTATGAAGGGAATTACAGAATATTCATAATCTGTTGGGGCATGTGAATTGGAGTTGGGAAAATGGGATTTGTAATGAAAATGGTAAATGTTTTATTGGGTTATGGAATAATATTAATTATAATGTTTATTATAATTATTTTTGATTTTATATAAATTTTTTTGGGTATGTTTTTCGATATGGTATGTGTATGGTGATTTGGTAAATCAGGATGGGCACATGGCTTGGTAGTGTGGGGTATTGGCTGGAGGATCTATACCCCCTGATTGAGTTAGAATGAGGCTCTAAAATCCACCCCAAAATGTACAAGTTAGGGAAGGGGATGGAGGAATAATTAATCTAACTGTTTTATTCAATTTGACCACCCAGATAGAGGCTTTAAGGT
This sequence comes from Viscum album, assembly GCA_963277665.1. Taxonomy (NCBI): domain Eukaryota; kingdom Viridiplantae; phylum Streptophyta; class Magnoliopsida; order Santalales; family Viscaceae; genus Viscum; species Viscum album. The sequence goes on along the minus strand of OY728119.1, from coordinate 1,733,569,653 downwards.
GAGTGTAATGTATTTGTTGTGATAGGTTTACCATAGTCAAATATGGACTTTACTTAATTTCATTTTCATATTGTGCCATTAAACCATTGTTTAAATGATCTAAACACCTAACCCATCAAACACATGATGAAACTAGATTTTTCAAAGAAGATATTATACGTGATAATATTTTTTGTAATGATAAAAATACGTAAGTATATATTGTTAAATAACAACAACAAATTTTTCTTTGGTTTACATTGTCATATATTTCATACATTCATGCACTATATGTTAAACATGATATTTTGTAGAAACCATTGGGGGTGGCGTAATGAGTTGTTCACACATCCTGCTCATGTCGCCATTAGGTATCTAATACGTCATCATTGTTATAGTTTCAGATAATGTAAACGGCCTGATGCTAGGGAGTTGAGTTGAAATCGAATTATGACTTTATGAGGATTGAGACATTGAGTTAGGACCCATTTCAAGGATTTTTATTTTAGTATTTATTTTTTATTTCCTTCACTTTTAGCATTGTTACAAGGACATGGAATTGCTATTGTTGGATTTTGGTTTCTACAATGTTATAGGAGAGTCTTGGTTATGCATGTTTTTTTGTGTGACATATTATTTCCGACATTTAGATTCTTATATGTTGTGGGTTACTCAAGTAAATTGGTTATAGTCTCCACACATTACATATTTGACCCTCACTACTAGTCGATAAACTATGTCGTACGGGGATTCATGTTTGAGGTATTGTGATATCCCAAATCGAAGCACTAATTTAGTAGATTCTAGGTCAGGGATATTAATAGTGGTATATGTGGAAGGATATTTTCAATGGTCATAGTATATGGGATGGTATATAATAGAATAAGATGTGTCAGGTCTTGGAAATGAGTACATTTGTGGGAGTATCTGATCCATTTATGAGGGAAAATCCAAGTACCTAGGGTGGGAATTATTGCACTCATATGGTTTTGTTACAATTGAATGATATTTTAATACTGGTTGATTCACATGTTGTGTGATGCAATTTATTCTTGATATTTTACACATGGATAAAACTAAACGAGGATATGAATACATGGAAAATTGAATCCAAATACGTTGATAGGTGACATTAATCATTGTAGGCACATTTTGGGATCAGTGGGGGGGATATAAAACAGGGAATTCAATATAAATTCATGGGAAATTTAAAGAAAATGGTGTCTAGTAAGAAAAATGAAAATGGATAAAAATTATGTAATTCTAGATAATGGTAATTGAATCATGGTTAATAAATGGTTGCAAAAGAGTTAAAATATTTTTTGTAGAAATTTTTGAAACGGATGATGTTCTTAAGAGGAAGTATTTATGTTTCATGAGTGGAAATTGTTTTGAAAAGGTGTCTAGTGGAAGAAACTATCATTGCAAATCAGTTCACCGCATATTCCCCAAGACCCACAGTATGTCTGATAGATAGTAGTGTTTATGTGTGATTATATACATTGGGATTGTATATGTGAATGGTTTGTGTATGACTAGTGAAGAGACTTTTTGTGTGAGAATTGTGTAATGTGTTCTAAACCTCATGTTTCGTATTATATTGAAATTCACCATGAAGACATGGGTTAGAAAGGTAATAAAAGTATGTTACTATGAATTACACCTAGTAGTGGATGATGAATAAATGGTGATTCAGGATAATAGAGAGGAGAAGTTTCATGAGAACATCACCAATTTTATGTATATGATGGAACATGACCCGGGGCAGGTTGTAGCAAGAATGTTTGAAATGAATATACAGTTTCATCTACATCTCTCTCCATATTTTACTAGAGAGGGTAGGACAAAAGAAGAAGTGTTCTATATAGTCTCCATCTAGAAGATTTTTGAAATTTGAAGTGTATCCTTTGGATAAGAATGTCATGTTGGTGGACTATATTCTACTAGGTTGGGAAAATAATTGAAATGAAATCCGGGTTTGGACTGAGTGGGATGAAGGAATGATAAGGAAATATTTAAAGAGAACCTTTCTACAACACTTCTATGTAGAAACCTCGAGGTATGAGAAAGATATAGAGTTTATGAGTTTGACTCAATGGGATGTATCTGTGATGAATTATTCTTTCCATTTCGTTGACTATTTATGGGTTGTTCCAGTGATGGAAGGAGCCAAAGTAGTTATGGGGAAACGTTTCTAGGATGGGACTAGTCATGAGATCAGGTATCTGTTCAATATCTTTTGTTTTAGGAGGATAACAAAGGTAGTGGATCAAGACCAAATACTATAAGGGAACTTCAAGAGGGATTCTAGTAGTGGACATATAGTTTCAGTTGGATTGATTAGTGGTGTAGAATCAAAGGGTTCAGAAGAATTTTTTTGGGAGATTTCATTAGGGTGGAAGTGAAAATGGTAGTCAAAAGAGAGGGTAATCCTCTTAGGGTGGAAATCAATTTTTCATTTTTCTCTGTGTATGTTCAAAGAACATGTGCAGTCAGTTTTTCTGACCAGAAGTTAAGTGTCATTCATGTAGCAGGATGGGGAATTTGTAGAGTCACTAAAGGAATCCATGATAGTTTTGAATGGAAGAGTGATCAAAACTGATGACGTGTGTATGAAGGTTGTTAGTTATGTTATATCTGGTAGGTTGTTAGAGCTCCACAGGCCCTACTGGTCAAGGTGGTCGATGTGGTATGCCGGGGATAGATCATCCATATCAATAGAGTAGTGAAACACTAGGGACATAGGTCAGAACCTAAGGTAGAGGTGTATGTTAGCTTCACACAGTCTAGTCGACACATTGAGGTGGCTAGACCAGACCAACGACTATTCCAGGTACGATCCTCAAATCTTCCATGCTTTCCTGTTCTTTATTTAACATGAGTGCCATATATTCTATTATATCTACTCATTTTTTAGTTTTGTTGGGCCTCACTATGGAACATGTGTGTCAGGTTATGTTGACTGATACTCCGTTGGGGGTTCGAGATGGGGATATAAGACAATTTATGTGTTGTTCTATAGAGGTTGGTGTGTACCATTTTCTTTGGGACTTGTTCATCATTGAAATTTCAGGTTTTTACCTATTTTTTATATGTCTTAAATGGTGTTGTACCAATCCCACATTGAAAATTACCATCATAAAGTAACATTCGTGTCTCATGAGGAAGATACATATGTCTATTGTGTTGAGTGGGATGTTCGAAAAGGCTATTTAAGGCCATTTTGTTATTCATTGGTTGACCTGGAATCCGAACGTATTGTTTAATGCTTGATTAGGGGGGAGTAGAGAATCCATACTTCCCTCCCATTGTGGATCAACATCATGGTGTGTTTCTTCAGGAGTTCTTAGTGCTACCACCGGAGAGAGATTTTGAGTTAAAAATATAGTATCTATAAGGAGCAGAACCATTTTCCATTCAACCGTATTGAATGGAACCAATAGAAATTCTAGAATATATAGATTAGTTGGGGTAATTACATTATAATAGGTTTATTTTTTCATGTATTTAACCTTGGGGATCTCAATTGTTGTTAAAAAATAAGGAAGATGGTTCATTATAGTTATGTGTTGATAATAGGAAGTTGACGTAGATGATGATCAAGAACTGATACCCATTTTTGAGAATGTATGATCATTTTTACCAGATTATATGGGAATCAGGGTTATACAACATTTATATGATATTGTTATATCAAAATATTCGGTTGATTCCCTCTGATGTGCCTTAAAATAGAATATGGAAAAATTATTGGTTTTATGATATTTTTTAACGATGTTCTGGCTAACCAATGAAATGAAAATGTTTATGTCCCAAATGAATGGAATCATTCACCCTTACCAAGACCAGTTTTTAGTTATATTCATGGATGAGATGTTGGTGTACTCTATGGATCATGATGATCATTCCAAACATATTGAAATCATCTTGAGTACACTAAGATAGAATTTATAATAAGCCAAGCTATCCAACTATAACTTCTGGAATGATAAGTTCCATTTCCTAGATCACCTCATCTTTGAGTAAGGCATGTTAGTGGACTTGGATAAATTAAAATATGTTTTTTCTTGAGATAATTCCTATAATTTTTCTAATATATGATGTTTTTGGGTTTCGTGGTCTACTACCAACGGTTCATTAAAGACTTTTCCTTTTTGAAGGTTCTAGTTTCATGTTTGACTATGAAGGGAATCAGGTTTATATTTTAAAAATAATTTGAGAATGAATTTCAATTGATAAATAAGAGGATTACTACCATACCAATCCTGATCATACCAGACCGAGTAAAGAAGTATATATTGTTTTGTGATGCAAAATGTGTTGGTATGAGTGCATTATGGATGTAGGATGATCATGTATTTGCGTGTGGTTCAAGGTAGATGAGTCTATTAAAATAAAATATCATATTCATGATATTTAATTAGATGTATTGGTTCATGTATTAAAATATTTGTAGCATTAGTTTTTTGGATAATGGTTATTTAACCCCCTGAGATTTTTTGAATTATTATTTTTCAATAAATTTATCCTTTTTGAGATTTTGCATTTCAGGCAACACTGAAAATAGTATATTTTATTTTAAAGAACTATGTACGGATCACATAATATGAAACACCATGATATAATCCAATTAATGAAACGTGACTATTAATATGTTCCACCAATATCATCAAAATCAGTGTACATCACATGTAAACTTAATTTTCATCGATGGATTGCATAACATGCAAGACCGTGTTTTGCCGAATAATAATATACTATTAAAATGTTATTATTTAATGTAATAATACATAAAATAGTTTTTAAATTATTTTTAATTAATATTATTAACAATCTTGTAAAAATATATGGTTTACAAAGAAATTATATTAAGCCATATATTACCAATTAATTAGAAACGAATATAAAAATAGATGGAATATAAAAGTAAATGTTATTGTTAATATGGTCACAAAGTTTTAATGCCATAATAAATTAAATAAAAAACAATTAGTTAGTGATATTAATGTAATATAAATATTATATATTCTATAAAATGTTTTAATATTCATCTAATAGAATTTATAGACCTAAGATAAGAAAAAACCCAATTTTATGCTTAAAACCTTAATAATTTTAATAAAGAAGTTTTACCAACATTTAATAGAGAACCCATTTCAAATCAAAGTTTTAGCACTTTGGAATATTTAATACGTCAAAATATAATAAAATATTGATATAATACCATTTTAAATTGGTAAGTGTAATTTATTTTATTTTTATGTGATGTTTCATTTATTAATGACTAGTGAAAATATTGAATTTTAGTTCTAAATTAATTTTTCATCTAATTTATTTATAAGGTTAAATTATATATTAAATCATGTTAAAAGTTATAATATATCATAATTTTAACAATAAACCCAATTTTGTCAATTTTAATCTATTTCACTATGAAGTTTAATAAAAATTAAAGTAAATGTTTAAACATTTTTTTAAAAGCATGCATTATCGGTTCGACTAACGAATTAAATTTAAATTACTTTCTACCACTCTAATTATTTTAATTTGGAAAAATGGATTCCAAATTTTGATTAATAAAACAATATAATGTCTAATAAGTTCATCTTTTTTTGACGTAATGTAACACCCCAAGATTTCATAGTGTGCTATTTTTCAAAATAATTTAATAACTTGCACTATACCCAACACCGAGTTCAAGCGCACCATGACTTACCAAACAAGCCGTTCAAAAGAAGTTATGAATAGTATTAACTAAATTTTAAACTTTATATAATCCTTATAATTTTAGAATCCTTGTTATGAGTTTCTTAGACACAATGTAAGAACAAATTCATTTTCAGTATTGCACTTTTACAAACTTTTAATAGTGAACCCTTGGTAAATCCAATATTTTAAACTTTTATATATTCAATTTGACTAAATAAATTTAATTTTTAGAATGGGGACATCAAAAATTTACAATGATACATCCCAATCATCCACGATACTTTTCCCTTTGAATAATGCAATGACGTGTATTGTATGCAACTTCAAGATTCAAACACACCACAACCAATCAAACTAGACGTTATGAATAGTAATACCTACTTTTTAAAATTATAGAAATTTTATCTCTCAAAATGGACTTCATTTTTGGATTTGGAGTATTGAATTTAGCCTAAGATGAAATTTTGGTACTTTTCGGATAACTTTAATATTTTGATGAATAGTGAAAATTACTAAATTTTAATTAAAAACAAATTTTTTAATCAAAATAATTAATAGTGATAAATTATAAATTTGAGTGGTTTTAAAGTATATTTAGGATATATTTTTACCATTTAATAATATTTTGGTCATTCGACATAATTTCACAATTAAACCGAACATAAACAAGTATAAATCTTTTTATAGTTATTATATTTTAAAAACACGCTTTTTGTTTTGATAGCGGAAATTAATTTTAAATTAATTTTTTCCACTTCTGTGTTTTGAATTTTGAAAAATGGATTCCATATTTGGAATCAGGATGTTCAAATTATGTAAATATGTAACATTTATTTTGAATAATTACTTCAGTAAATATTTTATTTACAATGGATAAAGGGGAAATCAGGTAAATAAGGGTTAAAAAATAATATTATAATAATAAAAAATTACCCTAAAATGTGTCCTAACCTTATTTGTTGATACCTTTCCGGCCATGGGAATCTTTGGGTCGATTTTGGGACCCCATGGTGCCACTTGTAAGTGATAGGGACACTTTATTTTAATTAAGTTAAAATGAAAACAAAAATGACACAAGCATATATCTTTTAGAAACTAAATTTTTACTGAGGGTTATATATGTTGGATTTTCAACTATAAATATTAATTAGAAAGATAAAAATATTTCATACATAATGATATTTTATTTATAATTTTTATACATTAAATAATTTAGTTTATTTATGACACAATGGTGATGCAGTAATTACCATAATATTGAACAATTAAAATGATTGATATTGTAGATACCCAAATAAATATAATTTGAGTCCTTTTATGAATTAAAATAATATTATAGGTTAATATGACATGTTAGGAATGATTTAATTAACATTCTGAGAAGTAATAATTCTTTTATGATTTTTACAAAAAATATATTATTGAATAGTTTCAAAATTGACATAAAAGGGGTTTTAAAACAAATATTATATTATTAATTGATATTAAATTCTTAAAAATCTAATGTTCAGCCAAGAGACTTATATACTGATAGTTATATCATTAGTGGACCACTTGGGGGTCTCTTGGATGTATATAGTAAGTTTATTAACCATATAATATAAAAATACAAAGAGACATTGTAAAAGTGAAACTAATTAACTAATAGTTAATACGTAAAGATAAGGTTAATATAGAAACCCAAACCTGTCTAAATTCTATTGGTTGAGTGGTGTTCGACCCATCCCAACCTTAACCTTTAAATAATCAACTTTTGAGCCATTAGAAACTGAATATTAATTTATTATAAAATAACATTTCTAGCTTTTCCAAAGGTTCCCCTCACCCCTCTTATAAAAGGGCACTCACCCTTCTCATTAATTCACAACATAAGAGCCTTTTGTCTCGGCCAAAATCTGCCCAAATACTCTCTAATATTCCCTAATTTTATCCTAGAGGCCTTCCTTTAGTCATAAATCCAACTTAAGAGCCCTTTTGATCAAATCAAAAGGAAGAACACGAAGAGGATGTAATGATTTCACCACCTTTTCCAAATTTCTTTCTTCTTCAACTTCTTCCTTATTTGTTATTGCCAATATAAAATAATAACTCCAGTATCTTATATATAATGTGATGTTATTATAAATATGGTACAACCATATTCATTATTCTAATCATCCTTTGAATAACATGTCACCATACGTGCGAACGTACGGCTTACCGTCTCCACGTCGTGGTGTAATTGTTATTCAATAAATTATTATTTGGATGGGTATAATAATGATGTGTAACTCATGTAAATAATAAATATAACATGATAATGATTCTGTACATATGATATACCATCCAATTATATATTATTTTAATATCAAAAGAATGATATTGTCGCTCGTGCGTACGTACGGACTACCGTCTCCACGAACACGATGAGATTCATTCTCCATCATATCCATTCAAGCCTAATTCTCATTTAATGATTAATAATAGTATCTAAGGATTTGATATCATTCTGGATATGATTAAGATACAACCTATCCTTGACAAACACAGCTTACGTAACAAAACATATAAAAGAAAATGAGTAAGTTAACACCCGAAACAACGATAATACTAAGATATTATTAACAAATCAATGTTAAAAGATCATATATGATATCATATTAATGTATATGATTCTTGTATAATTTAATAACAATTATTTCACAATTATACAAGAGGTTAACCAACCCCTAACCAGGGAAATGTACAAGGTAAGGGTTTACTTCACAATCTCTTCATTATTCGAGGTTGTTTATACGTAATAATCTACTGGGATCTCTTTATCATCAACATCCAAGTTTCTTAAAAATGTATTTCAGAAAATTTTTACTATTTACACAAATTCGGGTTAAAGTCATTGAAACCCTTGTTTGACTTTTTATAAGTGGGTTTTAAAGGAATCCTTCCGTCATTTTCCAAACAAGGTGCTTTTTAACCTTTTCGACAGAATTAAGGTAAGAATGTTTTTTTAACTTATACGGCGGGTGTGGCTATTTTCTGCCTTTATAAAATCGTCGAAGCTTCCCTTACAAGATTATTTGAATATTTTCAAAGAAAATTTTTTATTTTATAAATATATGATTTCAAAATAGAAAGATTTATTTCTCTAAAAAGAGTTTGATTTCATCTATGTCAACATCCTTTGATGGATTTTACGCTTATTTGAAGTTGATTTATTATGATACAAAACTTCAATATTATATTGAAGGTTTTGTGATTTGGTTGAATGTGGATGTGTTATTTTTATACCATTCATGGTTTATGGATAAAGTATTTACATTTCGTATTCTAGTTTTCATACGAATGTTTATGTTATGTTTAAACCTTTTCAAATGGGAATGCATTGGACTTAATTTGTGACGGGTGGATCCCGCTATAGCCCCTCGATGCATCAGTAGGTCTCATGAGACAAACTAGTGTCATGGCACAAGGCCTTGGAAAAATATTATTTGTAGTTTTGGCACGAGGCATTGGCTCTGTTGTTATGATAGTATGGAATTATGCATTCTATCATTATTAAAATGGTTATTGATATTGCATGTGATTATTCGATGAGTAGAATATCCATGTGAATAAGTAAATGGAATTATTTCATTTTATTTTTTCCATAATATGTTGAAGTTCAAGTTTAGAAGGCTTTTGTTTTAGTTATACATTGCCTTAAATGTTTATTATTATTTATGAAAGTTTCCGCTATATTGTTATCCTTACTGGACATTTGAGCTCACCCCTTTTCTATGTTTTACTTTTCCCAGGATGTGAATAAGTAAATTATGAATGACCTGTAGGGATATTATGAGGGGATAATAGTGTGGACTATGGATACAATATGTTGTTGTAGTACTTTTTCACATTATGATGTAATGTAAAACTTTATGAATATATCTAGTGTTTCCAAGGCTACTAAACCAATCGGTCTATCGAGATTTGATCTTTCTTGTGATCATGCCAATGTTATGTAATAATGCACCGACTCTGGGTAACTGGGGTCGGGGCATTACAGTTGGTATCAGAGGAAGTTTAGTACAAACCTTTGAAGCTATATTTAGATAAACTCTGATTAGAGCACATAGACCTAAGATGGACTTTGAGGATTAGAATAGAATAACTTCCTAGAATTTAGGTATTGTAGAGATTTTGTGAGTTTTCTGAGCAATACATCCCTGTCTGGATACGAGAAGGTAGAGGTGGCTCTGGCACAGATGTACCTAGGGGTAAAACCCGAAAACACCGCTTTGAGCTAGACTCGAACGGGAACTGGTGCACAACAACGGGCCTTGCTGCACTCTTGGTTACGACACTCCCGGGGGATTTGCTTATGATAACTCTCATTTTCTTTACAAATCATTATGAAGGGTTTAGGGGTATATTCTTCCTCAAAGAAAACATTTTTATGATTATGGATTATATCCATAAACTATTTAATTTATGTTATGTGTTTTACAAGTTTGGGATTAGGTATTGTTATTCATAAACTAATCTAGTGCATGCCATTGTTTAGAAATGGCTCCCATTAGAATGAATGAGAACTCCAGCAATGCACATGATTAAAAGATAAAGAAGGATCATATATTTCATGGTCTTAAGCCAAAATTTATAAGGGAAATAGTCTCACATGTATTATCATAATATGAAGAAATAATATCATGTTTTGATAAGATAAGTAAAGATTTTACTGATTCCTATGGCTTTGAAGGGAAGCAAGAGAAGAAAAGGATGAAAGAGGGAATGGTGGATAAATGGAAGAGGGAAAAGAAGAATTTTCCCATATGTGATAACTGTGGGAAGAAACACCATGGAACTTTCCTGAAAGGAATGAGAGTTTGTTATAAGTGTGGATGAAAATGGCACAAAGTACGTGACTGCACGGGTAAGAAAATGGTTTCAAATGTACAATGCTTCATTTGCAAGGATTTTGGACACTACAAGAACTTATGTCCTAGTCATCAGACTATGCCACAAATTATGCAATTGGATAATAATCAAGTTATGATACAACCACATATGAAGAGGAATGATTAGAGTTCTTATGTTGATTATGTCATTTGAGTATTGTATCAACAATGTACTTATTATAATAATTATAGAGTATATAAGGATTGTACTGTAGTACTATTTCATTAAGTCCTTGAGATTGTGTGGAACAAAGAAAAGTGACTCAATAGCAGGTTAATTTTTTTGAAAATATATGGTTGAGAGAAAGATAAAGCATAATATGGTTCTGATACAGAGGTATTGATTTTAGAATAATACATGATTGATTTGGATAAATTATATTGGATATTCTTGATTACCTTGAAACTGATTAATGATTTGTATATTCTATCATTGTTTGGGTTTACAAGATTTTTGGATTGAAGGAGTATATCTATTATTCTTTAAGGAATAAGGTATCATGAATGTAATCAATAAGGTTTTATGTTCATTCAAGATGTTTCAGTGTTTTTAAAGAATACATGATGAAGGTGTTCACATGTTATTACGTCGAAAAAAGGATCTTCATTGTGTTTACCTTCCTTATTATATTTGGACTGAAGTATTTTGGATAGTTCTAGTTTGGATTATTTTGGATTGCCATAAAAGGACAACCCGGAGGTTGGGCAGCAAGCTGTCGCGTCCGACAAGGCCGTGAGAGCTGAGCCCACAACCGAAGGGCGACAAGGGTGTATCACCTACCACTAACCCACGTGATGTCCTGGATTGAATAATGTCGTTTTTGTAAATGGTTCTTCTAGATGAATTATAAATTCATTTTTTAACGCTATATGAATAGGATAAAAAGAATATTATTTTTAAGTTCTATTATCTTTTAGAGTGAAATATGAGTTTGTGGTAGAACTTAGTTAATGGATGAGACTCTACTTGTCAAGTATATATTTTTCTTCTTCTCTTATTCAATGAAGAAATTAATTCTAATACTTTAGTGAAGGGGATCGTAAAACCGAAAAATGTGTTATCCTAATACCATATGTTTTGCTAAACCAATCGTATTTTAAATCATCATAGATTGATGAATTTGATGCCCTAAATTTTACACTTGTTTGTGATTGATGAACTCAATTACTACCTATAAATATTTATATTTTTCCTCCAATTATATGTCTCTAATTGCAACCAATGTTCTCCAAATAGAGATAATAATTTGGTGGTGACCCTTTAATTTCTCTTTTCCTCTTATTAAGACTAAATTTTATTAACCCAATTTCCGATGTGGGTTTTCCCACAAAGATATTTTCTATTTTCAACCTTTTATTGTCGAAGAACAATTTCAAATTGTGAGGACGCAATTTTTTGAAGGAGGGGAGAATGTAACACCCCAAGATTTCATAGTGAGTTATTTCTTCAAAATAATTCAATAACTTGCACTACACGCAACACCGAGTTCAAGCGCACCATGAATTACCAAACAAGCCGTTAAAAAGAGCTTATGAATAGTATTAACTAAATTTTAAACTTTATATAATCCTTATAATTTTAGAATCTATATTATGAGTTTCTTAGACATAATGTAAGAACAAATTCATTTTCAGTATTGCACTTTTACAAACTTTTAATAGTGAACCTTTTTTAAATCCAATATTATATACATTTATATATTCAATTTGACTATATAAATTTACTTTTTAGAATGGGGACATCAAAAATTTACAATGAAACATCCCAAGCTTCCACGGTACGTTTCCCTTTGAATAATTCAATGACGTGTATTGTACGCAACTTCAAGATTCTAACACACCACAACCAATAAAACTAGCTGTTATGAATAGTAATACCTACTTTTTAAAATTTTAGAAATTTTATCTCTCGAAATGGACTTCATTTTTGGATTCGTAGTATTGAATTTAGCCTAAGATGAAATTTTGGTACTTTTCGGATAACATTAATATTTTAATGAATAGTGAAAATTACTAAATTTTAATTAAAAACAACTTTTTTAATAAAAATAATTAATAGTGATAAATTATGAATTTGAGTGGGTTTAAAGTATATTTAGAATATATTTTTACCATTTAATACATTGTTGGTCATTGGACATAATTTCACAATTAAACCGAACATAAACAACTATCAATCTTTTGATAGTTATTATATCTTAAAAACACGCTTTTTGTTTTGACAATGGGAAATAATTTTAAATTAATTTCTACTAATTCTGTGTTTTGAATTTGGAAAAATTGATCCCATATTTGGAATCAGGATGTTCAAATTGTGTAAATAGGTAACTTTTATTTTGAATAATTACTTCGGTAAATATTTTATTTACCATGGTTAAAGGGTAAATCCGGTAAATAACGGTTAAAAATAATATTATAATAATAAAAAATTAACATAAAACGTGTCCTAATATTATTGGTTGATACAAGTCCGACCATGGCCATATTTGGGTCGATTTTGGGACCCCATGGTGCCACTTGTAAGTGATAGGGACACATTATTTTAATTAAATTAAAATGAATACAAAAATGACACAAGCATATATCTTTTAGAAAAGGAATTTTTACATAGGGTTATATATGTTTTATTTTCGACTATAAATATGAATTAGAAAGATAAACCGATTTCCTAAATAATGGTATTTTATTTATAATTTTTAGACATTAAATAATTTAATTTATTTATGACACAATGGTGATGTAGTAATTACCATAATAGTGAACAATTAATATGATTGATATTGGAGATACCCAAATAAGTATAATTCGAGACTTTTATGAATTAAACTAATTTTCTAAGTTAATATGACATGTTAGGAATGATTTAATTAAAAAATTTCGAACTAATCATTCTGTTATGATTTTTAAAAAAATCAATTATTGAATAGTTTCAAAATTGACATAAAAGAGGTTTTAAAACAAATATTATATTATTATTTGATATTAAATTCCTAAAAATCTAACGTTCGGCCAAGAGACTTATATCATGATAGGTGTATCATTAATGGACCACTTGAGGGTCTCTTGGATGTATATAGTATGTTTATTAACCATATAATATAAAAATACATAGAGACAGTGTAAAAGTGAAACTAATTAACTAAGAGTTAATACTTACAGATAAGGTTAATATAGTAACCCAAACCTGTCTAAATTCTATTGGTTAAGTGGTTTTTGACCCATCCCCACATTAACCTTTAAATAATCCACTTTTGAGCCATTAGAAACCGAATATGAATTTATTATAATATAATATTTCTAGCTTTTCCAAAGGTGCCCCTCACCCCTCTTATAAAAGGGAACTCCCCCTTCTCATTAATTCACACCTTAAAAGCCTTTTGGCTCGGCCAAAATCTGCCAAAATACTCTCTAAGCTTCCCTGACTTCATCTTAGAGGCCTTCATTTAGTCAGAAAGCCAACCTAGGATCCCTATTGATCAAATCAAAAGGAAGAACCCGAAGAAGAGGTAATGATTTCACCACCCTTTTCCAAGTTCCTTTCTTCTTCCACTTCTTCCTTCTTTGTTATTACCATTCTAAAATAATAACTCCTGTATCTTATATATACTGTGATGTTATTATAAATATGGTACAACCATATTCAGTATTCTATCCATCCTTTGAATAACATGTCACCATACGTGCGTACGTACGGCTTACCGTCTCCACATCGTGCTGTAATTGTTATTCAATAAATTATTATTTGGATGGGTAGAATAATGATGTGTAAATCATGTAAATAATAAATATAACATGATAATGATTCTGTATATATGATATACCATCCAATTATATATTATTTTAATTTCAAAAGAATGATATTGTCGCTCGTGCTTACGTACGGACTACCGTCTCCACGAACGCGATGAGATTCATTCTCCATCATATCCATTCAAGCCTAATTCTCATTTAATGATTAATAATAGTATCTATGGACTTGATATCATTATAGATATGATTAATATACAACCTATTCATGACAAACACAGCTTACGTAACAAAACATATAAAAGAAAATGAGTAAGTTAACACCTGAAACAATAATAATACTAAGATATTATTAACAAATAAATGTTAAAAGATCATATATGATATCATATTAATGTATATGATTCTTGTATAATTTAATAAAAATTATTTCACCATTATACAGGAGGTTAACCTAACCCCAACCAAGGAAAAGTACAAGGTAAGGGTTTACTTTACAATCTCTTCATTATCCGAGGTTGTTTATACGTAATAATCAACTAGGATCTCTTTATCATCCACATCCATGTTTCTTAAAAATGTATTTCAAAACATTTTTACTATTTACAAGAATATGGGATAAAGTCATTAATACCCTTGTTTGACTATTTATAAGTGGTTTTTAAAGGAATCTTTCCGTCGTTTTCCAAACAATGTTCTTTTTAATCTTTTCGACAGAATTAACGTAAGAATGTTTTTTTAACTTATACGGCGGGTGCGACTATTTTCTGCCATTATAAAATCGTCGAAGCTTCCATTACAAGATTATATGAATATTTTCAGAAAAAATATTTTATTTTATAAATATATGATTTCAAAATAGGAAGAGATATTTCTCTAAAAAGAGTTTTATTTCATCTATGTCAACATCCTTTGATGGATTTTACGCTTATTTGAGGTTGATTTATTATGATACGAAACTTCTATATTATATTGAAGGTTTTGTGATATGTTTGACTGTGGATGTGTTATTTTTATACCATTCATGGTTTATGGATGAAGTATTTACATTTCGTATGATAGTTTTAATACGAATGTTTATGTTATGTTTAAACCTTTTCATATGGGAATGCATTAGACTTAATATGTGACATGTGGAGCCCGCTATAGCTCCTCGATGCATCGGTAGGTCTCATGAGACAAACTAGTGTCTTGGCACAAGGCCTTAGAAAAATCTTATTTGTAGTCTTGGAACGAGGCCTTGGCTATGTGGTTATAATAGTCTGGCATTATTCATTCCATCATTATAAAAGTGGTTATTGATATTGCATGTGATTATTCGATTAGTAGAATATCCATGTGAATAATTAAATGGAATTATTTCATTTTATTTTTTCCATACTATGTTGAAGTTCACGTTTAAAAGGCTTTTGTTTTATTTATACATTGCCTTAAATGTTTATTCTTATTTATGAAAGATTCCTCTATATTGTTATCATTACTGGGAATTTGAGCTCACCCCTTTTCTATGTTTTATTTTTCCCAGGATGTGAAGAAGTAAATTATGAATGACCTGCTGGGATATTATGAGGGGATAATAGTGTGGACTATGGAGACAATATGTTGTTGTAGTAGCTTTTCACTTTATGATGTAATGTAAAACTTTATGAATATATCTAGTGTTTCCAAGGCTACTAACCCAATCGGTCTTTCGAGATTTGATCTTTATTGTTATCATGACAATGTTATGTAATAATGCACCGACTCTAGGTAACTGGAGTCAGGGCTTTACACATAAAATAATAGTGATGGTAATTAAAATTACTTTCATTGATTATGGTAAAATCAGGCTAAACCACGGTCAAAGCCTTAAAATTAAGGGCCTAAATGACATAGAAACATCTCTAAAATCAATTTTATGTGAATATGAATACCCTATAATCATATTTATCTACATTGGATCAAAATAGGTTCCTAATTTCATCAGAAAGACGTGGGTGAAATTCCATTTCCCAAAATTTACACGAGTACCAGTCCTCCACTAAAAAAATGACTCCTCTCCTCACACTTCCTCACACACCTCATGCCACAATGGATTGACCATGAGATATCAAAATAGCTCCAAAAAATAAATACACTCAAATGATAAGACTATATTTTTTAATATATCCTTTCATAGAATATGTATAGTACTATCAAAAAGGATTTACATGATTAAGAGGTAACACCCTCCCTCATAGTCCTTTCATTTATCTTCATTCTCTACCACATAAAATATCTATATTACATTATTGAATAACAAAACCAGTATCATAAATATTTTAAGATGTTCCTATTCTATGCTTTCAGAATACACTTAGACACACTTACATTTAATTTATAACAAGCATACTCTTTTTGTGTAATATGAACTATCGCTGCACGAAATGATGATTGTTCATTTTCCATTTACCAGCTCTTATAATTGAAATTATGATATAAAACTTATTTATATATTTCATATATTATATTTATTATGTATTAAATCTTATTTAATCTTTTTTTATCACATTTATTTATACATTTTGTTTGGTGTAACTAAAAAATTTTCAATTGAAGAAATGTGGACAACCACCCCTCAATGTGATGTGACTCATTCGCACTGCATAAAATTTATTAAGGATGAGTTTTGTGAAATTATATGATATAATATTATAATATAATAATTATATATATACATATATATATACATATATTTCATTTACTCACTTAATTCAATATGTCTATAAAATGAAAGCAGTGTTCATGCGTTTGTACAACCTACTGACTCAATGAACAATGTATTCCATTTTATACTTATGTATTCTATAGTTTATTATATTAAAAATATAATGAATATAAATGATATTTATATCATGATATACATTTTTTAAATTTTTTTTTATGTATAAGGACAAAAAATATAACAAATTATTACTCATGTGAATAACAATGTAGGTATTACTTTAAATGAAACCATAAAATAGAATTGTCAATATGTCGGTAATATAAAGTCACAATAAAAACATATGTGGTATTAGATATAATAATATGGTTCTCTTACTGATATGTAATATATTTATTTATTATATATGATGTTTGAACTAGTATGAAGAGTGTCAAGAAATAATTTACGAGGATTTCATCACACTTTTTAAATATGTGAGACATATAAGTCGGGTTCCCAAAAAAATTATTTTGTGTGGTCTATATTATTCCCATGAATTTATTATATTAATATTATTATTAATTTTATGTATATTTACCAGTATATTCTATCATATTTCTGTCATGGGTGTTAATTTTGCAAATGGTACCAAATCAGTAAATTTGTTTTGTCTCAATTTCCTTCTTTAAGAATTTTTTTTTGTAATGGACCTATATTCTTTAATGGGGTGTATATGCTTCCAATTAACATGTTATATCATGAATTTAATTATAATTCATGATATTTTAGGATTCATTGAAATTTAATTTCCGTACTTGAGATTATGATTCAATGTTACCAAATGGTAAGTGTTTATTGAAACAATATCATCATTTATCGATATTGTTTATGATTACGAGTACCGTGATGAAATATTATCATACATCACTCAAGAACACTTTTGAGTTTACTTATACTATGTTTATTAAATATATATTCATGTATTAGTACTATTTTTCTAGTCTTTTCTTCCAATGATAATTAAATTTATTTAAGAAAAATAAGACCATAATTCTCTCTTCATCTCGAAATCTATTTTATATTAAAAACAATATTTTTAAAACAAATTCAATTTTTTTCAAGGAAAAAAATATTAAAAAAAATTAATGGTTTTTATGGCATTCATTATATGTTTTCAAAACATTTTTCAACGAGAAAGGTACTCATAAAAGGATTATTTTATAAAAATCATTTTATAATGTAGAATGGTTCTTTTATTCACGAAATGTTTTTGAAAGATCAATCAAAGATATTTTATATCTAAGATGGCATCAAATGGTGTAACTCATTCCTTTAAAGGGAAATGATTCAATGTTCCCATTCATATTCTATCTCTAAATGGATTATGTTTTGAGGGCATGATGCTTATGAAACCCTTTTCACATTCATGGGTTATTTTCTTTTTAAACTTGCTTCTTCTCATGGTTTATGCTTCTAAAATGATTATAAATCCCATAACATTTTCTGAAGGTTATGATATGATTTCATGTTTATGATACCCAATTAATTTCATGTGTATTGATATTATTTTTCATGATTTTTTGGCACATGTATGTATAATTTCACATTGATATGTGTTTCAACTATATCTCCCTTTAATTAATAGGTAATGATAAGATTGATAAGATGTCAAAGGGTATAAGGGTTGTAGACCATGCCCCCCAAAAAATAAGGTACATGGGTTTTCTCCCATGGCTAAAAGTTAGAGGGTACACATTTTATTTACCAATCCCATAAACAAGAAGTTACATGGGTTGTAGAAACATATTGCTAGTTATAGGGTACACAAGTTGGGGTATAAGCCCAAAAAACAAGAAGGTACATTGGTTGCATCCCAAGAATGAAATTAAATGGATAAAAAATATATATCACATGCCCATAAAAAAGAAGGTACAAGGGTCGTAGCCTAACCATAATATGTTTTTATGGTCTTTGTATGTAACCTTGACATTTGATTTTCTATGTTCATGTGTATACCACAAATCCCATGTCTTATCCCTATGTTATGAATTCATGGATTATGTTATTTTTTTCTGATTCATTCCTTATGAATTTCTATGATTTATTCCATGATTAATGTTTATGATCATTGATATGCATTTTATGATATTCTAATGTTATGATCATGTTCTCATACCCCTACAGTCATGTTTATGCCGACAGTCTCCCTTGATTACCTTTACTATGCATTTGAGCTGACACCTTTTTATGTTTCCTTCAATAGGTAATGAAGATATTCATTAGGTAAGATATCTCTAAGAAGGGTTATTATTCTGAAGAAACAAGTGGGGGATAATGCAGTTGGTTTATATACCGGTTTTTAATTTTCAATGTTTCAGAAGGCACTAAACTAATACAACCTTTGGGTGTTGTTTTTAAAAAGTTTAATTTATTCCTAAAAAGATATTAAATGTTTATGTATGTTAAGAGCGGGTCATTATAGGTTCACAATTTATACTGGTCATAAAATTATTATGTAATTTTTCTCCCAGTGTTATTTTAATCTTCGATAGAGAATATGGGTTGGGAAAATGAAATCATTTGACTTCAACCTAGTTTATACACTGGGAAATGAAAACATTTTTGTAAATGAATTGAGTAAGAATAGTTAATGTAATGTAATTAAGGACTCTATATCAATGAGAATGATGATAGTTTTTTTTGTCGAAATGAATCTTGAGGTTTTTTATGGACTATTTTGGATGACCATTGCATCAATAGCCATTGAGTCCATGCATGTGATCTAGGACAAGCTGAGTCATATAGAGGATATGTAGTGTTTTTTAGGGAAATAATTAATAGTGGGGATTTACCTTTTGGTTGGGATATTGGAGATGATGGGATCAATAGTGTTTTTTGGTGTGTTGTTGTTCCGACATGGATGTGAGAAGAAGTGATGCACGAGTTTCATCCATTGAAGTGGTTAGTACATTTTGGATCGACTAAGATGTATTAGGGTCTTCATAGGTAGTATCATCGGGCACAAATAATGATTTATGTTGTGAGTCATGTGGTGTGATGCTTTACCTTTTAGCATGTGAAGGACGATCATCGTCTCCTGGGTGGTTTCCTATTGCCATAACCCATTTTTAAATTGAAATGATTTAGTGAAAAATAGATTTTGTGGAATCTATTTTGAGGTTTCCTTAGAAGAATGATTCAATCTAGGTATTTTTATAACGATTAAATAAGGTGGTCCATTTCATATTTATTCTAGAGACATTCACTATAGATTAGTTGGGTCAGTTTTATATATAGGGATATATTTACAGTTTCATGTAGTGCTAGAAACAATTGTTTCTAGTCGTGAACCATTTTTCATATCACACTTTTGGTAGGTATTAGAAAAGGTTCTTCATACCTAGGTATTATGGAGTACATTGTTTCACCCACCGATGGATGACTATTCGAAGAGTACCATTCAGGTACTAGAAAATAAGTTGAGGGCTTATGTCATGGATTTTGGTGGATCGTGGGAAAATAATATGTCACTTATTGAGTTTTTAGAAAATAATATATTCCAGGATATAATATATATGGAATATTTTTAGCAACATTATTGTAGAACATTTAGTGCTATGTTGTGTTGGATGGAATTAGTAGTGTCAAATTTGTTGGGAATGAGTCTTTTGGATGAGACATCAGAGCATGATCAGTTAAATTGGAAGTGTTTGGAAATGGAAAAATGAAGGAAAAAGTCCTAAATAAATAGGATTCATAGAAATATTGAGTTTTTGGAGGGTGATCTTGTGTTTTTTCAAGTGATTCCATTTTTTGGTCAGTATCATATTCAGAATCAAGGTATGATAACACCCAGGTACATGGGGTTTTTGGAGATTGTGGAGAAGATAAGACCAATGAAGTTCCAATTAGCTCTTTTATAGTGGGATTGTGATATGAATGATATTTTTCAAGTGACCTAGATTCTATAGTATCACAATGAACTATATAATGTGATTGATATTGGGAATTTTGTGCTTAAGTTAAATACATTGATTGAGGAGGATCATGTTCATATTATGGATCTTAGTGATAAAGTATTGCATGGATGTAATATTCCATTTTTTCACGATATATGGAAGTGTGGTAATGTTCAAGAATAAAAATGGGAATGGGATTCAAATATACATGCTCAGTATACCAAATATTTTAAATTGGAGACTCAGTGAAGCTTGGGAAGAGTGGCTCGAGGAAGAACCGTTATATGGTGGGGAGTTGATATGATCTCGGATATCATGGAGTTATGTACCTGTATAGATTTTTGTTTAAATCTCTCAATTTTGTTTAATTAAATGTTCATTGGTTGTACCATGATGATTGAAGGTGTTTCGGGGGTTCAATACATGAATGAAAGTGGGAATCCTACCAATTTTTTTTGCATGTTTCAGGGTTTGAAAATTGCTAGTGAAAGAAGTATGATGGGAGAGCCAAAAAAACTTTTTTTGAGACAATGCCATTCAACCCAATTGGGGAAAGGTTTGTAAAACCATGTGGCCCTTCCCATATAGCCATGTGACTCAACAAATCATACATAGAGGTAGGAGCAATGTTCATGCATGGTATGGAAAACCATGCGGAAAAACTGTGTGCCCTTTAAAAAGTGGTCATTCCAATTTTCCTCTAGGGATTTTTGAATCCTCACTAGATTTTCCTCCAATTATTTATCTATCAACACTAGTGATGAACTCAAACTCCCAAATCATCTAAAGTGTGGTTCTCTTTGATTCATGGACATTTAATGCACTGTTGCATTCCAATCGATGAGCTCAGTGTGTCTAATCCCTCTCTAACTTCCCTTTTCAATATTGGGGATTTTAGCCTAGGTAATATTCATTTGATGTAGTAAAAACCATTATTTCCAGTGTATTATTTAATGACATAGATTTTCAAAGGTTTTAATTTTATAAATTAATTGGAAATATTCTGAGTCCAGGTGCTGAGATAGAGTGGGATTCTGAGACCCAGTGTTCCTGGAATAGTTCGATGAAAATTTTTTGTTTTTAATAAATCATTCATTTTTTTTCATTAAAATGGTAATAACATCTAAATGGGTTCTTGAATCAGAAATTATAGGGAATCATTGCATTCATAGAAGACACTTTACTTTAGTCAAGGCTTAACATTTTCTTGCATGGATTGACTACGAATGATAGTGTTTGGACATAACCATCATTAAAATATTTTAATAAAATTAATATTTTTTGTTGAAAACGTGATATTATTTTTATTGAAACCATTTTCAGGATTGAAGGGTTGTAACCATAACCCTATAATTCCTCAGATGTTTGGAACGATACTCTATCGATGAAGAATGACTGATGATCAAGGATTGATAAAGACACATACCATCGTTCTTCATCAATGAATGATCCAACCTCATGTTATGTTGTTGACCTCCTTGTGATATACTTTCCCATTCATAGATATAATGATGAATGTAGAACAACCAACAAATTAGTTGATTAATAGTTCGATCACTTTCAGGATTACTGTTATTCGTGTGGGGCTGGAATGAGGATTAGATCTGTGTGTTTATTTTATCTTGGTGATCACGCTAACATGAATGGATAAAGGCCAACACAAACATGTATGAGATCCATCATTTGATTATTCATGTTCTTTCAAACTCCCCCTCAATATCTCTCATTCGTTGAATGTTTTTCTCCTTCTCCCTTCCTTTTTGAAACCCTATGCGATGTCGAAATTGAGAATCGATATCGCGATGAGACCACAAAGGTGAAACGACAGTGCATGCTGGAAACGGCAAGAGGTGGATGTTTCAGCCAGATCTGGTATGGCGGCGCTTTTCCAGGAGGACGATGTGCCAACAGGGCAAGGCCACCGATGGGGTGACCGAATATAGATGGAGCAGCAGATGGACAGGGAGGGTTTTTCCAGGAAGAGCGTGGAAGGATGGGCAACAGAAAAAGTGACCTACGGTAGTAGTAGGACGTTGTCTTTGTGGGACCAAGTAAGAGGGATCCTTCTTTTGAGGGGTCATATGTAGTGAATAGGGGCTGACACAGGACGATGCAACATCGAGATGTGACATAGCTTAGAGATGCATAAGAGGTAGCCACAGGGGCAATGAGGTTACAAGACCAGGAAGATGGGGACATTTTGGCTACATAAAAATGAAGAATATATCCACATTGATCAGAGGGATGCAACCAGGGTAGGCTGGATGTGGCACAAAAGAACCACCCAGCATGCAGTAGGCCTGACAAGATGATTCGGGCTGCTCTAGCGGCCTAGCGTGCAGCTCCCTGTGGCCTATAAGACTGCATACAATGGACCGAGCCAGTTTGGGTCTGGCTGAACTGAGTTTGGCAAATTCAGGTCGGCCGAATAGGGTCGGGCTGAGTTGGGTCACCGAACCGGTTCGGTTCGAGCCTGGCGGGTCGGATCAGATATGGGTCAGCTTTTAACAAAGAAACCATAACTTCAAATAGTCTGTCCATTTTATGATATGTTTGCAACATTGGGACCCTTCTAACAAGACAGTCCTTTTTAGTTACACTAATATATTCTTTTTTGACGTTTTCTTACAACCTATTGGGTTGAGGAAAAAATTCTCCTATGAGAATCATTCTACGAGTGGAATCCAAAGGCTGGATATGACTTGGTGACTACATCAATTGGTGAGTACATGACTTGGGGGATGCATGACCCATGAACACTCCATGTTCCATTGACTCTCCATGCACCATTGAAGCTCTGAGTGCCATTGACACTCCATGCCCTATCATATATCCATGCATCATTGATGATCTGTGAACCATCAACGCTCTTTGTGCCATCGATACTTCATGAGTCAAGGAAACTGGGATATCTATGGAATATATCTAAAAATCCTTCTCATCATGCTTTAGACTTATAATTGTGTGAGATGACTGTGTTATATGTACATCGTGTATTTTATGTGGTGTAATTTATGTATTTATTTATGTCCCACTTCATTTATTTCATTATGGTCTACTTCATGTGTTTATTAGTGGTATTATATTGTGGTTTTAGGGTGTCTTACTATGTATTGTTTTACTCACACATAGACAGGATTTTCCCGCATGCATTGTGTCTTGTTAAGATATTCCATTATTTGATGTAGTTCAACATGAGACAAGACTAGGTGGTTCTTAGAGGGGTCCGATGGATATGTTGTGCTCCTATGACTTTAGGCAGGTTTCCTACAACTACCCTTTATGTTGGGTTTTCGGTAGACGAGTTTCAAGAACTCATGGATTCATTTCTAGAAATTCTTTTTTAGTGGGACTTTAATATGGACTTATTGACTTTCTATTTTTCCTAAATTCATGCTTTTTGGATGGTATATTTGGGTATGAATTAACCATTTACTTAGTTTTTTTAAATTTCATAATTGTGGGCTTGGAGATGCATGCATGTGAATAGGTACATAGGGAAATGCCTCCCATTTCTGGGTTATTCCTATAGGGTGCTAGTCCCAATCCACTAGACTATCAGAGGTTGTCTTGGGGTAGTGACAACATTGGACCCTCTAGGAAAGGTCAAGAAAGAGTTTTATTATAGGAGTTCAGTTCTTTCTAAAGAACCAAGAGACTATGCGACTGGTTTAAGGCAACAGTGTTAAGTGTTTCAAGTTCATATTTTAGACCAGGTACTCTTGTGTAGCTGTGGTGGAAAAAGTATCCATACAATAGGAATATAAATTCTTATTTTCAAGTTAGTACATGAAAATACTAGTTTCAGGGAAAATAAATCATATATCAATCGTATTGGATTTTGAGTGTGTTCTCATGTCTTTCTTGTTTCAGCTCACCAGGTATGATCTATTGACTATGGTACATATTGATATATTTCAGGATGCCTCAATAGAAACAGATAGAAAATATTTCAATGTGTGATCATTAGGATGATCCAGCTAGAAATGTGGCGTCGGTACAAGCACTAGTATCGGGGATAGCACTTTTGGTTTTTGTACCATTGATACCACCACCTGTTGTGTTGAAGTTAATACCAGCACATTCAGTAGAGGATAAACATTTTTTGAGTTCCTTGAATGAGTTACAGATGGATATAACTCCCATGTTTTGAGGTGACATAGACTCATAGGTAACTAAGGATTGGATGGAGGCAGTTACTCGTGTATTCCACCTTGTGAGGATTCCTGCTAAGCAGATGGAAGTCCTAGCCGCGAGTCTTGTTTAGGCTCAGTGGGGCAGTGGTGGAGCTTAGTGATCCATAGGGATGATAAGACGACTCTCTCTTGGGTAGTCATTAAGAACCTATTTAGGGAGGAGTTATTTCCCATGATATTATGATTAGTTCGAATCCATGAGTTCCAACATTGGTAGTAGGTTAGTCAGATAGTAGCACATTACTCAGCGAGATTTACATATCTTTCCTGGTAATCTATAGATATGGTGCATGACCAATTATGCAGGGCCCAAACAATCAATAAGGGGATATAATGGGTGTTTATAGAATACATGATATAAATTAGAATCCCAATACATGCAGGGGTGATAGATAGATTCCTACTAGTGGGTAAAATTCTGGTAGACAAGATGCTTGCAGTGGGAGCTACCCGTAGGCACTAGGCAGGTGATTCTTTGGTGATAGGTAGCTGAAAGTAAAAACATGGACCCAATAAGAAAAATAAATCTAGAGGGAAGACCTCAGGATACAGGATCAGTGGTTTGGGGATCCCAGGGTAAAGTGAGTAAATTGAAGGAAATGTTGTGTTACTCGTGCGGTGGTCAGGGGCATATGGCTAGAGATTGCCTGACCCATCATATGACCAATCTTGAGATGATTGATGGATCACCGAGTTAGAGGAGGAGTTCGGATTATTTTGTTACACAAGGTAGTAGGTGTGGAATAATAGTTAGTAGGGGAGCTGATGGTGGGCGTAGGGTCGATGTACTACCACCACCACCCCTGGGTTGTCCACCGTAAGATCATGGAGATGGTGGACAGGGACGAGGCTTGCTTCTGGAGATGAAGGAAGACAACCCCGGTGATCCATATATAATTAGAGGTATGATATGTGTCTTTTACACCGTAGATTAAGTTGTTATAGACACATGTGATAGTCACTCTTTTCCCACATTGACCCTTTTTTGAGACTTGGAGATTCTAGTGGAACCGTTGAATCGATCCCTATGTAATGAGAATCTTATGGGGGAGATTTGATGATAAAACATTGGTAATAATAATGTTCTATTAATATAGTGGTAGAAAGTTTTAGTTGGGATCTCTTGGTGGCATTATCATGGCCTTATGATGTCATTATTAGTATAGACTGGTTATCTTTAGTGCATGTCCAGATTGATAATTTCATTCATAGAGTGTGGTGTGTCTGTAGTGATGGGACTAGGTTTTCTTTTATCGTAGAAAAAGAAACACTTGCAGCACCAGAAGCACTCCCACGTAAGAGGGTGTATCCAATCAGACATCAGTTGACTATCGAGACCCTCAATGTAGTGGATGATAGGAGTCCTCAGTTTTCTATGATTGTGGCGGAATATGAGTATTTCATTCTTGAAGATGTCCATAGATTACCTCCCATAGGAAGGTAGACTTCTGAATTGACCTATACCTATGTTGAACGCCTATATTTACGCATTCATATCAGATGTAACCCACGGAGATTCGTGAGTCGAAGGTACTACTAGAGGACTTATAGATGAAGGGATTTTTGAGACACAATATTTCACCCTGGTTGGCCCCAGTTTTGTTTTCCAAGAAGGTATAAATAAGGTTGAAATTATTTTTGGACTTATGGTGCCTGAAATATGTTACTTTGAAGAATATGTATCCAGTACCGGGGATTGATGGCAACTTCGATCAGCTAAACAGATTGAGGTGGTTCAGGATGATAGACCTCAGAATTGGCTATCACTAGCTTCATGTATTGTATGAGTATATACCATAGAATACCATCATATGTATATAAAACCACTATGATTATATAGTGATGTATTATTGTTTTACTAACACCCTAGATATGTTATTGGGACTCCTGATCAGAATCTTCCTGGCATACATAGATCAGTTTGTCGTGGTCTTCATCGATGACATCCTAGTGTACTCGATCTCCGGGGAGTAGTACATGGTACACCTGAATATGGTCCAGAAAAAATTTTGAGGACACCATCTTTATGGAAATATCTTGATTATTTAGTTCTAGATTATAGAGGTCCACTTTTTGGGAAATTTCATTTAAAATGATGGAGTTGAAGTGGATCTTTTGTTGATTGATGTCGTGCTTGCTTGGGAGCCTCCATAGAGTGTTAATGTGGTTCAGAATTTACAAGGATTGTCTGGGTAACATTAGAGGCTTGTACCCAAATTTTCAAGCTTATAATCACCATTGAAGGCCTTGAAATAGAAGGGGAAGAATTGTTTGTGGACAGAGAAGAGGAAGTAGTGCTTTCAGGAGCTAATGTAGAATTTTAAGAGTTCTCCCATATTGAGACTACGAGAGGAGGGAATCAGGCATGTAGTGTTTTTGCGATGCATCGGGTATTGGGCTTGGTTGAGTCCTGATGCAATGGAAAGTTATTATTTCCTCTGGATCGTTCCAGTTAAGGCAGCATGAGTATAACTACACAACTAGTGATCTGGAGGTAGTAGTGGGAGTCTTTGAATTGAATATGTGGAGACATTTCATGACGGGTGAGAGTTTTACCATCATCTCTGACCACAAGATTCTCAAGTAAATCTTCTCTTAGAATGTTGTGAGCTTGAGACCGAGGAGATGGGTAGAGTTACTACAAGACTATGACTTTGATATTGTCTATACTATTGGGAAGGGTAACTTAGTTGTGGACACTCTCCATAGGTGTCCGAGTTATAGTCATTGAGTGATGCATCAGAATAGTTGGAAGCGTTACATATATCCTTTGTGGATGGACATGGAGAAACTTAACAATAGTCAATGGTTATCACCCCTCCAATATTACAATGAGTCAAGGAGGCATAGCTTGGGGATGTCACATGTGAGACTTGATGAGATCAGTTTTCCACAGGGCATGCCCCTGAATGATATTTGATAGGTGGGGAGAACATTGTTTTTTTCCTGTGGGCGCACAGTTGTACTAGTGATTTTGTCGGAGGAGAATCTAAGGGAGTTCTACACATCCCCTCTGGTGGTACATATGGGTGAGTAAAAGGTGTACTGGGACATTCAACATTAGTTCTAGTGGTCGGGGGTAATGAAGTAAGTGTAATAGTTTTTTTCTCAATGCCTCTCTTGCAAGTATCTAAAGGTTGATCACCTGATACTAGTGGGTTTGGCTAAACCCATAGAGGTGGAAAAGTAGAAGTGTGATGGGATATTGATGATGTTTGAGCTCGATTTACCATGAATGTATAAATGTCATGACACCATTTCAATGATCATTCACTAACTCACCATGTCAGCCCACTTCCTACCGATCCATGAGAAGAGTTCAATAGATATCTTTGGGTGCCTCATTGTGTAGAAGATAAATCGACATCACAAATTACCATCAATGATCATCTCAGATTGTGATGTATGTTTCACATCCCTGCTGTGAAAGGATTCTACAATAGGATGTGTGTGGGACTCATATGTGCTTGGGCACAATGTTTCATTCCCACATGATTGTCTATCCAAAGAGGACCATCTAGGTTCTAGAGGACATGCTACATTCTTGCATCCTAGACTTTGGCCACAGTTTGGTGTATCACGTTCCTCTATTTGAGTTTACGGATAATAACATATACCACTCCACCATTGGTATGGCACCATTTGATGACTTTTATGAGAGACCATACATGTTTCCACATTATTGGACTAACCAAAGAGAGTTAGCACTCATGGGTCTAGAGTTAGTATGGGATACTCCCAACAAGTTTCATATC
The DNA here is from genome assembly GCA_963277665.1 of Viscum album. Lineage (NCBI taxonomy): Eukaryota > Viridiplantae > Streptophyta > Magnoliopsida > Santalales > Viscaceae > Viscum > Viscum album. The sequence continues at coordinate 1,733,540,730 of OY728119.1, read as the reverse complement.
ATCTATAAGTGGATAAGGACTGCACAAAGACAAAGTAAGTCATATGCTAAAAATAGGTAAAGGCCCTCGAAGTTTGAGGAGTGATGCAATGTGATCTTTTTGGCCTCACCTAGATGAGGATTGCAAAGGTTTATCAGGGGAATCAAAACATCTCCAAGATACATTGGCCCTTTTTTAAAATTTTGAGTTGAGTTGGTGTGGTCGTATACCACCTAGCTCTACCCCCGCAGTTGCATCAGGTGTGTTATTCCTTCCACGTGTCATGCCTATGGAGGTATTTTCATGATACATCATAAGTCATCGATGGGGGTGAGCTAAATGTTGATGATGGGGTGACTTCTATGGAGTAACAAGTGGATATTGGGGATCAACAAGAGTGGAAATTTATGGGTGTTCAATTCCTTTAGTACACATCTATTGGTAGTAAAATAATTTATATGAGTGCACATGGGAGCTGGAGTATTATATATGTGAATTGTAACTACATATATTTGTTGAGTAGCCCTTATTTTGGAATTTGAGGAAGAAAATACCAATGGTGGGGAGAATGTAATGACTCGTATTTTCTCTGGTTTTTATTTTATAAATTAATTAGTGAAATTACAAGAACAGGAACAGAGACTGTGTGTGATTTTGAGGCCTGATGTGCCTGAAATAGTACATTGAAAAATGATTTGTTTTTAAAAAATTACCTAGGTGATATTTATTTAAAATGTGAATAACATATAAAAGGGTTCTCAGATGAGAATTCCGAGGGAATCATTGTGTTTCATGCAATGTATTTGCCTTAGGTGGGGCCTAACATTGACTTTCAATGGTTGACGGTGAATGATAGAATTTTTATGTAACCATCATTAAAATATTTTAATAAAAATTGTTTATTGGATGCAGTCGTGTTTTTTTAATGAATAGTTAGTCCAGAATTTATGGTTATCAGCAAAACCGCAGAATTCTTTTGAGGTATGTAAGGAAACACTATTGATGATGAATGTTAGTGGATTGTAGATTGCTAATGACACAGACATTTATTCATCATCAACGACTGATCCAAACATGAGTTAGGATGTTTAACTACATGGGATTTCCTTTCCATTTCTTAAATCCAATAATGAACAAAAACTAAGCAACAAATAGGTTGATCAGGGGTTTGATCTCTTTCAGGATGGGTGTTATTATTGTGGGGTTTGAATGGGGTTTACATATGTCTGTTTTTTTATTCTTCATGATCATTCTAACATGAATGGGTTAAATATGACATGAACAGGGCCGAGATCCTTCCATAGGTATTCATGTTCTTTTCAAATACCCCCCCCCACCCAAATCACTCACATAATTCTCATTTTCATTGTCTTATCACTGCCCTTTTGAAACCCTATACGTTATCTTAATGGAGAACTAATCCCATGAAGACACCGTGGACATGCGAAAATAGTGAAAGGTATTGTCATGAACCAAATCTGGTCGTCATCAAAACTGGCACCCGACCCGGCCCGTAACAAGGCCCGAAGGGCGTTCCCGATCCCCACATGCTGGCACAAGTGCCCAGGTATCATTAAATGATGTTTGGAATGATTTACCAAAGTTTATAAACATTAAACAACAAACAAACTCAATAAAACGTATCTGGATTTTTCAACTAAAACCATATTTTTCAAAATTCAGAACTGAATTACATATTTTAAAACAACACAACAAGACTATAAAAATGGTACAAAATCAAAATTTAATGGCCCAAGAACCCTCATTGCAAGGGGAACCGCCCTCAATCCATCTCCACAAGACTTCACCACCAAGGACATGCTAGAATCCCGAACCAATGGAACTAAAAACTGTATCCTAACCCGAAACAACAAAATAACCAAATCTACTTACACCCAAGGGTGTAAGTAGGGTGTGAGACAATGCCCAGTAGGATACCACCACTAAGATATTCCATGTGATAAACATTCAAAGACAAAAATCTTGCAAGTTTTCATAAACAGAAAATGCTAGTTACAATTTCTAAAAGATGAAACTAAAAAAAATAAAACATTCTTCAAGTTGGCTATCATTAAGAATAAAAACATTTAAATATAATGTCAACAATACTGAATTTTCCTGCCAACTTTACTGTATGCTGACGGTAAGCACAAAGTAACTAATGAGCACAAGCAATAGGAAATGACCCCTAGGCACTAGCTCATTGTGGGTCCCAGGTACCTCATATCTCAGTGAGAGTAACCATCGTAATATCTGTTCTCATGCACAAGCCACTAGTAGGGAACATACCTTTAACCTAGTGGTCCCCAATCATCATCATCATAATTTAGTTAGAGTTTTAAGCATCAATATTGCTAAGTGAAACTGAGGCCAAACCCCACGGATTCACTAGCATACTAGTACACGTCCACCCACCTAGGTACCCGGGTTTTCCCCTTGTGCTCAGATAAGTTCAACAAGTCAATAAATATAATTTTCCCTTGAAAATATCATTTTCACATCACAATTTCTCCAAATATCCCACATGTATTCCACACAAGTCTAAAAATCCACTTTTTTATTCAAATGAATTTTGAAATCATACTCACACAAAAAATAGCCCACATCACATTTTGCACATCTTTGACAATTCAAAAAATCTATTAACAATTTTATAAAATATTTCCCAAGATTTTAAACATCACATAAAAAACCACTCACATATTACATAATACCATTTTCATAAACAAACTCCATTTTTCACATCACACTCACGCAAAACTGCTTGAAAACACGTTTCACACCCACATCCCAATTTCATAAATCACCTCGACAAATTACAAAACATTACCAAAATGTTTTACAACATAACTGACCACTTTATGTTTCAAAAACTCATTTTAGGAACATACTATCACCAAAACAGTACATAAGAAACCATTTCACACTTTGTGTAACTCATTAAATCATTTACAGTTTTCATAAAACCAACCCAAGAGTTGCAACCATGGTTGGCATACAAAACCCATTTCAAATACCTAATTCAAGACCAAAACAATTCTAATAACAATATAAATCAGAATTGGAAGCCTTAAAACATTTATTAAACCACCCATAAGTTTTATACAAATACTTCAAACAATACCACAAAAGGTACACATGAAAAACACATGTTTTCACAAATCATGTTCAAGAAGTAGAACATGGTTTCACACATTAAAACCATTAAAAACCCCATTACAAGGCCAACATGACATTAAGGCATTAACAAAACATAATTTTCATCCCCTTTTAAAACTAATAAATCAATTTCACATCTTATAAAATACACCCAAATATTTCCCCAAGAGCCACGCATGAAAAGCACCAAATTCCAAGAAATAATGCAACTACAAAATTGAACACTTAACTCAATCCATCATAGAAACAATTTCTTCACCACACAAAACAGATTTCAAACATACTAAATTAATAAACCAAGAAAGATAACTCATCATAAAATGGTTATACACGGAATCACCTACCTTTTATGTCGAAACACTCAAAACATGGTGTGAAACATAAACCGCACCATCACCGCACCTCAAGGAATTGAAATCCAACCTAAAACCAGAAGATTTCACACTAAATAAAATATATAAAACCCTAGGATTGAATCCTAACTTCAGGACATTAGTAACCTTATGGATAAGTTATGAAACCCTAAACACATGGAATGTAACCCTAAGCAAATTGAAAGAAGAATGAAGAAGACCAACTTACTTGAGGGATCTTGTATAAATCGCCTCACATACACCAGTATCTGAATTTTAAAACAGACAAAAATTTAAGGGAGTTTCGAACAAGGATTAGGAGACAATGTAGGAATTTGAATGGGGAAAAAAGAGTGAGAATTGAAGGATTTATGATGGAAAAAAATTACCATTATTAATCTTCCTGAAATGTTAGTGGTTCAGAAGTTTCGACCTAAACCGTGATGCAAATGAGATGAAAAGAGGGTGGAAGGGTATTAGACGCGCGGCTGGGTTCAAGGGGCGTGTTTGGATCTTGGAATCACCTAAAAATAGTTAATATTGGATATGTTATTAATTAAACAAATTATATTTTTAAAACTGGAATTGGGCTTTCGGGAGGCCCAATCCCTTAAATAAAAACCAATATACAATTTGTTTATGGTTTTCTAAAGAAACCAAACTACAATGGTGGTGTTTATATATCAGGGTAGACCATTTAGGAACTTTAATGGGTGAAAAATATTAAAAATTGAAAATTTTATAAAAGAAACAAAATTTATTTTTAAATATGGAATTGGGCTCACGGTTTGGCCCAATTCATGAAAACTCACACATTCCACCATAAAAGCTAGACAAACCCCAAAAACAAATCTTAAATGAAAATTAAATGGATCTTAACTTTAAAATAAGTCATGTATGTGACAATTCTCCCCACCATGAAAACTTTCCATCCCCGGAAAGTGACCACAAGGCCAGATACCAAAACCACGCCCAACCGATAAACCAAGATGTAATTCTTTGCCAAGCTTTGCCCCCAAGGGCCAAAACACCTCCAGTGATCAATTAAGGAATGATTAATATAACAACCCAAACATAATCCACTTTACTGAAATGATCAATCAAATTCAAACATTATCCCAAAATGAAACTCCTCGAACGCTATCCGAACAAGACTCAAGCAATTCACCCAAACAAACAACAACTTCGAACAAGGTTACACTTACCTAACATTAACTAAACCATTGGGAGCTATCCAATCCAAACATTTACTCAAGGAAGATATTGGTATCTAGATAGTTGCGAATGAGACTACTTAAAACCAAGACAATACCATGGATAAATCTGATCTATTGATATGGGGGACACAAATAGGCACCCCACCATAAGCGGCAACCTATATTATTTTCCGAGATAAAATGAAGACACTAATAGGGGGAGGCTTGAACGAACTCCCTAGTACAAAGGGTAGAATTCCATTCACAGTTCATGAAGGAACATACATGAGAATAATTGTGGGTATCCCCACCATAAGAACCAACCATCTTAACTGACCAGCATGGACCGACACAGAAAGACCCAATTTTTTGTAAAGATTTGGGAAGGGCGCAATGTCAGTATTCACGGTTTGGGAACCGTGAACTGACTATGCAGATCATTATTTCCACGTGGATTCCTAGAACACTGTCACTACTAATCGTGCACAAAATGTGTGCTCAAACTATCTATCAAAATTTCCATCCATTATCTAATGACTCAATGGAAACCAACGAGGGAGGGAATGACATTAGGAGATGACATGGGTACAAGGCCCTCCACATATTTCCACCGAACGAGAAAAACAGAAGGAATATGATGACCCCATAGGTTTAAAAATTTCCTATCTTTCACACTGAGGATATGAAATTGTACAAGGGTTTAAATGACCCATGGATTTCCTCTAACTACAAGCCAGCTTCTCTCCGAGACCTATGGCTAGAGCTCAAATGATCGAAGCATCTTCAGCCTCACAGTTATTCCTTGGAACCCCCTTTAACGAGAATTATTCTTTCAGTGCTACCAAAAAGTACACTGCAATCCCTGATAAGATTTCCAAGACATAACACATTCCAAACTCACTTTACATTAACCCAATATTTCAATGAAACAAGGTCTTAGAAGATTAACACAAATCACACCTTGTTTCTTCAGGTAAGAAACAATAGAAGTAAATAACACCTACACTCACCTACCTAAAAAAATGGATGATTTTGACGTTTTTACAAGGGATACATTCTCCCAACATAATAGAGACTCTAAAAGTATTGCATGAATTTCACCTTTAGGGTCAATCGAGCACATGACATCACAAGGAGTAACCAAACATGACCATTGCGACTAATATAAGCAATTAATGGAAAGGGAACTTATACTACATCTCCAAACAACACAAAATTCTAGAAAGTAGCCACAATATCCTCTTGTGACCAGATTTCCCACACTGGTAGTTTATTGTGTAAACCCTCTTCGAAGAGACTACAATGGACCGAGAGGACCTCTTAGACACCATCCAGGTACTCATCCATGAAAATAACCCCAGACCACTTCCACCTTAGGAAAATATGAAAACTTAAGAAGCTATGGTCTCTTGAAACCTTCCATGATCACTCTCCCACTATAAGAACATACAAAAAACAGGAAAGGAAAGGGTGTAGACTCAATATAAAAATCTCAAGAAAAATATTCCTTACATTGATCAACTGGAGGGTCTTCAAACGGCCAAACAATCAGGGTTTTACATTAGTTGTTCACTAACCCTTAATGGGGTGTACCTTATACAACGATTGAACCCAAGTACCCAACCATGATGGTTCATGGGTCAAGATATACCAAAAACCAAATCCAGGCACATGAATGGAACCACCTTAAAGGTGTCCCAAAACATTTTTCAAAAGAGACCACTAACCATCCCTACAACACAACTTACCGACCAAACTCAAACCCAAAACAGAGTTCAAACAGGAGGGGTTCTTGAACTCAAATCATCCCACAACATCAAATTTTTCAAAAACACATAATACACACCATCCCAAACACATAATACAACACATGCATGTTTTGGTGCCACACTGGGAACCCTCCTCATATCTGTTCTGGCACTCATCCAGTCATGACATCAACCATCCGTCATCCCATATAACCACATGCATGGGGTTGCTCACAAATATACCAAAGGTTAAAACAAAGATTCTTTCCACTTTTCGAAACCAAAACGGTCGACCAACACATCCTTTTTCTCAAAACCACTAAACAGAAGGTCAAAATCCAAATTCAAATCTTACTAAACATTGCAGAAAGACACAACCATTTAGATAAGAACTCACATTCATGTTATTCACATCAATTTCATATCATCTTATCCCATTAAAACACCGTTTGATTGTTTAGAAAACTCTATTGGAAAAACTTTTTCAAAACCAACTTCAGTATAGTTTCTACTTTTAAAAAAAGGTGTAAGCACACCATTTTCCATTTGATTATAATTCTAAAAATTCAGTTCCACTATTTCATAAATCAAACCATTCCATCTTTATTTGAAAATAATTTCACAAAAATATTACACTTCTTAAAACCAGGTCACTTTAAAACCAAAGTTCCATGATTTCAAAATTAAAGAACAGAAGACAATGCGAGAGTAAACTAGTTTCAGTGGATGACTTGGACATATGGTTGGCAGCCATATTCCAATCACTTCACTATCACAGAGAGTGTTCTAGGGAATATCCTTGGCTCCACAAGGCTTGTCAGGCCCTGCGAGCTCACTAAGACCATTAACCCAACTCTCTTTTCATTTCCCCTAATCATCATTAAACCAAGAAAACCAAAGGACTATTAAAGGTCTCGACTTCCCCTAGAGACATGAATCCCGTAATGAGGTGTGGTGATCAGCCACACTACTCATAACCAAAATTACAATTCCCAACAATCCTAACTCCAGACTATCCTGACTGTTCCCCAAATAACATGACTCAAAGAAAGTGAACCTCCTCTAATACCATTTGGTCACGAACCAAATCTGGTGGCCATCAAAACCGGCATCCGACCCGGCCCGTAACAAGGCCCAAAGGGTGTTCCCAATCCCCACGGGCTGGAACAAGTTCCCGGGTATCATAAAATGATGTTTGGGAACGATTTACCAAAGTTTATAAACATTAAACAACAAACAAATTCAATAAAACGAATCTGGATTTTTCAACTAAAACCATCTTTTACAAAATTCAGAACTGAATTACATATTTTAAAACAACTCAACAAGACTATAAAAAAGGTACAAAATCAAAATTAAATGACCCAAGAACCCTCAAGGAAAGGGGCACCACCCTCAATCCATCTCCACAAGACTTCACCACCAAGGACTTGCTAGAAACCTGAACCACTGGAACTGAAAACTGTTTCCTAACCTGAAACAACAAAATAACCAAATCTACTTACACCCAAGGGTGTAAGTAGGGTGTGAGACAATTCCCAGTAGGATACCACCACTAAGAGATTCCATGTGATAAACATTCAAAGACAAAAATCTTGAAAGTTTTCATAAACAGAAAATGCTAGTTACAATTTCTAAAAGACGAAACTAAAAAAAATAAAACATTTTTCAAGTGGGATATCATTAAAAATCAACACATTTAAAAATAATGTCAACACTGCTGAATTTTCCAGCCAACTATACCGTATGCCGATGGTAAGCACAAAGTAACTAATGAGCACAAGCAATAGGAAATGACCCCTAGGCACTAGCTCGTTGTGGGTCCCAGGTACCTCGTATCTTAGTGAGAGTAACCATCACAATATCTGTTCTCATACACGAGCCACTAGTAGGGAACATACCCATAACCTAGTGGTCCCTAATCATAATCATCATAGTTTAGTTAGAGTTGTAAGCATCAATCTTTCTAAGTGAAACTGAGGCCAAACCCCACAGATTCACTAATATACTAGTACACATCCACCCACCTAGATACCCGGGTTTTCCCCTTGTGCTCAGATAAGTTAAAAAAGTCTATAAATATACTTTTCACATGAAAATATCATTTTCACATCACAAGTTCTCCAAACTGCCCACATGTATCCCACAAAAGTCTAAAAATCCACTTTTTCATTCAACTGAATTTTGAAATCATACTCACACAAAAAATAGCCCACATTACATTTTTCACATCTTTCACAATTCAACAAATATATTACCAATTTTATAAAATATTTCCTAAGATGTTAAACATCACATAACAGCCCACTCACATATTACATAATACCATTTTCATAAACAAAGTCCATTTTTCACATCACACTCACGCAAAACACCCTGAAAACACGTTTCACACCCACACCCCAATTTCATAAATCACCTCGACAAATTACAAAACATTACCAAAATGTTTTACAACATAACTGACCACTTTATGTTTAAAAAAATCAGTTTAGGAACATACTATCACCAAAATAGTACATAAGCAACCATTTCACACTTTGTGTAACTCATTAAATCATTTACAGTTTTCATAAAACCAACCCAAGAGGTGAAACCATGGTTGGCATACAAAACCCATTTCAAAAAACTAATTCAAGACCAAAACAATGCTAATAACAATCTAAATCAGAATTGGAAGCCTTAAAACCATTATTAAACCACCCACAAGTTTTATACAAATACCTCAAACAATACCACAAAAGGTACACATGAAAAACACATGTTTTCAAAAATCATGTTCAAGAAGTACAACATGGTTTCACACATTAAAACCATTCAAAAACACAATTACAAGGCCAACATGACATTAAGGCATTAAAAAAACATAATTTTCATCCCCTTTTAACACTAATAAATGAATTTCACATCTTATAAAATACACCCAAATATTTCCCCAAGAGCCACGCATGAAAAGCACCCAATTCCAAGAAATAATGCAACTTCAAAATTAAACACTTAACTCAATCCATCACAAAAACAATTTTTTCACCACACAAAATAGATTTGAAACATACTAAATTAATAAACCATGCAAGATAACTCATCATAAAATGGTTATACATGGAATCACCTACCTTTTATGTCGAAAGACTCAAAACATGGTGTGAAACATAAACCGCACCACCGCCGCACCTCAAGGAATTGAAATCCAACCTAAAACCAGATGATTTCACACAAAAGATAAGATATAAAACCCTAGGATTGAAGCCTAACTTCAGGAAATTATGAACCTTATGGATATGGTATTAAACCCTAAACACATGGAATGTAACCCTAAGAAAATTGAAAGAAGATTGAAGAAGACCAACTTACTTGAGGGATCTTGTATAAATCGCCTCACATACAACGGGATCAGAATTTTAAAATAGCCAAAATTTTAAGGGAGTTTCGAACAAGAATTATGAGACCATGTAGGAATTATAATGGGGAAAAAAGAGTGAGAATTGAAGGATTTATGATGGAAACAAATTACCTTTATTAATCTCCCAAAAATGTGAGTGGTTCAGAAGTTTCGACCTAAAACATGATGCAAATGAGCTGCAAAGAGGGTGGAAGGATATTGGACGCGCGACTAGGTTCAAGGGGCGTGTTTTGGGCTTGGAATCACCGAAAAATCCTTAATATTGGATAAGTTATTAATTAAAAAAAAATTATTTTTAAAACTAGAATTGGGCTTTCGGGCAGGCCCAATCCCTTAAATAAAAACCCATATACAACTTGTTTATGATTTTATAAAGGCTCTGAACTACAATGGTGGTGTTTTTATATCAGGGTAGACCATTTAGGAACTTTAATGGGTGAAAAATATTAAAAATTGAAAAAGTTATAAAAGAAACAAAATTTATTTTTAAATCTGGAATTGAGCTCACGGTTTGGCCCAATTCATGAAAACTCACCCATTCCACCATAAAAGCTTGAAAACCCCCAAAAACAAATCTTAAATGAAAATTAAATGAAATTTAACTTTAAAATAATTCATGTATGTGACAGGTATTAGTGGCCAGAGGAAGAAGCTCTAGATGGTTTTGGAGAGGCGTCTAGTGGTAGAGGTTGTAGCTGTCTGGTAGGGGAGGTCGGGCCTGGCAGAGTGTGGCGGGATGGGCCACATGAAGGGTGGCTATCAGTGATAGAAAGATGCAGTCCAGAAGGGAACATGTAATAGGGAGACCAGTTTGGGGTGGGGGAGACTAGGTGCCACAAGAGGAGGCTATGGTGTCAAGATGGGATGTGAATCAGAGCCACGTCGAAGGAAGTGATGAAAACGGTGAGCATGCAAGACTATGCTGAGAAGGAAGGCTGACAGAGTGAAATGTGGCACAGTTCCACATTTATCAAAGGGACACATCCAGGGTGGGTCTCGTCTTGCGCACACACACGAGCCCCCGTGTGGCGGGCCGGACCAGATGAGTCAGGCTGCTCCAGCGACCCAGTGGTCTAGACCTAGTGGTGTATCATTTTAGGTCTAATAGGCCTAGAGGGACTCAGCTAATGGGTCGAGGTAGTTTGGGCATGACCAAACCGGGTCGGCTGAATAAGTTCGGGTCGGATGACGAGTCGGATCATACCCAAAATGGGCCAGGGTGTGACTTTTACAAAACTGTCATAACATTCATACAACGTGTCCATATGATGGGCCATATTTTACATTGGGAACCTTGGGACGAGATGGTTCGTGTGAGTTACTCCAAGTTAGTCTTTGTAAAAGTTGGATTTCGACCTGATGGCTTGAGGAGTGGGTTGTCCCATAACTAGCGCACTATGAGTGAAATCTTGTTGGCTATTGTGACTTGGTTACTATGTGACTTGTTTACTATATGTCTTGGGGCTACATGACCCATCGATGCTCTATGCCCCATCGATGCACTGTGCACCACCGATGCTCCAAGCACCAATGATCCTCTAAACGCTATGGATGCTCGGTGTACCATCGATGCTTCATACACCATCAATGCCCTGACGCTCCTTTTCCATCAACACTCCATGATCCATCAATGCTCTATGAACCATCGACACTCTGTTAGTCCTGGAAAATAGAAGATCTGTTGAGGAAAACTGAAAATCCTTCTCTTCATGCTTTGGACTTATACCTATGAGAGATGACCATATTGACTACACTTCGTGTATTTCATTGTAGTGTAATTCATGTATGTAATTGTGGTCTATTTCATGTATTTAATTGTGGTATAATTTTTTTGTATATTTTTAGTATTATTTATTAGTTTTGGGGCCGGGGGGCTACTGATTAATGTTTTACTCACCCCCTCCCAGGATTTTCTCGCACGTGTCATGTCTTGTGAACACGATTGATGCTTTGACAGAGTTTTAGGTGGACCTAGAAATGGTGGTTATTATAAGGATAGCATGGATGTATTGCAATCCTATGAAATTGGGAAGATTTCCTACACCAACACTTTAGGTATGGTTTTCTATAGATGAGTTTTAGGATCTTTTGTTTTCACATTTGGTAGACTCTTCTTTTGGTGGGATTGTATTCTAACATTGTTTACATTCTAGTTTTCATACTTTTAAACATTGTGGTTGGTATCTTAGTGAATGTATTCATTATTTACTTGGTTTTTTTTCATTCCATTATTTTGGGATTAAAGATGTTTTCATGTGTATAAGTACTTAGGAAAACGCTTCCCATTTGATAGATATGCCAACTCGGTGCATGTCACCAGCCCCTGGCCTGTCTGTGGATGGGTTCAGGTAGTAACAACACAAGCCCCTCTAGAATGGGTCATGATAGATTATATGTTAATGATTCATAGTGTTCTATAATCCAGTGCTAAGGATATTATTGAGGGTTTTTTCATCAATAGATTTGAGGTTAGTGATCTATAAGTAATGTCTCATAGTTGTTAAATTGATTTGTACATATTTGGTTGTGTTCATGGTTTTCTCCTATTGTGATTTTGGTTTATTTGATTATATTTGGTTAAATGGGTGACTACAAGAATAATTGAACCCCTATTGATACTCATTGGATGTGTTGAGGTTGATTTGAATGATTTGGGGCCACCCCCAGGGTGCACTAAAATTTCCAAACCTTGACGTTGGTATGGTTAAATGTAGATTTGACGTGGGATAACGTAGATCCCATGATTAACATGTTAATACGGTCGGTTGAGTTAGAAATGGAATAATGATAGTTATTCCTATGGATGATAACCATGTAAGGGTTTATTTAGAATTTCATTAAACTAGGGTAATTTGGTTTAGAGATGTTTTATCAAATGGACAATGAATTATGTTAGAAATGGATATGATGGTTGATTCATATAAAATAATTAATTTTTTAATGGGTAACTACTTGGGAATTGGGGAATAAATTAAATGGTATTTAATAATAGAATTTATGAATATGATAAATGGGATGATGTAAAGTTAATTATTAAACACACCTAATTGGTTTGGCATGTGAATGAGAATTGGACTAAATTTTCTATGTAATGTAAAAGGTAAATGTGTTATTGGGTTATGGAATAATATCAATCCCCATGTTGATAGTTATGGTTTGAGTTGTTTTGTGTATTATTTTCAGAATATTTTTTGATATGTTAGTTATGTGGTGGTTAGAAAAATAAGCATGTGCATAGGGGTTGCTAGTCTATGGTGTTGACTTGAGGCTATACACCCATAAGCCGACAAAGACTGAGGCATAAAACACCACCCCAAAATGAATGGGTTTTAGAATGATATGATGTATCTATTCTCTTAATGATAGAATTCGATAAGACCAACTAGATCAAGGTTTCATGGTGAGTGTAATGTATTCCTTGTGAAATCTTTACCCTAGTGAGATAGGGACTGACTTATTCCCTTATGTGTTTTGATTGAGTACATCCATTGTGTAAATGATGTAAATTCCTAACCCTCATAACACATGATGAAAATGAATTAGTTATTGAAGATTATATAAACGATTATATTAGTATAATGATATAAATGGGCTTGTATATATTTTTAACTAACAAATCTTGAGTTTCCCACTAGATTAACTTGTCATATACTTCATACTTTCTTTCAGTATCTATCAAACTATATTTTTTATAGACACCATTAGTGATGGAGAACTGAGTTGTACTCCCCCCCTAATCATGGAATCGTTGGGTGCCTGAGAAGACATCAGTTTTGTAAGATTTGATAAGAACAAGTACCGTGCTAAATGGTGATGAGTTGGGATCGGTATATGTATGGATGGGGGTTTAGACTTAGATTCAAGGCCTATTTTGGGGATTCATCTATTTGAATTAATTTTGGGTTTTCCTTTACATTCAGCACTATTAGCAGGTCATGGCATTATTATCATATGTTTTTGGATTGTATCTAGTTTTGGGAGATTATTGGTTATGCATGTTCATTGGTTATCATATATTTTTTCTGATATTTATATTCTTATCAACTATTGATTACTCTAGTAATTAATTTATTGTCTCCCCACATTACTTATTAGACCTTCTATACTAGCCTGCAAACAATGGAATATGGGGAAGCATGCTTGAGGTCATGTGTAGACCCATCTTGGAGCACAGGTTTAGTGTCTTCTAGGTCATGGATATTATAGAGGATTTGATTATAGAATAACGTATCAAAAGAAATTATAAATATTGTGTCAGGGAACAATGAATCTAAATTCATGGGATAACATGGTATGAGATAAATAATTAACATTAATAAAGCCATCGGGATTAGGTCATAGAGAGTCCAACGGTCATGGTAACCACATTCCAACCTAAACAAACTTTTCTACTGCTCGTGTACTTTGGATTGACAAGAATTTTTACCTATAAACCATATTTTAACATAGGTTAATTACATGATCAATGGTCATAAATTAAGTATAAAAAATATATCTCACATTAAAAAATAATTCAATCAACTCATATAATTTTCTAGCTCAATGACATAATTATATTAATTCTACTTTTACCATACATACAATGGTCCTAAAAAAGAATCTGAGAAGGGAAAGTAGTGGAGAATAAATATGAAATCTGATCATGAATTGAAAAAAATAAATTACCATATACAATAAATCCTCATTCATCACACACATCGCAACAAGAATATATCTCCTCCTTATGAAATCATAGAGTTGGTGAGAAAAAAAATAATATATAAAACTTACACATTAGTAACAGCATTAGGGTTTCACAGATGATGTAGTTATTACCCCTCCCTATGACCCCCCTTAAGTGGCAGCTGAAGGTATGAATAAATAAGATTTATCTTCAAACACTCATAACCATTGCATTAACATACTATTAATATGATGGTTTCATGGAATTTTAATCATACAAGTCATGAAATGTGGTATATAATTATCCATACAAGTATAATGAAACATTCATGTTGTGTGTTATTTAGTCGACATGAACATCTGTATTTTTTCTATTATAATTCTGTATGAAATTCCACATATCCCTTCTAAAAAACCATATACCTGAAAACTCATGTCGTTTAATGATTACATGATACGATAATGTCCATTCCACATTCTCCATCTTTAACAACATTAGTGTTTGGCCTCTAGATTAAGTATTCTGGTATCATTACTCTCTGATACATGGTTAATTTCCTAGGGTCTAAACCTTATATATTTTTACCATTTTATTCAATTTCCAAATACCTATTTTATTCTACAATAAATCCAAAAAAAATTCAATTTTTATAAAAATTGAAATTTAAATAAAATAAATATTGGATTAAATATATTGAGACACCATAAAATATATACCTAAATTGCAGATATCAAATACTTCCACACTTGAATATATACTTTTCCTAAAGGTTGGAATCTCAACATAATAAAATTGATTCTCAAATTTCTATACTATAAATTTAGTATCCATAAATGTTTTTTTAAATGGTAAATTAAAAATTCATGTATTACATAGAAAATTCACGGATGCATCATTTTTCAGTTTTAAAAAATCAGTAATGTATTTAAAATTTCTCTAATCTAAATCCCAAGACTTTTCATTCACCCATTTTCATTTTTTATTTTATTATGAATACACATTCCATTTTAAATCTGACTATACTTAAATTTTTCCACCCCTTATCAGGGTATAATTTTAAAAATAATTTATCAGATACCACAATAATTGGTCACTTACCATAGGATTGGTAATTATATATCATATTTACCAAATAAAAACATAAATGACAAATAATCATGATGGATTCACCATTTATGATAAAATTAATTTGAGGATTCATTATAGGTAGTGAAATGTTGTCAAAATTAATGCTCTAAAATAATTTTTTAATATAAATCATCATAGTTGATATCAAAATATATTCTCAATATAAATATCCCTCTTCAGATTTCATTTTTTTCTTCTCCCCATAAATCTCAATCTGGGATCTTGATATATGTATGAAAAATTAATTAATGATCCTATATTGACTTTGTTTTCATCTTATTCAATTTAATTTTTGATCAAATTCATTTTCTAAAAAAACATCACATTAACCACCAAACTAAATATGATATAAAAATTTCCACGTTGGAAATTGAGATTTTTTATCCTCCCATGACCAAAATAATTATTTTTTTTAATTTTTATACTATATTTTTTTTCATGATAATTGAATAGAAATATAAAATGAAAAAAATGTGGCCTCTCCAAAAATAAAAAAGATATCCTAGAAAAATACCCAGGATGAAGTATATCCTGGTACACCATGGAAAGTCTCTCCCTAACACTTATTCATTTAAATGTGATGAAAAACATTTAGCTAAATATTAGTTTATGTAAAATAGTATTGTTACTTGGAAAATTTCTTAAAAATGTAATTCATGGTTTCTATTAAATTAAATAGAGTTATTAAAAAGAGTATTCATGGATAAATTGGAAAAAACAAATTCCTCAATCGTATAAAAATGGATTCTTTTTTATCAAACAATTGATAAGATTCAATGAAAGTTAATGAAGAAAGAATTAATGAGTTTCTTCATGAAGTATAGTATAAAAGGAAAGCTAAAAATTGGATTGATATAATGTCTCATAAATTAGATATAATCTTGAGACAACTAGTCATGGTAATGCATTCAAATAATTAATTAAATTACATAAAATATCTCAAATCATGGTATTTACATGTCTAAAAAAATTCATTCACAAGAAGGAATAAGAACACCAATACCATGATTTTAAAAATACCAAACCATAAGATAATCCATAATAATTAGTTACCCCATTTTATCATTTAAATTTATTTATAACTAAATTTTAATTCATGGTGTTTTGATTATCCTTGGTAGTTATTTTATCCTAGTTCACTTGACTGATGATAGAATAAAATATGGGCATGAAATTTTTTATGATACATATAAAATAATTAAATGGTGAGAATATAGTCAAAATTTGTATAATTGTAACATTTACTCCCCTTTAACATGATTTTATGAATTTATATGCACATGTTCTTCATATACTATATACAAAATGTGTATAGAAATCATGGAATTTATTTTTATGGTGTAACAACATGATCCTAGTTTATAATGTGTAATGGTCCAGAATATCCTATTCATTCGGCCTACTACTTCATGTATGTTCATGTGACAAACCTAAAATATATATATATATATGTTAAAGTATATTAAATTTTAATTACACTAAAAAATTAAGGGGAGTTGATATTTATAATTAATATAAATATAGAGTTTATGAAAAAATAGGAATTCCAAGAAATTGATAAATGTTAGGTTGCATCCCAAATGCTACACATTTTAAAGGATATTTATGTTTACCATTATTGGAATATAAATTTATATTTTTGTATAATGGTAACCATGTAGTTTTCATCCAATCATGATGTTGAAATCCTCACATATATTTATCATCTTATCCTCATTGAAATTGGAATTCAAATTATTGGTGCTCACCTGAGTCACAATATTATGAATACTAACAGTAGGATCAATGAATCATTCCAAACATGGTGAAATTATTATTCTTAAATTATTGTCTTCTTGGGTTTATTTTATTCAATGATCACCTTGGGTTCCACAACTAGCTCTTCAACATTTTCTATTATTGTTTCTTCTTTTTTTCCCTTACACTATCATTTCAGGTTGAATCAAGGTATTTTTCCTTTTCAATGATTTGTGGTCCCCATTTTGTGATAAATGTTTATAGAATTCCATATTCCATGATTGATTCTTTTTAGTTCATTCGTTTTTCCTTTATCTTGTAGATTCCATCATAATTTTTCCTTTTCCCACTCATGTTCAGTAGCACGGCCTCCTTCCCTCTATGAACATGCAATGTCGAGGGCATCATGATTATAATTAATATTAGCTCTAGAAGTGGTAATTATATTGTATTCATTATCCATGATTCAATTTTTTTATGACCATAACAAAATTCTAGCTCCATGTAATGGTGTGTTGTGCATTTAATTCTTGGGTACATTTGCAGGTTCACATTTGATTGATTGTTAATTATTCAATTTTCATTGAGTTTATGAACCTTATCCTCTAGAAGGAAGGAAAAACTATCTAAGGTTTTCATCACACACTAAAACATGAAAATCACATCCTAAAATATCTAGTGTAGTATGAATTAAAAAATATGACTAATTTAGGAAACAAAAAATTTGAGAATGGAATTTATTTAAATTATTCAGCATCAAAAATCTATGATCCTACCAGCAGACAAAATTTCCAAATATTGGATAGCCCTAAATGATTCATAAATTCTAAAGCATTATTGAATTTATAAATTTATAAAAAGAACCCAAAAAATGTTAATCTATAGGGTAGTATAGGATATTGATGTCTGAGATCGAACCCCTAGAGATAATGGTCGAGAAAATATTAATTCCATAACAAAGTCCTAAAGTAATTTTTATTTAAAAAAAATTTATATAATCTTAAATGTGTGAGAATGGTTAATAAAATTTGAGAAAATACATAATTATAGTTTTAGGCAGCAATGAATCCATTTTCATGGTATAAGAAGGTATGAAATTATAAATTAACAATCATGTTTTTATTAAAATATGGTTATAGATATTCCAATTTTCATGGAAAATTATCTCTATCATAACCTCTCATTTTTTCATGGTCATGAAATTTAAATTTCAATGAATTTGTTTGCATAAAACATATTTAATCATAGGTAAACAACTAGCATAATAGACATGGATTATTTCTAAACCTATGATATCAAATGAAAAAATGTATTCAATTAACTCTAGAAATGGTCTATTGTATTGAATGAATGAAATTAAACCCACTTCCTAACCCAATATAAAATTTTCATTAAAAAATAATCTAGGAAGAGAAAAAAATTAAATCGAAACATGAATTGAAGTCAAAAATAAAATACCTTATAAAATATATAATCGTTCATGAAAAATTCCCTGAAATAATGGCATAACCCCCTCAGGCCATCCATGATAGGGTTAGAGAGAATTTTAAAAAAAACCTATTGATTCTCTATAATAGTAGGGTTCTGTAATTGATGTTTTCATTCCCCCTTTCTTTGATCCCCTAAAAGTGGAGGCCAAAGGTTTGAATATATAGGGTTTCACGTCATCCCCTCAATAAAACACATTAATTTATATATCATCTAATGTGCTCATGACATGTAAATAATTCATGTCCTATAATGTGAGGTACTATTTTCTCCATACAAGTATCCCGATTCACCCATGTCATGTGTTATTTACACATCTTTTACTCCTCAAATGTTCACTGCAATAAAAGTTGTTATATACTTTGGTATATCTCTTCCAAAATAAATTTTCCAAAAAAACCCACATCATGTAATGTTTAAATGACATGACATTTTCTCTATTCATATTATTTAACTCTATATTCATATGGTGTTTCCATTTGGTATCAATATTCTAGTGTCACTACACATTTTCTGATTTATTCACTTCTTTATATTTATTTTCAAAATATATGTTTGATCCTTCAAAAAAATTAAACAATGAAAACAATATACAAATTTTCCATAATAATAAATTAAAAATAAAAAGAATATATTAAATCAACACAAAATACTTTCATAAAATATAGTTATAAGCCTAATTTTCATGAATAATCCTTTTTCAAAACATGTTTCAATTGAAAAACATGGGTTCTCAAGTTTCTATAAAAATTTACAAGTGTTCACCTCATTTAACTTATAAAAGTACACCCAATATCCTCTATTTAACACAAATTCAATAACTTATGTTTCAACCAATCCCTACACAATGTACTTGCTAATTTAAACCCCTTAATAAAATATGAATTAGTTTGGGATGAACTCCATCTTATAAGGACTTTTGTTAAAACCAAATAAGGTTACTCGAAGAGGAGGTAATGATATCCAATGAGTGTATTTATTTATACTCATTCCCCACCTCCGTCAATTCATGTTAAATAATGACGATACAAAACCCATAGAATCATCCATTTAATGATATGTTTTTTAATCTCATGAACTCCATCCATCCTCACTTCCATAAAATAGGTTACAAAACCATCATTTGGGTGTACGTCGAACTACAACAGCATGATGTGATTTCATTCATTTTTCGATAACCACCTTTCACAATTGGTTATGAAGTTGTATCAAAAGTATATATATGATATTTACATTATAAGTATATTTATTAAAAAATTATATATTATATAACCATTTTACAATCCATTCTGTAGGAAATATAATAACATCCTTCAAGAGTACATCAGATTACCGTATCCTGATTCGATGTGATTTCTAATTCAATAATGATTTAAATGAAATGTATAAGGATAATTTAAATGAATATATTTGATATAAATTAGATAATAATTATATTAAGGACATATTTATCATTAATAAAGGATAATATATCATTTTTATGACGTTTTCAATCACATAAAAAGGATAACATCATTCATGTTCGTGTAGAGTGAAAACTTCATAGAGCGATGTGACACACTTTCCATAACCACACAACAAGGTTTATATATCGGTGTATATAATGAAATTAAGTAACGTCCCGAATCTATATTACACTAAAAGGTTCCATGTACTGTGTTGGTCACATGACCTCAAGCACATTTCCCTAAACACTAGAGGCTTTCTATTTGTAGATATGGACTAAATGTGAATGTGGAGAAACTATTACCTCATCGGTAGAGTGTAACACAGTGGAAATAATAATAATATAATAGAGAAATTAGTAATACCATGGAATATGATTAAATAAGGGATGATAGAAAATATAAATATCCAGATGTCATACCATACAAAGAATGATGCTGCATGTCACATGTTCAAGGAAAACATCCAAAATAGGTCACATTATAGTAATACATAATATGTGTACCAAGTTTACAAAACAAACAGGAGAATATTAGAAGCATCGCAAGTCATAGCGTGCTCCCCTTCTCTCATACTCTTAAGCATTATTTTAAGTACCTGTAGAACAGATCATCCCCTTATCAACAAAAAAACATTATAATCTGTTTAGGCCGAAAAAAATGACCCAAACAGGGTGTCATACTAAAATAAACTAGGAAACCACAAAAAATATATGTGGATATATCAATGAATATATATAACAGGTAGTGTAAAATAGTGAAATTTGTAAACTATGAGGTACTCAAAGTAAACCGTCCAATAAAAAAAGGTTTTCATTTTCATTAATTTCATGTTCATTAAAAAATCAATTACATTGAATTATATATGTTTTGGCATCTGTCATAAGCCTGGAAGCTCTTCTGTAAATGTAATCACAATAGATACATTAAAAGGATATCTAAATAAGAAATGTGAAGAACAAATCCATGCTTTTACTTTTTCTTTTCAAACATGTAGTAAGTCATTCCATTTAAATATTCAATTTATAATTTGAGTTTTCCCTTGACATTCCTATGTTTGAATTCAAGTATTACTCCTGGTGTAAAACCACATACATACAACAAGACCATATGTAACATCCTCCCAAGAACTCGAACTCACACTAGGTTTTGGGGAGAGTATATGTTAACTGGGCTGTCCTTGGATCATATAAATAAGACCCAAGTATCTTCCAAGACATATAAATAATGCCAATTGAACCTGTCCACGGTATTCCTCATTCCATGACTCATTGTTCCTTTAATAAAAGTCTCGATGAGTCCGACCACTACATTTTTTACTCTCTCACAACATACCACATATCCTCCCTTTTTCCATCCATGGAATCTCTCAATGGATCCATGGGTGACTCGAGGTACAAGGTACAATAGTCACATGAACCGATCCATGTAATTCAAATCTAAAACCATGTATCACCCAATTATATTTTAATTTAGAAATTTAATATTCAGTTTTAATATTTCATTAGGCATGCAATGGTAAAAACCAAAAGCATCCAATATAGTCTGAAGCAAGGACCAACCGCATAAGGCTGGTCCATTAAACTACATGCATGGGAAAATTATATAATAAGAAACACAAGTAAATTAAACTATGACATGGTTCAACATTAATCAACTCATGTTGATACATTTCACATAAAAATAAACCAATGGAAACTATACTATTACAAGGCTTTAACAGTAATACTCACATGGGCATATGATCACAATTGGATAAAAAAATTCCAAGCATGCTTAAAAAAGCATTAGAATATCATGGGGGAAAGGGTAAAATCACTAATATGAAACCCTTAATCATTTCAATTACAAATTAACACAATTGAAATTACATATAATTATTAAATCCATTTCAAAATATGATAAGGGAAATAAAGGTATTCCTTGTAGGAAACCTAATCTAAAAATCCATATATGGTCATTGAAGGGAACAACACCCATGGGGGCCCTTAATCATGGTTAAAAACCCTAAACATGTATTCAAGAAATTAATCAATTACCTATTCATTAATAGAAAATAGAAATTGTCAATATTTATTTAAGGAGGCACCAAAAAAATGGGCTAGCGACACTATGTAACATATAATGATCTAGAAAATTAATGAAAGGCATGAGACCACCTACAACATACTCATATGGATCTCCTAGTCTAGTTGTAGTCTGTAATTCAACCGAGAACGGAGTAGATATATAAAACGATCATGACAGCTCAATGCTCGATAACTGGGTTGGGTTAAGAAATCAAGAATAATGAATTTAGAGGAATCATGAACTCTTTGAAAGGATTCCAACACACCTGACTGTGTTATAATTGGTGTTTGAATAATGAAATGGGAATAAAAATGACCCTCTGGTGCTGTTGGTTAAAAATAACAACAGTTGAGACTCTATTAATTTTTACAAATAATGAGGCCACTACTTGTTATATAAAAAAATCTAACAAGAAGGTTCATGAAGTGTTGGCACTGTACATGACTTGTACCTGTCCTATAACCAGCCTTCTGCATCGTTTTCCAGTTATTTATAGAAAACAACCCAAACTTCCCACAACCCATCCTGGTGTCTAAAGATAAATGAAATTTAAACCACATTTAACTGAAATGAATATATATACGTACCTCAAGAAATAACTAGGTTCATATAAAATTGACCCTTAAAAAAATTCCCGAATTTCTCGTCTATGGGTGGTAAAGAAATATATGTGAAAAACTCCAGCCACTTTGATAGTACATAGGACTCCGTCTCCTAGGTCCTATCCTGTGCTTTTTTGTGCTGTGATAGAAACCCTACTAATGGAATAAAATATCCATGGATAACCTTCATTCTAAATTCCATAATTCCATAATGGATTATCCTCAAATGGAGAATCTACATGTAACTTAAGCTCCTCTAGATGAAATGTGTGAGATGGGTCTAAAAATTACATCGCAATAGAAAAATTATAAAGACGTCATGAATAGGCCGATACCTCTGTGGAAACTGCAACTGATAGGAAACGGTCTTAACTCCCTCCATATTCTTGAACGACCCGGCATTTCTCAAGGAAATATTACCTTGTATCTTTATCCTCTTGTTTCCTAACCACGGTGCAACAAGAATGAAAAACAGATCCCCAACCTCAAACTCTAGAGTTATTTTGTAGTGATCAACATAATATTTCTGAGAAGACTTCATGGTATCCATCCACTTCTGAATCAACTGAACCTATTCAGTGCTCTCCTAGAAAAGATGAAGTCTTTGAAAAGCTTTCTCTCCTGTATCTAGCCAATACAGGGGTGATCAGCTTGGTCGAGCATACAAAGCCATAAATGGTGCTATCTGAATAGTAGCCTGAAATTTATTTTTATATGAGATCACAAGAAGAAGTATTTGTATCTCCCATGAACCCCTGAATTACAAGACGCATTCCCGACACATTTCCTCCAAAAGATGAATAATGTGCTCTGATTGGCCGGCTCTCTGAGGGCGGTAATCATTCTCTGAAACAACTGTGGACATCGCACCTTCTCTAGCCCATGCCAAAATGAGAAGTAAATTGTCAATACCTATATGAAATTATATAATACCAAATCCTATGTAGTCGTACAATCTCATAGATTTAAATCCTCCAAATCTCATCAATACTGAAAGTTTCCTTGATCTGTAGGAAATGTGAAAACATTGTGATCATGTCGACAAATACCCATATGACCTCATTACCATAGGGAGACATCAATAATCCTTTCAATAAATGCATCATTTCATCATTCCATTTCCACTCAGGAATGGGTATCCATTGTAAGATTATAGTTGTTTGTTGGTTCTCTTTCTTCACATGTGGATAGGTGGAGCACCTCATGAAAAAACCAGCTACATCTCTGTTCAAACCAGGACACCAATACTAATGATGTAAATCCCAATAAATCTTGGAGACACAATGATGCACTGCCCATATAGAGTCATGAAAATCTCACATCATCTTTGTTTCTGATGTTCTCGCTAGGGGGCATGTGTCCGTCTTGTTGGGGGATAGAGGCACTGTTTGTTTCCCCGCATTCCCGCTTTCCAAAGGTGGGGGAATCCATTCCGTGTTTAGGGACGTTTTATCTTTGATCGAAATGGGATGATGGGATGTCGATTCTTCCTTTCGTGGATTCCCCCATAAATATCATCACCTAATCCATGTCTCCCTTATATATTTAAGATGTTTTTCATGAAACTCTTTCTAGTTCTATATGTTCATGGACACCAGTTAATTACACTGCCTCTATCAGGACATTCCAAATGGTCTGGTCAAGGCAACATCCTTCGGTAAGGGGAGTAGTCACATTGGACTTAACTGGAGTGTCTGGACACTGGGACACTAGCGTGTTTGGATGTATTCCCCTTATTGTAGGGATTCTTGAGGGATCTGAAGCCCATGGCATCCCACATCCAATGAAAAGGATCATATTCCACAGGCATGTATCTATGGTTTTCCTCAGATTCCCATGTTTAACACAGGGTATTTCGCAGGTTTAATGTCTAGAAGAGACAGATCGGACTGATTGAAACACCAATTAGAATGGATCAGATGGGTGAAACCCCTGGAGGGAACACTAATGTTGGTGGCAACATGTTTTTCGCATCCCAGTTGTTATTTATGGTAATGGGGAATGAGGTGGCATGATCCCACTGGGATGTGATGCCTTGGGTATAAATCAGGATGGATGATGGATGGTTATGTGATGTGTGTGGAGAATGAGATGGAGTCGACTAGAGGATGACAGTGATGTTGGGTTTGAGTCTCAAAGAGACCTCATACATATCCTTGTGGCAGAGAATCAAAGTCCCCATAGTTCATCCAACAATAGATTACCATCGATTGGGGATTTCAATGTCTTACTGCTGGATTTGGTCACATCCTCTTACCACTGGACGAGATCACAAAGGCTTACCGCTGGATGGGGTTGGTCCTCATAGATGATTCCTACGTACCCTACCTAGGAGAGAGAGATCAAACCCACGTAGTTCATATGGGATGGGGGTCGGTGGACTGACATGAATGAGGGCATGGGGTCCAGATGGATGGTGGGCTTGATCCTTATGAAGGCTTCCTACGTTCCTTTCCATGGCAAGGATTGTAGACCACGTAGTTCAGGATGGGGTGGGAACCGATGTGAAGGTGGTAAGAACCAATGAGGTGTTGGGCTTGAACCGCAGGGAGGTCTCCTACGTACCATTCCTTGGCAAGGATAAAAGTCTACGTAGTTTGGATGGGAGCAACGACTTACCACTGACTGGGGGAACAATGGCTTATTGCTGATTGAGGTCCACAGTTTATCATCATGCTAGACATGGGTGAACTGATGTGAAAAAGAACCTGAGGCCCAGATTGATGGTGGGCTTTAACCTCGTGGAGGCTCCCTACGTACCTCGCCTTGTCAAGGATCAAAGTCCTCATAGTTCTTGGGGTGTTTGGTGAACCTACGTGAAGATGGTCGGGACCAATGAGGTGTTGGTATTGAACCTTAGGGAGGATTCCTACATACCTTTCCTTGGCAAGGATCAAATACAACATAGATCAGGTGGAGGCAATTTGGGGATTACACTCAGAGGCAGCGCATGTTTTTGGTGAACCAACGTGAAGGGATCCAGGACCATTGGGTTTTGGGCTTGAACCTCAGGGAGGATTCCTACACACCTTGTCTTGGAAAGGATCAAAGTCCACATAGTTGGGGATGGGTTTTGTGAACAAACGTGAAGGGGGTCGGAATGACTGGGTGTTGGGCTTGAACCTCAGGGAGGCTTCCTACGTACCTTGCCTGGGCAAGGATTAAAGACCCCATAGTTCAGGAAGGGTTTGTGGGGCTTACACTCTAGGTTTCCTGGATAGGATGTATTGGTCGTTACTTTCTCTAAGACAATGTGAGTCATGCTCGGTGTGAGAAACAAGAGACAGTAAAGACCCAACGACCACGTCGCAAAAGGTGCATCTGTGGGAAGTATACTGGGGCCACACGTAGTTGGAATCCCAAATAAGAAATAGTGGCTTATGCGTGGTTAGAATCCCAAGCGATGGAGATTGGGACATAATCCAGGAGGGAGGCCCAGGTGGTGAAAAAGCCTAGTGGGAGAGGGATTCGGCACCCAGGTAGAGAGGAGGACCAGGGGTGCTACCTCCTGCATAGAAAGCGAGGGGATAAAACCAAGGTTGTTTCCCTTTCACTGTGGACAAACGCCACTCTAATAAAGAGTATGTCATTCCATGTGAGGAATGATTTCACTCCCGTGGAGACCAGTGGGAATAGAGAATGTCCGAGATGGGGCACCCCACATTCGATTCATAGGGCAAGTTCATAGTTTAACATCATGGGATGAGGACGATAGAGCCTGGCAGTTTAACATCCTGCAGCTCGTATGAGATGGGTGCTCTCCACACCCCAAGGACATACATAACCAGCTCCTTCTACACCTTGGTGAAGAGAAGGGTGACACAACACCATGGTCAGGGGGTGTCATGAGATGATCCCACTGGGGGTCCATCTTAGTGTGGCTATGCGAAGAAGAAATAGGCGTTAGTGTTCCTATAAAATGAATCATAAGGTGAAGCAACCCAATGTGAAACACTCGCCAAGGGAAATTAAAGTAACTTTGTACAATTCTAGAAGGTCGTACGAGAAAATGGTGGGTGACGTAGTTGTTTTGTACATGGGAGGCACCCAGAAATGTTGTTCATAAGAGAGACATCGAACACATGCACACAAGGAGGGAGGCTTGCACACAAAAGGAACAGTTGTGCAGAAAATGCTGAGCCGACACACAATTGAGGTACTTTCGTGGAAGAGAACGGGTCGGCGAGGAATTGTGGTACTTGCGTGAAGAAGACCAGGTTGGCATGAAATTAACCTTCTTGCGTGGAAAAGGATGGGTCAGAGCATAAATTGAGGCGCTTGTACTCAAAACCCGGGTCAGCACACAATTGGACAGTCTAGGCATATAAAGGGAATTCTTGGTTTTGCATGCAAATAGAGGAGATTGAATGCAAGGCTTAAGGGTTTCACACAATTTGAAGATCTTGCGTGCAATTGGAAGAGCTTGTGTGCAATTAGAAAGAATTATGTACAATTGGAAGGGATTGCGCACAAAGGAAAAAACTCAAAAGGGATTTTGGTGAGTGTTAAGCCTGAGTGGTCTCACGCGAAGGCAGACCCCAGGATAACCTATCATGAAAATTCCCGCACCTTAAATCCATCTCTTGCATACAAGAGAGGAGGATTTCGCATAGAGTAGATGGTTCAGATTCTTCAGTTGTCAGAAGTTAAAGTGGCACCCTTCTATTTATAGCTACTAGGGGTCACCAGATCTATGAAAAAATAGGTTTGCATTTAATATGGTGTGCTAGTGTAGGTAGCGTAAATGATCATCCACACAAGGGAGGCACACACAACTTTCTACACCGGCGGTCGGCGACACAAAAGTTCTCGCACTTTCATGGATGTTTGTGTGAGGTGCGAAATATTGAGTTTGGCGTATAATGTTTATGTGATACGCAGAAGTGTGAGTGCGGCGCGGAAGTGTGCACACAGGTGCGAAAGTTTGCACGCGGATGTGGAAAACATCCTCCAATCCTACGATTTTGTGCACGAGAAAGATTTTTTTCGCACAACCCTTCCGAGTCCCACAAAATGGATTACCGGTTCAAAATATGTCTTCTCTTTGTCGTTCCAAAAACTCCTTCAGCCCTTGATCATTTTTCTGAGTCTACAAATTCCCTCTCTTGGAATTGGATCGGTGAGGGGGAGAAAAGGTCAGATTTGGGGGAAATGCTGAGAAACATAACTTCATGGATTCTGTGCGCGAAAAACCCACAGATGGGTGAAAAACCAGGAAGTGGTGCGAAAACCTATTTCGCACATGAAAAAAATATACAGATGTGCGCAAAGCTGGAAAGGGACATGTAAATCTCTTCCACGTGTGCGAAAACCCTAAAGATGCACAAAAATACAGTGTGTGGCACATAAATATCTTTTCTCGCGCATGAAATCATGCTTCGTGACTATAAAAACCCTCTCTGGTCCCTCTATCCATATGGATTTTTCATGCGTGATAAGTCAAGAGCTCTCACACACGAAAAATATCCCCTGTCTTGCGCGGAAAACCTCTTCGGTTCCACGTAATTCCTCAAGTCCTGCCATCATTTTACACGCAAACCCGGGGGTTTTCTGGAAAACTCATGATTTTTCATACCGCCTATTAGTTTTTCTCACCCATTCCTATTTTTTGTGCCCACTCCTAGGTTTTCCCGCCTACTCTGTGAGACCTCACCAGAAGAATATGGCTGCTAATCGGGCTGACACTGAGGGAGAAGCTGTATTCGCCATTCGAAAGGCTGAGTTTGTTGCCAACCCTGAGGTTTATGGTGCCCAAAAGATCGTATACAACAACCATACTCTCTTCAACATGTTGACCCTAGCCCAGAAAGAGTCTGCACTATCCAACAATCTGCCAATATGGGACTTAGGTATTTTAGAGGAGGTACCCATGCCCTGATTTGAAGTCAACATACCATGGTCATGGGTCACCCATGAGGATGACCTACCTCGATATAATATCACAAACAATTTATATCCTTCCAATGAAACTAGGTATATGAATATTTACATCATGAATCCCAAGGCCAGGACTATTTTGGGAAGTGACCCAGTCGTAGGGGATTATCCAACACTTTACACAAGTAATTTCTGACAGAGTGTCACTGACAAAACTAAAGGCGGGTTGTATGATTGGGATCTACAGTCTGGAGGAAATTTCACCAGTAAATAGTCTTGGGTGTATTGGGTATGCCAGACGTGTGACCAATTTGGGGCCAAACTGTGGCATATTGGGTTGTTCGAGGCGGTGTGGACGTCGGAGTTCCATTTCTACCATCAGCATGAACGTGTGACTGGTTATTTACCCGATGGTCCTTTATATCAATACCTTCCATCTTAACCATTTTGAAGTTTCTATTATACTATGTTACTTTCATTTCATCATAGGTATCCCTTTGTATGGGCACCAGTATGATTAATTCCTTCCAACAAAGAACATTTGGGAGGACAGATCCCAAACATCCATTCTAACATGGAATCTATTGGAGTTGGCTAAGGAGAGGCTTGGGTAAAAATATTTTTGATGGAAATAACCTAGAACAAATGTTTTTGCTTGTTTCTGCAATGGTATCTGGAATTCAAGATACCAGGTTTAATAAGGTGGTGTCTGACTGCAGTATAGAGAAGCAAAAGAGGATTGTACTTGATGATCATTGAGGTGGGGGGATATCAATCATGGGGCTTTATTATAAATGAGTGTTGGGACCCAAAAGTCCAGTACACAAGATTTACTACAACCTTCTTGAGTGGGTGGATCCTACCAGTGAGGGACAAAAGGATGTGAGTTTGTTTAGCGACCTTGGGGATGGCAAGCGCAACAGCCGCTAATTAGAGGTTCAATCTGGGAGTCACCATTTTGGCACACGTGTACGCCATTCTGGGGTGAATTTCAAGAGGGAGTCACCGAGGAGGATCTGCGGTCCCTTCCAGATCATTCATGTCTAGGTCACGGCTCATTGCGGTGGGTATACCTTTCCGAACACCATTCATCCTCCGGACAAAAACTTACGACCTTCCATGCTGAATATTGTCGGGGTCATTCCATTGATTCTCAATGATGAGGGAGTAAGGATCATAATAAACAATCACGCCAACTTCATTTTTAGACCATTACCCTCCCTGAAAGGTCAGATGATAGACAACGAGCAATGCTCTCTATAGAAAATGGAATACTTCCAAGGCATCAAAGGTGGGGTACTTGTGGCCCAGATTGATGGGAGGATCCTTTGTGACCCTACGTACCATCATGAGTCTCTAGGCAGTATTGATGCCTATAAAGGATGACAAATAATGTGTATACATATGTCTGGGAGGAGATCCATCCATGTGTTCTTCACCAAATGTGGCTGACATTCACATCCCACAGCTCTGACGACGTCATTACCTTTCCCCCCACCGGAGTTGATGCTGGCCTCTCGATATAATATGTCGAAAATTGGGTCGTAGCATACCTTGAAAGAATTTTGTGTAAGTGAGTTCGGAATCTCAAGGAATCCACTGTAGAACCTGGGTGGCGAGAGAGAAAACAGGGCGCTGTTGGGGAGGAAAGGCTGGAAGCAAGTCAGGCAACTGGGCCCGCACAGGTCGGGACTACAGTAGTGGGAATTT
This sequence comes from Viscum album, assembly GCA_963277665.1. Classification (NCBI taxonomy): domain Eukaryota; kingdom Viridiplantae; phylum Streptophyta; class Magnoliopsida; order Santalales; family Viscaceae; genus Viscum; species Viscum album. Next base: position 1,733,510,172 of record OY728119.1, on the reverse strand, counting down.
CTTATGGCATGGTCATGCCTTCGTCACCTAGAGGGAGAGGGGCTCATGGAGTTGTAAGGGAAATTCATGGGAAGAAAATAAGATATCTTCTTCAAACTTCCGATGGATCAATCTTCACAATTCTATGGTCTGCTTGGTTGAACCTACGCATTCGATGGACATCGAATCCCTGTAGCAAAAGACAATACGAGACAAAATCCATCTGTCATAGGTCAGGCTCATCCAGGTTGATGACAGGGTAAACATCCATCGTCGGCAGGTGTACCTGACAGCCATGGATTCATATGCATGCCAGCAAGTTCGGTGTGAGGAACCTCCCATCCTAGTGAAGGTAATGCTTAGCCAAAAGCATGATCCAGACAAGATGCCACCCGAGGATGATGACAGTGGCGAGGACCCAGAGGGTAGTGGGACAGAAGAGGAGGAGGTAGAAGGAGAAGGTGAAGGAGAAGAGAAAGGAGGGGGTGAAGGAGAAGAGGTTCTCAAAGGTGGAGGGTCTCAAGGGACGTCCCACCATGGGGGCCTTCAGGAGAGTGGTGAGATCATTAGATCTAATGTAGAAATAACTGATCTACTTTCGGTATGTCTCAGCCATTATCTATCCTTCCCCCCTTCATTTTTTTCATTTTAACCCACAATCAGATCTCATTATTCTGCTCAGGTGCATATTGGCATCGTCCAAGAGGCTCATTATGATAGGGGTAGGATGTGCCATTAGTATAAGGTGGCGAGCTGATGCCCATTATTGAGATAAAAAGTGTTGAGGGATCCCCCACAATGACAGATTCTGCGGCAATGGGAATGCCAGAGGCTGATGCACATAGTTCTTGTATGTTTTTTATCACTTAGTTGCTTGCATGGGATATTAGAGAACCTAGATAATCAGGGTTTTCATTGTGTGCGCAGTAATAATGGCATTGGAGGATTGGCAGGATGCTGAATCCAGACCATCCGTGAGTGATTCGATGGAAAATGTGTTGGCCCATTCAGGGCACATTTCCAAAACCAAGCCATCACGAGGACTTAGTGAACAAATAGTTGTGGATATCAGTGGTATTAACATTGGGGAAGAGACTGTAGTTTGCGAAGGAACTGTCGAGATTGAGGAAAGAGAGGAAGGTCTCTCTGACATTGAAGAGCCAAACCCCTTGGGAGGAATACCTGAAAAATACCCTACTACTGGTCTCTTGGCAGCTTTCCCAGACTATCAGCCAGTAGATCCTGAGGAGATAGATGATTTTGACTCAGAGGCAGCTGATAAGATTGATATGATGCGGCGTAATGGGTGGAATGTATTAGACACTTTATCGGTTAGCCTTATAAAGAATGGATAAATGGATGGGACCACTCCACACCTGGCTTGGATTTCTCTCAGTTGGAGGGGTGGATGTTCACCATCTTCATTCGAAAGTCTATGACTACATGGCCAAGAAGCAGCATGAGAGAAGCCAACGCTCTGATGTTTGGTGATGTTAGAAAGTGTCAGGGAGTACCCAAGTGTTTTTGAAGGCATAATAAGAGGTCAAACGCCATGAAGGACAGATGAATGAAACGGAGGTATTCTGTGACAACTGTTCCGAGATTGTGGAGAAATTGGGGGCTCAACAGGCGGATTCCCAAGAGCAGATAGTGGAAGTGGGTCACCAAATTACTAAACATCAAACATAATAGGTGCAAGAACATGAATGGGGAATTCCATTGAGCTCTATGAATGTTGATGACAAGAGAGCTCTCAGGGGGAAGGAAGCAATCATGGAGGCCACAAGACAAAAGGTAGTTTCACTGGAAAGAGCTATCAAAGATGATAATCCTTAAGGACCCTTTTTTGGTCGATCTCATAAACTAATTTCTTCTTACTACCTCTTATTATGAACTTCATGTATGGATAGATGTATGGATAGATTTATTTACTTGTTCATTTGGATTAATTCATTCCACTACAATCGTGAAATAAATATCTTTCCATTCATAAGAATATGTGGGTCGTACCTGGTGTGAGAAATAAGGGATGCTCATACTTATTACTTCGTTTGAATGTAGGAGAGCCAACTAAGCTTTGGGAACCCATGGTTTGACCTACCAATTAGGATTCCCAGGAAGATAAGGTAGAGGCCCGATTTGGGGATGAGGACATCAGAACAATCGACGTGCCATCTTCACAATGTGATCTAGTGCACTAGCGAGGTAATGGTAGGGGTGTTTAAAATCAACCCAAACATAAGGGAGTGGAAAGTGTGAATCACAATACCCCAGATTCATAACACTGTGGGGGTGTCATGACAATAGAGGATAACTTTTGACCATGTTCGAAACATAGTATCTATAGTGTATTAGCCTGAAATGGGGATGACAACTGAAGGTCGAACACTGACCATGTTCGAGACACATGGCTTGAGATAGAATGACATCCATTGGTCTTTTATAATGTTGACCCTAGATAGTAGGTGATCCATAATCCAAGAATCCATACTGTTAGGGGGTACCCTTAGACGTGAAAGAGGGTGAGTGTCCGAATAAAGGCCACACAAAGCGTGGAAGGTGGATTGGTGGTTTTCTCCGATGGAATCCAACACTCTTGGCATTACGCCACCTTGGTGGGAACACATTAGTTGGGTGCCCCAGTCTGATTATGGATTATTTATTCTTTAAAAAGGACCTCTCTGGAAAAGAAACTGTCACCTCCCAACATTATCATAGGTCATCCAGAACTTGTTTAAGGTATAACTGCGGTTATACTATTTCTTGAAAGAGTTTGGGCCAAGGGGCTGAAAAAGAGGAGGAAACAGGATTTCGGATTCTTGGGGATGGTCCTGGAGGCAAGGTACCTAGGTGTTCCAACATATCCCAAAAATATGGGAATAAATACACACGTAGTTCTGAGGTTGGCATGGAAAGATACCGGTGCTAGAGATAAGGTTGTGCGGGTCTGGCCCTTGCACCAAGAGGGGCGTCATTTGATATATATTTTTTGTCCTTTATGATGAATGGATGTGTTTTATTAGTGAAGCGGTGGGCCTAGAATGGAAGGTCTAGGTACCGCCATAGGAATCAAGCCATTTTTAGGAATTGAAAAATTGTATAGTGTGTAACTGATACCAAATATGACATCCCCTTCGGTAAGGACATCACAATGCAGTGTCATTTTCCATCGTGCAGCTAGGACGATAATGCCACAGTTTAGGGTCATGTGATGAGACCGACCATGCATTTTTAGTGTCATGCTAGATATACACAATAGTTTAAAGTCATGTGGTACTAAGAATCATTGTTTAATGTCATCGGGGTTAGACGTATAAAAAATAGGTGATGATCCAAAGGGGATGCACACTGCGTGATAAAGCATACTCGGTATGAATGAGGACAAGGTCCACACAATACAGTGCATAATTCTGAGGAGGAAACCTCTAGCCGAGGGGCCATGAAATATTAGAGGATAAGGGGAAGGGGAAACTAGATCCCAATTGAGATGGACCTGAAGACAAGATGTCTAGGTGTTCCTACATATCGCATGAGAATGGGAATCAAGACACACATAGTTCTTGAAGGTTTCTTTTAACTTCATGTGGGACAACATACAGTTTAATGTCATGTGGGACAGGAAGTAGGGGGGATAACTCTAGAAAGGGGAGTACGTGGTGTGGATAATGAAAACATTACGTGAATGAGGACATAATCTCATACCATGCCATGCAATCCTGTAAAAGTTAATGCTCCGAAGGCCGAACAGAAGGGATAAATTAGTGGAACTTGAGATGGACCCAAAGATGAGATTTCTAGGTGTTCCTACATATCCCATTAGAATGCGAATCAAGCCGTACGTAGTTCTAAAAGTGATCATAGATTATGGTTTTAAAGCTTGGATCATAGAGGGTTAAAATCCTTCCATGTAAGTGCATACCTCCACACGATCCCTAAGCCAGCGTGAGTCAATATCGGTATGGGAAAAAAGGGTGGAAGTGGGTTTTTGCAATACCAGGAACGCATGCCAAATTGAAGTCGGTGTGGAGCCTTTAATGATTCCCTTACCATAGCTTTTGTCCTCCTAATGTGTAAATGGGAACTGAGGGATAATGCTAGGAGTGTCAAAATTCCATGTGGACATTATGGGGTGGAAAATAATGTGAACCATGTAACCAACTTTCAATACTTAAAGGGGATGCCATGATGGTGGATGATACATATTGACCGTGTTCGAAACACCGCATCCATATTCCATTAGGTTGAAATGGGGACAAACAAATGAGTTTAGACCACTAATCATATTCAGAATGCGGTACATGTATCAATTTGTTGTCTGAAACCCTCGTGGACGTTTGCCCATAATGGTAGGAGAGACCATAGGCCTAGAATCCATGCCATTTGGGGTTCCCTCTAGGTGTGAAAGATTATGGAAGCCCAAATGAAGGGTAACACAAAGCCTGGAAGGTGGGTGGGAACATGTCAATGTAAAATCATACACTCTAGATGCTGAATCAGAGTACTCTTGGGTACTTTGGTGAATCACCGAAGAGGGTCGAGGGGCTGAACATGAGAGTGGATGATTTGAACATATGAGTATAGAACAAGAGGATAGTGGTATCTCATGATAAATATGTACATGGTGTGGTTGTTACAAACCTGGCATGAATGAATACATTATCCCATACCACACATTATACCCCTCCCCTTGGGAAAGTGCAGGACAAGGGGTGAAGGTGAAATGGATATTTCTATGAGATGGGGCTGGACTCGAAGGCTAGACATTCGGGTGGTCCTACGTATCCCATGAGGATGGGAATCAATCCACACATAGTTCTAGATGAGGGTAACATGAGGTTTACCACCGTGCATTAATTACACAAATGGGTAACGTGCCCCCAAACAAGGGAGGTGTTCGGTGGGGCGAGTAACCCGATGTGAATGGGGACATAATAACATATCACACTATAAAATATTGAGTGAAGACCTGGCTGGGGCCCGAAAAGGCCATTTTACTAGAGGCTGGGCCTCGGATGGAAAGTCTCTTCCAGTTTGCAGTTTAACGTCTTACAGTGAGGATGAAGGTAGGGGTAAGGTATCTCATCCAGGGATGTGTACGGAACGATGAGTAACCCGACGTGAATGAGGACATGATTCTATATTGTACCATAGAATCCTAAATGGGAACTTTGTCCAGGGGACTGAAAAGGCCAAGGGGCCTGAAGCTGGGCCTCATACAGAAAGTCTTGGACAGTTTGCAGTTTAATGTCATGTAGTGAGGATGAAGGTGATCTTAGTTTAGGGTCATAGATCTCAGAATGTATATGCCTAGTTTAATGTCATATGGGTGGGACAGAGAGGGAGAATCATCGCACTTATGGAAGACCACAAAGCAGCAATTAAGATTACGGAAAACTGTTGACTAGGTTCGCAACACTGTTTCCACCCTTGTGTTACAAAAGGATGGGGAAAACAATTGAGAGTCAACCACTAATCGTATTCAATACACTGGACATGTATCAATTTGTCTCTTGCAATCATCAAGGACGTTATATTGTAATGGTAGGAGATCCCTTGTGCCGAGCATCCATGCCATTCGGGGGAACTTATGAATATAGAGGGTGACGGAAACCCAAATGACTGGTCATACCGAACACAGCAGGGCATGTGCTCATGGAACAGATGATAAATGAAGGAAGGTATATCTCAAGAGGATACATGTGACATGGAGAAATAGCTTGATGCAAATGAGGACATGAGTCAGTACCACACCACACAATCCTAAATGAGAACTCGGGTTAGGGGCCCGAAGGGGTCGATGGACCTAAGGCTGGGCCAACTATAGCCATATGACCTCTTGTGCAATTACCACCTCATCACCGCTCTTAATCCCATGTGAGTAGTGCTCGGTGTGGGAAAAAATGAGTCATATTCGTCTTTCCCTATCATATAAGGGTCTGATAGATGGCATTGCCCGAAGGGAGTCGCAACTCAAAGATACATCAGGCAGTATGAACCACCACACTCAATGTTTGGGATCTACGGGTGTGGTGACAACGACAAAAGTTAACCACTGAACATGTTTGAAAAATTGTGTCCTAGTATTGTGACCTGAAATGGGAACAACAAATGAGCATCAACCGCTGACCGTATTTGCAACTTGGGTCTTATATCAATTTTTTAATCAACATCCTTAAGGGCGTTGGCCTAAAGTGGTAGTAGAGCCCTTAGGCTGATAATCCTTTCCATTCAGGGGGCCCTTCTAGATGTGAAAGATGATGGAGTCCCATTCTATGGAGTGGGTGAATCATAGTTGTGCCCATTCATTTTAACGTCAAGTAGGGCGGTGAAAGTGATCGACATCTATAGGGAGTGGGACGTATGGCAAGATCAAGATGAGTTCGACATGAATTGGGGAAAAAGAATTTATCCTACCATATGTCTTGACCTGAGGGGAGATTCTGATGTTTGGTTTGGGCCAACAGACAAAATTTTCAGGCATTCCTACATATCCCATGAGGATGGGAATCAAGCTGTACGTAGTTATTAAAGGCCATGTAGTTTAATGTCGTGTGGTGAGGATGTGGGAGGATAGAAGAATGGGGAGGGGCACATGGTTTGACCATCATAATCCTAACATGAGTGGGGAAAAATAAGCCTACACTATACCATGCAAGGACCCTTCCAGAGTACTATACCCAGGGGATATTCAAAGAGAAGAATCTGGGGTCTAGACTCAGGACCGTGTGTCTGAGGATTCCTACGTATCCCATGTGGATGGGAATAAATCCATATGTAGTTCTAAGGGTTTTGTTAAACATCATGTAGTATGACATGCAATTTAATTTCATGCATGACATTTTATAGTTTAAATTCATGTAAGACCGGGAATTTTAGGGTTGTGTGGGACCAAACAGTTTAGGTTCATGTCGGACCAGACATTTTAGGGTCATTCCAGACTAGACAGTTTAGGATCATGCCAAACTAGCTGGCCTAAGAAAAGTATTGCTTGGGGAATTTGGTATTGGTGGGAGGAGTTATATTCTCACCATCCATGGTCACTGGTGAGTATGCACCATTGGGGTAAATGTTGTGAACAATGAAAGGTCCTTACCATTTGGGCTCCTACATGGGTGGTTTCCTGCCAGGTATCATTGGTGTCCAGAGGGCCAATACCAGATCACCTTGCAGGAAAGAGTGGATGTGGAACTTCTAATTCAAGGCTTTGGCCATCTTTTTCAGGTGTCTTTCTAGGTAGTGTAGGCTACGAATCATGTTCTCATCATTTGATTTCAATTCAGAATGATGATCTTCAACTACCTTATATGGTGCCTTCTGGTCATAGACCATTGTGCATAACAAAGGAAACTGAATCTCTATGGGTAAGACAACCTCAGTTCTGTACACCAGGGAAAATGGGGTCACTAGGGTGGAATTAGGAGTCGTTGTATGGTAATCCTAGAGGGAATTGGGGAGGTTGTCTTTCAAAATCTCTTGTTTTGACCAACCATTTTCTGCAAAATGATAGAGAGGGTCTTCATGAACACCTTGATTTTCCTTTTTTCTTATGCGTGGTAGCAGGAGGTATGGTTAGAACGAATGTTGTACTTAGCGTACAATTTCTTCAACTCGGCTGCTCGAAAGTTGGTGCTATTATCGATGAGAACAACGTGAGGAACTCCAAATCGGTAGATGATATTATAACTCACAAAGTCAACAATGGAATAGGCCTTGACCTCCCTGAGTGGAACTACCTCTTCCCACGTGGAGAAGAAATTTAGAGCCCTGAGGATGAATCTGCACTGGCGAGCTGTCGCCGGTGGATATGGTCCCAGGACATCGAGTCCCCACACCACAAATGTCCAAGAGTACTTGGTGGAGTAGAGAGGCTCGGGCGACCGAAAGATAGAGTTATCATTAATTTGGAATGCATGGAATCTCTTGGTGAAATCGATCCAATCACAGATCATGGAGGGCCAAAAGTACCCCAATCTCTAGATCTGGTGAGAAAGCATTAGCCAAGTCTAGTGGGCGCCATAAGAACCAACATGAACCTTCTGTATGACCTGAGAAAACATGACTACATGGATGCAAAAGAGATGAATACCATCAAACCTATGCTTGTAGAGGATCTGATCTGACTGGGACTATCTTGGAGGGTAAACTGTAATGAGCGGCGTCGGATTTTCTCGTGCTCAGCCTGATCATCCGGAAGGTAACCGTGTTTGAGGTATTCGAAAAAGGGGGACCTCTAGTCGAGAGTCACTTCAACCACTGCATTTGGGGGTCCAGACGTGGAGGCTCTTGAGGTATGTTGGCTCACCTGTTGTCCATCTTCGCCATTAGGGGAGACAGAAGCAATGACTCTCCGATGTGCCACGTGGATAATCAGGTACTCCTGCTCGGGCTCTATAAGTGATGTAGCCAGGCCGGACAGGGCAGCAGCTCGACCATTCTAAGATTGAGGGACATGAGTAACTTACATACAATATGGTAACTATACCATTAGATGGATAGTGCACTCAAATAATGGTATGAGATCTAGATTTCTGACGACATAGTCATTGTTGATCTTCTTGATGACTAGTACAGAATCCCCATTCACATGAAAATGGGTCACATAAATCTCGAGGGCCTACCTGAGGCCAATTATAAGAGCGTGATACTCTTCCTCATTTTTGGTGCAGCCTCCTAACAACAGGAGTAAGTATGACAGAATGGATTGTGTTGGGGTAATAAAGATGATACATAGGCCTACCCTATTGAGCATGGGATCATTGAGCCTCCTGCCGGTGGGACTCTGGGAAGCACCATCAAAATGCATCTGCCTGCACAACATGGCTTGGTCTACTAACAGGATCACCTCATTGGGGAAATAGAGATCCAAGGACTGGTTAGATGGTGCCTGATGGGTAGAAAGGATGTCTTCCAATGCTTTCACCTTACTGGCTTTTTTGGGGGGAAACCTGATATCAAACTGCTAGATAATCACTACCCACCGAGTGAGATGGTTTGTCATCATCGGGCGGTTTATAATGTACGTCAGTGGGTCTACTTGAGACACCAGCTGTACCTTGTGGTGCTATATGTAATGTCGCAATTTCTGTACTGTGAATACCAACACAAGTAAGCTCTTTTTGATGGGGGAGAATCTAGTCTCCATATCGAGGACCATGCAGTTGAGGTATTAAAGGTTATTCTTTGTACCCCCATTGTTCTTCTGGGTGAGAAGGGAACCAAGATATCATTCCAGGGCAGTCACATAAAGGACCATTGGTTTTCTGTAGAGATGTGGCATTAAGACCAGATGATGGTGCAAATAATACTTGATTTCCTCGAACGCGGTCTAGCACTCTTCATCCCATTCATAGGCGGTGCCTTTCTTCATGAACCAAGAAACGGTCTTACACTTATTGGCTATATTCACAATGAATCAACATATGTAGGATAAGTGGACTTTAAAACCTCGAAGATCCTGAATATCTCTTAGGGAGGAATCTCGATGATGTCCATGATTTTCTCGAGATTGATCTCGATGCCCCTATATCTGACAACGAAGCCATGAAATTTACCAGAGGTGACCCCAAAGGCACATTTTAATGGGTTCATCTACATGTGGCGAGAACAGAGGAAGTAGAAAACTTTCTCAAGGTCTTTGAGATGGTCCTGGTGCTGAATGGATTTGAACACCAGATCATCCACGTAACATTCCACCAATGTCTAGAGGATTGTCTTAATTATGTGATTCATGGCCCACAGATAGGTGGCACCTGCATTCATTAAACCAAAGGGCTGACTTGGAAACAAAACAAACCATGGAGTACCCTGAAAGCTATAAAATCATTGTCCTCAGGGGCCATTCAGATTAGGTTATACCCAGAGTAACCATCCATGATGGAGAGGGCTTGGAACCCAGCTGTAGCATCGATCAACAATTCTGGTACAGGAATAGGAAATTCATCCTTTGGACAGTGATGGTTACGATCCTGATAGTCGATGTAGACACTGATCTGCCTGCTCTTTTTCCTGACTGGAACAATTTTGGCCAGCCATTTGGGGTAATGAACCTCCTTAACAAAATTTTCTCTGATGAGCTTATCAACTTCTTCCTATACCATGGCGTCATTAGAAGGGTTCATCTTCCTGGGAGGCTGCTTGAACCTGCGATGATTTGCAGGGAGACTGAGGCGGTGGATGGCTACCTGAGGATCTCGTCCTGTCATCTCATCATAGATCTATGTGAATACATCATGAAGTTGTTCCAGGAATTCTACGTACCACTACTATCCCTCGGGGTACATGGTGACACTAATTATTATAGTTATCGGATCTGCCTTGCTACCGAGGCTTACCTAAACCAACTCATCGACCGTGGTAGAAACACCCTCTTCAAAGGCATGGGAGTGTCCTCCAAATCATGTTCTTCTCTTTTGGAAAAGCGATCCCTAGTGGGAGGATCTTCCTTTAAGTTGATAGATCTTGAGGTGAGGCTAGTACCAGCCTGACCAGTAGAGGTCACTACATCGAGAGATTCTGGTGCTTCCAAAAACATAGCGTTGAAGGCTGTCAATATGATCCTTCCTGGTCATCAGCCCAAGGGGCCACACTTGATGATATCAAATCAATAATGGAGCGTCTACTTGAGTCGGTTAATTCCATCCCTGCGAAATAGACACGTATTATGTATTTCCGTTGCCATGGGGTGGAAATCTTGATACTTTATGGGGGTATAAGGCTCTAGTATCACCTGAGCCTGATTTGTATGGGAGTACGACGTGATCTCCCAACGTCGCTAAGACCTGAGAATATATTTCCCCCTTGTAATAGAGACAAAAAAACATTGCCACATATCGTGGGAAGTGGCTTCCAATCGATGGATTGGGAAGATGTAGGTGTCATCTAGACCATCCCAGGAGTCAGTTGAAACCGTAATGGGTTCAACCTCACTGGCCTAAATCTGCTTGTCCTGACTCTTGTAATAGTCGGCATCCAGGTAGCGGGCTTCACAAGATGCAAAAGGAGATGTGTCTCCTTGGATCACACTCACTCGACCATTGATGGAGTACTTGAGAAACGGGGGATATGTTGAGGGAACCACTGAGTGCAGGTGGATCCATGGTCTGCCCATCAATTCATTGTATGCAGTGTTTTGGGAGACAACCATAAACTCAGTACTGATTACTAGGACACCGAATTGGGTCTTCAAAAGAATCTTGCCGACCGGGGACTACTTTGTCATGTCTTACCCCTGGATTTTCAGGTCAGAGGGAGTTAAGTCATCTTCAGATAACCCCAACTTCTACATTGTCTGTGTCAGAAAAAGGTTAATCTCAGAGTTGGTGTCAACAATACAGTGGCGAACCTCCACGCCATTTAATTGGATGGTGATGTACAATGGGAGATTGTTCCCCTGTATGGGAGAACCATCATCTTCTCTAGATAATGGGATAATTTTAAGGAATTCATCATTCTTTATTGCTTCTGCATGAAAGGCCTCTACTGTTTCTACCTCCATTTCAAACTAGACGGGGCTTCTTAAAGCCTTAGCGAGGGTCTCATGCATATCTGACGATAGAAAAAGGTCCTCAAGGATGGAATGATATGATGGTATAATGAAAAGGTTCTTAATAACATCATACTTCTATTCCAGTCATGATCTTATGCATTCACGAGATCGCTCCATGACAGGCGGTACGGTGGGCCCTGCCGGCAGGGCTGGCGGCTAACTGGTGTTGGGAATTTCTCACTGCTACCTAGTAGGAGCATGTAGAGTGGCTTCTGGATGGCGGTCGGACGACTCAAACCGACCAATAGCAGGACGAGGCAGGGTTTGGAATGGTCGAGGTGGATCTCCCTGATCCAGTAGCACAAATGGTGGTGGAGGCGAGCCTGATGACACCAGATGAGGAGGTTGCACATACTGAGCTTTGCGCTATGCCTGCTGTCTAGTTTAAGTGGCAGGCGCAGCCTGGAAGGAAGTTCCAACTGATGTGCCTGGAAGAACCATATATTCATGGCTCTGCTGATGTTGACATTGGCTGGGGACATTGGGGAGATCCGCCTGGCCCTTCCCATCGTCGGGAGTTGTGTAGGGGTTTTCCAACTACACGGTTTTAACCGAAGCGTAAAATTGACTATCACTCAAAGATTCATCCTCTACTAGGATGATTCTGGGAGGAATCCCCATCTCGGGGTGCATGAAGTCGCTAAGAGTATGGGATTATGTTGTCATTGGTGGGGTGTGTTACATTACCTTGCGTCGTCGATGCTTGCTCTTCTGGGAAGAGGTCGACTGAGACGATGATGGAGAACTGGTGGTCACAGCTCTTGAAGGCTCTGGCCGATTCAGGGGTGTTCAGATGATACCATAGGCACTGGTGATTGTTTTGCAAGACATCTTGCAATCATACTTCTCGGACCCATAGTTAGACACCTACTGCCACCCACCTTCATCGTCGTTGTTGCTATCTAGCCTTACAAAAACACACGCCACTTATGCCAGGGCCGGGCCCTACCAGACTATGTTGTAATCGACCAGGTCTTAAAGCCAATATTTGAACACATATCACTACTTGAGGGTGTTCCTAAGGATCCGGTGATAGTTCAGTAGTTGGGGAGATCAGTGAGGTTCTCCTATTATATTCTTCTACACTCAAGCAAATGCACAATCCCTTATTCCAAGAAGCATCAGAAATAGCCAGGGACCTGATTCCTGTTAAACTAGTAGGCCTAGTTTCCTATATCCATAAATGCGCCCCTTGGAGCTAGACCCTGATGGGGGGATTAAGGAGCTTGTCAAGGATGTGGGGCCTGATTGTCCTGCTTGGGCAGTGGCGGCGCATTGCGCGGGGGCACCTGCTGATTCTTAGGGGGCCGCTGCTGGGCTAGGGGTTGTGCCTGTGGGGGTGAGCCTCTACGAGTATGCGGAGGTGGCTCCGCTTTTAACAATTCCAGCTCTCTCGGGGGCTCTATTTGGGCCACTACAGTGTGATCTATTCTGAAATCCCTCCTCGTGGGAATTGCAGGAGGCAATGGACATTCTTGTCCGGCCTGTTGCAAAGCTTCTTCCAGGAACTGGGCCTTATCAGAGAAGTCTCAGAATCCTCCATGGACATTCTGGGTGACTAGAGAATGAACTGGTTCCATCTTAACATTTTCCACACACATCGTCAGTAATTTCTCCTTGGCCAGTGGCATGTCAAGGGAGTAGGTGAGACCTTTCCACTGGGTGGAAAAGTCAGTGACACACTCATCAGGCCTATGCTTGCACTTGAACAGGTTCGTAATACACATTTTCTATGTCATGGAGATGAACTGGTAATGGAATTTCCTACAATGGTCCTCCCAGCTGGTTACTAATCCGATGGAGAGCCGAATGTACCGGACTAATGCAGGCCCCTCCAATTTCTGCACAAATCATCGGAGATTGGCAGTCTCCTATGATGATGGAGTCCCTAACATGGGCCCACACATTGAGGTGAAGTGGTATAGATGCAATGGTGAGTCCCGTGTCCCATTTATGGAAAAAAATTGTGATTCTCAAAACCCATAGGTGCCATAATATCATTCACCCATGCTGGATATGGCTTGTAATTAGGTGGGATTTCCACCTGTCGCTTTTACAATGCATCAAGGCAAGCAATGAGGGACGTCATTGGATCATCTAGGCCGGGGTCCCTATCTTGACAGGGATCCCTAACCACAAATGTGTTGGTAGGTTCTTCAACAATGTAACCAGGACCAGCAGCTTGGGGAGAAGCTGGTGGCACGACCCTCAGGGCAGTTGGGGGAACACGAGCAGGGTCCCTTGGATTGTCACACTATTCCAGAGGGTTTGTCAAGACCTACCACACCCTCTTTCCATAAGTTCTGGATTCAACCCTATATGCAGGGGAAATATGGTCAGGGTCACCTAGATGCAGCACATTGAGAGGAATTTTTTCCTGCCCCTGATGCCCTGGCCTAGGATTACCGTAGTCTGGTCGTCACACTGTAGCCTGTTCATCCAGGAGATCATTGACTAACTTCTTCTATTCGGAAATTTGATGACGAAATGTGGCTTTTTTGGGGTCTTCCTCCGTCTTCTGCACTGAGCCGGATGGTTTTGAGGGTTTGGCAGCTTTGAGATGCTCTTTACCATTACCGTGATTTTGGCTAAGGACCAATGCCTCAGGGGGAATATGGAGACCCAGAAGGCTCCTCTATTGATGAGTAACCCTCCTCGAGGGGTATAGTAGCTGTTTCACACCTTTAGGAGGACGGTCCCCATCCCAGAGCTCTAGCTTGTTTTCCTATTCCGATACGATGGCCATGTTGACTACGACTCTACCTAGGGAAGTGTCCTCAATGTTTCCTCACGAGTCTGGTGGTTGTCGAATAGGACTGAATAGGTGGGGAAAAAACTGCCCCCAGCCACAAATTTTCTCGTGTGGGGAAGCCTCCTGGAAAATATTGCGTAGTGCCTTAAATATTTGAACGCATTGTATTTGGAGGGCCCTATGTTGACCAGGTGACTTCATGTGGTTCTATTTTTGCATCGTTTTGCCACATCATTAATTTAATATTTATCAATTTAATTAATTATTTTATCACTTTTTAATAAATAATGGAATTTTAGAATTTTTATTACTACATCTCTTAATTAATTATTTTTTATAAATAAATTTGTGTTTTTAGTCTTTTAAATAGTTAGTTAGTCATTCTAATTATTTTAATTATATTAAATTACTTTTTATCTTAAAATAATAATTTGGATTCTATTTAATAATTTTAAACGTTAATTTTTATTTAATTATTCATTTTTAATTTCATTAATCTAATTATGTTTTTAATTTAAAACCTTACCCTTAAATTTATATTTTTTAAATAAATAAAGCTTATTTATTAACAGGTTCAAATATTCTACTATGTTAGGAAATTGTGTTAATGATTAATTAATTAATGTGTTTTAAATTTTAAGATTCATTTTTTCATTTAATTATTTGACGTTCTTGTTTAATTTCATTAGTTAATTTTAAATATTTTATTTTCATGTTTTCGGTTAATTTTTTATAGGTTTACTGTTTTTATTTATTCATATATTTAATTAATATTAACATTTATTTTCATAGTTAATACCATAGTGGTATTTATATGTTTGTTAAATAATTTAGTTAGTTTTTAGTTACAGTTAATTATTTAATGTTAAAAAATTTAGTTAATCTATATTTTTTGTTAATTAATTAATGTTTAATCATTTTATTATATGCATTAAAATAATTTTAATAGTTAACATCTCATTTTTTTCTATCGGTGAGTCATCAAAAAGACGCGGTGACACACTGATCTTTTTTCACACCAAAGTTTTTCATAAGAATTGGTAAGTCATGACTCACCGATTACTTCGAAATATCATCAGTCTCTAACATTGAACTGGTGTTGCAACACACCAATCCTTTGCATCGGTTTTGATTTCTCATTTCATCGGTTTCAGCCACTAATTTCATTGGTAAGTTCTGATTTTATTTTCATCTATCAGTGAGTCAATGAATCACCGATATTCTAAATGATCATCGGTTTCCGGTTGCGATGATTTTTTTTTAATATTTTAATTATCGGTGACTCATTTTTTTATTTTTCTACTATCTGTGTATTATTTTTAGGTGTGTCAATTTATTAAAACTATCTGTTACTTATTGTCAGAAATGTTTTTTTATTTTATTTTTTGGTGAGTCATGACTCACCGATCCAATCCTCCTATCAGTTTCATGGCACACACTGATACCCCAATTCCTGATCGGTCTCATTTACCACCTTCTTCCATTTCCTCTATCGGTGAGTCACTAAGTCACCGATTCATTCTCTCTTGCCCGCAACCGATACAACTTTCAGTCTCACATATTTACGCACCAATTGTCCCCAACAGTTTTGGTCTCAAATTGCTATTCTGCCTCCTATAGACGCATGAAGTTGATCAGTCAAAATTGGTTTCTCACCCATAGTCTGCTTCCACCATTCCATCGTTCAACCTGCAAACTCAATCTAGATTCTTCCCAATCCAGCAACCTATAATTTAACCATTTTAGATCCAGATCTCATCCAAACAATAAATAACATAGTTATGTTTTATCATTCAAATCCATCACAACTTTAGGGTTCTTCCGCCACTGGATTTAAAATGAAGCGAGTATGGACGAGCCGCCACCACTCACTACTATCGGAGCCAAGTCGCAGTCTATATTTGCGGAAGTTGCTACAGTTCACCATTGTCATAGGGTGATTTTTCCGCGCTGTGAAGGAACCCTCTTGAGCTTCTATTGTGAACCAAAACCCACTATCTTTCCGCCTTTAAATCCTAGAATCATCCCAGCTAGATTTAAAATTTGGATTCAACCAGTTTCCCACTATCGTAGTGAAATACCGCTGTTGTTAGAGGAGGAGGCAGAGAAAGGACGACGGTTTTCTTCGGGAGGATGAGGTGATGCTAGTGGAACTGGGAGGAAGAACTTTGTTGCACTGCTCAAGGAGTAACAGGCAGCCACGGCAGTTGTCTTCAGGAGGAAGAAGAACAAACCCGAGTTTTTTTATATACATTTTTTCAAAAAAATTTTTTTGAAAATACAACTAGGTTAAAAAAAATTATTTTTTTACCCCCCAAAGGCAGCACCTGGTGTGCCGCCTTTGGGGAATTTTCCGCCCAGGGAAAGGCGGCACACGGTGTGCCACCTTTGCCCAAAAAATAACCGCAAAGGCGGCACACCGGGTGCCGCCTTTGCCTAAGTATTTTTTTTTATTTTTTTTATTTTGTTTTTTTGTTTTGTTATATATATATATATAAATAAAACAAAACTTTTCTGCAGAATTTTTCTATTATTTAATATCCAGCGGTTCTGCCATTACAGCAGTCTGGATTCTAACTGATACCCTCACTCAAGACTCCCTTTTATAAGGGGGTTTGCCCTGAAAACAATACTGCATTTCCGATGTGGGATTCTGGTTCTCCTTTTCCTGCATAGTACATTCTGTGTTTCCGATGTGTGATTTTGTTTCAAGTACGCGACTTCGAAAGACTATAAAAGATAAACTATAAGACCAATACAAATGAAACTTTTAACACTAATTAAACATATAAGAAATAATTTAAAACAAAAATAATTTCATAAAAAATGTTGATACAGTTTAATTTATAAGCTTTCAAAACCACTTACTTGAAACATAAAAATATTTCAAGTGCGTGACTTTGAATGATTATAAAAGATAAATTATAAGACCAATACAAATGAAACTTTAAACATTGATTAAACATATAATAAATAGTTGAAAACAAAAATAATTTCATAAAAAATGTTCACCAAAAACAATTTATAATCTTTCAAAACCATCAACATGAAACTTAAAAATGTTTCAGGTTCCTGACTTTGTAAGACTGTAAAACATAAACTATAAGACCAATAGAAATGAAACATTAAAAATTGATTAAACATATAATAAATAGTTGAAAACAACAAAAACTTCCTAAAAAATGTACATAAAAATTAATTTATAATCTTTCAAAATAGTCTACTTGAAACTTAAAAATGTTTCAAGTACGCAAATTTAAAAGACTATAAAACATAAACTATAAGCCCGATATAAATGAAACTTTAAACATTGATTAAATATATATGAAATTAATAATTTTTTTAATTTTAACTTAGTCCTTCTAACTTTTTTGTAGCATTCAGATGCATTCCAACAATGAAAACCTCAACCAGCTTATGTGCTTTACACACAATAGAAACATCTTTGCAATTTTGTCATGCCCCTGAGTATAAATCAACCTCAAAAGATCTAGTTAATTTTTCATGGTAATGTGAGATGAGAAGGGAGGTATTATACCATCAAGAAGATAGATTCTAGAAATGTGCAATGCTATGACAAACCATTAGATGAAATGTGTCAGTTCCCCACTAGATTTGCATGTTCCTTCAAAATTTTCATGCTGGAGATAATCCACCTTAAGTTCCACATAGCCTTATGTCTTCCATGGATTAATGTCAAACACTTCAACCAATTTTTTTTCGTTATGGGTAATTAAAACCTCATTCCTTTGAATATGCACATTTCCATGAACATATAAAGTCATAATTTTGCAAGAAAAACTACTAATCTCATGTTCACTGAAATAACCCTTAACGTAAGAATGATACAAATAGAGTAAGTACCAATAGCAAGATTACAATCCATTTTGACTGGGCTATGTGGAATCATTGGTGTTTTCATCTGATTAATAATTTAAAATGTTTCAAAACCACCTTTCTGAAACTCAAAAATGTTTCATGTAAGTGACTTTGAAAGCCTATAAAATATAAACCATAAGATCTATTGAAATGAAACTTAAAACATGGATTAAAAATATAATAAGTAATTGAAAATAAAAACCATTTCTTACAAATTACTGATGAAATACTATTATAAGCTTTCAAAAACACTTCTTGCAACTCAAAAATATTTCAGATCTGAGACTTTGAAAGCCTATAAAATATAAACTTAATGACTCATATAAATGAATCTTAGAACATAGATTAAACATATAAGAAGTAGTAGAAAAGTAATTAGTTAATTCTGGCGAGGGGGAAAACTGTTAGACCCTGGAATTGAAGGATAATGAGGATGACAAGGAAGCATCAACCCCCACGCCCACCCCTTCCACCCATTCAACCAACTTTGGTAACTTCTATAGAAGTAGCTTTTCAAAAAAATGAAATGTCACACCACCACAGCTTCCTACATCCATATTAACCCCCCAATTTAGTTTCATTAAATGTGGACAGCCCCCATTTTTACCAAAGTAAATGATGCACTATTAAACCACCACTCTCAACCCCCGCCTAAAAAATACAAAATTCTTTGAGGGATGAGAAATGATTCGACTCATTTCAATGTTCTAAAATGCACTGAATCATTTCTCATCCCTCAAAGCATTTTGTATTATTGAGGTGGGGGTTGAAAAGTGATGGTTTAATTGTACATCATTGACTTTGGTAAAAATGGGGGTTGTCCACATTTAATGAAACTGAATTGGGGGGTTAATATGGATGTAGGAAGCTGTGGTGGTGTGACATTTCATTTTTTTGAAAAGCTACTTCTATAAGAGTTACCATAGTTGGATGAATGGTTGGAAGGGGTGGGCATGGGGGTTGATGTTTCCTTGTCATCCTCATTATCCTTCAATTCCAGGGACTAACAGTTTTCCCCCTCACTAGAATTAACTAATTACTTTTCTACTACTTCTTATATGTTTAATATATGTTCTAAGTTTCACTTATATGAGTCATTAAGTTTATATTTTATAGGCTTTCAAATTCTCATATCTAAAATATTTTTGAGTTGCAAGAAGTTTTTTTGAAAGCTTATAATTGTATTTCATTAGCAATTTTTAAGAAATGGTTTTTATTTTCAATTACTTATTATATGATTAATCCATGTTTTATGTTTCATTTCAATAGATCTTATAGTTTATATTTTATAGGCTTTCAAAGTCACTTACTTGAAACATTTTTGAGTTTCAGAAAGGTGGTTTTGAAACATTTTAAATTATTAATCAGATGAAAACACCAATGATTCCACATAGCCCAGTCAAAATGGATTGGAATTTTTCTATTGGGTACTTACACTATAGGTATCATTCTTACGTTAAGGGGTATTTCAGTGAACATGAGATTAGTAGTTTTTCTTGCAAAAAGATGATTTTATATGTTCATGGTAATGTGCATATTCAAAGGAATGAGGTTTTACTTCCCCATAAAGTAAACAAATTGGTTGAAGTGTTTGACATTAATCTATGGAAGGCATAAGGCTATGTGGAACATAAGGTGGATTATCTACAGCCTGAAAATTCTGAAGGAACATGCACATCTAGTGGGGAACTGACACATTTCATCTAAAGGTTTGTCATAGCATTGCACATTTCTAGAATCTCTCTCCCTGATGGTATAATACCTCCCTTCTCATCTCACCTTACATGAAGAAGTAATGTCAGTGTCTATGGTGAGGCTCTGTCCCACAAGGTGGTATGTGAATGGTACGTCCATATCGAGAGCGACGTGTTCCATGCTGGGATGGAGTATGATGACCTAGAGAGGGATGATCTTCGGGCACTAGAACATCAATCACGAGATCCTCTATCATAGAAAGCATGGAAGGAGGTGTCGGAGGGATGTCATCATGTGCACGAGATCCTTTTCCCACTACGTAAGTAGAAGGGGCTGTCATCATACCCTCGGGAAACTATATAGGCTGTGAAGGATCTAGTATGAAAGATGGCGGCATGGGAGATTACCCCAGATAAATCCCTGGAAAATAAATATCTGGAAAATACTGTGGATATTCGGTCAAAAAAGATGGATCCCATGCTGAATCCTGCTGCACAAACCCAGACGGGTCAGGATGGACTGATAGAGCACAACATGTGCCTCTGGAACAGGTGAGGGCTCACGTGCAGGAGGACGCAGTCTCCGTCGCCATTGTCGTCGCTGGGGAACCACACCAGCTGCTGCTGCAGGTTCCTGAGTAGGACCCTCATCTCCTGGGATAGGAGCATCATGTTCCTGAGCAGGAACATCATGTCTCTAGGGTCTAGGATGGATGATACTTTCATGAATAGATCGACAAATCGGCATCGTCTCCTCCAAAGCAGCATGGATCATAGATAAACTAGCAACCTCCTCCTCCTCTGGATCATTCATGCGACATAGTCGTCGTAGTCTGGTTTGATGTACAGAGATTCAAAATGAATTATAAAATAGCGTAATAAATATATTATGTAAAATTTATTGACTTACCAGATCCTGAATCCCTTTCCCGTGCTGAGTCAGATACAATATAGACTTCATTCTATACCATGGCTCATACTCTACCTGATCTGATAGGTAGAATCGAATCGTACGTACACCTGTGATACGATGCTCTGCTCGATTGTCCCAGATGGCAACATATTGGGCATGTCGTCGTCGCCAATCGACATGTTGTCTCCCCGTGATCTTCAAGCCATGAAGGGCTGGTAACTGTCGTGGTGCAGGTGGAATCATCTGAACACAGCAAAACTGACACATATCTATATCGGGCTGGTGCCACTAAATAATATGAAAGTGAATGAGTGGCACTACAGCCATAACCTCATGAAGTACAGCAGTGCAATATGTAGGTAAGTCCTGAACCAGACTCCAGTATGGGATCCAATGAATCTGTAATGACATGTGACATTTCATCAGAGAAATTTGTTAACAAAAAACAAAAATGATGATATATACTTACACTGTCAGGTAGTAAATTGTCCAACATGAGACGATATGCAGCCAAATTGTGGGTCGGAGCATCGATGAAATGATGTGCCTGACTCCACCTATCAAATACAACATTGAAAGTGATAAATAATCAGAAATTAAACATAATAAATCATAATACAATCAGAAACAAATAAATATGAGGGATCATACCATTGTCCACGTGGAGCGTCCTGTAGCACATCTATAGGAAGCCTCTGACCAACAGTAACAGGGGCGAGGACCGGGATGTGCTCCCATACCCACAACTGTATAAGGACGACACATCCTCTGAGATCTGTGTGATCTGAGCGGCATGTCATACATAATGCTCTATAAGTGTAGGCCAAACATGAAGATCCCCAACTGTATCTCCCGATCTGATCAAAGTCCTCCAGTAAACTAAGATACATCATGTGCACATGCACACCTGAGTGATCTGAACACAATTTGCCTCCAATAAGTCGTAAGATATATGCCCGATCATAACACATGATGGTCTGCTCATCAGCATCAGCAGTTAAATGTACAAACTGCAAAGCAAGACAAGGCATACATATGGACCCACCATCTGTAGCAGTATGATCAGCCAAAATATCGACACCTAATAATCTTTGTGCCAGCTCAGCCCAATCCCCACTGGTGGGTCCAATAACTGCATCCCCCTGAATAGGAAGACCGAGTAGCACTGCCACATCCTCTAAGGTGATAGTCATCTCTCCCTCTGGCAAGTGGAATGTGTGAGTATCTGGTCTCCATCCCTCAACAAAGGCAGCAAGAAGGGGATGATCAATGTATGTGAAATCAGAAACGGAAATGCCGTAGAAGCCAGCACAACGTAAGTATGGTATAATAGCAGCTGGAGGCGCCATGTGTCGAAAATGGTGTGCTCGCCGCACCCTAATCCGTCGAACATCCCGACCCTCTATCACATCACGAGAAACATGCATATGCTGCTCGGTGAGGAGTGGAATATCATCCATCTGGAATCCAGAAAAGGAAATTAGTCTTTACTGTAAAATATAAATATAATGTTAAATTTAATAGAATGTTATGATTGCTATAATGAACAATATGTGGTGTTTTTTTAGAAAACGTTAAGGGAAGGTCGTCATATTTTGGAGAATATTTATCTATCGTGTCTTTATATATGTTTTCCAATGAAAATTATGTTTTTTAAGATATGGTGTCATATATTTATTAATATAAAAATTTTATCCCGGTTATGTATGATTTATGAATATCCTTTATGATAAATGTTTTAATAATTTTTTTTCTTCGATGACAAATAACATTTTTTTAATAATGTTTTTGTTCTCTAAGATTATGTTCAGATTAATGGTTTTAAAATTATTAAATACAGAGGTTCGTTATTGGAAGGAGAGAAGTTTCTTATTGGAAATGTGAAACAATTCTTAAAAAGTTTATCCCTGATATTAACAACATATAACTAACTACATGAACAGATTATGTTGAATACAACACATCATTGTGGCTGAGTGTGTGAACTCGATCCAGAAATGTTAGGACATCGTTTCCGGTTATGCCCTTCTTGATGACATAGACGACATCTCAACCTTTTCCCTTGTTATTGAGGCCAATCCATCTCATTTCGTATCCTGTTGGTCTTCGGTCTTCCCCGTGGTTGTAATATACTGATGTCAGGAATCAGTATGGGCTGGTCTTCAGGCATTGGGAAATATCGAAACTCCCCAACAGGCGTCCATGGTGCAGCATAACAGTTAGCAATGGCCTCCAATCGGTGTACTGGATCAACATAAGATTCCCATGATACGTTCACAGACGCACATGCTACGATGGCATGTGCTCATGGAAACCTTAATGCTTGAAACTTTCCACACTGACATTGTTTTTCTTCTAGAAGTACCACTAATTTTTCACCGCTGTTACCTGTAATGGGGTTACAATACTCTTGAACTTCAAATGCCGAGTCTGCCTGACAGAATAGACACACTCGATAACTGGAAGCTTCTTCAATGTTCTTTTCAATATCTCATTGAAAGTTTTTTCCAAATCATAGCCCCTGTTGAATCCCATCTGAGGCCAGTTTTTGTCTATCAATGAAGTACTTGACACAATGATAAAATGTCTCCTGAACTAGGGCAGTAATTGGTACCTTGTGAAGCCCTTTAAAGACGCCATTTATACACTCCACAATGTTTGTGGTCATGTGTCCATACCTCTTCCCCCTGTCATAGGCCAGTGTCCATTTCTCTTTTGGAATCTTCATCATATAATCATACACTTCTTGGTTACCCTTGAAGATTTCTTCGTAACCCGCCTCAAACCTTCTTTGATCTGGCTCATATGCTACATAAATATGATCACAGGTCATAGAAAATATATTTTTATTTACATTAAAATAGTAAACATCAATGACAACATTTCTTACCAAGCCTCGTGATTGCATTCTTCATAGCCTCATTATGGAAGGTTTTGCGCACGTTACTAGCAATGTGTTTGATGCAGTATCGATGATGTGAATTTGGGGGCCTCCATGAATCAGGATCCGCATTGATTGCCTCATTGATTGCCCTATGTCGATCAGATATCAAACAGACACCTCAAATGCGTGTGAAATGGTTGATGATGCATGCCAAAAACCAGCTGCAAGATTCATAGTTTTCCTTCTCCACTATTGCAAATTCAAGCGGAAGTGGTGAACGGTTCCCATCTTGGGTTGTCGCAATCAACAATATGCCCTTATACGTTCTAGATAGAAATGTTCCATCAATTTGTATGAACTGTTTACTGAAATGAAATGTGGAAATACATGGGAGGAATGCCCAGAATAACCGATAAAATTGAACACGAGATTGATCCAATCGATTATCTTCAGACATGTTCCTTCGAATTTATATGGTAGACAACATGGTTTTTGTGGCTCAGCATGGCTAATAATTGTGGCAACACCCGATACGAGTCATCCCAATCACTGTAGACCTTCATAATTGCCTTCTGTTTCTCTATCCATGCCCTATTATAAGAAATCTTATAACCTAAAGTTTAAAGTATCCTCTCTTGCAGAAGGGCTATAGGAACATCTTGACAGGTCCTAATCATCTCAACAATAACAGTTGACACAAATTCATCATCCAAAGCAGTGTGATCTTCTATAATGTTTCGCTGAACACAAGAATGAGCTGCCTCAATCTTTGAAATTCTCCATCCACCAAATGCAATGTCTGGAATCACCCTCAACCGGAATCTACAGTCTTCATCAAATTTATCACACCGTATAATGTATTTTTTTCGACATGATGCCTCAAATACATATCTACAATGCCTCTCAATATGAAATCGTTTTAAGAAGCTCTTCAACGCATCCTTACTTGGAAAATCCCTTCCATTATATAATTTTTTGTCGAACTCACTAAACATGTCCACTATAACTCCAAGAAACTCTGTTGCAGGTGTCAGAACATTGTTGTCAAATTCAGGTACACGTTCCATTGCTTCGGACCAAGATTTAAATTGTGGTGGATGATTTAATGTTGGTCGAGAATGTCCTTGAACTACTCTACTTCGAGAAACTACTACCTTATCTTCTCCAGCTCCCTCCCCATCTCCAGCTCCCTCCCCATCATCATTGTCTTCTCCGTCTGTTCCATAATTATTAAATTCCTCATCTGAAGAATGATTTATATGTAAATCTGGCAGATCATCTAAGTTGTCCTCCTCCACAACAGGGCGAACATACTCAATTTCATGGGATGAAGCTTCTTCAACAACTATTTGTGCATGTCTACGAATTTGAACATTTTGATGTTGTTGTACATTAGAAACTTCAACATATAACTCCATCATTGCACCATCAGACTGTTGGGAAAATAAAGATCCCACTTGGACCAAGTGCTCATCAGCAGCCAATGGACAAGCAAGATGCCATAACGTGGCAGGGAATTGCAAATGTCTATAACTAATAGACATTATCTCTTTATGAGGACCGAGATTTAAGCAACCTCGAATTCTTTCTTGAAGATCAGTTATGGTAACATAATCAGATGTGTTAACCTTAGATGTTGGTTGTATACTATAAGAAGCTCCTTGCTCAGTATGAATAACCTTTCCATAGCAGTAAACACAAGCAAACATGTCTCTCTACATGAAAAATGTTTACTGATCACTGAATATGTCAATAATGTTTTGTTACGTGTTAAATAACATTTTTTATCTTCTTAAAGGTATTTTAGTATTTCATGAAGTAAATATCAATCATCTAAAACATATCCCCCGGGAGTGTCAAACCAGGAGTGCAGCAAGGCCCGTTGTCGTGTACCAAGATACCCTGGGTCAGGCCCGAAACTCCTTGTCGGGGCTTTCACCCCTAGGTATAGCTATGCCAGAGCCACATCCACTTGTAGTATCCAGACAGGGATTTAATTTCTTAGATAACGACATAAACTTTCACGACACCAAAATTTTAAAACCTTCCTAAATTAAGCCACTAATGTTTTGTAGAACAATTTTTAACTTCCTAAAGATATGTTCAATGATATCTAAAAAATAAGATTCATTATAGTGCTGGTTAATCACAACATAAGTGTCGGTCACTACTTAAGTGTTGGTTAATCACTACTTAAGTGCTGGTTAATCAGTTAGGAGTTGGTCATTCACCACTTAATCATCCCATAATCTTTACTTAATGACCCCTTAATCATCCGTTAATCGTTAGTTAATGACCCCATAATCGTTAGTTAATGAACCCTTAATCATCCCTTAATCATCCCTAGTTAATCACCCCTTATTCACCCATTAATCGTTAGTTAATCACCCATTAAACATTCCTTAATTACCCCTTAATCATCCCCTAATCATTCCTTAATCGTAAGTTAATCACCCCTTAAACAATTCTTTAATTACCCCTTAATCATCACGTAAACATTCCTTAATTACCCCTTAACCATCCCCTAATCATTCCTTAATCATTAGTTAATGACCCCTTAATCACCCCTTAATCGTTAGTTAATCACCCCTTAATCGTTACTTAATCACCCCTAAAACATTCCTTAATTACCCCTTAATCACCCCTTAATCACTCCTTAATCATTAGTTAATGACCCCTTAATCACCCCTTAATCACTCCTTAATTACCCCTTAATCACCCCCTTAATCGTTAGTTAATCACCCCTTAAACATTCTTTTATTACCCCTTAATCACCCCTTAAACATTCCTTAATTACCCCTTAATCATCACTTAATCATTCCTTAATCACCACTTAATCATCCCCTTAACCCCTTAATCACTCCTTAATTACCCCTTTATTCCTTAATTACCCCTTAATTAGTTAATCACCCCTTAATCACCCCCTTAATCATTATTTAATCACCCCTTAAACATTCTTTAATTAATGACCCCTTAATCACCCCCTTAATCATTAGTTAATCACCCCTTATACATTCCTTAATTACCCCTTAACCATCCCCTAATCAGTCCTTAATCATTAGTTAATGACAACTTAATCACCCCATAATCGTTAGTTAATCACCCCTTAATAGTTACATAATCTCCCCTAAAATATTCCTTAATTACCCCTTAATCACCCCTTAATCACTCCTTAATTACCCCTTAATCATCACTTAATCATTCCTTAATTACCCCGTAATGGCCCCTTAATCATCAATTAATCATTCCTTAATTACCTTAATGACCCCTTAATCACCCCTTAATCATCACTTAATCACCCCTTATACATTCCTTAATTAATCATCCATGGTAAATTACCACTTTAATCATGACTTAATTATTCCTTAATCATCATTTAATTAGTCTATGATTATCTCTAAAATATTAATAAATTATTATTATCCCTAATTATCAATCATTATTAATATTATATTATACATACTTTAATCTAACATTAAATAATTTATCCCTCATCATCATTCATTAATAATATTAAATTACACATAGCTTAATCTAACATTAAATATTAACTAATTAGAACATTAATAATATAACTATATATTTCTTTTCTTTAAATAACTACTACTACATCCTTAAATATTTAAAATTAACTAATTACAATTAAATAAATAATTAACTTTAAAATAAAAAAATACCTCTAAATGAAGCTTGACACAAAAATCTTGTACTCCTTGCGTCTCTAGAAGCACCACGAAGGAAACCTCAACTTAGAGAGAGGAGCTCTCAAAATTTTTGAGAGAAGAGGGATTTGTGAGTGAGGAAGGATGGGTGGGGCGGCTTCCTTTTATAGGCATATTTTTGGCGAAGGCGGCAATTGGGAAGCCACCTTCGGCCATTTAAAACACGAAAGGCGGCTCTTCGAAAGCCACCTTTCGCAGAAAAAATATCGAAAGGCGGGCACTGGTGTGCCGCCTTTCGTTTCCCCAATGGCGCAAGGTGGTTTCTGGAGAACCGCCTTTGGCTCGGTGAAAAATGAACCGAAGGCGGCACATGGTGTGCCGCCTTTAGGATGTAAAAAAATATATTTTAAACGTGGTTGTATTTTTTTTTGAAAAAATGTAAAAAAAAAACTCGAACAAACCCCATCCCCTATAGCGATGCAATTTGGGGGGGGGAGATTGATTAATCTTCAAGAAAAAAAAAATTAAACTACAATAAAAAATAAAATAAGAATAATTAAATTAAAATGTTAAATGTTAATAATTTTAAGTAAATAATAAATATAAGATTTTTAATATTTATAAAATAGATTTTTAAATAAATTAATTAATTAACTTAATAATAATTTATAAATTATTTTTATAAAATTAAATTATAATAATTAAATTGTTATACTTAAAATAAATCTTTTTATAATAAATTAAAATTATAAATTAATATTAAATTATTAACCGTAATAATTAATGTTGTGAATAGGTTAATAATTATAATTCAACATTTTAATAAAACTAATTATTAATGTAATAATTTAACAAATAATTATAATAACATAAAATACTAATAATAAGTAATAAATTAAATTACAAATAAAGAAAACTATTTAATTTAAATTGTTAATAATGATAATTTTTTAAATTATAATAATCATAATTTTTATAGTTCACTTTAATATTGTTAATTAACTAAAATTAAAAATAATAACTTATAAACAATTTAACATAAAAATTAATAATTAATAAAACTTCATTTTTTAATAATAATAATAATAACTCTTTTATTAACAAATTCGTTTATCTTATAATTTTTAAATTATCAAGATTTATCTTTTATTTTAATAGAAAAAAATTATCTCATTATAGTTAATTAAAATATAATTACTAAGTGTTAGTAAAGCTAAAAATTAATTTATTTAACAACATTATTTAAAAGTGATTGATTATTTTAAAACACTTTTTAATAAGTTATTTTCTTAAACTATAGATTTTTATTTCCTTCGTGTTGTAACTATGTTGTTTATTTTTCTAGCACAGGTTAATTCATGAGATGGGAAAACGTCCAGGTGCATTCAACTAGCTCAGCAGAAGTTAGTTACGAGGAAAAAACTAGCGCAACATTCCAGTTACGAAAAAACACAAGTGTGCGGTGCAATAATGAAATAAGAATTCAAGTTGGTGACGGGTTCCAGTGACGTGCATCAGAATACAATGGCTACTCAATACAGAAGAAGAAACTGTATTTTGGGGGATATTCATGAGACAGAGATTGATTAGGGTGACATTCATTAGACACATTGTAGGATCCAATGCTGAGGAGAGAAGACCAGTGGTCGACTCTCAAACCACTTCTTGGAACTAGAAGAGCCTAGGAGTAGAAATTCATGATTATTGAGGGAGTATACATCCTCTGATTTATTTAAATTATTTTCTTTTGTCATAGAATGATCTTGAAATATGTATTAAAAAGTTTGTTTAGCTAAATCATTAGTTCAGGGATAAAGTGAAGTTCCACTGGTTATTATTATATTCTCCTTTCACTTTATCATTTTAATGTATTCTGTATTGATTGGAGAGTTTGATACTGAGTTCATTCGATTGTTTGTGCCAGCTAAATTTAATTTTCAAAATTTCACAATCAATTGGCATGATTAATCTTGGAAGCACTTTTCCAAAGATGATAATATCTAAAGACAACAAGCCTTATGGTGAGTTCGTCCTAATGTCAAATTTCAAACTTTTCCAAGTTGATTTATTTTAGGGTGGAATACTCTAGAATAGATTGGATTGTGGGAATTAACTCATGGTTAGGGAGGTAATTCATACTATTATAATTGAACTATGCAATAACCTATAAGTTCATTGAAATCCCTCTAAAACCAGTAGAATGAAGATTATTCCCCGGGAATTTTAATAGATTGTTCTCCTATCAGTGTGCTTTATCTTTGTGTCTCTTTTTTTAAAATTGTCTCATGCTTCAATTCAGTTTTCAAACATGTTTTCCAATGTTCTGTCACTCTACAACTTATAAAAAATAAAAAAAAATATTTAAAAAGTGAAAAATAGAAAAATCACTCCACTTTAGACAACAATAGGGTTTTCCAATGTTTTTAGAATATTAGTGGCCAAATTTACCTTTCATGTGGGTTCAAACCGGCATTCCACATATACAGTAGTTAGTTGGAATATAAATTTTAAACTTTTGCTGTCTTAAATGACGGTTTAGGTAATTAATCAGGGCACTGGTCCACATGGAGTTCTGTCAAATAAACTAGACGTAATTTCTCGCCAATGTACTCAAAATAAACTTGGATCCTAGGATAAACCACTTACTGATGATGAATATGAAAGTGTGTCACCTAGAGGGTATGATAGAAACACTCAACTTCCTATGGGGCGAGTGATTCTGGGGCACAGAAATTTAGTGATGCCACATGCCAAAACAACTCAGGTAAATGGTAAGATGAGAGGATATTCCATAAGTTTCTTGGCTTGGATTAAGTGTCTGTCTATTCATAACCCAACACATCAGCTGGAGGCAGCTAAGGAACTTGTAGCGGTACTGAGGTAGACCACTGGGACGACATGCTGGGCGGTGGGGAATATGGTGAATGGGCTGACTGGCTGCCAAATCACAGGCATTCCTCCGCCACTACATCACGGTATGATGGGCTAACGGCCGCAGTTCCTGGCGTAGGGGCTGGGGCTACTGGCGATGGGACGTGCTGCTGCTTGCCCACCATTGGTCCCCAAAACAACTCTCTGTGATCTCTTGTCGAGGTAGATAGTGCTTCTAGTGATGAAAATGGCGATTTCACAACCGAAACCTGTGGGGTTTCTGAATTTTCTTGCTCCTAAATATACCTACGGAGGGATGTGGGAATCCAATGACCTCACATTTTGGGATTACTAGGCTGATGTGCCTGTTCCTACCCCAACCCTTGACTCAGAGGAGTTATGGGAGGGTTCCTGTGATGAGTCGTACTCTGCTTCGGAGTCTGAGAAGTGGACTTGATTGATCTCTGTCCGAACCTTCCCAATATTCTTCTTATGGTGGTGATGACCCACATTCCTACCCCTGGATGGCTCATCGAGATATGGTAGATTCTTGACACGGGGAGGTCCTTCAGTTGTACTAGTGCTGGGGTGGAGAGGGTTTCCAAATGAGAATGCTAGGATGTGAGGGTCACTGGGATATATATCAAAGAAAAAATATGGAGGACCATCGTGGGAAGTGCTGGAGCAGGTAATACCTCCACTCGAACTGGTAGGAGCATGGGGGGGGGGGAGCTCCATGCTTGTTTCCCCTTGTAACATAAGTATGAGGAGGGGCCTCTAACCAGTCGATCTGAACATGGGAAGGACCTCTATGCTGGGAAATGGTGTGGAAAAGCCGGACCTCACTACTCTGATTGTTGAAGTGAGGAGTACAATCTCCAGCTGCAATGAGGATACAAGGAGGGTAACCACGTTGAAGAGTGACCAGATATGCAATTTCCCCTACCAACTGTCTGTGGCGGGAGGAATGAATCCATATCCGGTGTAGTGGGCACAAGAGATAATTCCATATTGAGCGTCACCACCGTGGGGTGGACCCTCATTTGTAATAAAGGTGCCACGGGTAGGACCACCATGCCCATCTTGGAAGTAGGGAAGATTCGTGTTCTCTATGGTAGTCATATGGGGAGGACCTCTGTACTGGGTTTCTTTGCCATTGGCTAATCGACAGCGACCACTGCCTATGCTGGTGACCAAAAGCGTTGACCCACCTTTCCCATAGGGGGTTGGAGGCCTCGATCTAGGTCAGGTATATACATTCCCCTTCTCAGTGTATACATGGAGCATGTGATATGCGTCGGTGGTTGCTCGGTTCATAGTAACTGCAAACTTTGACACCACTTAGAGGACATCCTCTACAGCTTGCACCTAATGCTGGAATCAAGTTAGATTGGTCGGAGCTAGTGGTACTAGTACCTGGATTACTTTCTCCTTGGCCAGTAAGATTGGGTGGAAGTGCTGACACGACCTGGTGGGAGCCCTCACTGGGCGCCCCTAGAATGAGATCCTGGCTTGGATGACCTAGATAACCCCTACCTCATCGGCGTAGGGTAGGGATTCATCGAAGAATTCCGGGGATAGGATTTTGAAAAGGGTATATGTTGGAGTGGGGAGTAGTGGCTCTCTGCGCAGCCCCCGAGGGTGGCGTTGAAGACAAGGATCAGATGCCTCTAAATCTAGCCATGCCATATCCTGATTCGGGATAATACCCTCCTCCTCGTACTTGTGTACGAGGTCATTAATCACCCTCTGCTGAACAACCTTGGATGGGGAGATGGGGCATGGGAGCACCATGGTCATGGGTGTAGAGGCCATTGCGGAAGAGGCTGAGCCGCGCGACACTGCCGCATTGGCACTGCCCCGACCCCTACATTGGTGGGTGGGTGGTGATCGAGTTCCGAGTGCAGCACCTTGGTTTCTGAAAACAGGAGATTAACTCAATGGTTTTAAAAGAAAATGGAATTTATGACCAATTCACCAGATCCATACCATCTTCCATGACCAAGGGGTCCACACTGACAATGTCACAGACAGGGACGTCCAACGTTCAACTATCCCAACTTTTGGTGAGTTTCATGCCAGGACTGATATTTGCTTGGTGGGACCCATCGCCGGATAGCTGGATCCGGTGACCCACTAATCCAACGATGTATCAAATGCTACTAATCGAGGAGAAGAAATTCATATAGGGTTCACCATTTCTGTTACTGACTCTCTCACTGGGGTGCGCGAGTCCGTCTCATTGGGTGACGGTGGCGCTGTTTGTTTCCCCATATTTCCTCTTTCCAAAGGCAGGAAACATGTGTTCCTTGTTCAGGGACGTTTGTTCCTTGATCAAAATAGGACGATGGGATATCGATTCTTCCTTCTGTGGATTCCTCCTCGAAACTCATCACCTAGTCCGAGTCTCCCTTATGGATTTAATACGTTGTTCATGAAACTCTTCCTAGTTCCATATCTTCATGGACACCAGTTAGTTACACTGCTTATATCGTTACATCTCAAAGGGTTCGGTCGGGCAAGCAACCTTCGGTCAGGGTAGTAGTCACGTTGGACATCACTGGTGTGTTTGGATGCTGGGACACTGGCACATATGGGTTTCATACCCTTATTATAGGTCTTCTCAAGGGCGCGGAAGCCAGAGGAATACCACGTCGAATGTAGGGAATCAAATTCCATAGGCATGTATCTGAGGTTTTCCTCATCTTTCCTTGTTTAACATAGGGTATGACGTAGGATTAACGTCTGGAAGAGACGGTTCAGACAGATCAGAACACTGATTAGAGTGGATTAGATTGGTGAAACCCCTGGTGGGAACAATGATATAAGGGCCAACATGTGGTTGGATTCCTGGTTGTTATTGAGGGGAATGGGGAATGAGGTGGCATGATCCCACTGATATGTGGAGGCCCAAGTATGAATTATCACGAATGATGGATGGTTAAGTGAAGTGAGAAGATAATGAGATCAAGTCGACTCAAGGAGGACGATGATGTTCGGTTTGAGTCTCTAAGAGTCCTCCTACGTATCCCTATTTTAGGGAATCAAAGTCCCCATAATTCATCTGACAAAAAATTATCATCGATTGGTGATTTAAACAGCTTATCGCTAGATGGGGTCACATCGGCTTTCCACTAGAAGAGGTCACAACGGCTTTCCCCTGGATGGGGTTGATCCTTATGGAGTATTCATTTGTACCCTGCCTACGACATAGAGATCAAAACCACATAGTTCATATGGGATAGGGGTTGGTGGACCAACACGAATGAGGAAATGTGGTCTAGATGGATGGTGGCCTTGAACCTCAGGGAGGCTTCCTACATTCCTTGATTTGGAAAGGATCAAAGACCACATAGTTCGGGATGGGGTGGGAACCGACATGAAGGTCTTCAACACCAATGAGGTGTCAAACTTGAACTATAGTGAGGTTTCCTATGTACCATGCCTTGGAAAGGATCAAAGTCCACGTATTTCGGGTGGGTGAAAAGGCTTACCACTGACTGGGGGAACAACAAATAACCACTAATTGGGGTCCACAGTTTAACATCATGCATGATGGAGGTGAACCGACGTGAAGGAGGAACTGGGGCCAAGATAGATGGTGGGTTTGATCCTTTTGGAGGAATTTTATGTACCTATCCTTGGAAAGGATCAAAGACCTCATAGTTCATGAGGTGATTGGTGAAATGACTTGAAGATGGTCGAGACCAATGTGGAGTTGGGATTGACACTTAGTGAGGCTTCCTATATACCCATCATTGGTAAGGATCAAAGACCACATAGTTCAGGTGGAGGAATTTAGGGGATTATTCTCTGATGCAACCCATGTTGTTGTGAACTGACGTAAAGGGATCCTAGACCAATGGGTGTTGGGATTGAACCTTAGGGAGGCTTCTTATGTACCTTGCCCTGGCAAGGATCAAATTACATGTAGTTTGGAATGTGTTTGGTGAACTGACGTGAAGGGAGTTGGAATGACAGGGTGTTGGGCCGGAACCTCAGGGATTCATCCTATATAACTTGCCTTGGAATGTATCGAAGACCATGTAGTTCAGAAATGGGTTGTGGGGCTTAAACACTAGGATTCACAGATAGGATGTCATGGTCGATGTTTTCTCTAATCCCACATGAGTCATGCTCGGTGTGAGAAACAAGAGACAGCAAAGACCCAACAATCACATCACGTAAGGTGCGTCCATGGGATGTAGACTAGGGACACGTGTAGTTGGCGGCCTAAAGGGAAAACAGGGGATTATGCATGGTTAGAATCCCAAGCGAGGGAGATTGGTACTTACTCCAGGAGGTAGGCCCGGGTGGTGACAAAGCCCAGCGGAAGAGGGATTCAACACCTAGAAAGAGAGGAGGAGCAGGGGTGCTGCATCATGCATGAAAAGCTAGGGGCTAACACAACGGTGGTTTCCCTTCCCCTCCGAACATACGCCGCTCTGGTAATGAAGATTTCATACCATGTGAGGAATTATTTCACTCCCGTGGAGACCAGTGGGTGTAGAGAATGTCTTAGACGGGGAACCCCGCATTCGAGGCACATGGAGAGGTCATTGTTTAACATCATGGGCTGAGGATGATAAAGCCTGGAAGTTTAACATCATGTATCTCAGAAGAAATGGGATCTCTCCGCACCCCAAGGACATACATAACCTGCACCTTCTACACCCTCATGAAGAGAAGAGACAAGAAATGCCTTGGTGAAGGGTATCATGCGGGGATCCCACTAGGGGTCCACGTTAGCATGGCTATGTGAAAAAGCAATAACTGTTAGCATGCCTTTGCAAAGAAGCATGAGGTGATGCAACACAATGTGAAACACCACCAAAGAGACATTAATGATACTTCCTAGGATCCTAGAAGGTTGTACGTGAAAATGGTGTGAACCATAGATGTTTTGGACATGGGAGGTTCATGAAAATGATGTCTGGAAGAGAGACATAAAACATGTGTGTACAATGAGGGAGGATTGCACGAAAAAGTAATATTTTCCCAAAAAATGCCGACCCGACACGCAATTGATGTACTTGCGTGGAAAAAACTGGGTCAGCACAGAATAGAGGTACATGCTCGAAGAAGACTTAGTCGGCGCAGAATTAGGCCGCTTGCGCAGAAAAGGATGGGATGGCGCGCAATTGAGGAGATTGCGTGCAAAATCCCAAGTCAGAGTGCAATTTTACAGTCTGGGTGTGTAAAGGGGAGCTGAGGTTTTTCATAAAAATAGAGGTAATTGTGCGCAATTCATAAGGGTTACGCACAATTTAATGAGATTGCACGCAATTAGAAAATATTGTGCGCAATTGTAATCGAATGTGCGCAATTGGAAGTGATTACACGTAGGGGAAGAGACTCAAATGGGATTTGGAAGAGGGTTAATCCCACGTGGTCTCGTACAAAGGCAGACCTCATGGATACTTGTCGCAAAAAATCCCATTCCTGAATGAGATCTTTTTCATGCAAGAGATGAGGATTTCGCGTAGAGGAGACAGTTTGGATTCTTCAGCTGTCGGAAGTTGAAGGAGCGCCTTTCTATTTATAGACTCTCATGGTATCTCAATCCACATGAAAATAGGTTTGTGTGTAAGTTGGAGCAACTTTGTTGGTAGCATGAAAGATCATCCATGCGGGGGTGGTGCCTGCAAATTTCCACCCCAGTGGTCAGTGGTGCAGAAGTTTGCGCGCAGTGCAGAAGTTTTTGCACAGGCACAAATTTTTGAGAGCATACATGTAAAACTGCCTCTGATTCTGCGGTTTTCCATGAGGGAGAGATTTAGTTCACGGATACACGAGATTTTTTCACGCGGCCCTTCTGGGGCCCCTAGAATGGATCGCCAGGTCAAAATATGTATTCCTTTTGTCGCACCAAAACCTCCTTTGGCCCTTGATCATTTTTCAGCATCTTCGATCTCCCCGAACAATTCTATAGAAACCCATACACTACCATGTAAATGAAAAACATCATCATCACCTATAGTCCACCAAGGAGGAGGGTCCTCACCTACTACACTCTCTAATAGAACAAGGCCTTCAAAATCCGATTCCTGCCTTATCCTTACTTTATCCAATAAGGTGGATGTTACATGTAATGATAAAATAAAATTCTATCCTTGGATTTTTTTCCACCACCATGTGCATCTCACAGAACAATTCCATAATCTTCCACTCACTACTAGCCTATTGCACTACCTATATCTGATCCCTCCTGCTCATTGCATCAACCACTACATTGACTTTACCAGACAGGTAAGGAATCTTGAAGTCAAAAGAATAAAGTTATTCCACCCACATTCTCTATCTTATATTCATATCACACTCAGAAGAAATGAACTTGATAATTTTGTGGTCCATGTACCCTACAAAACACTCTACCAATAATTAATTTCTCCAACAATGAAAATCATGAACAACCACAGCTAACTCAAGATCATGTGTGAGGTAATTATTCTCATGTGGCCTCAACTACTAATACGTATATGTAATGAATTGGTCACCTTTCACAAGATCTAATAATAGACTAATAAATGTTTTATCTCAATACACGATGTGAATCTTGTCTGTCTCTAGAAAAATCAGTATCAGTCCTGAATTCAATCTACCATTCAACTCCAGAAAGGTCGCCGCGCAAGAATCTTTCCAAACATATGTCACACCCTTTTCAGTCAGCCCCTTTAATGGATCAGCTAATTGTTAGATGTCTTGTATGAATCTCCTATAGTAACCATCCATCCCTAAGAAACTATTCACCTCAAAGGCATTCATAGGATTCTCCCACGACACAACTACTCTCACCTTCTCTAGGTCCACAGAAAATCATGTTCCATGATGATGTGACATAGGAAGTGAATCTAATCCATCCATAACTAGCACTATGCAAGCATAAAATATAACTATTTCCCTCTAAGTTCCCTCAAAAAAACATCAATATATGGTGAATGTTATTTAAATTATGAGAATAAATCATGATGTCTTCCACAAAAACCAAAACAAACAAATCAATATAAGGATGAAACACCCGATTCATCAATTCCATGAAACCACCAGTACGTTCATGAGAACAAACAACATAACCCATTACTCATATAGACCATACCTACTGTGAAAATTTATATGAGTTATGTCTTATGATCTGACACACACTCAATGATAACTGGATCTCAAAATAATCTCGGGGAAAATACTAGATCCCTAGATCTAATCAAAAGGATTATCTATTCTAAATAGAGGATACCGGTTTTTAACCATCAATAGGTTCAACATACAATAATAAACGCATATCTTGTGGATACCATCTTCCTTTTTCACAAACGTTACAGGAAATGCCCATGGAAACATATAGGATAAGATGAAACCATTATATTCTAAATCGTCTAGTTAACTCTTTATCTCTTAGAACTCCATCATAGAAATCTTGTATGGAGGAATGGATAATGGTGAAACTCCTGGCACTAGCTCGATAGAGAACTCTATCGATCACACTGGAGGTAAACCTAAGAATTCCCTGGAATGATCAACCACTATAGGGAAATGTGCCTGAAATGTTCCTTGGTTATATAGATTAAAACTCTCAATCTATGTTTTCATCCCACCCTACCCACGATGATCGGGTCTATCTTGTCTCAAATGGAAATCACATTCACCTTAATGTTGAAACTCTCTGCCCTATGGTGATGTGAAACACACAATAAGGTGATAGAAATGAAAAATGGACTAAAAGAAACCAACTGGTCCATTCTGAGAATGACATCGATGCATATCATCTCTAAGACATAGAGGTCCCATATGAAATGACACTCAGCAACCTAAATGGGCCACTTATTACACTGATGTACACCTACTGTTATAATTTTTTATTAAATTTCTAGATTCATAACATCATCTTATGTAAATGGTGAGCCCATAGCTTTCCACAATGGGAAATGATATGAAAATATGTGAATCACCTATATCAAAATGCGGAGAAGCTAAAATAGAGGCCATCAGAAAAGTAAATTTTACAGTAGAGGGTCTAGGATCCTACTCCAGTTGGGTTTATTTCACTGCAAAAGTCTAACCTATACCATGGCCCCATGACACTTCCTAGATACCCTGACATGATCCACCCTACTATCACTGAGATCTTGGGGTTTGGATACCCGGACTAGAATAGCCTAATGCATTCGGGTTCCATGACTGATGAGAAACTACTAACCTACTCTAGAATGTGGAGTTAGTGCATATTCACTCTCACTAGATATTCGTGGAAACATCCATCAGAAGCGTTGCAGATGACCGATCTATCCCAAGTTAAGAACTTGATCGGGTCCTTCATACACTGTGGCCTCGTATTCCCTGACCTACCGCACTGGTAGCAAAATAGATGGATACCTGAATATATGTTCTGACTACTTGTATCACCTAGATAAATATCCATACGATGGTTCTAATAGCCGATTGAAATACTACTAGGTCTAGGGGCTGATCCACCCTCGATCACACCTTTATATTCTCGATCACGCCTTCAGATTCCCTCATATTATGCTTAGTAATGAATTCCTCCTTCACTATAGATGAAATACTAGTACACGTGAAGACATTACCTAGAATAATATTTTATACCTAAGACCATCCATGAATTTCCCAGCCTTCTATATATCATCACCCTTCAGAATATTTGAGAAATGTCGAAGCTCATTAAAATGGGAAAAATAGTCTATCACTGATAGTTTTCCATACTCTAGATGTTTAAAATAATGGGCTTTATTAGCGCTCTGTGTCTCTAGATTGATATAGTCATTGAAGACAAAATTAAAGTCTCCCTATTCCATATTCTGATGATGTCCCACATGGGTAATCACGTCCCACCATATCGTGGTATAATCCTGCAACATCTATGTCACAAGCCTTATCATCATATCAGGAGGCATCTTCAGATGATCGAATATCAACAACATGGCCTCTATCCAGGACTCTACAGCTTATGGTCTTCCATGCCCCAAAAACGTGGGAGGATACCACAACTGGAACACTCACATTAGCTCTAATATAGACGTGGTAGTTTTTGGTTCTCCTTAAAAGGTTTTCATAAACCTAATAATGAATTTACATAACTTTAAATTATCACTGTGGAATAGTATAACAACTTTTTCCATAACAGGCAGGACAGAAGGATCCATTGATAGCCCATAGCATACTACCTCTAATGTATGATCATTTACACTCTCATGGCATACAAATGGAGTTTTTCATTAAAGCATGACTCTACATGATCAAGTCCACATACTAGTTCAAAATATTTATCAAGGTTCGTAGTTCAAGAACCAAAGAACTATACAAGAGAATAAAAACCTCCAAATAAAACAAAAGTGGAGTATAAAATGTTTGGAAACCATACAAGGATTTTCCCCTCATGCTCTCACATGATTGTGTACTGTCACTAGCCATGGCGTATAAAGAGACCAGGTACATGGCGTGTTAGTTCAGTTTCGGAAAATAATTTCCCTAAATCTTCCTCAAAACCCCCATTTTAGAAATATAAACCAATGGTATGAAAAATTGTGATACATTGGGGGGGGGATACTCCCCACAAATAAATTCTTGTAATTCACCTGTATCACATCATAAAACAATTCAATATAAGACAATAACATGATTCACTAAATTCTGATCCAAGATGGCCCATACTTCACGAAGACCAAATTTTCCATTCATCACAATTGAACCATAGCATGTACTAATACACATATCACAACAACATTCACATCTATCAAGGTACCTATCACAAAAACATTCATATCTTGCACCATATCTATCACAATTGTATGTAATAACTAATGCATCCAATATGGAATAGAGTAATGCATGGTATGTGATTCTAATAAGTCTCTATATGATGCATGAGATGAAACACCCTTATCTCAGTGGGTTGTAACTGAAATAGAACCCAAAATTTCATCAATAGTACTAGCATAAATCATTTTCATCATAAAATTGTGGAATCATAGAAATTGTAATAATTAAAATATAGTAAAATAGAAATAATTTGAGCCAATTTGGCTTTTCCTTATACATGAGGTAGCTACTCCTGAGCATAGTTTATTACCGAACTCCATTTCCTTCCTATCTCTGTCTAGTGTTTCCAAAAAATAATGAAAACCAGTAAAGACTCATCTGATACCACTTTTTCATATCACGGATCTGGATGCCACTCAAAGGTGCCCTGTACCTAGATGGCCACATGACCTCAATCGCATTTCCCAAAACTCCAAAGGCTATTGACTAGTAGTTAGGGCCTATGTGTGATTGTGGAGAAACTATACCTTCATTGATAGAGTGTAATACAGTAGAAATAATAACAAAATAAAAGAGGAAGTAGTAATACCATGAATTAAAGGTAAACAATAGAAGACAAATAATATATATAACTACATGTCATAACATACAAAGGATGATGATTTATCTCACATGTTCTAGGAAAATTGAAAAAATAGATCACTCTAAAGTAATACATAATACATGTACCAAACGTACAAAACAGACAAGTGAATCTAAGAATCATCACAGGCCTTGGCACGGTCCCATTCCCTCCTACTCCTAAGAAACTAATCAAGTACCTATGGAAGTGAACTAACCCTTATTTATTCCTATAATAATATATTGTTATTGGGCCCAAAAACATGACCCAAAAAGGGTGTGAGACTATATCCTGGTAGGCAAACATGAATGATCATTTCTAATCTTTTAGTGAATATTTATAACATTTAGTGTACAATAGTGAATGTAGAAAACTAGTAGGTACTCAAAACTGATTTTTCATAAAAGAATTAATTTAAATTTAAATTCATTTCATGTTAATTAGTAGTTAAATTAAATAGAATTATATAAGTATCAGGATCCAACATATTCCCAACAATCCTCATATAGAAACAAGAACAATAGATACCTCAATAGGTTATCTAAAAATAATAATGTGAAGACTAAATCCATCATTGTGCTTTGGCCTGGAAAACTTGTCGAAAGTCATTTCATTTAAATGTTAAATTTATAACTTGAGTCTATCATTGACATTCCTAAGATTGAATTCATGTTTTATTCCTGGTGTCAAACCACATACATCCTACAATCATGTCCATACGATCCTCTCAGGAACCCAACCTCACTCATGGTGAGGTGAGTGTATAAATCAAATGGGATGTCCTTGTATCCTATAAATACGATCAAAGTATCTCCAGAGACATATACACATTTCCCATTGAACTTTTCCATGTTATACCTCATTCCATGACTTGTTCAACCTTTAAAAAAGTATCCATGAGCCGGAGTAATACATCTATGGCTCGATCATGACATAAGAGATATCATACCTTTAGGTTCTTCCATGTAATCCCTCAATGGATTCATGGGTCACCCG
The DNA here is from genome assembly GCA_963277665.1 of Viscum album. NCBI lineage: Eukaryota > Viridiplantae > Streptophyta > Magnoliopsida > Santalales > Viscaceae > Viscum > Viscum album. The sequence continues at coordinate 1,733,468,601 of OY728119.1, read as the reverse complement.
TGGTATAAGTTACAATAATCACATTAACATGTCCAGGGAATTATAATCGAAATCTACAGTTCACCCATTTCTATTTACAGTTTAAACATTTATGTTTCAGTTTAAATATTTTATTATGCATGGAATGCTCAAAACCGAAGTCATCTAATATAATCTTAAGAAAGGTCCAAAATCATTAGAATTGGGCATTTATCAACTCACATGGTAAAATTATAAAACAAGAAACACATGAAAATTAAACTATTAAATTGGTTAACATTAATCAACTAATGTGGGAGTAATTCACATAATAATCAACAAATGTAAATTAAACTGTTAAATGGATTTAATAGTAAAACTCACATGGGAGCAAGATCAAAAATAGAGAAAAACATCCCATGTAAGATTAAGCAAGAATATGCATAACATTGGGAAAAGAGACAAATCAATTATCCCATACCTTAATCATTTCAATTACAAATTAACACAGTTGTAATTCCTTTTAATAATCAAATCCATTATTAATAATCCATGAATGGAAAACAAATCATACCTCATAGGCAACCTAATACAAATGGACATATATGTTCATCGAATGGAAATGACCCCATGAGGCTTCCTTTAATCAAGGTTAACAACCATAAAAATGTTTCAATGTAATTATTAAATTACTTAAACCATAATAAACAATAGCATTAAGAAATATACATTCAAGGAGACACCCTAAAATGGACATGCAACACTTGGGCACATATAATCAACTTGAAAATTAGAAAAAGGAACGAGACCGCCTAAATTGTACTTGTATCGCTCTCCCCATCAAATTTCACCCTCTTATTAGACCTTTAATGGAGTAGATATACAAAATGATAATCAAATATCAAGGAACAGTGATGATGTCCAGGGATGAAACGACAAAGAATGGATTAAGAGGAATCAAGAACATACAAAGGGAATTCCAACCCAAACAACGATGTTCAAATCCGAGATTGAATGAATAAATGGCAGAAAAATGACCATATTAAATAGCTTCTCAACAGTCCTGGAAGGTGAGCTTCTTTTCATTTTTATATAAAAAGAATCTACTTCCTGTTTTATAATAAAATCCAACAGTAATGTACATGACTTGTAGGCCTGGTAAATGACATGTAACTAAATTATGTGTAGTGAATGTACATGATGTGTAGATTGAATGTAGCCATCCTTCATCCACTTTTTACCATCCTTCTCAAAAACACCCCAAACGGCCCATAGCCCAGCTTTGGGTCTAAGCATTAATGGAATGTAAAGCAATTTTAATACTAAATAATAGATATGTGCCTTAAGAAATAACTATTTTCCTAAAAATTATATGGTGTAAATGATAATATAATCACCCAATAAAGATTAAAAATTTCATAACATTTTTATATAATGATCATATATAAATTTAAATGTAAACAAAGTGTATGTATGACCTACCATCTACATGATTGAAACGGGTTATTTTATTTAGAATAATAATCCATGAATGGGTTTCAAAGTATAATGGATATTGAATATGGTATTTATTTCATGATTATTATTTTTTGAGATGTTTATATAAAATCACATTTGATCATAGTTAACCAACCAAAATCACTATTTGACACATAATCCCAATACCATAGAAACAAATGAAATAAAATTAATTAATTATGTAACATTATATAAAATGTCAATAAGTTAAATTTAAAGAATAATAAACATTAAATGGTTATTAATAATGTAAATAATTAATATATGTTTATTATTAATGATTCTAAAGAATGTACACAATGAACTAGACTCAATGAAAGTGTTTTTTGTCCCACTTTTACTTCTACGAGACATATTTCATATTCCCTAGTAATGTATTTTTGGTGGTGTATATAATGACCATTTATTATGTAATATCATGAATTATTTTATATTTATGTTATTTAATATTTAATTAAATGTTATTTATTTCATGCAGAATATGAATCAACAGTTTCCAAAGTAGAAGGGGTTTATCTCACAGTGTCAAAATTTTATGGGATTGTTTTTGGTGCAGTCAACCTTGGTGCAATTATACGATATTTATATATTAAAAAATATATTTTTTACTACATTGGTTATTCATGATCTTTTTCAAGTAATGTTACCAATTTATCTCTATTTGGTACTTAAAAGGAAAAACTTTTTAAAAAACTAGACATTATTTATCTCTTCGATCAAAAATCCAATTTTCACCAAAACCCACGATTTATAAAAAAGTTTTAAAAAAGTTTTTTACAATTTTAAAATTATATTTTAATGAAATATTTACACATTTTTAGTCATTAATATTCTTTGAAAATGAATTTTCATGTCATATTAAAAAAGTTCCCATATGGATTTTACTAATAATTTGAGAGATTTCTTTATTTTAACGTATGTGATGAGAAAAAAATTTTCTTCCTTCATGAGAAAATAAGGATTTAATAAAACTTTTAAAATATTTCATGGCTATTTTCAATGAAAAATATATAGAATATTTTTTGAAAAAAAATTTATATGTAATTCTAAAAATTAAAAGGTTGTTTTCCTAAAAACAATTGCATCATTTATGTTATTTTTATTCATCAATAAAATAAACTATTCAAGCAAATTATCATCAAGTAGATATATGTTATATTGATATCATACATATTATATTATTTTATGGTTTATGGTTAATTACAATGGGGATGTACAATGATGATACATTTCATTTTTCTCAAGCTAATTTGTGACTGTATTAATTGGTTGAGGTGATTTTCAACATTTCATATGATATTTTTACAATATGAATGTTTATGTTTAATATAACTCCCCCCATTAATATAAAGAATGAATTGGTCATTTTATTTCATGGCCAGGGTTTGCTAAAACCCCTAGACGCATCTATACTCCGAGTGTTACAAACATGATTGTTTTTTCTTGAGGCCTTACCCATTTACATAGATGTTTAGGCACAATGGCTTGATGATATTAGATGTCTTCTAACAAGGCCTTGACAGTATTTTTTAGTTTTCCAAAATTATGAATTTCATTATTTTGAATTTAGTTATTGATTTGACATGTGATAATTAGTTAATTTAGAATATCTAGGTTTATGTTTTCATGATCATGTGATTAGTTTATAAGTAATTAAATAATCACAATTTATTCCAATCATATTACTATCATATTATTTATTATATAGATTTTGTTTTATTGTTTTAAATTTCTACATTTATTATGATTTATTTATTGATAGATAGTATAGTATGATTACACTTAATAATAATCTGATATTTTCCCATTATTATGAATTATCTTCCTCGTGATAGAAGGAATTGTTTTGTGATTAGTATACATGGATCCAATAAAGAGAATAATAGAATTTTCAAGGAAATAATTATATTATTTTTCAAAATGTAATGTGAGTTTAAATTATTTATATCATTTAACAAGATTATTAATATTTTAATTCTGTTTGGAAGTTATTCCTCATGTATTAGGCTTATGTAATAAATTAAACATCATATTCAGACTAATAGGGCCTAGGATGCTATAGATGATATTAGAGGATGTTTAATAGAAACTTTGGAAATTATATTTAGTAAAACATAGATAAGGGACCATAGTCATATGATATAATTTTAAGATAGTTATGGAATTACAACATTTGATTTTTTAAGTAATTAATTTCTTTTTTTCCATGAATATATTCCCCTTCTGGGATAATACAAGTGGATATAGTTTAGAAAAATATTATCTAGGGGTACTAACTCTGAAATGGTTGCATTGGTACTAACCTAATGATCACATGGTTAAAACAATCAGCCTTAATACATGCCTATTTTGGAACTCCAATAAGATATTCAGAGAATAAATCACATTTCCATTAAAAATAATTATATATGTGTTAATGATAAGGATATCCCAAAAGAATCCAATTTTATGATAATGAGACAATGTATGAGTAACATTGTTCAATTTTTGTTTTGTTTTTCACGAGTTTTGAGTTTATACATTATGCATTATAATATTATGAGACATGATAGTGAATTCAATTGTCTGGAAATGTCTCAAAGTAAAATTTTGGGAACCACATAAATGAAAATAATCCAAAGAGTAAAAATGTCCATTTCATTGATTTCCTTAAGGAAATATTTTGATGGGAACTATTTTAAAAAATATTATTATAATATTAGGAAATATTATAATTTGACAAAAATATAGAAAATGAGTTTTATAAGTATTCTGGTTTCGAATTGAATTATGAGAGTAATCAGATGGTAGAGTAAAGTATGGATACAAGGAAGATTGGAAAGAAGTATTTTCCAAAATTGTGATTAATGTGGAATGAAACAACATAGTAATATTGAACATTGGATGAGATTTTAGAGATTACTATATTACTTCACCATATAATGATTTAAGAATATAGGATAACCAATAGAATCCATTTTTTAAAATAATTAATATTGATCAATTGAATTAGTTATCATTATATAATAGATATTAAGATCCATTAAAAGTTATTGGCACTTCTTTGGAAATAAAACATTCCCTTATGAGTATTCATTTCACAGAGAAAGTGATAAATTTGAAATTTATTAAAGAATAACCAAAAGGTGAAATTATGTATATTAAATGGAATTATATCCCATAATTAATTTTTTAGTTTTTATCTCTCTAGATGGTAAGGGGATTCCTTAACTCTTGAAAAATAATTTTGAAATAAAAATTTTCCCTAATATATTAATTTATATTGAATTTGTCGACTTTGAAATCATAAAATATATTTTTTAGGTCTGTATCATTCAAATTACCATTCAATTTGTTATGATGAATGACCTATATCACTCACTTTAAGTATTCAATCTTTTTTTCCTAGTACATAAATTTATTCCCACCAATGATCTTCTACTTAGAACCCTTATTATATACTATTGCATATGATATTTATATATCCATTATCTCTTACTAGGATGATTTTTTATTAACCATTATCATGAATTAGGATTTCATGAATGGGTTTTTAATATGAAATACACTTTATTTCATTGATTAATACTGAATTGTGATGACATAATTAATTTCATCATGGTAGTATAAAATTACACATGATTTTAAAATATAAAAATTTTATCTGATACAGTGTATGATAGACAATGAAAAAAGTATAAGGGAATATAAAATCATATGATAAAAAAATATATTTATTGTTTTCATAAATTGAATATCCTTAATAAAATTCAATGTACACAACACTAGGTTTGAACAAAATGAAAAACTTATTAAAATATTATGATTTAAAAAAAACATTTATAACTTTTCCATTATATATATTTTAATAAAATATATTTTTAAATTATCAAAATTATTTTGATTAAACTTGTAATAAATAAATAAAGTGTATATCAATTTATTAGAGATAAAAATTTAAACATTTGAAAAAACAAAATTTCTGAAAAACAATATGATCCAAAAAGGTGATTTATTTTTTCATTGCTCACATAATTTATAACTAAATTAATTAACAATAATAAAAGGTATATCAAAAATAAAATAATTTTTTGAAATATAAATATAAAAAATATAATTGGGTAAATTTCTTGTATTTTCAAGGAATGTATCATTTTTTGATGAATATTGAAAAATAATGAATTTTATTTGAAAATTAACATTTCATTAAAAAGAATATTGAGAATAAATTTAATTTTAACTTGATTTTAAAGTAATATTTTTTAAATAATATATCTACTAATACAGTTAAGTTTATTGGAATAATTTATAAATTTAATATTGATAAGAAATCATAGTAAACTTTTGAACCTTTTCTAATTAAAACTCGTATTTCTCTTCATGTCGGTGAGAGTAATTTTAAATTATATTTTTTCTAAATATATGAAATGAATTTATTAAAAACTAATTTAATATTAGGAATTAGAAAAATATATATTATCTAATATGGCCATCTTAATTATTTACTAAAATTAAAAGTCAAAACAAGAAAAAAATAATTTCCATAGTTAAGGTAAACATTGAATTACATGGTGGTGAAACAAAAAATATAAGGGTTGAAATGACCAAAAAAGTTTGTATAATTTTTTATGGAAATATTTTGACCCTATGTAGACTATTCCAAGATTATAATCCATATTATACATTATTGTAATTTGAAAAAACATGGGAATGATTTTTTTATTCCTAAAATTATAAGTGTGCCACTAACCTCACTTATAAAAGAAAACCACATATCCTCTCTTCTTAACCTCATAAAACACTTTATGTTACTAGATTCCATGACCAAATCAGTTCTCAATATCTAACCCATAATACAAGAAGTGTTTTTTGGCTAGAAACCCATACGACGAAGGATTTCTGTGTTAACCTATCGAGGATACCTAAAGATTATATAATGTTCTTCAAGGATAATTTTAATTTAATTTCTTCGCATGTATCCTTAAATTATAATAAATACATGATTATATAATAACCACATTATATTATATATGCTAAGTTGTGTTTTAAAAGGAATTACCTACAACAATACCAACTACAATGAGATAGGTTAAAAAATCATTATTTGTGTGTAGAACAATCTACTGGTTCATGAATTGATGTCATTGGATAGTCTATTACCACTTATAATGGTTTGGTATAATGATGGGTATAATTTATATATATATATATATATATTATTTATAACATAATTATACCACATAATTCATTATATGATATATAACTTTTTAAAATCTCATTCTATAGGGGCTATGGTAATGTTTCTCATTTATACATCAATATACCTCCTTATAAATCAATGTGATTTGGCTTCGACTAACACATTTCATGTAAGTTGATATTGACAATTTTAACAAATATATGTTTTATAAATTAAATAATTATGATTTTAATGACATGATCACCATCCTAAATTATTATATAACATTTCATTTCATTCATTTTAATTGACATAGATATGATTAAATTGTTCGTGTAGGTGTGGAAATCCAACTTCATGAAGCTATGTGATAATCTTTTCATTTCCACACCACATAGAAGATAAATATTTTTCTATTTAAAGAAATGATATGGTATATTTGAAATTATTGTTATTATTGAAATATTAAATGTATTTACCATCTTTTTCATAATGGTCATTGAAAAATTGATTCATTACTCATGTGTATGTATGTCCTAAAGTATACATTATTGTAAAATTGTTAATATTATATTAATATATTTCATGATTGGTTTTATAAGTATAATTGATATATTATTTTAAAGATTATTTTTTTTTATTTTGGATATGTTTAAATAATTAACACTTAATCCATGCGAAACCAACCTAAATTATTTTTTACACATAAGCCAAATATCATCAAAACATCAAATGTAAACAAAATTTGTTAAGAAATATTATATAATATTTTCCTAAGTTAAATAAAATGAATAGTAAACATGTAAAGATTTTTAATCAATTATATAACAATTATTTTTTTATTATTCAGGAAGATAATGAAGAAATGTGATTAGTCAGACTTAATGCATGGATTTATCCTCTTACTTTTATTTCCAAGAAAAATATTCCATATTCACAAATTATTATTATTTTGTTATAGATAAATTTTTTTTATGTAATATAATAAATTATTCTATATTTATGTTATGTAAGATTTCATTTAATGTTATTTCATACAAGGGGAATAGGATTAAAATGTTACCAAAATGTTAAGGGTATACATCACAATATCATTATAATTTGAAAGTGTTTTGGGTTAAGTATCCTTTAGCAGGATTTTTAGAAATTTATATTATGAAATTAATCTATTTAATTGTCCCCTAAAATTATTAAGATTTTTTTAAATATATTATGATAATATTTCTATCATCCTTTAGAAATAATTTTTCATCAAAATCATGGTTTTCTAAAAAGGTTACCAGAAGAGTTTTTAAAATTTTCAATTGATTTATTAAATAATTTTTTTACAAATTTTGACATTTTAAAAATGTTTAGGATCAAATATTTATTTTATTTGTAATAAAAATTCTCAATTGTAATTTACTAAAAATGTTAATGTAATCTCTGTTTTAACATGTAGGGAGTGAACATATTTTATATATATAATGCAAACTCAATTTTTATAACTAGTTTTAGATGAATTAATGGATATTTTCAACGAAAAATATATTATGAATTCCCTGAAAATGTAATGTTTTAATTTTTTTTTCAAAATGAAATGAAAATTTTCCAAAAAAATTTATTTAAGGGTATTTTATGATATTTCTATTAATAGAAAACATCAAATCATCATTGAAATAATGATTCATGTACCACCTTGACCCCAGTTACCCATAGTCCATGCATTATTACATAATATGGGCATGATACAAGGAATCATGTCTCGGATGACCGATCTGTTTAGTAGCCTTAGAAGTACTAGATACATACATAGTATTTACATTAAATCATGAAATAAATATAAAAACAACATTGTGTACCTTTTGAACACTCTTATACCCCTTAGCATATTCCTACAGGTTAATCATAATTTACTTTTTGCATCCTGAGAAAATTAAAACATAATAAAGGGGTGATATTAGATACTCAGTAAGGATAACAATATAGCAGAAACTATCATAAATAAGCATAATCATTTAAGAAAATGTATAAGACAAAAAAATCCTTTTAAACATAAACTTCAACATAATATGGAAAAGATAAATCAAATAACTCCATTTACTTATTCACATGGTTATTCTACTAGTAAATTTATCACATGTAATATTAATAGCCAATTTTATAATGATGGAACCCATAATGTCAGACATCATAACCACATAGTTAAGGCCTTGTTCCAAGACTACAAATAAAATTTTGTCAATGCCTTGTTCAAAGACACTATTTTGAATCATGAGACCTACTGATACATCGAGGAGCAATAGCAGGCTCCACCCATCACATACTAAGTCCAATGCATTCATCATATGAAAAGGTTGAGATCTAACATAAACATTCATATGAAAACTAGCATAAGAAATTTCAATACTTTATTCATAAATCCTGAATGGTATAAAATTAACACATCCATAGTAAAAAAATATCACAAAACTATTAATACAATATCGAAGACAGTATCATAATAAATCAACTTCAATCAAGTGTACAATCCATTAAAGGATGTTGACATAGATGAAATCAAAACTATTTTAGAGAAATACCTCTTTCTATTTAGAAATAATTTAAAACTCAAGTAATAATAAATTAAAACATTTATTATGAAAATATTGATATAATATTGTAAGGGAAGCATTGAATGTGTTATAATGGTGGATAATAGACACTCACTGTATAAGTTAAAAAATTATTTCCTTAATTCGTCGAAAGAGTCATAAAGTTCCATGTTTGGTAAATGACAAAAAGATTCCATTAATTTTTTTTCTAAATAGTCAAACATGGGTATAAACGAATTTAAAACATATTATATGAAATAGTAATTTTTTTAAATAAATTTTTAAGAAACATGGATGTGGATGATAAAGAGGTCCCAATGGACACTCATGTATAAACAACCCCTAATAAGGAAGAGACTGTAGAATTAACCCTTACCTTGTACTTTTCCTTGATCGAGGGTACATTAACATCCATTATAATAGTAAAATAATTTTTATTAAATTTTACAATAACCATATACATAAATATGATATCATATATTATCTTCTAATGTTTCTTTGTTAATCATATTTTAGTTGTATCATTGTTTCGGGTGTTAACTGATTAGTTTTCCATTATATACAGGGTTACATAAGACTTGTTTTTTATGGATAGTATTTATTTGATTCATATATAGAATTATATTAAGTTCATAAACATTATTTTTAATCATTAAATGAAAATTAATCTTGAATGGTTCTTATGGGAAATGAATTTCATCGTGTTCGTGGAGATGGTAATCCGTACGTATCCACAAGCGAAAATTTCATACTATTGATGGTCAAAATGTATGTAATTGGAAATTATATCGTATATACAGAATCATTAACATGGTATATTTATTATTTAAATCATTTATACTCATTATTATACCCATCCAAATAATGAGGTGTTGGAATAACAGACTACACCACGAAGTGGAGACGGTAAGCCATATGCACGCACATATGGTGACATGTCATTCATAGGATGGATAGAGTAATGAATATGGTTATACGAAATTTATAATAAAATGAATGTATATTTAAGGTAATAGAGGTATTATTTTTGTATAGAAACTACAATGAAACTGGATGTGGAAGAAGAAAACAACATTTAAAGAGGTGGTGAAATTATTGCCTCTTCCTCGGGTGTATCCTTTAGAGTTGATCAAAAGTGATCCATAGGATAGATTTATTATCAAATTAATGCCTCTAGTTATCCATGAGGGTAGTTGGGAGGATACATTCGTAGGGTTTGGTCGATCCAAATAGCATTGGAGGTGTGATTTTGAGAGAAGGGGAAGTACCCTTTTATAAGAGAGGTGAGGGTCACTTTAGGAAAGCTTGAAATATTATTTTATTATATAATCATATTAGGTTTATAATAGCTCCAAAAAGAATTATTTCAAGTATAATTCGGGGATGGGTTGAATAAATCTCAACCAATATGTTTTAGATAGGTTTGGGTAACCATAATAACCTTATCGTTTTTATTTAACTCTTAGTTCAATAGTTTATCTTTTACCATGTATTCTTGTATTATTATAATAAATTGGTAATAAACATACAATAAAATGCTAAGAGAACCCCAATTGATTCATTATTTATATATATAACTTTATCTATGTCCTTTGTATGATCCTTATATTTTTAGGTATATTATATCAATTAATAATATAATATTTGTTTTTAAAACTCATTTATGTCAATTTTGTCACTCTTTGGTATTTTGTTTTTTGTTATTGTCATAAAAACGTTCTCAATTAGAATATAATTTGTTTAATAAACCCAAAAAAGTAATATTATCCAATAAAATTTTTGTAATTAATAAAATGTCTCAATTTACATTTATTTGGATATTTATAATATTAGTTATTTTAGTCATTCACTAATAAGGTAATTACTACATCATCATTGTGTCATTAATAAATTTATTTTATTTAATGTATAAAAACTATAAATAAAATAAAATTATGTGTGAAATATTTTTATCTTTCAAGTGAATATTTATAGTCGAATTTATCTTTTGTATAACCCTATATTAAAAATGGTTTCATTATTAAACGTTGAATTTAAAACTTTTAACTCTTCTTTAAATAAAATAATAATAAATGTCATAATCTTATACAAGTGGACCGAACAGATCGTATTTTATTCCTAAGGTTTATTTTGGATGAAATAAACTTTTCCAGTTGAATTAGGACATGTGTTAGCGTAATTATAATATCTTTTTTACCTTTAATTACCCTATTTACTTTTAACCATGGTAAATAAAAGACAAAGTTATTATTCACCAAAAAATATTTTTATCTTATTGAACCAAATTTTACTCAATGATTTCATCCATGTATCTCGTATTTTTAAAATAAAATTCATAGAAGCGGTAAAATTATGTTTTATGAAATTTTGAAAATGCGCCTAGAAGGTGGGTAAAAGACGATAAAAAATTAAAAAAAACATATCCATCTAATCATATTATAAAATGACTCCAATGAATTATATTGATCTAATATAGGTATAATGTATCTATTTTTACACAAAAATATATTTGAAAAAAATAAAAATTATTTAAATAAAATTCAGTTTAAAACAATAACACAATGATTTTCACTATTCATCAAAAATTGATTGTTTTCAGAAAAATACCAAAAATTCACCTTAAGCTAATTTTGATATTCCCAATCAAAAAATGAATACCATTTTGAAATATAAAATTTATATAAATTCAAATGGTGGGTATTACATTTCATAATGGCTAGTTTGATTGGTCGTGGTGTGCTTGAACTCAAAGTTACATACAACACAAGCTATGTATTATTCAAAGAGAAGCGCACCATGGAAGCTTGGGGTGTTACATTATTCCCTCCTTAAAATAATTTATTCTGAGAAATTTCTAGAAAATTACTGCATAAAAATATTCAGGTGGTTCTTCATAATAAGTTCCTTGGGTTCCTTTATTGCCTCTTCCATCTTATAGATTCTCCATCGGACATTATCCAGATGATTCTTCCGGTTTCACAACACTTGTTCTCTGGTATCGAGAATCTTGACTGACTCTTCACAGTAAAGCATATCAGGTTCCAGTTCTATTTCATCATTTGTGAGTAAATGCATTGGGTCATGCATGTATTTTCTCAACAGTGATACGTGGAACACATCATAAACTTTGAAGTGCCTTGGCGGTATTTCCAAACAATAAGATACAACATTAATTTGTTCAAGAATTTAGAAAGGTCAAATATAATTGGGAATTAATTTTACCTTCTTACCTAATTTTATAACACCCTTCCATCAAGATATATTCAAGAAAAGATGATCTTCTTCTTGAAATTCCAAATCCATCTTTCGGTTATCGACAAATCTCTTTTTCCTACTTTGAGCATCTTTGATATGGGTTTCGATAACCCTAACATTTTCCATAGTTTCCTCAGAAAGTTATGGGCTTATGAGATTTCATTCACCAACATCATCCCAACATGTTAGTGTGTGACATCTCTTTCCATATATCACTTCATATGGTGCCATTTGAATACTTTTATTGAAGATATTGTTATAGGAAAATTCTACCAGAGATAAATATTTATCCCACATACCTTGAAATTCAAGTGAGCACGATATCAACATGTCTTTTAAGGTTCTAGTTATCTATTCTGATTTTCCATTAGTTTGTGGGTGGTAGGAAATGCTCAAACGAAGTTTAGTATCCAAGGCCTTCTGATGAATTTTCTAAAATATTGAGGTAAAATGGGTATCACAATAAAAAAAATTCGATTGGGGTACTCCGTGAATTCTTCCAACTTATTTAATATATAGTCATGCTAAATGTTCAAGAGGTAAATTTTCTCTTATAGCATGAAAATTTGCTGACTTGGTAAGATGATCAAAAATTACCCATATTGCATCATTCCATCTAGGAGTCATTGGTAGCCCCTCACAAATTCCATTGTAATATCATCCCATTTCCACTTGGGAATGGGAAGGGGTTGCCTGAATCCTCTAGGATGTTGTCTTCTAGACATCAAACACTAACAAACCATACATCTTGACACATAATCAATAATCTCTCTCTTCATGTTGTCCCATAAAAAATGTTTCTTAAAATATTTATACATCTTACTGCTACCAGGGTGTATAGAGAAATTGGAGCTATGAGAATCCACCAAAATCCCCTCTTTAGATCAGGTATTCCAGGAACACAAAGTCTCTTCCCAAATTCCAAAATTACATCTTCATATACAAATTAAATCAATCTCCCATCATTCACAACATCAATTTTGTTTTGAAACTCCTCATCATCTATTTGGGAAAATTTTAACCATTCCAGTAAATATGGTTTGGAAACCATTTGAAACTTTATTGATTTTTCACCTTCCATTATTATTTTCATATTAATTTTTACTAGATCCATGAACATATAATCCCATTCAACTCTCATATTTTTCAAAAACAATGATCCTTTCAACTCAAAGCATCATCCACCTTATTTTTCTTCCCTGGGTGGTAGTTTATTGTTAAATCATAATCTTTGAGTAGTTCAAGCCATCGTCTTTTCCTCCTGTGGAGTTTTTTATGTGAGAAAATATTCTTCAAACTCTTATGATCAGTTTATATCTCACATTTTTCACTATAGAGATAGTGTATCTATATATTTAAAGAAAATATTATAGTTTCTAACACAAGATCATGAGTGGGATAGTTTTTTTCATCAATTTTTAGCTTTCTTGATGCATATTCAATAACTCTATCATTCTACCTAAGGACACAACCAAGCCATTTCATTGAAGCATCACTATAAATAATAAACCCATCATTCCCGGATGGTAGAGTTAAGAATGGATCAATGACTAATCTTCTCTTTAGCTCTTCAAAACATCCTTTACACTTTTGTTCCCAAAAAAATTAACCCTTTTACGTGTGATCTTGGGTAATGGGTTAGCCAATCGAGAAAATTTCAGCCCGAAATGCCAATAATAACCACTTCAACTAGTAAAACTACATACCTCGGTTATACTCGTTCATGCTGTCTATTCTTGGATTGCCTTTGTCTTTGAACGATCAATCGAGATTCCATCCTCAAAGACAATATAGCCATGAATAGAAATCACATGATGCCAGAATTCACACTTACTAAACTTCCCATATAATTCATTTTTTTCGAAGAGTATTTAGAATACTGTGCATGTGATTTTCATGAACTTTGTAGATTTTTGAGTACACCAAAATATCATCAATAAATACACCTGAAAAGTTATCACGATATAACTTGAAAACTCTATTCATTAGATAAATGAGAATAAAGGGTGCATTATTCAGTCCAAAAGGCATTACAGTAAACTCATAATGCCCATACCAGGTATGTAATACTACATTCATAATGTCTTCATTCTTCACACACAACTGATGATATCAATACTGAAGGTCAATATTTGAAAAATATTGAGCTCCATGAAGTTGATCAAATAAATCATCAATGCGAGGAAGGGGATACATTATCATTATTTTTATAGAATTCATCTCCCTAGAGTCAATGCACAACCTCAAATATCCATATTTCATCTCACCAAAAAGATCAAGGGCTCCTCCAGGAGAAACACTAAAGCTAATAAATCACTTATTACTCAATTCCTCTTGTTTTTCTCTACTTCAACTAATTCCACAATTTTCATTCTATAATGGTCCTTGATATGAGCCTTGAACAAAAAATTAGATCAATGGAAAACTAAATTTCTTGTTCTAGAGGTTGTCCAGGTAAATCCACTGGAAACACATCAACATAATCTAGCACAATAGGTACAACCTCTATTTGAACATTCCTTTACATACCCATACTTATTTCACTTTCTTCCTCCCCAATAATAGAATTTAGTAAACCTATAGGGGGTGGATCTAGATTATAATTATATGGTGACATTTCTACTCTAATTATATGGTACTTTTTATCATCATTTAAAATTATATCTACCTCCTTCTAACAATAAATTTTCACATCATGGTCCATAAGCCAATCAATATTGGGGATTATATCAAATTCAATCATGGGTATGAGGATGCGATAGGAAGATAAAGTATGTTTATATTCCCTAATGGGAACCAATTCAAAAAAACACTGTTTCCATGATACATCCCTTAAGAGTATTGACTAGCAACTACTTTGTTAAATCAAATTAGAAATATCTAATTTTCTTATAAAAATGGGAAGATATGAAACAATGAAATTATCCGGAATCAAATAATCCATTGGATAAAGTTGAGGAAAACATTTAATTACCTTCTACCACTTCATTCAGAGCTTCAACCCCAGTAGTAGTGATCACATAATCTTTTCCTTTCTCCCGTGGAATTTTCTAAAGTATGTTTCGTTGGATAATAGGAAATTCATTTTCATAATTCCCCATTTCTGTTAAAATTTATCATTCCACATTAAAATCCTATTTCTTTCCCTTGCAATCAAGAGAATTGGTTCGTTTTTCACCACACATTTAATATAGTCCTATTCCCTTCATGAAATTACTGAGGTTTTTATTCCCAAATTTACTACTACATGGTAATTTATATTTTCCCTTTTTCCCATATTCCCATTTCAAGAGTGTTCAGCAGATCTCTTCTTCTATTTCTTTGATTTAATGTTGTAAGACTTATAGAATTCTTTTTTTATATTGATAGTCCATTAGAAAATAACATCATATGATGAGAAGGATTGTGAGACTAATTCTCAATAAGAAAATGATTTTAACCCATAAAATAATCAACCAATCTTACTCTTCAGTTTACATGCATAATAATCTATATGCCTTGCTAACCTTGTAATGTAACCACATACTTTGGGACATTCTCATTCTCCTTTTTCCATAGAATCGGAAATGGGATTTCTATATTGGATTTACGGTCACGAGAAACTTATTATTCTAAGAAAATATAATTAAACTCCCTCCACTCCATATTTTATACTTATTCATTCTCTATTGTGTTTTGAATTGATGACCTTCATTAATTTGCATCTCTCGTGAGGAAATAAACAGCCTTGAAATTTTTTCTCCTTTTTCTACTCCTCAAAGCATGAAACATTTTCTCTGAGGAACATATCTACTGCTCATCTACAAATTTATTTATAGTCCCATTTAATGTTTTTGGTTGTTGCCTCATGAAGTGGTCTAACATTAATCCTCTACGTTTTGGATCAGGTTGCTCCATACGAGTAAGGTTATTATTCATAACCTGAGTGAGTTGTCCTAGTATGGTTATAAGTTGTTTAGCACTGGTTTCATCACCATATCCACTATAATTCTCAAGAGTAATAGGGAAATCCCTACATGAATTACGTATGTTTATACAATTTCCATTCCTTCTACTATGCACCACTTTTAAACAATGGCATACACTATATTAGTTTATGAATCACAATACATTATTTCAAACTTGTAAAATATCTAACATAAGTTGAACAGTTTATGCCTATAATACATAATCATATAAATGTTTTCATTTATGAATTATTGACTCATAAATCTTTCATAATGTTTTGTAAAGAAAATGTTAATTATCCTACGCATATCCCATGGGATTTTCATAACCAAGAGTGTAGTCAGGCCTGTTGTCATGTACCAGGATACCCTAGGTAAGGCCTAAAACTCGGTGTCAGAGTTTTCTCTCTTAGGTACATCTGTGCCAGAGCCACCTCTACCTTCTCGTATCTAGACAGGGTCGTAGTTCTGGGATAATACACAAATTATCTACATTAATAAAATTTGAGGAAGTTATTCTATACTAATCCTTCAAGTCTATCTTAGGGTATTGTTATCTAAACATAGTTTTTCTAAATATATCTTCCAAGGTTTGTAAAAAAATTTCTTAGATACCTACTATAATGAATCAACCTCAGTTACCCAGAGTCAGCGCATTATTACATAACATTGGCTTGATACAGGGAATCATGTCCTAAAATACCGATCAGTTCACTAGCCTTGGAAGTACCAGATACATACATATGTTTTACATTACATCATGAAATAAATAAATAAAACAATATTGTGTCCCCTTTGAACTCTCTTATATCCCTTAGCTTATTCCTACAGGTTAATCTTAATATACATCATTGAATATGGGGAAAAATAAAACATAATAATGGGGTGAGCTCAGATTTTCAGTAAGGATAAAAATTTAACAGAATCTATCATAAAAAAGAATAATCATTTAAGGAAATTTATATGACTAAAAAACAATCCTTTTAAACATAAAAATCAGCATAATATGGAAAAGATAAATCAAATAGTTCCATTTACTTATTAAAATGGATATCTTACTAGTCAAATAATCACATGTAATATCAATAGCCAATTTCATAATGATGTAATGCATAATTCTAGACATCATAAACACGTTGTCAAGGCCTCGTGCCAAGAATAAAAATAATATTTTCTCAAGTCCTTGTGCCAAGACACTAGTTGGTCTCATGAGTCATATTGATGCATCGAGGAGCTATAATGGGCTCGACCCTCCATTTACTAAGTCTAATACATTCCATATATGAAAAGGACGAAACATAACATAAACATTTGTATTAAAACTAGCATAAAAATTTCAATAGGTTATCCATGGACCATAAATGTAATAAAAATAACACATTCATAGTCAAACATATCACAAAACCTTTAATATAATAATGTAAATTGTATCATAATAAATCATCTTCAAATAAGTGTAAAATCCATCATAGGATGTTGACATAGATGAAATCAAAACTATTTGAGATAAATATCTCTTTCTATTTGGAAATCATTTAAAAGAAACATAATTATAATAGAAAACATTTATTTTGAAAATATTCTTCTAACTTTGTAAGGGATGCTTTGAAGGTGTTGTAATGGTAGGAAATATCCACACTCGCTGTATAAGTTTAAAAACATTTTTTCATTAATTTGTTGAAATGGTCATAAAGTACCTTGTTTGGAAAATGATAGAAAGATACTTTTAAAAACATTTAATAAAAATTAAGAAAATGGTATAAATGACTATTAAACATATTATTGAAAATAGTATAAATATTTTGAAATACATTTTCAAGAATCAAAGATGTGTATGATAAAGAGGTCACAATGGATACCCATGTATAAACAACCTCGGATAATGAATAGATTGTAGAATTAACCGTTACCATGTACTTTTCTTTGATCGAGGGTACGTTAACCTATAGTATAATATTTAAATATTTTTTATTGAATTATACTAGAACCACATACATAAATATGATATCATATATGATCTTCTAATATTTATTTGTTAATAATATTTCAGTAGTATCATTGTTTCGGGTGTTAACTGATTCGTTTTACTTTATATGATTGGTTATGTAAGACATGATTGTTAGGGATAGTATGTTTTTGATTCATATACATAATGATATTATGTTCATAAAAATTATTTTTAATCATGAAATTATAGTTATTCTGGAATGGTTATGATGGGGAATGAATTTCATCGCATTTGTGGAGACGGTAATCCGTACGTACGAAAGAGCGGCAATATCATTCTATTGATGGTGAAATCATATTTAATTAAATGGTATATCATATAGAAAAATCATTAACATGTTATATTTATTATTTACATCAGTTATACTCATTATTATACTCAGTCAAATAAGGACGTGTTTGAAAAACAAACTACACCACGTTGTGGAGACGGTAAGCCGTAGGTAGGCACGTATGGTGACTTGTCATTCATTGGATGGAAAGAATAATGAAGATGTTTTTACCATATTTATAATAACATCACAGTATTTATAAGGTACTGGAGTTATTATTTTGGTATGGAAACAAAAAATAAAGAGGTATTGGAAGAAGAAAATAACATTGAAAGAGGTGGTAAAATTATTACTTCTTCTTTGGGTGTTTCCTTTTGAGTAAATCAAAAGGGATCATTAGGATAGATTTCTGATAAAAGTAATAACTCTAAGTCAACTTGAGGGTAGTTAGGAGGATATTTGAGTGGGGGCTGGTCGAGCCAAATGGCATTGGTGTTGTGATTTTGAGATAAGTGGAAGTACCATTTTATAAGAGTGGTGATTTCCACTTTATGAAAAGCTTGAAATATTATTTTATAATACAATCACATACAGTTTATAATGGCTTCAAAAAGATTTATTCTGAGGATAAGGATGGTCTGGGTATGAAACCTCTCAACAAATAGGTTTTAGGAAGGTTTATATCACCACATTAACCATATATTTTCGATTTAACTCTTAGTTAAATAGTTTATCATTTACCATGTATTATTGTATTACTACAATAAATTGTTAATAAACATACTATAAAAATACATGGGAACCCCAAGTGGTTCATTATTTATATATCTAGCCTTAGATATTTCCTTTTATTGAGCCTAATATTTTTATGAATATTATATCAATTAATAATATAGTATTTTTTTAAAAACTCATTTATGTCAATTTTGACACTATTTGGTCATTTGTTTTTATTCCAGTAATAAGAAATTTGTCACTTAGAAAAAAATATTCAATAAACCATAACATGTCATATTAACCTATAAGATTAGTGGAATTCATCAAAATTTCCAATTTATATATATTTAGATTTATATAAAATCAATTATTTTAATCTTTCATTAATAAGGTAATTATTGAATCATCATTGTGTCATAAATAAATTTAATTATTTAATGTCTTAAAATTATAAATAAAATACCATTATGTAGAAAATATTTTTTAATTTATAATTATTTTTTATTTTCAAATTTATCTTATGAATAACTATATATTAAAAATTGTTTAGTTATTAAACATTGAATTTAACACTTTTAAATCGTCTTTATATAAAATAATAATAAATGTCACAATCTAATACAAGGGGACGAAAATGATCATATTTTATTTCCAATGGATGATTTTGGACGAAATAAACTTATCCAATAGAATTAGGATATGTTTTAGGGTAATTATAATATCATTTTTATCATTTAATTACCTGATGTACTTTTAACCATGGTAAATAAAAGTCAAAAGTTACTATTCACCAAAAATTATTTTCATCTTATTGAACCAAATTTTACTTATTGATGTCAACCATGTATCTCAGAATTTTGAAATTCAATTCACAGAAGTGGTAAAATTACGTTTTATGAAAATTTACAAAGGTGCTTAGAAGGTTGGTAAAAGATGTTAAAAAAATTCAATAAAATTTTATACATCTAAAATTATTATAAAATGAATCCATTTAATTACATTGAAGTAATATAATTATTATATATCTATATCTACCTTTAAATAAAATTAAATAATAATAATTATTATTTAAATAAATGTCATTTTTAAACAATAATGCAGTGTTTTTCACTATTAATGAAAAATTGAATGTTTTCATAAAAATACCAAATATTCACCCTATGCTAATTTTGATATTATTAATCCTAAAATTAATTCCATTTGAAAAAATAAAATTTATAAAATTTCAAAAAGTGGATATAACTATTCATAATGGCTAGTTTAATTGGTCATGGTGTGATAAAACTCGAAGTTGCGTACAACACAAGCTGTTGTATTATTCATTAGAAGCATGTCGTGTAAGCGTGGGGTGTTACAACCCATCATGGATATGATATACTGAAACCATACTTATTATTAATCTGGATTATTTATTATGATTTTTATTGGGGATGTACTATGTTGACATTATACATTTTACTCTAGGTGATTTATGAATATATTTGTTGATTGGGGAAATTGTTACCATTTTGTATGATATTTTATCAAATATGAATGTTTTTCCTAATTTTGATTTAGTCCATTCATATGAAGGATTTATTATACTTATCAAAATGCAGAATATGATTTATATAGATAATTGATGCATTAGTATGTCTCATGATAAATTATAAATTGGGTTCTGGATATGGAATTACCCATTTAAATAATTTTCTTGACCAAATATTTGATTGAATTATAGGTATTGGCCCAAGGAAAAAACTAAAGGTTACATATTTACACCAATGGGAATTACCTTATTATTTATTCTCTTAATAATAATCCATGTTATTATTCTATTAGTTAGAATACACATGGTTATGTTCTCAAGATTATGTTATTATTTTTATGGAATTGTTTTATTATAATTTATTCTTACCCAGTTATGCTGAATTTATTAATTAAATAGAATGTATTTTTGTTATTTGTATTACCATATTTATTATTCCTTATTTATTCATGGATTTCACATTATTATATCCATTATTGAGCATATAATCTCACCCATTTCTTATATTTTATATTTCCCAGAATATGAGGATAAATTTTTTTATTGGTGGGTAGGGATTAAGTAAGGGAAATAATGGAATTATGAAATAAATTTCACTATGAAATTAATGTTTTAAAAATTAATATAAATTTCATGTATGTATCTAGTTTACTAAGAATGCTAAACTATTCACTAATTTGGGGTGTTATTGCTTATATATTATATATTTTTTAATAATAGAGACACCATCTCTTTACTACTATGGTCAGGGTTCAATAGATAACATGGTTACATTAAAGTTAACAACAAAAAAATCCAAAATTTGTGATGGGGAAGAGAACATAGAATCAAGAGAAATAAAATTAATTCAATATAATTTTTCATTCAATATCATTTTCCTTAAATAAACAGAATTTATTTAACATATTTTGTAACACAATACGGAAATCTATTAACCTGACATGTTGAATTTCATCCATTAATTAATTTCAACAATAATAAAATCTATTTCTCAAAAAAAAGTATTAAAATGTGTTTTTCTTTCTTGGAGAAATATATTCCACTTCTAATGGATAACATAATTCTAATTACTGATCAAAATATTTTACTTTTTTCTTTATAACATAACCAAAACCAAAATACTTAGAAATTATTATGATAATTCTCAAAATGAAAACACATTAATGGGAATATATGAATAACGATTCACCACATCCAGAAAAAAGTATCACCCAATGCTCAATTTAAATCATTTCATTTCCTAATAACCAAAATTAACTCAATAAACTTGATATTAAATAAAATCAAAATGCCCAATGGTTATCTATTACATTTTATTTTACATCCCATAAAATATAATTTCATTTTACTAATTAATACTTCATAAAAAACCTAAGGGTTATAAATACCTTATCCTAATAAAACATATCTTGTGATATCATTAATGATATGTAATTATCATCACATAAAATTTCAATATTTCTATCTATGACTCCTATCGTAGGATCAAAATTATTCTTTTAAACCCATTATGGTAACCATAACTCTTAAGATAAACTAAAATGAAAATATCCTAATATTAAAAACTATCCTAACCCCATTCCGATTGCAACTACAAAGAACTCTAACCCACACACCCTAATCCATTTCTAAAATATTAAACTTTATATTTATAGCATTTAAACGAAAAAACTATTACTATATTTTTATCATCCAAACCATTAAATGAAAAATTTAACTATTGGATCGAATACATACACTATGAAATTTTATGTTTATATATTTTGGGAATTACTGCAAACTCATACATAAAAAAATCATGACATCAACAGAGTTATTTTCCCACTATATTATACTCTTCTTATTCCATATTAACTCCTAAACCCATCAATAAATATTTCTTCATATATGAAGAATTTATATAATCCATTAAATTATACTAAATCATAATATCTTGGGGATAATGAAATATAATAAGGGTGAGATCATATTATCAGCAAGGGTGGACATAATAATTTAAATTTTAATGTTATCAGTGAGATTAAGATTAGTATAAGGGTGTGAAAAAAAACCAATGACCATAACATATGATAATTCATACTCAACAATACCTACATCATAAATGATAAAACATAGATTATAGAAATAACATATGAAATTAATCATTGTAACCAATAATCATGGTCATTTTTTAAAAATATTTATTAATTGAAACCATAAAACCATAAAGATTTTCACCCATTAGATCTAGAAAAAAACATACCACAAAATACTAAAATCATTATCTTACCATAAATAATCCTAATATATCAATAATAATACATAGTAAGAAATGTTTAATCATTTATTTATCAGTGGAAAAAATCTCCATATCACTCATATGACCACTTTTACAAGTTTAGTGACTATATAGTGGACTTCAATACCTAATTCACAATAGGGATTTCATAGACCCACACATACATGGTGTGTAGTGTAACCTACTATCATTGATTGAAAATATAATCTTATGTTATTGGTTTATTATTAAACCAAATTTCACTTGAATTTAACTTAACTTCATTTAATCATAATCAATTACCATGAACCATAACATGAATAATGTATATATATATTTCATCTCTTTATAATCCTCATAACAAAATTTATTACTACTTTCATAAATATATTTTCCCATTGAAAATGAACGGGTTCCATGTAAATCTCTTGAAAACCATGAAAATACATCCAAATAAATAATTATAATTTTATTATTAATAAAAAAACCCCAATAGTTCATAAGTAACATAAATGGATTTCCTTATCATTGAATGTAAATACACATAGAATATCATAATAACATTACTAAGTAATATTCAATTTTCACATCGAACATAACTATTAAAAACATACAATTAATAAAATATTTTTAAAATAATATTCATCAAAATGATCTTGGAAACATATAAAAGAATAAAAAATTAATATAAAGGGAATGAATTTGGTACTATCCGTTAATTTTTTAAACCAAAAATAGAAAAAAAATTCAATTTTTTTATTCGGAGTCTATATTGAATGACTTGGATAACATTAATATTTTTCCGTTTAAAAATTATAAAAGAATGTAAAAGACCCTATAAAGTAGATTTAGAAAATCATTTTCCATACAATATAACATTTTTGAGACATTTTAGAGAACATGGATATAATAGTGGAAGAGTCCCGCAATAAAATAAAGAACAAGTTCAGTAACAGTAATAAAATTTGTTGGTGGTTATTCAATTAATAATGGATGAAATGCAAATAATACATGTAAATAACATTCATAACTAGATTATAATAAATTATTTATGGTTAATGAAAATAATATCAAAATATTTCATAAAAACAAACTGCAATATAAACATCTGGAATACGAAATTAGATTTTAACAAAAATCCTTTACCTCTTTGTTTTCATATCAATCAAAAAGAAAATTAAATAATAAATTCAAATAAATCAATAAATATAATTAATATAAGTGTATTTATGATATAATAGGTCATTGGTGTGTTATATACAGAAAATAAATATAAATAATTTCACATTAAAAATGTATATCCCAATAAATAAGATATTTTTATGAATAACCAATTAAATAACCATGTAATATAATAGAGAATTAAAAAATGGAGATATTTTGTGTAAAAATATAAATACATATAAAAAAAGTATAAATATAGAATAATCCACTTTATAGATCAATACCCACGTAATAAAAGAATAAAAAATCAATCAATAATAGTTGTAACACAACAAATGAAAATTTATGTAAAACCCATTTACTACATGGTACCATTCAATTAAAAACCTGATCGATGAAATAATTCAAATTGAATCATAAAATTTCATGAATTATAAAATATCAATGATATAATATGTAAATGGGGAAGTATGCATACCTAATAAATTTAATTAGGTTCATAATAATAAAACATTCTTTATGAATGAAAATTAACATGAAATACACTACTTCAAGTCCAGACATCCCATATAGGTCAATTAACTCCTATATAGTAATCTAATATAACTAATATAAATTTTTAAGAAAATTTAATAGTTTTATTACATTATAAATAATAATTTTTTATTTTATTTCATAAACAAATTTTATTAGTTATTTAGTTATGTCTTCATCAAGTGTTTGGGGGACACTCATTTCATAATTTCTGAAAGACTTTATAAATTTGAAAATTTCTAAATTAGTCATTATTGAATCATATACATAATAATAATTATGAAATATTTAAAAAATTTATACATAATTTATAATTTCAATCCCATCAATGAAATATGGTTAATAAAGTTAAACTTTATCATAATCCTGGAGATGGTAGTCTATGCAAATGCGTTAGTAACATTTCCATTTATGAAAAATTATTATGGAAATAAAGTAGGTATTATTTAATCATTTAAAAAAAATAATTATATAATAAATAAAATAATACTTCACTAAATAAACTTTCATGTATCATCCATGTAGTGTGGTGATGAAAAAGGGATCACATCGCTTAATAGATGTGGTACTCCACACATGTACGAATCATGTTATCATTTTTGGGTATGGAAATTTAATAAAATAATATATATATATATATATATAATTTATCCACAATGATATATATGTTAATAAAATAATTTATATAGATTACCTAAATCTACCATTCCATTCGGTCATGATATTTGGTGATGGAAAATTAATTACAACATTCTCTAAGGTGGTAGTCCTCAATAAAATGAATGATGGAATCCTTTCCCATTTGAAAGAGGATGGAGATTGATGTGTATTTTTCTATTAAGATAATATAATATAAAATAATAATAATTAATATAAATTCTTAATAAATTCAACATGGTTGAACAATATATTATAAAGTTGGAAGGGGTAATAACAAATGTCGAGTTAAGAATGATACCTCTTATTTGTTAAAACTCTTATGTTTTACACAAAAATACTTCCCATGATAGTATTATATCAAAAAAATGACTCTAAGTTGATTTTTTGGATTCTAGAAATTTATTTGAGTGTGCATTTTATGAAATTATTTATTCATTATGCCTGGAGAAGTGATAATCCACACATCAAATTTCACAGAATATTAAAGTATTATTTACTAATATAGATTTCAAAATGAAATAAATTGATTTGAATCAAATAAAAGATGAGGTTGAGTCCAAATCCACTTATCTAATTTTACATGGAAGTATTGAGTATCATTAATAAACTTATAATTTTGTTTTAACCCTTCGTTAATCCTTTTGAAAAATCCAGTTTTATCATCATTTTTTACTCTTAAGGGGTTATTAAGCTTATTATAAAAATAAAAATATCACATTATAATTTGTATTTGTTTTAATAAAATATATATTTCTCATTTGGATAGAGATATTATTTTTTTTGAAATTCAGATCATTTATAAAAGATTATTTATAATAAAGTTATATTAAAGTCTCTTTTTAGATATTCATTAAATTTGAATTTTAAAAATAAAATGAAAAAAATGGAATTACAATACAATTCTTAAAAACAATGATAATATGCAACATATATCTGAAAAATTATATTACATAATAAATATCTCAAACAATGCTATATTTAGTGTTTTATGGATCATATTATTCGTTTGTTTTACATGCACAAAAAATGTACCAATAATTCGTAAGAATTTGAGTAAATTATTTAATATCTAAAAATTTAAAATAAATGAACACGATTATGAATGTTCATTTAGATTTAAAATGAATATTTATAACACATCACATCATATATTTATAACAATTTCGAAAATATAAAGTTACTAAAACAAAGTGAATGTATTTTTTATTTATCATTATATAAAAAATATAAATGCTCTAAATCAATGAAATATTGTAACTAAATTAAACAAATTAAAATTTTAGATTATTATTGATGATATATACGGTTATAAAAAATTAATTAAAATTTTTGTGTTATTTTTTTGTCATTATCATATTATTGTTAACCTAAGTTATGTGATTTACCCTTTAGTATGATACTGATAATTTATAAGCTTATGATTCAAAATGTACAAAAGGGACCATTTTAAAAAAATTTATCACAATGATTGAAAAAATAGAATCCATTTTTCTAGCTTAAAAACACATAATTGGAATAATATAACATAAAATAAAATAACAAAAAACGTGATGATAAATTGTTTTTAAGAAAAATGCCTACTCGAATAAATAAAATTTCTTTATACCAAAAACATGTATAAAAACATTTAAAAGTGAATGATTCGATTTAATTTATAAAACAACGAGTTGATTTTTTAAAAAAAATTCATTCCAAAATATAATTTTTTTTTGTTAAAAATTAAATATAATTTAATGGTATCAATAATAATAAATATATTTCACTATACAATTTAAAATAAATTATTAACCAAAATAAAAAAAATTCCATCTAAGAAAACATTAACCTTCTAATATCGAAAATTATATACATTTTATAAAAATTAATTCCCATATTTTATGTAAATTCATTATATTGTATTTGAAGTATTTAAAAAACCAATTTTTAAAGAAAAACATTTTCCAAGAATAAAAGGGATTTACTATAAATTGAGTGATAATTTTATAAGAAATAATCAAAAATATTTTCTATTAAGTCCAATATATATTCCTAATGTATCTAACCATATTCATTCACTCTATTTTAATTTTAGTTTATAAGATTCATACAAAAATAATAACATTTTATCATATTTTTAGGCTTTATGTTTCTTGATGTATATGATATCATACATATAATCTACTGAAAAAATATAGGGGTCTTATAGTTAGATTCATGGTGCATAGATACATGTGTAACAACACCATCACTAGTTTCTCTGGCATGTGTGTCAAACATGAGACACTTTGACATAGTTTCCCTTTTTCAGAATGTAATCCACATATAATGTCTCTCTACAAATAGCAACCCTATGAAAACCCTTTTTTTATAACACTATGTCACAAGACGATGCCCCAGGGCCACTCATGGGCTTATTGTATGTTCAGAGTGATAGAAATAGACCACCTTTAATATTCCATGGTATGTCCACAAATTATTAGGTGAAATATCACAAAAAATTGGAGGTCTTATCTTAATTTACATGCACACACTCAGAATCAAAATCTATGAAATAATGTTGATATATAACCAATCTGATATATCTAGAGAGTAAAGAACACATGATATTTCATATAAGAAAAATATCAAAATATTTTAGGTTAATGAAAACTATAATGGGAAAAAATACACACCCAACCATGATGAAGATCCCAACCTAATAATATCTTGGAAATGAGATTAAGGAATAGACCTTAGCTCAATATGTCTATGTCTAACCACTGATCATATTCATCATCTCCAATTACTATTATTTTCTAATGATACATAGTTCATCAATGTCACCACTAAGATGTACTCCATATAAATAATACATTATATATATGGGGATATTGCATATTGGTGTGAAGATAAACATATATAGTAGAACTCCCCAAAAAAAGGGAAGAATCAAAATTAAGTAGTTAGATTATTCTAAAATTTAACCAAAACTAGACATCATAAATGAATATACTAAAAACGCATTTGAAAATAAAAGGAATTAAAATATCCTCATTATGGTTAAAATGATAAGACTCCATATGGATCCAAATTTATCATCTCTAATTCCAAGAATCATGTTCAATCTCACAATAATTATAGTAAGGGGCCCACTCCTTGGGAATTTTCTCCAAATATCAGAGCACACTATCTATAGGGTAGTACCCACTCCATTATATATCTTAATAAAGGGGTAGTTTCACTTTTGTGATATAAGGCCAAATTCTTTATTAGTGGGGGGAGTATAGACCATATATATATAATGATTATGGGGGACCTGGACCCTGGAGTGTTAGGGAATTGTAGGCCCCAAAATATCTCAAAATATAAAAAATGACCACTTGCATATTTTAATCATTTAAAAAAATAATCTCTATCATATCCCATCATGTAAACTCTCGAATGAAAAATAATTAAGTCCATCATCATCCCTAATTATAATTTCTACCATGGATATGATACACATGGTGGATAATATTAGTCTTATAGATGGAGACATGAAACATATAAGATTTTTGAACATACACGGTGTGTGAATTAGGGAATTTGGGATGTGACACCTCTTGATGATATTGAAATTTTATTACCTAGACATGAATTTTCTTTTCATTTTCTTCTAAAGTGTATTTTTGTTTAGGTACATGGTGTGTTAGGTCACCAATGGCCTTTGTAGTGTAATTATGGAACTCAGCTCATCATCCTCGGTACTATCACACTAAATGTGGGTCCTTTAAAATAGACATGAGATGTTTAAATCATGTAAAAAACCTATCCACCATGATAAATAAATAAACATGGAGTTTTTTTCTCTAAAATATTTGGCTTGAAGTTGGGAATTTCACTGATAGTAAAAATGGTCTCCCGGTCATTAGACATTTTCCAGTTATGACATATCAAAATTAAAGCACCCCTATATCCTTTCCAAAAAAATGATATAATGGTTTTTTACCTCTAGTTAATTATTTTTTACCACTGGTGGATAGAAATATGAATTAGATTTTCCCAAGAAAATTCTGTCACATGTTCCTTGATTGTTCACTATCTCGATGCGTAGAACTATAATTCATGTTCTGAAAATCCACCTCCATCCATCTGATTTTAAATGATGCAATTTTCATACATGAATCCATCATGATTTAACGGGTCGTATAATATTTTTACTTGGTCAGTGGTTTCAAATAACTATCCTTATAGTCCAATAACGATGAATGCATAGAAGTAGGGGTGGAAGATGTGAAAAAATAATATATGAATATTGATAGATGATGTGATGCCAAAATTATTATAATCACATAAACCAATGGGGTGAAATGTGGGTGAAAAATATAGATAATATTTTGAACGAAAACTTATTAACATATAGTTTCATTTGAAGAATGGAAATCGTATAATTAAAAAGATACAAAATCTATGGTCATCAAATAATAATACAAGGGTGAAATTATATGAAATAATAAACTCTAAATTGTGAATATATTAACCTTGGATTAATAACACATTCATCAATGATGTCATTAATTATTAGTTAATTTACATTATTCATCTGACAAATCTCCTCAAATCATTTTTTGGTGAACAATGATCATGTGTTCATCAACACACATATGGGATTTCCTTCTCCTCATCCTCTCTACTTTCATAGAGTTACCAAACAAACTATGGAGATTATATATAGAAATTTATTTATAGAATAGATAACTAAGGTTTGAATTTAATAAATTAAATAAAATATATCATTTATTTTATAAAATGCACAATCCAATAACTACCTTAAACAAAACATTTAATCCCAACCAATGTAAGGTTTCCCTCTAGGGTAATCCTTATGTTCATGAAATAAAAACATTTTCATGTTTTTGGTATATGGTTTCAATCAATAAGATACCCAATTATTTTAAAAATATGAAAGTTAGTTATTTAATATGATAACTATTTTTAATTTGTTAATTTTAAATCCAACACAAATTTCTCTACACCAACTTTGAGGAAATATCCATAGATACATTCAAAAATATTAAATTCATATAACTATATAATTTGGATATGTAACTGTTACTAAAGTAATATATTCAGTTTCATCTATTTTTATGATTATATGGTAATAAAATTATATTATAATATTATTTTGAATATATAATTGATATTCAAGTAGAAATATTTTTAATACACTAGATTTTCAATAAATATTTTATAGATTTGTAGCTATAGATAAAATAATTCAATAGATTACATCAATATCATAAAAAATGAGAAATAGATATTTATATTCATATTTTCATGTATATTATCAATTAAAAATTAATAATTTATTTGATGAAAAATTATTGTTTTTAATAATATTAGATTCAGAATTTATACACATGGTTTATGAAATGATTCATTTCATAATGTGGTTTTAGAATAAATGGTGAAATGATTCCCATCTAGAATAAATATATATTATCAAGGGCTTTCCATTGACATTAGTGAATGTATAATGACCCAATATTAATGTACATAGAAATTTATTAATTTTTTTGGAATACATAAATCATTAAAAAAATATATTGGAAAATACCGTATTAGTTTATTGACTTTGGAAACGAGGAAACATAAATTATGGTATATAAATAGCCCACATTCTCACACAATAGGTTCTTCAAGACTAGATCCCTCTTTAGACACATAATACATAATACATAACATAATAACCTAACTAAGGACACATTAAAATGGTTGAGATTGGATACATAGTAAGGGTAATATTAGAAGACAAGTAAGAATAAACAAGAGTATAGGGGTATGAGAACATGATCATACCAATAGAATATTATATTGTACATATCATAGATCATAAAAATGAATCATGGAATAAATATAAGTTGTTCATAGGGAATTAATAATAATTAAATAAATAATATAGTCTATGAAATCATAACTTAGGAATAATACATTGGATTTTTTTTTTCAAACACATCAACATGTGAAATCATATGTTTGGGGTACCTCATAGAAATGCACAACAAGATAGGCTTATGATATGAATAGTGTAACTTCTTGTTTCAGGGATTCTGATATGACCCATGTACCCTCTTACTTTTATCCTTGGGCTATAACCCATGTAACTTCTTGTTATTGGTCATGGGAAACAACTTGTGTACCCTATAACTTTTGAACATGGGATACAACGCAAGTACCTTATATGTTTTGCACATGGAAAATCACATGTGCACCCTCTATCCTTGAAAAATGGGATAAAAGACATGTATCTTCTTGATTTTGGTCTTGGGATACATCTTTTATAACCTTTGATCTCATATACTACTTATCATTACCCAATGAATTCAATGGAGATATAGGCCCCACCCATCTTGTAATGAAATCATACATAGATGTGATAGAAAATCATACAAAATAAAATCATGAACTTTTAAATTAAATGGGTATTAAAAAATTTGATCACATCATAACCTTTAGAAAAATAATAAGTTTTAATAATTGTTTCAAAATAATAACCCACGAAAAGAAGCAGGTTTCAAAAGCATAAAACGCGTGAATGATAAAAGGACCTCATAAAAATCAGGCCATGATAAAATAATCTAATCAGAGAAAGAATATTAATGGTATCACTGAATAATTCCCTAAAAAAGGCATGATTGAAACAAATGTATGTCACCATAAATAAGAAGTAATTTTTAAATATCTTTTAAATACATTTCATGATGAAAATATCCTTTCTACATTGAAAACCCCCATTTAAAACATAAATAATTTAAAAAACTCAATGGTTGTAGTTTTAAACAATATAAAGGATTCATTGAAAAAAATAAAACTACTTTTAAAATATTTTTTCTTTAATAAAATTCAATACATTTTTGAAAAAATGGTTTTTTATATAAAACATATTTCCAACCAAAGAGAGTTATATGGTCCATTTCTTATTCAAAAGAGTTTTTAATCATCTTAAAATTCAATGAGTTAAAAATTGGTAATAATTCATGGATATATCTTGAATAAATAGAGTATAAAAAAACTCATGAGTGTTATTGAGTGATGGGACAGAATATTTCCCCAATGGACTAATAATCATAAACAACCTTGATAAATATGATAGTTTTCCAATAAACTATTACCACTTGGAAACATTGAATCACAAAACCACTTTAAGAAAATTAAAATTACATGGAGAATAAAATTTCATGAAATATTAAGAAATTAATTATATAACATGTCAATTGGAAGCATATACACCCCATTAAATAACATAGGAGCTTTACAACATGTGTTATAAAGAAGAAATATTGAGATAAAACTACTTTACTGATTTGGTTAATTTTGAAACATTAACACCCCTAAAAAAGATAATATAATGTATATTTAAATACCCATAAGTTTAGTAATATTATTAATGTATTAAATTCATGTGATGTATATACCCCACGTAAAATAAGATTTGTGAACATGGCATTTATCTCATAGACATAAAAAGTGTGATGAAATCCCCTTACCTTATGACTTGCCTGTCAATGTACTTGTTCAGAAATCATGTATTGTAAATAATAGCTAATTTTAAATAAATAATAAATTACATTCATATACCCAACACCACATATTTTTTTTATAACTTAATATTACCCTTCTATTAATAATTATATTATAAGGTTTCACTTCGGGTAATATCCTTTTTTTCACATGTGTGTTAATTTTAATATCTTTAGTCATTATACATATATCATGATTTCATGAATCAAAACCATGATATAAATATTAATTATATTCAGTATATTTATAGTATAATAATCTATAGAATATAGATTTATAAAATGGAATAAACCTTTCATGGAGATGGTATGACAAATGTACGGATGAATACCACTTCCATTTTATGAATGTATTGAATGAAAGAAAAAAAATGAAATATGTGAAAATATTTATTTATATATATCATAATTATAGTAGAATAGTAAGATAATAAGTGTCATATAATTTTACTAATCCCATCTTTATTAAATTCCATGTCGTGTGAATGAATCACATGCCCATAAGGGGGAGGTAGTCCACACATCCAAAAATTTAATTATCATATTTACACTAAATTGAAAGTATAAAAATATGTTTTGAAAGGGGATTAGTGAATCATAAGTTCATAATATATATAAATTATAAAATACATAAATATTTTTTCCATCATCATTTCCACCATGAGAGGTGGTAAAGAAAACTGAACAATCATCGTTTCGTGAGGGGGTAGTTCCTAGTAGATGTAGACATTATGATCATTAGCAATTAGATGGAATTATTTGTCAGCATAGGTCAAAAAATTATAATAAAAATAACCCAGTACATTTAGGATACTGGTGTTGTTAATAAATAATCTAATTAATACATTTTATGTGGTAGATAATGAAAATAAAATAATGGAGTTTGAGGTATGGTGTTACCTCCTAATCGGCTAAATCATTTTTGTTTGCTCCAAAGGGATTCCTTGGAAGTATTTCTACCTAAGGTAAGGCTTCTAGGATTTAGTTAGGTATGTTGAGGAGATATTTTTTATGAGCTTGGTCAAGCCAATTTGGCTTGAATGTTGTTAGAATGTGGGTGGAGAGGAAGCCTCTTTATAGTGGAGGGGGAGTGCCACTCTTGTAAATTTTGGGAACGAGAATTCCACCCACGTTTTTATGATGGAAAGTATATCAAATAATAATTTATTTTCTAGAAAAGTTATTATGGGTTATAAATATGTCCATATAATTTATTTTTAATAATTTTCATGTTGTTTCAGGCCTTCATGTTCAAGGATTAGTCCTTCATTAAGCTTAATTTTACATTCTGAAATGTAATTAATTTTTATTAAATTCAAAACTATTTTTCATCAAAATCTATGTTTAAGTTTTTATAAATTATAAATTATTATTATTCCAAATATGTAATCCATTTTTTATATACTATTCATATAAGTGGTAGATATTAGTTGAAATGTAGTAATGTATTTGGGTCAACAATGTAGGTTCATTAAAATAAATTCAAATGTTCTTTTATATACTTTTATTCTGTTTCAAAGTGAAATTGGTTTAAATGACCTAAATTTTACTGATCTATAATAATATTATCTATTCAAACATTGAAACCAATCTAAAATTAAATTTATCCTAATTAATAAATCATATGGAAATGAAAATTTGAACTAAAATTCGGTATTTTTATATATTCAATACAATAAGAAACCTCATAGAAAAATAAAAAAAATTACCCTAACCAAATTTTAATTTTTCAAATTTAAAAATGAATATTATTTTGTCAAATTTAATCTATAAAAATTCCAAAAAATTATTTAATACTGGTACTCTATTGAAAAATTGAAAGATTTTCTAATAGAAATATCTAATTTTATGTATAAATATTGGATTGTTCTTATATTATGTTTATCAAATATATTGTATGATTAGAATAATATTTTATTGAATATATTTCATTTACTTAACATTAATATCAGTATATAATTATAATTAATTAAATTTATTTGGTTATAACAACTTTGTGACCATAAAAATAATAATATTTTCCTTTATAAACAATGTATTTTCATATTCAATTTTAATTAATTGGTCTCCTATGAATTAAACTTATATTTCTATGAACATTATATTTTCATAAATTAGTTAACATAATTCATAAACAATAATTTATCATCTATGATATATTTTATTTTATTAAATTGTGACATTTTAATAATATATTATTTTTCAGTAAAACTCGGTCTTGCGTGTTACGAAATCCATTAAGGAAACTCAATCTTATGTGTAATGTATGATAATATCGGTGTTTTGTGAAATGATTTTGAAATATTATGTTT
The DNA here is from genome assembly GCA_963277665.1 of Viscum album. Classification (NCBI taxonomy): domain Eukaryota; kingdom Viridiplantae; phylum Streptophyta; class Magnoliopsida; order Santalales; family Viscaceae; genus Viscum; species Viscum album. Next base: position 1,733,433,224 of record OY728119.1, on the reverse strand, counting down.
CATATGGTGAAATATAACATGGAGTTTCATATCCAACAAGACATACATAGTGTATTAATATAAAATTAAAATTTTTCAGTCTTGCGTTAAATGAAAAATATCAAAATGATAAATTAATTAGAAAAAAATAATTCAAAAAAATCTCAGGGTGTAACATTATAAACTAAAAGAAATTAATTATCCCGATAAATTCATATGGGGTTCCAAAGGATTAATAATTTTACGTACCTTTAATAAAATAACATATCAAAAAAATAAACACTAAAACATCCTTTCAAAAAATAAAGCTGGAACAATAAAGGTTACCCTGAGTAACACATAGTTTGGTTTCCACATAAGAGAACATAGATATCATGTGAAAACATGGAAATGGAAGAAAAATTTATCTATCACATTTTGGAGGAGGGTGATAGATAACAAGGATAAGGGAATATTAACTATCTGAAATCTATAAATATGTGATTATCTAAGGGACCATTTGATTGATAAGAAAAGAAGGTACTTGGATAAACATTTTGGTTTGAAGGTCCTTTCTGTAAGTTTGATATATTTTCATTAGAAGTTATAGTTTCTTGATTTAATTCCATTTCAAATATAAAATATCTCCCTTTAGTTGACACTTCATATATTTCCACTTCATCTATTACCCTATGAAATGATGGAGAATTTTTATTCTTAATGTACTAAAAGATCATGAGACCCATTATAAGTCATTTGATCATTATTAAGTTACCACCTATACCAAGTTGTTAGAACAAGCTATCAAATATGCATAAATCCTCAGGTGTTGAGATAATGCTTTACTATAAGATTCTTTATTCAAAGCATAACATAAAATTTTCATAAATGGTTATCCATGTATAGATTCCTAAATATAATTTACCCTTTCTTCCTAAAAAATGATCTTATCTTACATGAAAAACTTTTTATTTGGATACATGGGTTCATCCTTACAATTATAGAACATTAAATGTTATTCTATTAGCCCAAAATCCATTTAGAGGGATATAAGAACATGAAAATCCACTAAAAGATGAATAGTAAGATTATCATTGGGACTATTTTTAAAACTCCCATTGAAAATTCCTTAGTATGGAGTTCCCTAATTGTCATTGTTTAATTTATCCATTGTTATTGCATATTATTTCCCTTTTTCCATTATCTTCATAGGTTTTTTTCATTTATAACCATTATTAACCATTTGATTTTGGTACTTTGTAAAGATATCCTAAACTCCATTCAATTGAAACACAAATTTGTGGGAGGTTCATTTTTTGGAATTTTCACATTTTTCATCTCAATAAATATCTTCTTCCAATTAATTTAACATACAGAAACTTTATGTAATTACATTAAACACTTTAAATTTTATCTATCCCCATAAATTAAATTACTGACATGCTTCTTTCAACACATATAGAATAAAACAATTCTTATCTTCTTATCTCCATGGTTATTGAATATTCTTCAAACTCCATCTTCTTATTCTTGTTAAAACTGTGGGATTGATCGAAAAAACTAACCCCCATTTCAATGTTTATTTCCCAACAATATATATCAATGTAGATACCAAATTTTTCTATGGGAAACACCCTTTGGAGACATGGAATTATTCCACTAATTAATCTATCAACCGTACATTCACAATGGATTATAATTCCAGATTAGTAACTCACTTATCTTGTGAAAATAGACTCGTTGTTACTGAAAAATTAATTATCATTATATATAAACTCAAGGGTATCATTTAAAATATTTTTACAAAAGACAGAAGGAATATACTTATTGAGTATTATGTTCTTGACCTCTTCCCAATCAATGGATTCAATTTCATCTTGCTTCCTCATATTCTTGATTAGAGTCCATCATTGGTCTTCTTCACCTTATATGTGATATATATCTTGAATTTATTTCTAATGTTCCAAAAAATTTATAATATAGAATATATATTGAGTTTTATCAATCAAATGTTTAGAAACAAGTGGATCTAAAGACCCGTTGAATGAATTCAGATATTGTCTCATGAAGGATTAATCAAGACATTGTACCTTAATTTTATCATTTGTAATATCAGCCTAATTCATTGATTGGAAAAGTTATGTGAGAATAACAATGAGGTTTTCCATTTAGTATACCATAGCATTATAATTATTAGGAGGAAAATCATAGTATAATCCATTAATGTTGACCATAGTTTGGTTCCTTCGGGTTCCATCCATTGATTAAAACAAAAACAATAATGTATGAATCATGTATCATAACAATGAAGTATATAACCATGAAAAGTCACTTATATAATGTCTAGTTTATGAAATCTTTCTTATTCTAGGACACCTTCATTTTATCCTTGGTTATTAGTAGCCAATATATATTTAAAACCATTATGATGGTTCATGAAGAATTTTTGAATTTCCAAAGAATATCCCATGCTAGTCTCAAACCATGTGTGCAACAAGGACTATTTTCATGTACCAGATTACCTGAGGTAGGATTGAGACATATTTTTAGAGTTTTTATCCATAGGTACATATGTTTTATATCCCCATCCACTTGTATAATCAATAAAGGTATCTATTTCTTGGAAACCACTCACTCTTGTAATGTCCTAGTTCTGGGTGCCACTCAACGGGTTCCCCGAACCTGGTTGGTCACATGACCTCAAGCGCATTTCCCCAAATGCCAAAGGTTGCCGACTAGCAGTGAAGGCCCAAGTCTGATAGTGGGTAAACTATTCCCTCATTTTTCAAAGTGTAGAGCAGTGTAATAATAAAAACATTCAACAAAAACATAAGAAATAAACCATACACATTTACTATAAAAACCCGCAGTAAAAGATAACCAATAGTTATATAGATAATGATGCAACATGTTTCAACTTCTAAGAAAACAGCTAGAACATGTTACACAAAAATACAGTACAGAGTACAGTAAAACAAAACAAAACAGCTGGTAGCATCGCGAGCCTAATCCCGGTCCCATGCTCCCCTACTCATCAACAACAATCAAGTACCTGTATAGGGACCCTTGGACTTATCCACACCTGTAGAAATGTAATCTGTTTGGGCCGAAGACAAGACCCAAACAAGTTGTGAGAAATAAATCCTAGTAGGCACCCATCAAAGCCCCACACCCAACTGTGTGAAAACATGCAACAATAGCGTGTAGTAGAAAAATAAAATAAACTAAGAAGTACTCAAAAGTAACTAACTTCACCATTTATATTGCCTTTTTATTATTCATTTAATCGTTCATTATAAGGAAACCACCACAGTGAATTTCTATGTGAACAGTCAGTGTCCTCAGACATGCAATCCCTTACCCTCAAGTAATCAGAAACGTAACCCGCATGTAATTTCCCATAGGCATAACAGATATTTCCCTTAGGCGTACAAAGTGTCGCCCTCTGGCACATAGTCTATTACCCACAGGCACAAAAGAAGTTTCCCTCAGGCCGAAATAACCACTTCTCTGAGGCTAAAGGAAAACACTACCCCCAGGTGAGACAAGTAACAGGTCCATGCCCAACATGTAAACACGCAATACACATGAAATGCCACTCAAGGAAAAAGTAATGCGCAAAATAAACAAGGCATACCCTTGGGTATCCTAGCCAAACGGTTAAATAGTGGAACGCACCCCTGGGGTGGTCCTGGATCCAAGCATCGATCCCAAACAACAGTTTATTATCCCATTTAATTACTTTTACAATTCTAGGTATTTAAAGAGGCTAAGGCCGCATCCACACGACACCCAAACATGGGTTCATGGCACAACGATTCACAGAAAAACGCACAACAGTTGGAAGTTAAACCCCAAGACACCTACCTTAAACTCCCCTGAACGGTATACACGAACGACGATCCTCGAATCCTCCAAGAATGACGTAGATCTGACATGAAATAAAAACTCATTCAAAATAAAATAACTTCCCTTAGATGAAGGATTGGAAAGAACGACTTAAGGATAGTAGAGGGATTACCTCTGCGGTCCTAACTAGATCGTCAGAGGTGAAAATGGATTCCCAACGCTCGATCTGGAGATCCTCGAAGTTGCAACCTCCTCTCCCGACGCCTTCCTCCGGTTCTAAGCCAATTCTGTGAACATGGTTGGAAACTGCCCATTTTGAGTGAAAAAAAAACAAACTACACTGCGTGTACTATTGACTATCTGGTGTGTACTTTTCTCATTTAATTGTTCCTCTAGAGGCACCGCCGAACTGTTCATCTGTCAACATGAGTACATGGAGTGTATTTCTGATTACACGGCATGTACAACCACTCCGCTGATGGCTTCTTCCACTGCCTTACTATTTTCCTGCCGACTGACTACACGACATGTAAATATTCACTACACGGTGCGTAGTTGGTATTTACACCCTATTTCACCGACATGGCTACACACCCTGTGTACTCATCCCACACGGCCAATGTACATGGCTGGTGGAATAGTACACGGCGTGTAGTCCAAAAATATAGAATTTTCCCCCATTTTAATTATTTTCCCAAAAACACTTAAGGAAAAGATAAAAGAAGAAACCCAAACCTCAAAAATAAGAACCTGGTTCTTACAAACCTCCCCCATTAAAGAAATTTGTCCCCGAATTTCCCTTCTAAGGGCGGTGAAAATAAAGCTCAAAACAACTCTGGCCACTGAGCACATATGTTGGTCTCCCTCTCCTAGGTTTCATCCTACACTCGGCCATGCTACCATAGCACCCGTACAAGAGGAACTGACCGGACTCGGAGAACCATTGTGCTACTATCAGTGATACGAAATCAAATGATTCTCAAAGGACGCATCTATCTCAAGCTCAACCTCCTCGGGCAGAAAGACGTGGGACACATTTGAATGATAGCGACGCAACTGAGATACATGGGAGACATCGTGCATGGCTCGGAACCTCTGTGGTAATTGAAACTGATAGGCAATCATCCTGACTCTCTCCAGAATCTCAAATGGCCCCACATACATCGGTGAAAGTTTACCCTATCTCCGGATCCATTTGTGTCCCAACCTCGCAAAACACGCAAGAAGACCTCACCTCTGACCACGAACTCCAAGGGTCGTCTGCGGTGATCAACATAAGATTTCTGACAAGACTGCGTGGTAACTATTCGCTTCTGAATCAACTGGACCTCCTCAAAACACTCCTGCACGAGATGTGGTCCCAGTAAAGGCTTCTCACCTACCACTATCCAGCACAATGGTGATTGGAATGGCCTACCATATAATTCCTCAAAAGGTGCAATCTCAATAGTTTCTTGAAAATAGTTATTGTAGGAAAACTCAACTAGGGGTATATGCTTCTCCCATGATCCCCCAAAGTCTAGGATGCATGCACGCTTCATATCCTCAAGCACATGTATCGTATGCTCTGACTGACAATCGGTTTGAGGGTGGGAAGTTGTGCTCAGAACAACCTATGAACCCCGTGCCTTTTGAAAACTCTGCAAGAAATGAAATGTAAAATGGGTATCCCTATCCGAAACGATAGAACATGGAACCCCATGGATACGTACGACCTCTAAGATATTCAACTTCCCGAGCTCGTCAACTCCGATGGTCTCCTTGATCAGAAAAAAGGGAGATACCTTCGTGAGTCTGTCCACAACAACCCACACGACATCATTACCTCGAGGTGACCTCGATAACCTAGTGACGAAGTCCATCATGTCATCATCCCAGTTCCACTCCGGGATGGGTACTGTTGTAACAGTCTGGATGGCCTCTGATGCTCCACCTTCACCTGCTGATAGGTGAAACATCTCATAACAAAAATAGCTACATCTTTCTTCATACTTGGACACCAATACTAATGTCTCAAGTCACGGTACATCTTGGTAACTCCAGGATGAACTTCCCATGCGGAAGCATGAAACTCCTGCATCAACTCCTCATGTATATCCCCAGGAACCCATACTCATCCATGGATACACATAATTTCATCATCACCTATCGTCCAACCAGGATGAGGGTCCTCATTCACCACCAAATCTCGTAGAACTAGGCCTTCCAAATTAAATAGTTGTCTCATCCTCACTCTATCCAGGAGGGTAGAAGTCACATCTAAAGATGAAATATTGGTCTTCCCATGACTATCGTGCACCTCCAGATGTATCTCAGAGAACAAATCCATAAGCTTCCATTCACCACTGTCCTCCTGCACTGCATTTATCTAGGTCTTCATGCTCAGTGCATCATCTACTGCATTACCTTTAACAGGTGTATAGGAAAGATCAAAGTCGAAGGGATGAAGTTATTCAACCCACCTTCTCTGTCTCAAATTCAATTCATGCTGAGTAAATATATATTCGAGGCTTTATGGTTGGTGGAAACCAAAAAATGCTATCCCAAGAGACAATGTATCCTACAACGTAATGCATGGACAACTATAGCCAACTCGAGATCATGTTTCTGGTAATTCCTCTCATGTGGCCTCAATTGCCGAGACTCGTATGCAACAGCTCGATTGCCCTACATCAACACAGCTCCCAACACAATAGTTGATGCATCACAGTAAACTGTATAGCTCTTTCCCTGCTCTGGGAGTATTGGGATTGGTGCTAATGTCAACATTCCCTTCAGCTCCAGGAAGGTTGTCTAGCAAGATTCTGACCAAACGAACTTCACACCCTTCTTAGTTGAACCTGTCAACGGCGCTGCTAAGTGGGAGAAGTTCTGTATGAAGCGTCTGTAGTAACCAGCCATCCCTAAGAAACTTCGTATCTCAAACACGTTCTTAGCATGCTCCAAGGAAACTGATTCTCTCACCTTCTCTTGGTCTACTGCAACTCCTATCTCTAAGATGATATGACCCAAGAAGTGACCCTAGTCCATCCAAAAGTGGATCTTTGAGAGCTTAGCATATAGCTTATTCTCTCTCCGTGTACTCAATACGATCTCAATATGGGTGGAATGGTTGTGTCAAGTGTGAGAGTACACCAAGATATCATCCAAGAATACTACCACAAAAGAATCCAGATAAGGAAGGAACTCACGATTCATTAGACCCATGAAAACGTCTGGCGCATTCGTGAGTCCAAAGGGCATAACCAAGTACTCATATAGACCATATCTGCTCTGAAATGCTGTAAGCGGTATATCCGATGGGCTGACACGCATATGATGATATCCGAATCTCAATTCAATCTTCGAGAACACTCGTGCTTCGCGAATATGATCAAAAAGATCATAAATACTCAGAAAGGGATATCGGTTCTTAACCGTCAACTGGTTCAGCTTCCAATAATCCACACAGAGTCTGAAGGTACTATATGCCTTCTTCGCAAAAAGGACAGGCGAACCCCAAGGAGAAGTATTGGGTCGGATAAAACCCTTTGCCTATAACTCCTCTAACTAAATCATGACCTCCAGTAACTCTGGTGTAGCCATCCTATAAAGCGGAATGGACACTGGTGCTACTCCTAGAACAAGCTCAATAGAGAAATCCACCTCACACTGTGGAGGTAGACCCGAAAAGTCATCTGGGAAGACATCCCTGAAACAATCAACCACTGGAGGGAAATCCTTCTACAAAATTCCCCTGATCATCCAGATATAAACTCGCAATCTGGGTTGAGACTCCACCTCTCCCATGATTCTCTGGTCCATCTCGACTCACCTAACCATCCCACTCACCCTTGTATAGAAACTCTCCACCCTCTGGTGACATGAACCTCACCCAGCGACGATAGCAATCTACAATGGCTCGAAAGGGAACCATCCAGTCCATCCCATGAATGACGTCATAAGTTGTCATATATAAGACATAGAGGTCCCATAGAAAGTGACACCCTCCAACCTCAAGGGGGCACTCCTGGAACTGATTCACACCAACCGTTCTAGTTCCCAATGGAGTGTCTAGCTTCATAACAATAGAAGAATAAGAAACACAGAGCCCAAGGCTCTCTACAATGGGTATAGATATAAAGATATGTGTAGAAACCATATCAAAATGTACTGAAGATAAGACAAAAGATACTAGAATAGTACCTCTGACTATAGAAGGTCTGGGATCCTGCTCTTGCTGGGTCTGTTGCACTGCATATGTCTGACCAGTGCCGCGACCCTGCGACATAGCCTGGCTACCCTGAGCTTTCCCACCCTGCTGCCTCTGAGATCCTGGTGTCTGGTCACCACGGCCACGACCACCATCCCTACCTGCACGCCCTGACATATTCCAATTCCCCAACTAGTAAAAAGCTACTGGTCTTGCACCCGCACGCTGGGTCTGTACCGAACCCCTCCCAGTAGCCACTTATGGAAATTCTCTGCAAAATCATTGTACATAACGCATATTGCCGCAAGCTCGGCACTCCACTGGGTCTCGTGGACACTGAGGACTCTTGTGCCACTCTTTAACACACTGGTAGAACATAACCTTCCCACCTGAAACATTCTTTTGGTTGGTACTGCCACCCAGAGAGAAGTCCATCTATCTCTTCATCTTGCCAAGAGAAATAGTACCAGAAATTGGTGTTGAACCTCCCTCGCCCACACCACTAGCTTCCCGAAGATTATGCTCGGTAATCAGTGCCTGGTTCACAATAGTATGTACTGAGGGAAACCTGAAAACATTTACCAGTGCTCAGATGTCTTATCGAAGACCATCCTCAAAGCATCTGGATCTCAATGTCTCATCACCCACCAGAACGAGTGCAAAACGCAGAAGCTCGGTGAAGTGAGTAGAATAATCCATCACTGACATGGCTCTCTGCTACAGGTTCATGAACTCTCGAGCTCTATATGCACTCAACATCTCTCAAAATAAGAATTCATAGAAGACTGCATGAAAATCTTCCCATTCCATGTCTCTGTGATGCTCTGATTGGGTGGTAACATCCCACCACCTCCTGGCGGAATCACGCAACATATTCGTTGCGAGCTTGACCATCCACCCTGGAGGCGTCTCAAGATGCTAAAAAATAGTCTGAATAGGCCCCAACCAAGACTTCGTAGCATGTGGTCCTCCATCCCCTGAGAACGTCGGTGGATGCGGCTGCAGGAATATATGAGTCAGCTCGGCCATAGATTTGGTAGCTGGCGGTGCTCCTTGAATGGTCTGCATGAATGACATAAATCCTTCACGGAACTGCACCTCCACGCCTACATCAATTATAACGACTGGCGCCACATCTGGCTCTACTGAAGGATCCACTAGTATCCCATGGCCCACCATTTCTAGAGTATAATCATTTTCTCTCTCTTGTAGAACAAGGCGTGGTTGTCTCGGTGGCATGACTCTACAAGGTCAATCGCACACCTTAGATCAAGATTATCAATGACTGAAAATGAAGGGACCAAAAGGAGAACAGGAGGAAGAAGACATTCATGATTTGCAAAACAAGACTGCATGACATATATAATGACTACACGGCATGTACCCGACTTCTCTTCCCCTACCCGGGTCCTTCTACACGGCTAAGACACATGGCTCCCGATGAGCAAAACTACACGGCGTGTATACTAACTACACTGCGTGTATGGTGTAATTTTCCAACTGGTCGTGTCATTTGTGACACGGCCAACAACTCTGCTTGATACTACACGGCGTGTTACACCCGCACATGGTGTGTACACCACCCTATTTTCCAGCCACACGGTCAGGTCCACACAGTCTGTCCACAGACAAGAATACATGGTGTGTCCTACTGGTACACGACATGTACGAGACGAGCTCCGTCGATCCGTGTTGTGAGTTACACGACTGGATACATGGCTCATACAACACGGTGTGTTCCATATACACACTGCATGTACACGAATGGATTACACCGACCCTGGTCGTTAGTTACACATCCGGATCCCAGGTCACACTACACGGTGTGTTCCACAGTGGACACAGCGTGTATGTCTTAAGGTCTCCCCTTTCCTTGTTATTAGTACACGGGCAGACTCTGGGTCAACACTACACAGCAGGTACATCTGGTACATGGCGTTTTCACCCCATGAATTTCCCTTCCCCATGTCCCTGCCCACACAGTATATGACACAGAAAGAGACTACACGGTGTGTAATAAAAAAAATTTCCTTTCTTTTCGAACAGAAGAACACACAACATGTGTCCTAGGAACTACACGACATGTATCATGGGTTTTTCGGACATTAAGGCTCAGATACTACTCCGGAACCTAGAAAATATTGAAAAACAACCCCTAAGTGCCAAATTTCGATCTGTGAGGGATCATAATACCCGCGAATAAATTTTTTGCATTTTATCTGTGTTATACCAATTATCCACCAAAATCTGGTCAATGAGGGCCTATATTCCGCAAAAACCAATGTTTGGCATCCATTCTATCAGTAGACTCACACGAAAATACCCTATCACATAGCAGGTATTATTCAATGTAGCTATCACAACATCATGATTTTCTAGCACAAAAACTATCACAACAACATGCAATATATAATGAACCAACATGGCATGGAAACTATGCATGGCATGTGATTCCTAGAATGTTCCTAAATGATGCATGAGATGGCATACCCTCATCTCATCGGGTTGCAACTAAGTAGAACCCATGGATAATATATAACAGCACAATCACAAGTGCGTCACACGACGGTGAAATCAAATCAACTGTAATTTGAAAAATAAATAAAATTGCATATGAGGTAAATTGGCTTTTCCCTATACATGGGTTACCTAATATCGGGCATAGCTTATTAACAATTACTATTCCCGTCCAATCCCTGACTAAGGATCCAAATAGTAAGTCAAAGAAAAGAACCCCTCTAATATCACTTTGTAATGTCCCGGTTCCGGGTGCCACTCAACTGGTGCCCCGAACTCGGTTGGTCACATGACCTTAAGAGCATTTCCTCAAATGCCAGAGGCTTCAGACTAGTAGTGAGGGCCCAGGTCTGATAGTGGGGAAACTATGCCCTCATTTGTTATAGTGTAGCGTAGTGGAATAATAAATACATTCAACAACAGCGGAAGCAAAACACCATACACATTTACTATGAACAACTGAAGTAAAATATAACCAACAGTTATATAGATAATGATGCAGCATGTCTCATGTTCTAAGAAAACAGCCAGAATATGTTACACAACAATACAGTACATAGTACAAAAAAGAAAAACAAAATAGTAGGTAGCATCGCGAGCCTAAACCCGGTCCCACGCTCCCCTACTCCTCAGCAGTAATCAAGTACCTGTATAGGGACCCTTGCACTTATCCACACCTGCAGAAATGTAATCTATTTGGCCTGAATACATGACCCAAACAGGGTGTGAGAAATAAATCCCAGTAGGTACCCACAAAAGGCTCGTGTCCAACTGTGTGAAAAAATGCAACAACAGTGTGCAGTACCAAAATGAAATAAACTAATGAGTACTCATAAGTAACTAACATCACCAGTTATATTTCCCTTTTATTATTCATTTAATCGTTCAGTATAAGGAAACCACCACAGTGAATTTCTATGTGAACAGTCAGTGTCCTCAGACACGCAATCCCTAACACTCAGGTAATCAGAAACGTAACCTGCGGGTAATTTCCCATAGGCATAAATGATATTTCCCTCAGGCGTACAAAGTGTAACCCTCAGTCACAGAGTCTATTGCCCAAAGGCACGAAAGAAGTTTCCCTCAGGCCGAAATAACCACTGCCCTCAGGCTGAAGTAAAACAATTCCCTCAGGAAAAACAAGTAACCGGGCCATGCCCAACACGTAAACAATAAATACACATGAAATTCCTCTCAAGGAAAAAATAATTCCCAAAATAAACATGGCATACCCCCGGGTATCCTAGCCAAACGACTAAACAGAGGAACACACCCCTGGGGTGGTCCTGGATCCAAGCATCGATCCCGAGCAACAGTTTATTATCACATTTAATTACCTTTTCAATTCTAGGTATTTAAAACAGACAAGGCCTCAACCACACGACACCCCAACATGGGTTCTTGGCACAAAGATTCACAAAAAAACACACAACAGTTGTAAATTAAACACCAATCCACCTACGTTAAACGCCGCTGAACGGTATACACAAACGACGATCCTTGAATCGTTCATGATCGATGTAGATATGATGTGAAAGAAAACCTCATTCAATCTCAAATAACTTCCCTTATATGAAGTATTGGAAATAATGGCTTAAGGAGAGTGTAGGGAATACCCGTGCGGTTATAATGATATCGTTAGAGGAGAAAACGGATTCCCGATGCTCAATCTGGAGATCCTCGAAGGTTCGACCTCCTCTCCTGATGCCTTCCTCCGGTTCTAAGCCAAAACTCTGAACAGAGTTGTCTACTGACCATTTTAAGTGAATAAAACTACATGGCGTGTACTATTGACTACAAGACGTGTACTTTTCTCATTTAAATATTCCTCTATGGGCACTGCCACACTGTTCAACCATTGAGATGAGTACACAACATGTATTTCTGATTACACGATGTGTACTACAGCTCTGCTGACGGCTTCTTCCACCACCTTACTATTTTCCTGCTAACTGACTACATGGCGTGTAAATATCCACTACACGGCATGTAGTCAGTTTTTACACCTTTTGTCTCCAACATGGATACACACCCTGTGTACTCATCCCACATGAACAAAGTACATGGTGTGTAGAATAGTACACAACATGTAGTCCCAAAATTTTGCATTTCGCCCATTTTTGTTATGTTCTCAAAAAATATTAAGGAAAAGATAAAAGAAGAAACTCGTACCTTAAAAAATAAGAACCAGGTTCTTAATAATCTATCCTTTACCAAAATTACACAACATTTTATTATACTTTCACTTATCATTAGACATATCCTTATTCATGTCCTTTGAGTTCTCACAATAGTTTCATCATAGTTTCCCAAAAATAATTAACACATTTTTATGATACCAATTACAATGACCAAGTCTTAACTTTCATAGACATTTTATAAGATTTGTAGAGTAAATAAAACATTAAAAAAATGGATTTCCAAATAACCTATTAGTTTAGTGCCTTTGGAAACATGGAAACAAATCAGTAGTTAAAAAATTAGTTACATTATATATCACTAGGTTCTTAAAAACTAGAACCCTTATTGTAGAAATCACACCTAATATATATATTCATAATATGGGGAAGTAAAACTAAATTGGGATGATGCCATATGCTCCATAAGGGTAAACAAGGAGACATGTATGCAAAAACATGAGCTTTGGCGTATGATAATGTGATCATAACATTAAAAAATAACACCATGAATATCAAAGATAATAAATATAAATCATGGTACAAACCTTGATAGATAATAAGGAATGAATCATAAAAAATAAATATATAAAATAATCCAAGAAATTAATACTTTGGAATAGTACATCAAATTTGTGGCATACACATAATCATCGAAATCATTTTTCAAGGCTACCTTCCAAGTATTTAAAAACATGTTATTCTTTGGATATGACCCATGAACGAGCTTGATTTAGGATTTATATATAACTCATGTACCCTATAACATATAGGATTGGGATAAAACACATATACCTTATTGTTTTTGGTCTTGGGTAACAATCAGTGTACCCTTTGAGCTCATTAAAAAGTTATCATTACTTAATTTATTGGAGGGAGATATATTTCCCACCCATATCAAAATGAAATCATACATACATGTGCCAAAAATCATAAACACTCGTATCATAACCTATGAAATTAAATTGGTATTATAAAAATGTAATCTTTTCATAACCTGTGGAAAAAGATACATGTCTCATAATAATTTCGAAATCATAACCCATGAAAAGAAGAAGGTTTTACAAGCATATAACACATGAGTAAGAAATGAATTTCATTAAAATCAAGGAATTGATACATAATATATTCAAATATATAATTTGAATGGTAAAATTGAATAATTTCCCAATAATGGAATTAGTACCACCAATAGATTTCATCCTAGATGGGAAATTGTTTTGAATGATCTTTTAAAAACATTTCTTAATGAAAATATACCTTCTACAATGGAAAATTTCATTTAAAACATAATGATTTTTTGAAACAGAATTTTTTAAAAATATATTTAAAATCATATTAAGGATGAATTCATACCCCCAATTTTAAAAAAAATAAATTTTCATTCAAAATTAATTTTTGAAAACATTTCTCAAAACACGGGGTTTTAAATAAATTAGATTTTTAATCGATGAGAGAAATACAATCATATTTTTCTTGAAAACATTTAATTAATTATCATCATTACGAAAGAGTGAGAAATAGAACTAATACCAGATTACAACTTGAATAAATACATGATAAGGAAACTCATGAGTGTTCTTCTAATATGTATCATGATATTTCATTAATGGGCTCCTAACCGTAAACAATCTCAATAAATGATGATATTTTTTCCACACACTCTTACCCCATGGTAAAATTGAATTATACTCCCCATGTAAGAAATTAAAAGTTAGATAGAGCCTAAAATAACATGATAATGAATGATATTCATTATATAATAGGTAAATTTTAAGCATATAAACCCCATTAAATTTCATAGGATAATAACAAGACATGTTCCTCGTAGAAGGAAAAACGAGACTAAACTATTTTAGCGATTTCGTATCTTTTGAAACAAAAACACTGATAAAATATATATAATGGAATGGATATGTAAATACCTATAAATTTAGTAATAATATTTATATAATACATTCATATGATGTATATAAACCCCACAAAATAAAATATTGGTGAACGCGATATGTATTTCATAGATATAAAAAGTTAGATGAAATATCCTTACCTTGTGACTTGAATCTCATCGTACACATTCTAACAACCTATATAATAAATATAAGTTTCTTAAGAAACTATAATAGAACCATATTCTTATATATAAAAACAAATATGTTTTTATTGTCACTTTATATTACCTTTTTGTTTAAAATTATATGTTATGTTTTCACTTCGGGAAATATCTGTTATCTCTTTAGACATGTCGTAATTTTTAATATATTTGGTATTTGTACAAAGATAATGGTTCCCATAATGTAGAATATGAGATTAATATAAATTATATTCTTCATATTTTTGTTATAATAATCTATAAAATATATAAGTATCAAATAGAATACATCGTTCATGGTGATTTTAGGTCATACTTACACAGGAATGCTTCTTTCGTTTAATGGATGTATATAAAGAAAGAAATTAAATGAAAAATCTGTATATATATGTATATATAATTATTCTAGTAGAATAATTATATCATTTATATCATATAATTTTCATAATCCCATCCATATTATATTATATGTAGTTATAATGAATTGCATTACCATGAGAGGGAAGTAGTCCACACTTCCTCAAACAAACTTATTATATTTAAACAAAATGGAATGTATAAAGATATATGTGTTAAAAAATGAATAAATAAGACTAAATATATAATAAATATAATATATAACACATATAAACTTATTTTAATTCATAATATTCACCATGTGCACTGATAAAGGAAAAAATAACAATCATAATTTCGTGAGGCAGTAGTTCTTCGTACACAAAAGCTGTATGTTTGTCACCCATTAGATGAAGATCTGTGAAAGTGTAAATATAAATCTTATCCAAAAATCATATTATTATATTTAGGATACCTGTTTTTATAGAATAATGTAATATTGGGATTTTAGGTGGTGTTGAATGAAAAAAAATAAAGTGGCATGAGGGATTGTGTTACCTCTTAATCAGGCAATTCCTTTTGGTTTGCACCAATGGGATTCCTAAAAATAATTATTTGGAAAGGTAAATCATCTAGGTTAAGGGGAGATAATTTAATTATATATTGGGATAGATAATGGTTTATCCCAATTGTCTTGAGAGAGTGTAATGTTTTGGGAGGAGATAAGGCCATTTATAGTGTAGGAGGAGTGACACTCTTGTGAATTTAATGAAAGGGAAATCCACCATTGTATTTCACAATGAAGTTGGACCCAATAATATTAAAAATTAGATACCAGTGATTATATGTTTTTAATATGGATAGATAATGGATTTTTGAAATCTTTATATTTCATTTAGACACTTATGGTTAACGTTTTGTCCTTTGATAAGATTAATATTACCATAATCGATGTAATTAATTTTAATTACATTCACTCATATAATTAAAAAAAATATGACCTTATTAGACAATATAAATTAGGATTATTCAAAATATATAATCAATTTTTCCAATTTTCAATCAAAAAAGTGGTGGAAATAATGTTTAATTTAATCTCACAGTTTGGTTGACAATGTAAGTTTTTAAACAATATTGAATGGTTTGCTGTGTTTTTATATTATATTTCAAGTAATAATTTATTATAACAACATAAATTGGTTTTATTGATAAAAATATGATTTATTTAATCTTATAAAATTATTCAAAATATAATTTATCATTATAAATAAATTATATGAAAAAGTGTTTTTGAACCTAAAATTTGTATTTTTCTCTATTCATTAAAAAATGAAACATCACAGAGAAATACCAAAAATTTTACCCCATAATAAATTCTATGTTTCTCTTTGAAAGATGAATTTTATTTTTACATATTAAATCTACTAAACTACCAAAATGGGATTTAACATAGGGTCACTTTTAAATGTTGATAAAAATACCTTAATCATAATAATGATTTTATACATAAAATTGAGTTTGATCTTATCTTATGACTGTCAAATATATTGGATGAATATTAAAAAAATTATTGAATGTATAACATTTATATTACATTAATATCACCCACTAATTTTAATTAATTAAATTTATTTTTTTAAATAGCTTTTTTGACCATGATAATAATAATAATAATATTTACCATTCTATTAAATCAATTTCCCTATTCATATATAATTAATTGAAAACATATAAATTAATTTTATATTTGTGTAAACCAAATATTTTCATAAATTAGTTAATACTACTCATAACCAAAAATTTAACAGCTTGGTAAAATCATATTATGTTAAAAAATATACTTTTGATAATATATTATTGTTTGTTAAAACATGGCCTTGCATGACATGGAAGCCCCCGAGGAAAGTCAATCTTGTGCATAATTTATGGTAAACCTGGTATTCTATGTAAATAATGCTATAAATTATTTTTTTTAGTGATGGATAACTTTTTTTGTGTACAAAACAAGCTATAAATAGTTAATTGAAAAAATAACGTATTTTCACTGTTTTGTGAAAAGGATAGTCTAGATAAGGTTATATTAATTCAAAAAAAATAACTCACAAGATCTCTGGGTGTTACATAGTGATTTCAATCCTTCAATAAGTTTTCCATTTTATTAATTAATTATTTTTCAATAATTATACTTCTCCAAACCTAAGAAATCCTACTTGAGATTATGATATTATGAATCATTGGTTTAATATTCCCCTAAAAATCATGTTTTATTTTATTTATTCAAAATGATAGTATATATTTTTGATATATTTTGATTAAATATAATTTCAATTAGAATATTGGGTGTATTATTATACAATAATAATTTCCAAGTTATCCAAATAAATTATAACGCTAGCTAATTTCTAGAAGTCCATGTCAAATTACCCTTAACCAATAATTTTTTTATATTTATATAAGGATTAAATGTTAAATTAATTATGAAAAACGTTTTGGTAATTATAATTTTTTTTGGAAAGATATAATTTCAAATAACTAAATTGATTATATTTGAACTTAGATGAAATAAAAAATATAACAATTTGAAATTGACACCCGTCAAAATTTAGGTATAATATATAGGAGTTTATAAAATTTTTGTAATAGAAGAACAATATATCAAATTTTAGATTTTTTATTATTTCTAAAAATCACAACTAATGATTATATTATTTAGTGATATTGTATGTGTTATCCACATTAAAAAAATTTAATATAACTTATAATATATAATATTATGATGGAATTTTATTTTAATATAATGTTCAGTGAATTAAGAATAATGATTATGGATCCTTATAAAACCACTCAAAAAATGATAATTTTATTAATACATGATCTATTTGAAATAGATTTTCATGATATTTTATTTACCATATGGATTCTATGTGATGTAGCACATGTTATATAGTACTGTAAGAATCATTATATGAATATAAATCATTTTTAATAATCCTTATGAAATTTGGAAAACAATAGTTCTTAAAGGCCTCTATATATTAGGATTTTGGGAGACTAACTCTTATGCATGTAATTTATTTTTCCAATTTTCATAAAATTTATTATGTATATAAAAAATTATAAATTTGTAAAATGGATATTCCAATTTTTAATGGTTTGCTTCAAATTTTATGAAATTTGAATGATAAGAAACCCCTAGAAGTATTACATTTTGTAATCGATTATAGATGATGATAATGGTGTGTAATGGGTCATGTTGAATTCTTATGATATAGACATTAATGGAAAGAAATAGATAAATAGAGTTCATTAATAATATTATCAAAGATCATTATACGTTTGAGGGCCCATTTGACTATACCATAAGAGGTATTGTAGACAATATCACTAGTATGATTTATTTTTATATTTCCTACTAATCTAAATTACATGAGGTAAAGATGAAATATTTCATATGAGGACTTATAAATTGACCCATTACTTACATCAGCCTTAATGTAGATCTAATTATTGTGTGGTTTTCTAGGTTGTGTATTATGAGGTATGTTTTTATCAAATAATATGGAATTTATTTTCATATATGATGTTTTTTAAACTATACCATCGATTGAGAAATTATGTAAAATTATATGGCCATTCATAAATAACAGACATGTGATGTTGTTACCAATTTATCTGAGTGACCTATAATGTACATATAGAGAACTAAGATTTTAATAAATGTGGTTTAATGTATATTAATAGTTTCTTATGTCATGTCCCTTAAAGTGAATAAAATTATAAATTTACCCAAATAATTAACGTCAATATTTTTTATCACTATTTCACTGTACATAAAATACTAAAATTTCACATACAATGAATTTTTGGGACATTTTGATTTTTTTGAATTTTAATAGATGATTAAATTTATTAAATAAAAAACATATAAATTGAATCTGAAAAATTAATATATCCTTAAGGAATTCATACATCTAAATTCTAACACCATAATGGTAAACATAAGATGGAGAAATTACAGGGCAAGGTATAAACTTGTTTCTTCAGTATCAAACCAAAAACATTATTAATCTTGTTGATAAAATAAATTTTTTATATAAATAATTTTTTAATTCCTAAGTGATAATTTTATATATTATAAAACGAATTATGTATCAAATTTATGACACCAAAGGGGTGTGAAGAATGAGTTTTGTTTTCAATTTGACATATATATTATATTACCACATATCATGTGAAAAAATGTGTTTTCGATATAATTAATACTTTTAAAATTATTAAATTTGGAGTTGGGTTTGGAATGGCCACGTGGAATAAATATTGTTTCAACATACTGTGTTACTGATGAAGTGGAAAATATGATTATATTAAATAGTTTATTTTATGTCATAAGATTTTTTATATTGAGAATATGATGGTATTATTAAGGGATATTATTTATGAGTAACTAATTGGGATTTAGGGAAGTGAATTTTAATTTCTCTCACTCACTCGCAGTCCGCACCAGAAATATTTCCCTTCTTCCATCTTTTTTTTAAAATTTTAATTAAATGAGAGAATATCATTACCCATATACCCTTTAAAAAACTATTGTTTCGTTTTACATTCATTATGTTATTCTTTTTTTTCAAGGATAATCACGGAAAATGCTATGATATCTAATAGATAAAAAATAATTGAGGAAAAAAATATTTTAATTATCATCATCACTTATATTGTTTGATTCAATACCTTTCCTAAAGTTATCAAAACAATTAAAATATAAATAATGATAAAATTAATAAATAACAAATAGTGGTTTCGAATTTTATTAATTTCAAAATATTTAGTTCTAATTTATTCAAGAATTTTTATTAACGGGAAACTGATAAATATTTTTGGTGGTTGAATTTTTTAATTTATTGGTATTTCATTGACAAAAGGGTTTTTTTTAAATCAATGGATATGATATAAAATTTAAATTTAATCATTTAAATAATAATATTCCATATTATGAACATGTTTATTTCTGATAAAAATTATAATAATATTTTTGGAAAAAATATTTAATTTATATAAAGTATACTATTTACATTAAGGAACATCCAATAAAGATTATTATATTTTCCTCCTAAAGAATTTAACTCTGGTTATTTTAGTATTTTTAGATCACATTACATAATTTAAAAATAACTATATAAAATAAATGAATTAAAATAATTTATCAACGAAAGAATTAATTAATACATTTAAATGATCCATATTTGGATTTGATTATATGATATTATTTTCAAAATATTTTATTTCATATATTTTATGAACATAGGGATAAATCCATTATATTTTTGAATATTTTTTTTAAATGAATTTTCAATGTATTGTTTCTATAAAATGGTTTGGTCTTCGTGACTTATTTTTATTCAATAAACTAAATAAATAACTTTTGAATAATTTCTTAGTGAATTAAAACATAAATTGAATATTGCTTAACTGTTAGTAAATTAATATAACTCATACAATGATTCTATTATAATCTCATAAATATATTATTTGATGAACATGAACCCAATCCTAGACCTAAATAGTCAAATAATCTTCTTTCCTCCCCAATCTAGAATAATTTTATTCAGTTATTCATTTATCCCCTATATAAAATATCTTTTCCCTCATATTGTTATTAGAAATTGATGACCTAGTTTATATTTCATCATTCCTAGAAAAATTATGGGAGATGAGGAATATCAAATTGGGTGTAGGTGTATGGAGAGGAGACTAGCTACGTGATGTTGACTATTCAGGTGGCTAATGAGGATTAAGACTAAATCGAATAAAAATTATTTATATATTTTTTCAAGGATGGAAGAAATTATGGGATTTTCATAAACACACTTTAGGGAACTCTACGTGAAGTTCAACGACAACATCAAGACACATTAGTGGAATATCATGAGTGATTAATAAATAAATCAAAATAATAAATCTAGAAACCATTCTAGATAAATAAATGTAGTGATATATGGTTTTACCTAAAAAAATCTATTGATTAAATTAAATTTTTTTGAATGATGTATTATAATTAGAATATAATTTATAATCTTCATAATTAATACACTTAGTGTGAAATGGGGTCCCAAACCATGTACTCCTCACAATGTCATTCCCATTTTAACTATCATACAAACATCCTATACTAATACCCTATTAGAACAACTATTTTTTATGAGGTCCTCACTATATTTTTGATACAAAAACATAGATAGGACTCCATGTATTGGAGAAACACACCCAATCTAAGCAACGTTTTTCATAGGTCGTTTAGAACCATTATCAAATATCTTGTAGTTTATTAAAGGATAACATGGATTCCCTTATATGTAAGTACCATTAGGTGCTATACCTTTGAGATATATAACCCTTTAACCAATTATTGAAAAAATCATGTATGTTGACATCACATTGAATGATCCTTTTCAATAAAAAACGACCATTCCTGATTACCCTAAACGTTGTGTACCCACATGAACATTTTATATCACAGAATATTTATTTTATTCTTCATGATATTTATTTTTTATGATAAAATTAGTCAACTGATTATCCCATTTGAAGTATCTTATCATGTATTAGACAATATAATGATCACATTGATAATTGGAAATTATTAGTATTATTTTTTAGATAGATCAACATTCCTAGAACACCATGAGTGGTGACAAGTGGTGGGTGAGACCATAAATTAGATAATGAGTTATTAACTTTCCCATGTGTTGGTCCATGGACCTATATGTACTCTGTTTATGTAAATTACTTTAAACTTATACAATATAGTGTGTATTCTTCTATGTGAAGATAGAGTTTAGGCATACCCAAATATTTAGGAAGGGTCACCCATTAACGAAGTTAGTAAAAATATTTTTTTCAAGTTTTGGTCCTCCCATAATAGATTTTTAACAACCCTATAGGTTTGGGAATAGTTATAGAGAGTCATTTCATTAACACATATTATAAAATTATTTTGATCGGAAATATTCCATTAAATACATATGAAGGATAGAGATGATAAGTGTATTTTAATGACAAGGTACATAAAACAAAAAGTTAAAATCTGAATCAAATGATTTCATTTAAATATCTATAATGAGATCCTAAATCCCATTATTATCCTAAAATATTTCATGATAAACTATGAAAAATAAAAAATAGATGGTTATATATAAATCCTTATAAGGTAATAAAAATTGTGATGATGCATAATATAAGTTTAAAATGAAAAAACATAACTACATAAATGGAATGGCCCGTGAATAATCACATGGAGTCATTTCATGAAGATAAATAAATAAAAAAATCCCTGAAACATTTGAATGTAGAATAAATATATAATTTGGGACAAAAATATATCAATTATACCATCCGTGATAATATGACATCACGGAAAAAGTCCTATCATGGATTAATTTCACTCCATAATCTTATACATAACATCTCTTGAGAGAAAAAATCACCCAGTTCATTTGTGCGCTATATGGGTGCTCCCATCATAACATTTACATGATTATATGTGTAATAATAGAAATAAAAAAAATTAATAAAAAAATTACTTCCCATGGAATGAAATGGGTTGTATAGTCATGCCACATATTGTAATCAATGAAAATTTCACAAGGAAGGATTTTATGAAATGGACATAAGGAATGTGTTACCACATAAAATTATGGGATAATATGATTGGTGTATATGTGAGAGACATATATATATAATTTATAAGAATTTCATATCATTATAGAGAGAAAAAAAGTGTGTTAGATAGACAATGGTCATAACCCAATGTGAAAGGTTGTTTAGAGACATACCTTCCCATATGTCCCAAAACCACACTACACTCAAACATATATTCTTGGATAATAAAATATCAGTTAATAATTAGATAAATAAGAAAAATTTTAACATATATATTATCTAAAATACAATTATTATTTTCATTTATATCAATTTTCTTATATATAATAGTTTTTACTTTTTGAAGGCATTCATTTCATGGTTTGGAAGACGTGTCACTTGTCTATAATTATTGAAATTCATGAAAAAGGGATATAAAACTATAGAGGTGAAATGAAATGGAATTTATGACCATAAAATAATGATACATTAAAAATTCTTTATATTTTTCTATTATATTATTTATTCATTTTGAAAATATATTCTTGTTTTATGTTTAATTAAATTAATCAATTTTACCGACCATCATGGTCTATATCTTTAATATTTTAATAAATTATTATTAAAACATTATATGACATGATATTAGTTTTAATAAACTTATTATAACCATATATAATAATATTATTATTTATATAACCATCATTAAAGGTGTTGGGGAAAATTCAATTGCATTGTTTAAGGAGGTGGTGAACCAACCATTTTATAAACTACAATTTCGTTTTAGAAATTAGTTATTAATCAGATTAAGATATACATTTGAAAGTTAAAATAAAATAATTAATTTTTTTATGAAACTTATGATTCAATGAAAATGTGATTGTAGGTTATATGTCGGTAGTATAAGATGAATAAAATCCAGAGTTTAGATGAGATGGTTTCCTCTTTCTTTAGTCACCTCCCCATACTCTATATATTAATACTCCATTAGATTGTATTTAAAAGAAATCTATAGAACTAGAAAAGGATTCAAGGATATGAATATTAATTGGTATAAAATTTTTATATGTGACAAGGGATAAAAAGTGAGGAGAATGTTATATTTGGGTTGTTAATTATTAGGGAAGGACATGTGTGTTTTCTATATCTATAATCATTAGTTTATTATTTTCACTCAATATTATAAATATTGTTTATTCATGTGACTATGAATAGAAATGGTTTTTGTGAGTTCAAACTAATGGGTTATTATAGTATCCATGGCTCAAAAATTCTTATATATTTCATATAATGCTATATACAATACTACACATGTCCCAAAAAATAAAATATTGGTGATAAATACCAAAATTTCACCATAAAATTAGTTGATGAGTGGAAAAAAATTGATTTAAATTTGATAATAATAATTCCATTAAATATAGTAAATATAATTTGAAAATAAAATCCTCATTTATTGAAAAATAATCAATTTAATATTATTATCAATTATCTGACCATTGAAAATTTAATGACGCTCACATAAAAAATATTTTCATTATAATACAACATTATATTAATTTATAATTTGATTTTTAATAATAAACATTCATTTCAGTGATATTTTTGTATAACTATAATTAAAACAATCATGTTTTACAAAAATAAAGACACATAATTTATTATTTCTTAAAATTTATTTACATTAAACCGTATTTAAATATATAATATATTCATTTTATAAGATACCTAATTATTATTTTAATATTACAAAGGTGGGTCTAGTATTTTTATAATCAATTTACCATCCCTAATAGTAAAAATATTTTTCGAATGGTTTAAATACTATTACAATAGTTATATTTGGAAACTGTCATATTGGTTCGTAAAATTATATAAGTACATCATATTTCTTTTATTTTTTATTCCTTTCTTCAACATAATATAATAAATTCTAATTTAAAAATTCATATTTTGTTACTAATATTTTTCTTCATTTCTACATTATTCTTTGGGAGTTAGATTATTCTAGGTGATCAACCAAATACAATTTTTATTATTATTTTAATATTTATTTCTATTTTCCCCCAATAAAATAATATCAATTATTCTGAGGGTTTTTATTCAAAAAAATTAATTTTGAATGTAATATAATATAATTTTTCTGGTTTCATCAAGTTGAGAATTTGAACTATTTAAAATATTATTTTTATAATTGAATTCCATTGATATAATTATGGGTCAGTATATTCTCCACCACTTAAAAGATCTCAAAATTTAAATTTCATTTTAGAATCTACGGTGAAATAGGTAATTGTTCGTCTATTTCATATATTCCTCTTATTCCAAAATAACCATATAATACATACCATGTCTCCATAGTATATTACTTGTGGGGATTGTCTTGTTGTGTATAACATTATCTCTATGGATAATGAACTTCACTAACTACACATACCAAATATCATTTTATTTCTATTCCTCGTCTAATTTAAGAATACATGAGGGGTATGATATATAATTCCTTAATAGAGATAAGTTAAAAATTAAATGAACTCATGATAGTTTTGGGAGCAGTCCTAGTCATTAAGTTGAAATTCTAAAGTGACTGATATTCTAAAATTGACTGATGTACCTGGGACATTGACTTCCCTTCTTAGAAAATTCCTTAACTCTCTTCCATGAAGATATATAGAGGAAAAAGTTTCTTCTCCATAAAACTACAAGTCTAATGAATGATTGATAAAATATATTTTTTTATCAACATTGAGTATCTCTAATGTTCCACAAAGTGTTCTTGTTCATTTATAGAATTTCCTCGACAATTTCATGTCCCAATAGCTTTACATTTCTCAAAAACATCCCATAACACTAGTGTTCTTCATTACTTCTAATTAAGGTCTTCATATGTAGCGTCTTATATGATTAGGTGAAAACTATTATTAAATAATAACTCAACCAGATGAATATATTTATCACATACTCTTTTAATGTCCCTCAATAATGCTCTCAACTTTTATTCAAGTTTCTTGATAGTGACTAAAATTTTCCATCAGTTTATGGATGATAATACGTATTTATGTTCAACTCAATGTTTAGATCATGATAGATAGTTTCCAATTTTTCTCTAAATATCATATCTCAATCTGATATAATTGATAGTGTTGTTCTATTCAGCCTCACCACTTCTAGAATATTTATCATCTCAATTTGATCGAGTGGGTTTTCCTTTTATATTATACTAAAGTGATATTGATTTTTAAAAAATCAACCATAAACTATAAAAAATTATTTAGTCAATATGTCATTAGAATACCACTAAAAAATTATATATTTATTTTTCCCATTTACATGTATGTATGGGTAAAGGATGCATCATTTCATTTTACATTAGCATTCCATCATTCATATGCTGACACACAGGGAACAATGATGCATATTCCATGATCTCCTTATTCATACTATCCCAAATATAGTGATCTTATATATCATGTTACATATTTTTTCATCCTAGGATGATGGAGATGTCCAAGCTATTTGCATAATATAATATTTCATTCATTCTCTTGGGATATGAAAGTAAACATTGTCATGAAAAAATAATACAACTCATACTTCATTAAATTTTAAATTTGAGTGTTTCTATTTTCATATTGCTTTGACATTATTCAATATTCCCACCTGAGCTCACCATGAATCCTTTAACATCTCCAAAATCCATTTTGAGTAATCCTTTAATATAGTAATGATTATGTATCCTCTTTTATTATTATTATGTCCATCATTTTTAAGCATTTTAATATTGGGTCATAATCCTTTTTCGTTGTTGATAAGGATTTTAAATCATTTCTACTAATCTCATATGCCATGTTATCATCTTTCCAATGATTGTAGTGTATTGAGTAGTCATAGTAATAAATAAGCTATAACTATATTTTCTTTAACATTTTATACTCTTTTTGTGAGTATATATATTCATGGTTCTTATGATCAAAATAAATTTCAATAATCTCATACTAAATATACTATCTCTAATTATAAAACGTGAAAACTATAGAAACTAACTTTTGATTATGCATTGGATAGATCTACCTATGGACATTCAACTACATTGAGGTGTTGGAAAACAAATTATAAATATGAATTACAACACAACACAAGACCTTCAGTAAAGAACTAGTATATACCAAAAAAAAATTCCCACATTACTAAAGTGTGATGAATAGTGTAGTGATAAGACACATTGTTTGTTCTATAAATAACACATTATATTTTTCATTCCAGAAATGAATTACTCCTATCCAAGTCTACATTATTAGTGTTTTTAAAAATGAAAATTTCATTCTCCCAGATAATTGATTATACATATAATTTCTAATGAATCTATTGATCTCTATTATAGTGGTTGACCTAGGACACAACTCAATCACATATTTCTTATAATGGTTGATATATATCCATTTGAAATTAATTACCATACCCAAAAATAATAATTCCTCAAGATAGTGGTGACATTAACTATTCTTTTTTATATTTCTTCTACTTTCAAAAATTCATTAACATAGTATTACAATGATACTCACATTCCACCATAATTGTTGAGTATAAAAGAATATCATCTATAGATACTACTAAATATTTATTGAGGTATTATCCAATGAATTAATTGATTATTTCTAGTTATATTTCTAGAGTTTTTTTGTTTCTAAAGGGAAACACTATGAATTCATAATTTATATATCTCATTCAAAAGGATGCCATGGGAATATCATACATGTTCAACATTAATTTTTTTAATCACAACAAGAATTCCACCATAGGGAAACACATGGGCCAACATAGTTGATTTAATAATTCATTTATCCATGTATAGGGATGTCAGTTATTTATCATGATTTTGTTGTGTTCATTATAACAAATGTAGATGTTAATTTACCTATCCTTATTATTGCTAAACTATACCATCAGAACCCAAATTGATGCCAATGGGAATATAAAATAATTTCTAGAGTACATTGAATCAAATTAAAATTTTAATTTTCCTTTCTAGTGAAAATTATATATTTTTAATTTGGTATATGAAGTGATATAGGTATAATATCAACTAATATCTCATCATCTTGTTTAAGAGAAAGACAATGAAACAAATTAGGGGATATATAATTATAGTTACTCATAATTTTAATTTATTCAATAATGATTCATTCATTTATCACAATAATTTTATATGGACATTCATTATCATAAATAAATTTCATCCATAGATTTCCTGAATTTTCTAAAGGAGATTAATAATCTAGTTTACCCATTTAAATAATTCGAATCAGACCCATGATGTAATATGTTACCTAACTCTCTTGAAAATAAATGATTTTGTTATATAATGAAAATTAATAAATGTAAAATATATAATAAAACACCAATAAATAAATTATGAAAATATTTCCCAGACAAATATATATAATTACATTGACTTCTGTCATGTTATAAACATTAGATACAATAATGTATTCTTTTATAGTTCTCTAAGCTAGCTTAACCCCACATTTTTTAGGAGGTTTTTCAATTGTTCTAGTAAACATTAATGATATTATATAATTTATATAACATAATATAATGCGATATTTAAGTATCATTAATGGATAATGAGTGCTTTTTTCCATAATTTATTCTTGTTATAGTAGTTTTTTGGAATCTCAAACAATCATAAGGCTATAAATTATGAAGATATTAATCACATTTAATGGGAAAATATTATCATACAAGTAATTATTTATAAATTACATGTAAAAAATAACTTTTGAGCCTCTAGGTTTTATTAAATGTTATTTTTTCTAGTGTTACTATTATTTTCTCTAACCAGACATTATATTAATGTAATTCATAATGGATAATGATGATTTTGTGACTTTTCCAAAGAGTATCCCTCAGGTGTTTCAAAAATGGTTTGCAATAAGGTCTCTCTTCCATGCACTATATAGTGATCAAGTTAGTCCATAATATACCGTTTTAGTGTTTTTAACCGTAGATAAAACTTCTCCAAATCCACATCCACATATAATTTAAAGACAATGATTTAATTTCTTGTAAACCACTCATTCTATAGATCACCAATATTTCATGATATTCTCATATACTTAGAAGTATCCCTATGGTTTCCATTAATGTATTCTAGTCCTTAGTGCACAAAATTATTTGATCATATCTGATATAGTATATATATACCATATCCTTTTTTATAAATTATTACCTAGTATTTAACATAATTATTTAATTAAATTCATTCCATTGATTAAGAGGTCTATTATCTATGGAAGAAAATTTTGACAAAAATTAAATTGGAAGAAAACTCTTTATTTCAACCTATATAATGAGATCCTAAATCAATTTTATCTACATGAAAATAATAATAAAATGAAGGGAACAAAAAAAAATGGCTGAGCTCTAATATCTAGTAAGGTAGTAAACATTACATGGAATTATAACATGGGAGTTATAATAAATATGATGATAAAACAAAACACGAGGATCAAAAATAATCTTTTGGAGGTATACCATAAAGAACATGGAATCATAATATCTGGGAAATAAGAATTTGTGGATGAAAAATATAACTTCACATAAGAATAATTAAATCATAGCTTCCAAGAAAACCTCACATTGTGGATAGATATCCATTAATTCTAAGATTCAATCCCTAATCCTAGACATGATGTGCCATTAGAGAAAAAATTACACAGATCATTAGAGTTCTATCAGGGTGAACCAATCATAATAAGTTCATGTTTTATTTTCTACAAAGAAAATCATTCATAAGTTATAAAAAATATGAATTTATCATTGAAATCAATGGGCTGACTAATCTTTTATAATATTATAATCAGAAGAAATTTTCGAAAGAAGGCATTTAATAAATGGAATGAAGGCATATATTATTCCATGATATAAAAAATTAACATGATGTGTATATAATTTGGATTCATATATACATAATTTATATTAATTTCATAACATTTATGATCGAGGTAATGATTTTTATAGAGAGAAAGTTTGTAACCCAAATAAAATGTGTTGTTCAATGAGATCGCTTATATTAGGTTATCATAAAATGGGTTTAAAAGTATTGATGTAATCATAAAATAAAATTCACGATGTTAAAAAAATTTCAATGGGATGATTTATTCATTTTTTATAATAGATGGATGATTTATTTATTAAAATCTCAAATATTTTATGGTATGTTCACTAAGGTTTCTTCACCATTATTTACAATGACAATTAATTAAATTTCATTTAATCAATAGTAAAATATTATAGAGTATTAATTATGTTATAATATAATTTTTATAATCATATTCTTCTATAATATATTTACTATAACCATCAATGGTGGTGGTGGGGAAAAACAATGTGTGTTGATAATATAGGCGGTGAACCAACCATTTTGTAAAAAAAATTTAGAAAAAAATAAGGGAGTGTTTAAGAATGAAATTTAACCCTAATAATATGATATCATAATATTTATAATACATTTTCTTCAACTTATAGGTGGATTGAATTTATTTGGTAGTAGTTTCCTAATTATAGAATTATAAGATGTTGGTTATGATTTTTAATAATTTCATTGGTTGTCACAACCCATTCCCTAGGGCCCGGGTTGTGACTACCCCAAGCTCGCCTTCCATAGGCCAGGGGTTGGCGACTAGAACTGGAAAGGCATTTCCCCAAAATTGGGAAGGCATTGCCTCTAAGCCTGCAATCACTCATACCAAGAACACAACAAGATGCAAACCACATAGTAAAACTACAGTAGTAAAATTGTATTCTGAAAGTAAAGGGGTCCAAAATATAATCCCAACTAAAAGATAAAACTACAATAGAAAATAAATCCTGAGATCATCCACTAAGAACCCTACCTTAAGGGTAGGAACAACTCATCTTCACATCTCTCCATGTCAGCCAGTCACCTCCATGTACTACCTAGTCCTGGAACCCTAGAATCTTATCCAAGCTACTCATTATCTGCATAGGACATGACAAGGTGTGGGATAAGCCCATGCAGGGGTGAGTATAACAATACACAG
This sequence comes from Viscum album, assembly GCA_963277665.1. Lineage (NCBI taxonomy): Eukaryota > Viridiplantae > Streptophyta > Magnoliopsida > Santalales > Viscaceae > Viscum > Viscum album. The sequence goes on along the minus strand of OY728119.1, from coordinate 1,733,402,405 downwards.
TATGGACCTTGAGACCTTCAAAGGTCTCCTATAATTCCATAAAGGAAAAAACAAAAAGCATGGTTTAATGAACAATGCACGAAATAAAGTCATCATACACCAGGTATACAACTTAGAGATTAGGAATAAAGATTATTAGTCTTAAGATATATCATTTTATTCCATTATTACGTTCCTCAACTGAACCAAGATGAAGATTTTCCATTCTCGATCCACACATGGTTGTAGGTCATTGATCCATGATGGGTCGCTCTAAGGTTGGTCCCCATAAGGTCGCGCACTGCTTATCAACATAGGGTCTCTTGGATGTTGATCCAAATATGGTCACTATGATGATGATCCACACAGGGCCTCTATGATACTAATTCACACAGGGTCCCTCTGATGCTGATCTACATAAGGTTTCTAAGATGCTAATCCACACAGGGTCACTAAGATGCTAATCAACATAGGGTCGCTATGACGCTGATCTACATAGGGTCCCTCTCCAACTGATATCTATCCACAGGATTTCCTATACTCGGTGCACTTGAGTTCCGAAGAATCTTCTCCTCAAGATATCGTTGGTTCCTTAACTACCATGAAGTTCGACAAATGAGTAATCCAATGGAATCTATTCCTTAAGGGTTCCAATATGATAGATGGTGCGTCAATCAGATACCATGTCTGTGAGTAATAATCATTATAGTACCGAGGTACCTATTATAATCAGGATAAATCCAACCCGATTGTACTCCATATTTCTCAAAAACTCGGGTAGAGTATTCAAATGGACAGTCTTGTTCCAAGGATTCTAGTTCAACTGACGATTCAACAAACGGACGTATGGTTTGTGAGATAAGACCTTTAAAGCGGAACTAGGCCGAAAAAGGGTCTAGGTCTTGTCTAACCCAGCCTGACCCAACATGGGTCGACCCAACCTGGTCTGGTTTGTCCTAGTCGAGGTCTAACCTGGTCCAACCTAAACCGGATAGAACGGCCCTACTGTGATGAGACGTGAGACCGGCCCGTCCCGCCAGCTAGGTGTCAGCCACCCACTGGTGCAGGGGGCAGCTTCCCTCCCGAATGGACAAAGTTTCCACTCATTTTGCAATGGCGGCACCACATGGTGCCTCCCCCTTTGTCAGTGAGGCCAGTGGAGCGCAGTTCTCCCTCTTCCCCGGCTTGAAGTCATGGCCTCCTTCTGCGGCATACGATGTCATGCCGCCTACTTCCAATGCGGCCAGCCAAGGGACAACTCCCCCTGTTATAAATAGAAGTTCCATCAGACACGTCCTTCCTCTATTCCCGGCATGATCCAGGCGCCACCGTTACCTGCTCTACCCAGTCGGTGGTTCCTGTGGGGATTCTACGGGCCACCAAGTGAGCTCTAGTGGTCCGTTTTCCCTTCTGATTGCGCCTACATGCCTCCCGAGAGATTGCCAACACTGCGTGTGTCTCGGATTCATCTTGCCTTTATGTTTTTTGGTTTCAACTAAAGAACCCAATCAAGCAACAAAGGCGGAGGGCCTGGGCATATTTCTATCATCCGACATCCTCATCGTTAGCAATATAACAAAGGTGAGAGTTCAAACATCATCGAGAGATGGCTAAACCCATTCCAAAATCCCGCAACAACACCTGCAAATTCCTATGAATACCTGATTAACTTTTTTGTTAATCTGCGTTCATCTCAATTTTCAAGGAAGGCAGATTGAAACAAAATCATGAAAATTTAAAAAAATCATCTACCTCGAATTCATAGGAGATTTTGCAATTTTGGGTCAATAATCAACGTTCTTTGAAGTTATTGGCATTCATTGTTTTCGGATTGAATACCCCAAAGTCATTGATTTTCCCTCTATTCATTGTTGGAAGGGTTGATCATTGGAGCTTCTTTAGAGTTATCCCACAATATCTCACCACCCACTACCATTTCCAATATTTTTAAAATCTAAACTATGAGTTAAGATATTAATCGCCCTTTCAATTAATGGTTAAATAATTGGTGTAATTAATGAACCTTATTAATTATACGAGGGGGGGTTACACAACCTATGTGTAACCGGGAATTCAATGTCCCTCTTTAAATGCCTGACCACCTCTGCGGTCCCCACCACTATCACCAAATAGGTGGTAGAAATATAAAATAACATATTATGTCATTTTATTATTCATTCAAAAACTCTGGAAAACTATCCTTTTCACCTGACCTTCAATGGTTGAAGTTAAGCCTCCCTTGAGAGAATCTTGGCGCTGTGAATTCATCGATTCCCTCAGATTTTAGTTCTGAGAACCGGTTCAAAAGATAGAATTTCCCGCTCATAAGTTTTCGAAATGTACCTAAAAGAAAGTTCAAAATTCCATTCTGATCATACTAGGCCTCAGAATCATGTTCCGTTAATTTTTTCAGACTCATAATAATCCCAAATAATTTAAAAAAATTATAAGAAATTTATGGGTCTTTACATTGGTGTCCTCATATATGGATATAATTTAATGAAAATTTTGAACATGTATGGATGTGAGAAAAACAACTAGAACGTGGTGGAGATTATTGCGAAGGGATTTGGTCAGACGTTTGGTATGTTATAAGGTTTTGAAAATGCGACTTGAAGGGGTTTTGAGGTTTTGTATTTATAAGTGGGGTAAGGGAGTTTTTATGAATATAGTCATTAGTTTATTATTTTGGAACAATACTACCAAAATGCATTATTTTTTTTACTATATTAATTAAATAGTTCATTTATGGTTGAGAAAATTGGTTCATACATTATCTATTAGTCAAAAAAACATGTTTTTATAATTAAATGTTAAATATCGTATTTACTACCTTAAACTCTTCATCAAAAATTAAAAAATTTCAGAAAAGCACAAAAAATAAGAATAAACATTTATTTAAATTTTGATTGCATAAATGAAATAGATTTTATGAAAAACTATTCAAAATATGGAAAATATAATTTAAAAAAATCTCAATTATTTGGAATATCCAAATTTACTATTATGATCACTATTTGAAACTTTATAAAATTAATTTTGGTCTTGTAAAACTGTATTATTAGTATAAAAAACAAAAAAAAATTATTGAACCTATTCTATGAAAATAATATTTATATTAAAATGTTATTTTCATGTACAAATTACAATTAATTTTATAATAAAAATAATTAACGTTTTTAACACATTTATTTTCTTGTAAAATGGTTTAAATATGTAATATTTTCTATTAACGGATACAAAAATACTATCTTACACTTCCATAGGTGCGTATACTATTCTAACATCCATGTAACTCTTCATAACTGTCAAATTACTCATCAAATGGTCAGACTAGTATTGGCCATCTGAGTACCATAGATTCTATAGACACCATATATTTCATTTATTAATCCCTGATTTCTATTTCCTCCCAACTTTATATATTTCAATATGAAAAATTCCAATTCTGTTACTAATACTACTCATTATTTTTATACCATTTTTTATGATGTAATTAATCTAGGGGATCAATCAACAAAACATTTTCCTACTATTTTTATTATTAATTTTGTATTGTTTTTTATATTATAATGAACTCCATTATTATAACTATTTTTATTATCAGAATGTAATATAAAAAATAATATAACAATTTTTGTTTTTTCATCTTGTAGTGACTATGAATTATATAAAATAATATATTAAAATGGTGATTTTTTTATAACATTTGGTGCTATAATAATGGTTCAAAATAAGTTTTAGGTACTCCTTTAGATAATAAAAACATATATAAATAATGTCTGGTAAATTACTAATGAATAATGGAAAGGTAGAGTAGATATTATGGAATTAAGTTAGATTATAATCCATGATACATACATTATATCCTCATCTAGATGACTTTGGGATACTTGTTTCTTTTATAAAACTTGCGGATAACTTCCATTTTCTAATTATATGAAAAATAAAGACTACTTGTATTATATGAAATTTTATACCATAAGAATGAATAGTTTCTTCTCTGATGTAATCCATTATGGAGATGAGATTTTAATCCTTTACCATGGATTTAATTACAATTTTTTACATTTGTTATAAATAGTATACCATATGTTATTCCATACTTTTAAAATTCACTACTACATTTTTCAGTTTTTGCGCATAGGGTAGCGGGCGACCGCCATTGGCGGTCGCTACTGATAATATTAGCGACCGCCAAAGGCGGTCGCTAAAATGGAAAACTAAATGGCGGGATTTTTCCCGCCCCGTGTTGTCTTCCTCGTTGTCACCTGCTGCAACAGCGGCGCCACCTCCTGTCGCCGCTCCGCCACCACAAGTCACCCCCATCACCGCCAGCCGGCCACCTCCCGTCGCCCCTACCAACGCTCTGCTGGTACGTGTCGCCCATGACAGTCGACCAATACTATTCATACCCCAACGTCACCATCGACAGTTCCTCCGGCCGCCGTGGTTCTTCCATGGCCGTCGACCCAAGCTCGGGTCCCTCCTCTACACGCCGCGCGTTCCCCAGCATACATTCGACAACAAATAGCTGGCGATTTCCGAAGAGAGTTTTAGCGACCGCCAATGGCGGTCGCTATTGAGCAATACCGACCGAGCAACTGCGACCGCCAAAAGCGGTCGCATGGCGGTCTCTAAAGAGCATTAGCGACCGCTTTTGGCGGTCGCTAATACTCACATTTCTAGTAGTGATTGAGATGTATTTCTATTTCCTCTTCAATATGGTTTATGAGGTGTCTTATAGAGTATTATTACAATCATCCCATCAAAGGATTCATTATCACATGTGTTTTGTTTTTGAATATGTTTCAAAGATTTGTAAGGAAATTTTAATACATGGAGATAATAGATTTATAGCAATTACAATGATTCCAATAATGTTTTATGATACATATAGTCAATAATAATTTCTATTTTAGGATTCCATAATGACAATATATAGCATTGCATACTGAAAAACTGATGTACATGGTGGTTATTATCATAAATATATATATATTTATATATTTTTTAATCTTACACTTTACTGTTTTACTCAATATTGATTTATAATTATGACATTATATATAATTTAGTTATTATGGATATATTAACTCATTTTATATGATTTTATTATTCAATATTGATGAAACCTTATGGTTTTTTATTTCAACTTACGGGTAAAAAAATGAGGGTTTTCCATCTTGTTGTAATCTCTTTCCACTGACAGATTATAAGTGAGCTTCTAGTTCATACAAATCCTACATTTAGCCTTAGTAGTATCTTCTTGGCTGGGTCATGTCTAGAATATATTATAGTAGTTTTATTCTTATGGACATAGATTAGTGTTATGTGCCTTGTGTGGTCTTTTTTGGGATGTAGGGTATAAATTTTAAGGGGGGATTATATATGATTAATTTCAAAAGAGTATAGTATAGTATTGATTAATAGATTATCATTTCACTTTGATTATGATTTCTAGTTAGTGGAATCATAATAGTGATGCATCATTTGTGGATTATATTTTCGTTATGACATGCATCATTGAGTATTCCGAAATGATATTTTATTTCATTCCATTTCTATCACACACATATATTAATTATGTAAAATGTGTGTCTCTCGTATCTTTTAGAGGATAATGATAAATAAAAAACTCTTATTTATAGTTTGGTAAATAAAAATACCATATAATTTGTTTATATTCTCATATCCATGTGTTGAGTCTTCGATTTAGATATGAATTTTGATGAATATTTTCCATACTATAATTATTTAGAATTTCCATTGATTTTTCATAGCCTATATATTACTTGTATAATAGATGGTAGTTCCCACTAAGGTTAATAGTAATATATATATTATAGATATTAATTTGTTTGGGGTTTGAGAGTTATGGTACCTATATTTTTTTGAAATTTATTCACATTATATTTATTATTTCAGTTGATTTTTCAAGTGTGGGGACACAAATAATTGGTTGATGGTTATCAAAGCCAATAGTGGTACGACCCTACTATGATGTGGGTTTACTCATCTTTTGTGGTTTCATGGTAGATATGTTTCTAAAATTTATTCAAATGTGATTCTAATTAGAATAAATGATTGTAAAAGGACAATAGTATAAAATTTTTGATTGGGGGGTGTTCGCTCATTTATATTTTTGAAATATATAATACATTATTAATGATTTTAATGGTTTAGGTTTTCATATTATAATGCCCATAATATATAGAACATGTAATTTCATTCCTATGAAAAGTTAAATCAATTCCATGGATGGATCCCCATTATTACTTAAGGAATGGTAATAGGAATCTCCCTAGAGAATTATCTAAAATATTTTCAGTAGTAGTGTATGTAAATCATTGGTGATGTTAAAACAATTAGATATGTAAAAATATTTTTAAAATATACATCACGTGAATTTAAGAAATAATTATTAAACATAATGAACTATCATCCATATTTTACATATTTGTGTGTGACATATAACTCAAACCATATAGTCGCTAAAAATTATAGATATGTGTTTATTGACTTCTTCTCTAATGCTAATGAATTTCAATGTTGTCTTGGAAGAATTTAACATATAGTTTTAGTTGTTTGGATTTGTGATTTTGGTATAGCTCAATGATAGAATCTAATGATTAAAGAATATAATTGTTAGTGTCAATAAATTTGTATGGATTTTGAATGTTTGATTATTCTCTCAAGCGAGGAATAATATTTTCCTGATTCCTTCTCATCATTCATAAATTAGTAATCATAAAATGTAAAATTGTGTAATATATGTTTTCATGGTTCCCTATAGTGTTTAGGGAACATGGGATCATTATCTATAATAATATAATAGGGTTACCATCATTGAGTATGCATTTTCCATATCATCCAACATTAGAGGTTATTCCGATATTTCCTACTATATATTGGATAGAATGATTTGGTTCAGGAAACAAATGTGTAATTGGAAAACTTATTTTTAATGTTTTAATTGTTCTTTATTTTTCCTTAACAATAGGTGGTTAGTTAGATTTATTTTATTTATTATTGCCAATATATTTTATTTTTTGGGAAATGATGATTTTTTGGGATAATATTATGCATAATTAGTAAATATTTGAACTATTAATTATGTTCTTAAAAGTATGTAATATTTGGAAATAAATATTAGATCCAAATATATATTATTAATCTACATTAGTTCCACCATCATTTGAAACAATATAGAGTGAGATCATATCAATCATTTTGAGGATGTTTTTTACTTTTTTTATGAGAACACCAACTATGTGGAAGTCCATCTAGTTGAAACTTCTACTTTTTCGAAATATATACTTTTGAGAATGATATTTAATATGGTTTTGGTAGTTATTAATTTATTTTATACACATGTAATTTATACCATAGACTTCCATAAGTGGTTCCATGGCATGGTTGTATATATCATTCCTATAAATAGGTTTTTTTCTCCATATATATTGGATGGTGTTTTATCTTGTCCTGGTGTAGTTGTTTTCAATGAAATAAATGATAATTTTGTTTATAAATTGATATAGCCTTCATATATCAATGAATGTTAAATACCTTGTATGTGGCATTATGATTTTGATCATGTAGAATATTGTATTTGGTGGTTTTTCTCTTAATGGAATATATTCATGGTGATGATTTTTTCAACATTCTTCGAGATTAAATGATGTAATCTTGCAACGACTCAACATTGGTAGAAGAATGAGTAAATATAAATTAATGTTAAACAATATATGTAGAACAATTATGGTAGGACTACTACAAATAGTTGGGAGATATTGGTGGTTATTTTAGTTATACAATGAAAGATAATTCTCTATAGGTTTTGGATATAATTATCCATTTTTGGTAAGAATTTTCCAATGGTCAGGATCCTATGGACACGGGTTATCTAAATAGTCATAAAAATCCACTTTGGACTGTGATGAAATGGTTTCAAGGTGATATTGAGGTTGTTACATCAATGTTTGGGGAGGTTTAAGTCATATCAGGTTATTCACATCTATTTATTCTTAATGGAGAGACCACAATCCCACTAGGTGATCTTTAGTCATGGATTTGATATTGTAGGGTATTAATGGTGTTTTCATTTGTTATCACTTGTATAATTAGACTACTCATTAAAGGATGGGAGTGTGACCTTATCCCTCAACGTCTCCTGGATAATAATTCATTTCTATGAAGTGGTTTTATGTTTATAGATTATTTTTTCAATTATTTAGTCCTTAAAAATGGAATCCTAAGTGGATCCCAATGATACGAGTGTAATACATTTTAATAGACTTTCTAGGATAGACATGTGTAAAATGGTTCTTATGTAGAGGTGAATATTGTTTCCCTTAGTACATGTTTCCCTTCAGTAATTCGGGATAACCTCTATGATATAATTTACTAGATCCAGTTATAGGTTTATTACATACAAGTTTTTTAATGTCTTTGTCATTATAATATTAGAATCTTTTATGTGTGAGGATATAAAGTTGTAATTATAGGGAGGTTATAATAAAAACATATTTTACATAATTCTGACATTATTTATTTCAGATCTCTATGGGTATTTTCCCTTAGAAATCATAAAATTTTAAATCTACCCCTTTAGATTTATATTAAATTTTTATAAGTAATGTTGTATTTACAATTAGTTTAATTTTAAGGAAATGTTGTGTTTCCTGAATTTTAATAGACATGTAATATTATTTAAAAAATAATATTTTCCCCCTGAGGGAAATAATTTAATATCTCCTAAACAGATTCATATTTTGAAATTACAATAATGTAGTTAAATGTATATAATGGTGTTTCCAATAGGATTTGTAAAATTTATGTTCCTGGTTATTGATCCATATACTAATTTTTTTTAAACTTTATGATATAGTTAAGCGGAATTGGAATGGCCACATATAAGTAACATGTTATCCACATGAAATTTTTGAAATAAAAAGTCATGGATTAATATTGATTATAGTTTTTCACAATTTAATACCTATTGTGAGAAAAATTAATTCATTAATTTATGATGATATATTATTTTTTGCAAAATTAATATTAATTTTTGGAATGTGTGTTTCTTTACTCTAACTCAAACCCCATGCCATTCGAAATATTAACTACTTCCAATCCATTTTTAAATGGGTTAAAAAATATGAGAATGTAACTCACTTTTGAAACATAATGGAGGTTTTTATTCTATTTTATTCAATTTCTTCATAGAATAATAAAAAATGAAAATCCAGTATCTTTAATAAAATACCATTAGAAGAAACTATAATATCATGGTGGGAAATGTTTTTAATTATGCTCTCTTATAATATTTTATTCAATCCCCTCACTCGCATGATTTATTTTATTAATACTTCTACAATTATTAAATGAATAAAAATCATGAGCCCTTTAAAATTTTATTTGCTGAGATATATTTTAGTGTAATTTAATCTAGCATTATTTTTATGGAATGACTCATAATAATTTTAAATGGCTGAATATGTTAATTTTACTATTTTATATTAATAAATATTTATGGTGGAAATCAATGGAAAGATTATTTATTTTAATATATTTTCCCAAAAAAATAGTTTATTATGATTAGAAAATTTATATGTTATAAATAATATAATTGGAAATTTAGAAATAGGTTGTTATTGGGATAAAATTTTCATTATATTAATGTATGTGTGATGAGAATTATAAATTTTCCAATACAATTATTTTGAATGAATCTGCTAATTCTTGTTGTTTTAAATCATAGAAATAATAAGGTTTTGAAATTGAATAATATTGAGTAAATAAATTATATTATATTCTGAACATGTTTGGAAAATAATTTTTTTCAATTTATAATGATTCACTTTAAATCATGTATGTTAGTTTTAAAAAATACTTTAATCCTCATATATGATAAATATTATGATGATGCTTCAATTTCTTTGAGAAATTTTACATCCATATTTTCCATTAGATTACCTCTATAACCCGTTATTATGAAATTGATGAAAATTAATTTTCTATTTCAACATTAATTTAACAATTCATTGATTTATTAATTCATGGTGAAATAAAACATAATAAAATATTCTTATTACATTTTGAAATTCCTATATGATGCATTGGGATTTCATTCATATCTATTACTCATGTTCATCAACATAACCGAATCCAATCATAACCATTTCGTGGGTTTTTATTCCATTCCCTGCAACTAACTTGAATAATGTTCTCATATTCTTTATTCACAATCCATATCTATTTTATTTGAGGACTTGTTGTAGTGAGAAAACAAATTCCCAGATTTTATTACTTTTTTGTGTGAAATGAGGGTAGATAATATACCTAAGACATCATTGATGTGTGATGAATGTTTTTTAGTAACATGATGAGGAATAATAATTTGGATGATGATCTTCATACACATCTTGAGTATGGATGTGTGTCTTCTTAGGAAACAGATGGAGAAAAGAATGGGATATGAGACCACAAACATCCAAGAACACATTAGTAAGGGAATTGGTGATTTTTATATTTGTTGATAGTGAACCTAATTTAATATCTGGAGAGACTAATATAGATTGGAGTAAAAATTATTCTAAAAAAATCTATTCATTTCATATTCTTTCCATTATAATATGTTGTGTGGAGTTAGGAAAAAATACCATGTATGTTGGAGTTTATGGAGGCCAGTGTTTCTTCATTTACTAAATTTAACATACTGTGTAATCACACACTATGTACTCCTAGAAATATTGTATTCTGAAGTACTGGATATACTTTCAAACTATCCTATTGTAATTTTATACCCAGTTACAGATCATGTTTTCTCATGTTCATAATGCGTATAGCCTAAATGACATGATTTATTAGAGTAAATATTGATGCATAGTTTGAGAACAGAGTGTATCATGCCCTGTACTATAATTTTCACACAAAATATTACAGAACATTAAATTATATATATATTGACATCAAATATATTAAGATATGTAATAGAAAATTCATCATTGATCGATATCGCAAAATGATTTTTCCCCAATGGACACACCATTCATTGGGAAATATGTATTCATCTTCATGATTTATCAGCTTGATGATTGAAATGGATGTAGGAGTAGATAATTAAGATTATATTCTAATGTAGAACACAACTGTAAAATCCTAGTGGTCATTTGATATAACCCATGTGGTTATTTTAATATTTCCATGAATGTAGCTCCATTAATCTGATGTTATGTGGAAGGTGAGCTATTGGAGTATAGATAGAGTTAGACAGAACAACATGTAATTGGACATAGTCCCCCAGATATGTGTTTTAGGGACACACTTAATGACATATTCATGAAAAGTTGGGGACCCCAATATGATTATGGAGTTTATTTACTTCATCATATGTCTTTGAATGATCATCCATTTGTAGATTCAGTACTTCCTAGTATATATGAGAATTACCATCCATTAATGGGGTCAATACTCAACCATATTGTGGGTGTGGTTATTCATTGGGGTCATATACTGAAATATTTTATACAAAAAAAACCACAATGATGTGTAGTCCATCAATATAGTTAAAAAGTGAGGAATCAAAGAAGGCATTATAGACTACGAGATTACTGGTCATAAAAGATATAATTTATTAGTATATAGATTCTGAAGAAATATTTGTGGGTATCTGATAATTTTTTGATTCTATCCATTTACATTATTCATTGGGACTACTGACATAATATTTTAGGGTATATATAGTACCATTAGAATCACTAGACTTCTGTGTGTTATGATCCAATGTAGATCTATTATATGATGATTTCATTTCTTCACATTCTCAGGATTTTCATCAAAACATAAAATATCTTATTTCTTTTGGATACATTATGTTATTCCCTCATCATGGTTTTGATATGAATTATTTTTTTAATAAATAAATTTTGTTCTTAGGGAATTATTTTTTTAATGTTTATACCTAACCATGCATAGTCATTATTTACACGCACACTATGTTTCCATAGGTATTTAATTATTATAAGATAAAATTGGAAAACATGGAGCTATTAGATTTTGTGGATAATTTACCTAGCGGATGATGATAGTTCATAGTAGAGATAGTTGCAGATAGATTCTCTATGAAGACATTGTTTTGTTATCCTGTACCTAGAATTAGATATTCCAGGTTTTTTTATATTCTACTAATGTATTTCCATTTCATGTGTTTTTCACTGTTGTTATTTATTTGAAATTGATTTCACTTTTTTTGCATAATATATAGTTCAATATATATATATATCTACTAGTGTTTTTGGATTTTATTATGCACTATTGATTTATTCATGTCTCTTATTATTATAGTGTGAGACCTCCCATGAATGGTAATACCTTCCTCGTTGTAGTCTCCATCCACTAGCCTATGGATGAGGGCATTTGGTGCTACACCCAACTTACCTATGACCTATGTGGGGACTCAATGGTAAAAATTGTGACAGTACTCTTCTACATACATGAATGGAAAATATGTGTTTATCTATTTCATTGTGTTTTTAATTAGAGAACAAGGAATATGTGAGTATTTCTATTTGAGATTAACCTATTTTCTATATCACATTCGCTTGATGTATTGGGATTATATATTATGTAATTATATATTATGTATGTGATATTTAGGTGTACATAGTTACATAAAAACATGTATTTTCATAATATAATTTGAAACCCCTTTGATTATTGAGCATTTTTTATAATTTACAACAGGATTCATCCTGTTAAAAATTATGGATTAGAGAAGTCATATATTTTATCAATTATACAAGGCCACGTGGGGTTCTATATAGATCCTTTATAAATGTGGATGGGTTCTTTTGAAAATTTTCTATTCAAAAAATTGAATGAAAAATGACATCATTACAAAAAATATAAGATATCAAAATAAATAAATAGAAATCTATTGAGTTATTTTTACATATAATGTTACTTAAGCCGAATGTTATTAATTAATATTATTCTTACATTCCTATTTTAGATCAAAATAATTATTCATGTCATGACCTCAACTCTGGTATCCAAGAGTTGGTGGATGCTTAATTACATTAGATTAAGATATAAGGAATTTATTCTCTATGGATTGAATAGTTTATTAGTCTTGCTAACCTTGATATATACTTGAGTATTACATTATATTTGAAACCATCAATTATAATATTATTTTTTCTCAAGAATATAATTATTCACACTTTTTTATCCTTGTATATAATTCACATTACCATTCCTAAATTTCGTGGAAATGATACAAAATAAGGGTGATCTAAAATTATCAGTAAGGATATATGTAAACAATAACAAATTAATTTCTACATTTTCAATAATATGTTCCTAATGGTATGATGACATAAACCAAGTGCATGAGGGAATCATAAATGAACTCAACAGGTGACTTCATAAAGAGATGGAGATCTTTGAACATGTCACCGCAACATTATGATTTTTATCATGATTCCTTAAAGGAGGTTGTTCATCTAATCTAGACATCACAAAATTAGTTCAAACATGACTTGCAGCCCCTTTGGTTCGGTACTATTCTTGCAGTGATTCTTGCTGCTATCTCTGAGGTGGAAACACCGAAAGGTGTTTTTTTATCAAACTCAATACATAATTTATTGGTACTCAGTTGGATTGGGATAAAAGGTAACGTTCATCCTCCTCTTGGTACAATGGATGTCATATGGAATGCCCCCTTTCAAGGGTGGATTAATGTTTTCTCTGATGGTTCTTGAAGGGGTAATCCAAGTCCCTCGCGATTTGGATCTGTCTTTAAGAACTATTTGGGAGGTGTTCTTAGGTTCACCCATTGCTCATATGGTATTGCTTCTACTTTTGAACCAGAAATGTTTGGGGTTATTGTGGTGGTGGAGCTAGCGAGATGGCAGGGTTGGAACAAGATTTGGATTGACTATGAGTCCCTGACCGTAGTCTCTTCCATTCAAACTGGGGATTTTCATCTTTCATGGATGCTCACTAATCGCTGGACTAGTTGTCTGGAATCTCTTTACCCAAGATACCACATTGTTACTCATGCGTATAGCGAGTAAAATGCCTTGGTGGATGATATTTCTAACAAAGGTTTCAATGGTAATTATTTTCATTGGGTTGATCATGTTCCAGATGATCTCCTTCCTTTTCATAGGACGGATTTTTGAAAATTTTCAACTTTCAGGTTTGTGTATTTTTTTCTTATAAAGGGATCTTTATTTTCATGGAAAGATCTCAATTTTCCATAGAAAATCATGATCCATGTGATATAAATCCTAATAAAAGGAATATTTTTTAACCTAAAGAAAAAATATATGAAACATGGTAGTATTTGGGAACTTGATCTTCATAGAGGACTTAAGAATACCCTTATAAATATAATAATCATATAGTTTGTGTCTAATATTATAATCCATAGAACATAATAATTACCCAATAATTTGGAGTTCTATAAGCCAAACCTACAGTTTAATATATAATAGGATCACTCAGAACTATATAGGTGTACACATTGTAAAATTAATTTCCATTAACCAAAAAATAAATAGTGTGTATAGTTGTTTCAGTTCATAATAAATCACATAAGACTACCATTATCCGTTTGATTACATGGTTCACCCATGGGAAATAAATAGGTTCAAAAAAAATATTTTAAATATAATTTACCCATGGAAAATATATTTCATGCATAAAAAAATATATGAAAAATGATAATTTCCTTGAAAAGTTATGGGTTCTACAACAATCTCTTTAAAACACAATTGACTTGTGGAAAAGAAACAAGTTCCATAAGAATATCTTGGAAAGAATCCAAACCATTCTAGAGAAATAATGGGGATATTATCATTAAAAAATATCCTTAGTGGAGTATAAGTAACATCATGGGTTTCTGACAATGAAGAATGTGAAGAACAATATAATATCACTAAATAGATTTTGGGTAAAATAACATTTTCATTTTCAAAATTCATATTTTATAAAAAAACTCACATAATATTTGATACAAATTTTCATTGAAATCAAAATTGGAAACATATAATGGAAGAATTAAAAATCACCTGAAATATTTCATGTGTCAATATACATTCAATTCAGAAAAAAATTAAAACATTTTGAAAATAATTTTTTTGAAAATATCCACAATAACATATAATGGAAGCTTTGAAAATAATTTGACAAATTTAATAATGATAATATCATTTATATTTTGGAAAAATTAAACAATTTCAAATTTCTTTTCATTCAATTTAAAATTAAATAGATAATGTTTTGATTAAAAAAATATATATTTTAATGACAACATAAACATTTGTAACATTCGTACTTGTTAAAATAATGATTACTTTCGTATTTGTGGTAAAATCAAAATGTGAATTGTTCAGACTACCACATAAAGATTCTGTTCAAAAAATTCTATAAATAGTTAGCCATGGATAAAAATTTATTTAATAAATAACTTGAATACTACTAAAAAACAGATTTTTTTTATAAAAAAATGGTATTTAAAGAAAAAAGGGTTTCGACTGAAGATATAAATAATTATAATTTTTCATAAAAATATATCAAAATTAAATTAAATAAAAGTGTTTGAGAAAATTGTATAATTATATGAAAATATAATTAATGACAATAGTATAAAAAATTATTAGAATTGTTTTCTAATATTTCATAATATTTCAACATTGGAGACATATTCTTAAATATTTCAAATAAACTATGAGATTTTAATATAAAGCTCTTACCTTTTTGGTAAAATTGAATTTTATTCCCGATGAAATGATAACATTATTTCACGAATAAAATATCACTTCGTATTAATTTTCTTACATGTTAAAGGGGATGTGTATACACCAAGGAAAGGATACAAATATTGAATTTTAATATGTCCCTAAGAAATAAAAGAGAGACTATAAATCCATTTCAATGATCCTATCATTGAAGGGCAGATTAACCAATAAAATCATTATGTGAATTAAATGTTTATAAAAATGAAAAATTGGAAATAACATATAAAATAATAAAAGGAAATTACACAAATATTTTTATCTATACCCAATCAATGAAGGACATGTTTAACCACATGAATGGAAAATGTTTTATTAAATCCCTTACCGTAAAATTCATATTGGTTAAGTGTGATATAACATCTTGTATACTGGGTTTGACCTTGTTTCTAGCATATTATATAATAATAATATTTATAATACCTTATATTTTTCATTTATAATATTTTATCACATAGTCATTACTAATTGCTCATTATTTTCAGTGTTTTGGGTGTTAATTGACTTATTTTCTCATCCATGAACCATTATGAATGTTCCATTTCTTATGTATATTAAAAAGTTTGATCATTTCCTTAATAATTGGGAATAATTTATTTTAATATATATAGATAATATACTTTAATAAATCATGAATATTGATTATGTGAAATGTACTACATTACGATCAAGGAGATGGTAGACCATACATATTCATTAGTATCATTTCCAATTTTCATCGTTAAATTTATAAGGGTGTAATATAATTTTTTATCTTTCCAAAATGTTCATAAATTATTATATAACATAGTATTTCAATAAATATTATTATACATGTCATCAATGTGGTGTATTAATGAAAATTGAGTCGCATCTCTTTGTGAAGGCACTAGTCTACAAGTACACAAACAATGCTATATTTTTTAGTGAAAAAACAGAAAATGATAGATTATGATTTTAGAATCATAAATATTTGATAAATATAATAATTATACCATGAATATCACATATACTCGTTAATTTTATCTTAATGACATTCCATTTAAATAATTAGTGAATTCCAAATAACATCTCATTATGAGGTCGTAGTCCACCATACCCACAAGGAACAATATCATATCCCTTTTGGAATGAGAAGTAAAAAATGTTATATTTTATATAATGACCCTATAGTTAGTATTATATTATAATTGTCATATATATAACTAATATTCATCCTCATCCCTAACTGTAAAAGGTGGTAATGGAAAAACAAATGACATAGGTTTGTGAGCTGGTAGTTTTTTGTACAGAAGAATGGAGATTTCATAACAAATTTGATGGATGTAGATAAGGTTTTTTGGTTTTTACCTATAAATAAAAACATATAATTATATGTATTATCATTATGTTATTATGTAATAGTGTTTTAATAATAATTTATGGAGGTTGAGGATGAAAAAAAACCCCCCAATTTTAAGAACATTACCTCTTTGTTGGGTAACTTCTATTGGTTTACACTAGTGTTTGTCATTGTTGGATTTATACAAAAAATAAGTCTTCTTGTATGAGATAAGGTTTATTGATAATTAATTTGGGCTTTTATTTTCTGATCCATCTGGTTTTCAAGGAGGTAAGAGATGAGGATAGGGGGAGTCATTTTTATTTAAAGTGTTAGGCATAATTATAATTATTCAATAGAATAAATTCCACTCATATTTTTCATGTAACATGACACCAATTATAGATATTTATAATAACTAGAAGTTATTTTTATGATATATGGATATCCCATAGAATTGAGGCACTTTATAACATTATTTTAACCCTTTTCATTTTGGTCTAACCCCCAGTAAATCCCCTGTTACCTTAACTTTGGTTATTAATTCTCACTATTTTAACTATTAATTTTGAAAAAAAGTTAAGGCAGCCATATTAATGAATATAAATTATGTTGATTAAAATTATGGAATCCAATTTACTAATTTCAAATCACATAATTGGGAAATTTTAATTGAAAATTATTCGCAAAAATATGATGATAAAGAGTGTAATTACCCATAATTTTATCAGTCTTATTTCCCATATTTTAATTTTTTTATGTATTTTAAATCACTTAAAATAACTTATATAAAAAAATTATATATAAATAAAGAATTAAATATGAGGTATTTCTAGAAATTACGGATCTTATACCGATGGAATACAAACATGACTGATGGAATATTAACATGATCATTAGGAAATGTAATTTAGACCATTGAATAATATCCTCAACTATAATGGTTTAAAAAAAATTCTAGCTTATAAATGATTATATGATATATTTATACCACTGAATAAGTAAATATATTTTTAAAAATTGATAAAATATTTTTTCGTATTTTTTGTAAAGTGTAAAATTTTATTTAAAATATTATAATAAATATAATGTCTTTAATTAAAATATTATATCCTAAAATATACACATAAATTAATATTTTTTTGTATTATAATTAATATATATTTTTATGAGAACTAAATTAAATATTTATGGGTTCATAAAAGAATTTCTAATATTAGTATTTTTTGAATAAATGATGGTTTTATTTAAAAATTATATTCCTAATATTTAAAAAATAATTTTCATAAAATGGATTCCATTTTAGAAATCTACATGTTGAAAAAATCTGACAAGGTAAATTATTAGTATTTTCCTAAAATATTATCATTCGTTTTAATTGTGAAATACGATATATTAATTAATAAGCAAAATACATGAATTTTTGAGTCATTGGTGATGTATGGATTATGTAATGACCATTATCTATAACCCTTATCAAATATTTACTATATTAATTGAAGGGAATCATCATTATTTTCATGCTTCATTCAAAACGATAATCCATGGAATAAAATAATAAAAAACACCCCTATCCTCTGAAATAAGTACCACCATCTCCACATCTTCTCCTCACACCTCTAAATCCTTGATTCCTGTGCAATTTCATGAAAAAACACTTCCTATGTCTATACCCAATGTCCAGGATCCTTTGGTCCAAACAAAATAACAAAAACATTATCCCAATGGATTTTCTCAATGATATGAAGTTCAAGAGGTAAAATGCTCTTTTGTTTTCTTCTACATATTTTTCAATTTCATTTATTTAGTTATTATTTTCCCACCTCCCTATCCCAAAGTGACATGGTCACAAAAAAATATCAATTAAACTAGAATTTTTTTGTGTTAATGGAATAATCCATCACCAAATCTCTTCCCTCTTCATTTTATTCTAAAAACAAAACATCGTCTGTGATGTATCGATTTACTACCACCATGGATGATTTGTTTTCATTTTCCAATACCATAGTGGAATTTGGTCATAAAACCATTATTATGGTTAAATCAGATTTAAATATATATATAATTTTTTATATAATTTTTTGGAACTAATATTTAAATGTCATATTAAAAAAATGATATATGTTCTTAATGATCATGAAAACAAATAAAATAAATTCATTCATTTTCAGTAATGTTTTATCTAATGAATCATCTTTATACTAAAAAACAAAATGCTAAATAATACCATTAAAATTAATTAATTGTAAATTAATAATATTTAATTTCAATTATTGAAAATTTCCCCATTTTAAATGATCTTTCATACATGTATACATGTGAATCGTTCAAAAAATCGGTCACGACCCATCCCCCATGCCTCTATCGTGACTATCCCAATACCTACATTAATATGTCGAGGGATGGAAACTAGAACCAAAAGGTAAGCAATTTCCTTTAAACCAATACACAGACATAGCCCATATTAAGGAATGGAAAACTAAAACTTCGATACCAACAACATGTATATAACACGAGGAAGCAACAAAACAAGTAAAGGTGCATGTAAAAGGAAAAAAAGGTATATAATACAAACCCAATTGAAAATGAAGGTACAGTAAAAGGAAGTACAAGCTATAGAGGTCATCCATCAAAGATCCTACATGAAGGGTGGGTATAAATAGCGTTTGGATATTGCTGAAGCGTACTGTATCTATAGATCCACCTCCAAGACCCACCTAGCCCAGGATATCCTAGATCATAGTCAGAGTTTTTTGTCGTCTGCATAAGAAACAACTGGCGTGGGCGATTCCCATGTGTGGGTGAGCATAAAAATACTTAGTAGGGAACCTGAGACCAACTCAGGTATCACAAGAAACAAAAAAAAAGAAATTCCAAAAGAATGCACAAAAGTTAAGAGTCACTAGTGTCAGCTCGACACAGGTATAACATAAAGTGTTGATAGAAAAAACAGTCATTGCAAACACTAACATCAATTTTCGTAAATGAACTCAACCACGATGAGTCATTTTAGATATCTAGTTAGTGTTTACATATTCAATAGACGATTCACGACGTATCACTTGTAGCTGAGCCACAGAGTCTCACTTGTCGTTGAATCATAGAGTATCGCTTGGTAGCTGATTCATGAAGTCTCACTGGGTAGCTGAGTCACTAAGTATCGATGATAGATAATTCATGGAGTATAGCCCATTAGCCGAGTAATAAAGTCTCGCTGATAGATGAGTCATAGAGTCTCACTGGGTAGATGAGTCACGAAGTCATGCTTGGTAGCTGAGTCATGAAGTCTTACTAATAGTTGTGTTACGGCGTCTCACTGTGTAACTGAGTCATGAATTATTTCTCGGAAAAAATCGATGAAATATTACATATAGGATTTAGTAAGGACCTCCCTATCACTTGGGTCCCAAATGAATCAGACAACACATTAATCATATGCATGGTTTGGGAGATATGTCCCTTTTGGTATGTAGGGGCCAGTTGCGTCCGAGCCCGATCCAACTAGTTCAGACCGTCCTGACCAACTAAACATGGGGTCCCACATGACCAGATCCTGTCTATCTGGACCATTGGCCTAGCTCATTGGGCATTATTAGACCTATAAGAGGTTTTCCATTGGTCCAGTTCCCTTTGTCACCCAGTGACCTAAAATTTATCCAACCCTGCCTACACTCATGGGGCAGTTTATTTTCCTAGCCCGGACCGCCGCATGTCCTGGAATTATCCTATCAGTCTTGTCCCAGAAGGTGGACTAGTTATAATTCTTAGGTGGGACACTTGGGCAACTTGGTCATTTGGCATGGCTTAGATGGCCCAGTTGGGGCATTCATGGACGGTCAATCGCATGGCACCCTTGTACACACGCGACCCGTAAGGAACGAGCCACTCAACCTAAGCAGCGCTAGGATAGCACCGTGTCCGGCCATCCCCTATGGTATAAGGGCCATGGCCTCCTCTTTTTTGGCATGAACCGAGTGATCTGCCACCCTCCTATGGCTTCTGCCGTAGGCCACCATGACGGTGGTTTCGTACCGGCGGCACCTTTCGAGGGCCACCAGGTCTACTCCAGAAGTCCAATTTTGATTCCTCCTATTCCCTCAGGCCTCCCTGGTCACCTCCATCACTTCCACATCCTTGTATCCTCCTTTCCACTATTTTAATGTTGTATCCATGAAGAATACAGATGCATAGGGGCTTGAGCCATGTTTGTGTCAGCCCGCACCCTCCTCATTAGAATTTTAAAAACACAGGGGAGGATCAAGATCATAGTTTAATAAATAAAAATTTAATCATGGTAAGGAAACCCTCATAAGAACACATTATTTCATGAACACATGATCTGAAGATCAACATATTCATGGGTTTATGTGCATTCATTATTTCTAGAATAAATAATTGGTTAAATCAAAACAACAAACACCCCTAACTTGTTTGAGGACCCTTTGCTGAAGAGGGATGAAGCTTTGAGTCATCATCGATCCTCACTCTATAAAGGTTTATCATAGATTATCGTATCTTGAATATGTTCCACTGATAATAATTGATAGAATTTATCACCGATGAGTGAGGTCCCACACCCGTCAGAGAAAATTCCACCCATTGATTTCCCCAATGATTTATTAAAAGAAAACATGTCGCAACATTTTTTATATGTTGTGATGTTATGGAGTTACACATGCACAAAAAAATATCAACTAAGGGATTCCTCTAATGTGCTTCGTCATTGAACCATAGCTCCATCCTCCACTGTTCAATGGTGAGAAATTAAATAAAATAAATTTTTTTGTTGTTTTATATTTTTGAACGATGTGAAAATTAACATTTCCATCGGACCCATGTCGGTCGAAGTTAAGTCCTTTCTTGGTCAATCACAACATTTTGACTATAATAGTGCCCGAGGATTTTTTATCTGAGAACCTATTCAAAAGTTATAAAAACCCGCTCACACATTTACAAAAGTGAACTCTAATAATGTTCAAAATTCCATTCCAAGCTCACTGGGCCTTGGAATCATGTTCCATCATACTGGGTGGTTTCAACATATTTTTATATAATTTAAAGAAATTATACAGAAATTCTAGGATATTACACTCTCCCCACCTTCGGTATTTATGTCTTCAAAATCCAAAATCATGGATAATCATACAAATGGAGATACTGAGCATAAATCTGAGCCACTCACTCCCATGTACCCTTCTGGAGATTCTTGTGCTGCCAATGAAATCCCACCAGAGAAATTGATCGTCCAAGAAGGACTCGCTCAAGTCGGTCCTCTATCTCTATCGAGAAATCCACAAATATTCTCACTATCATCAATGTGCTTCTCTCCCTAGTGGATGACATGTGATGGATCATGCACATACCTTCTCAACTGCAACAAATGAAAAATACCTTTCACCTGATGAATTTGTGGGGGGAAAGATAGATGGTACGCCACCTCTCCAACTCTGCTAAAAATATGAAAAGGTCTGATGAACCTCCATGATAACTTGTCTCCCCATACAAATATCTATAATCCCCATTGGTGTAAGACCCAAAGGTAAACATGGTCTCCCTTGTCACGACCCGCCCTCGGGGTCCGTGCCGTGACTACCCCAAGCCCGCCTTCCATAGGCCAGGGGCTGGCGACTAGCACCAAGGCGTAAATCCCAGAAAAAGGGAAGGCATTGCCTTTGTAAAAGAAAACAAGCACCACAGAGTACAAGCGTAAGTAAAACACTAAGTACAAAAAGAAGAGCTGAAAAGTAAAAAGGGGCCGGAAATACAAGCCCAACTGTAAAGTACAACTCGAAAGGGAAAACAGCGACTGAAAAGTAAAGCTGCTACGCTGAGATGTCCACTGGAAATCCCACCTGAAGGGTGGGTACAGATAGCTCCTCTGCTCCTCGGGTTCCGCCATCCGCTCCGAGTATGTTCCGCCCAGTGGTCCACCTCCGGGTACCGCCTCGTCGTATAGTCCACCTCCAGGTACCGTCCAGTCCTCGAACCTTCGGCTTCTGTCAGCACTGTCCGTCGTCTGCAACCAACACAACGAGGTGCGGGCATAGCCCGTGCAGGGGTGAGTATAACGATACTCAGTAGGGACCCCGAGACCCTCAAGGTCTCACTAAAACCAACAAGGATAAACACAAGAAGATCTCAACAGATAAACTCTACTTAGGTATATGCCCATACATATACCTAAGTTATCAAGTAACCCATCTCAATCATGAGGAAACACAAGGATTGTGAAACGACGGATAACTACTACTCGGGTATATGCCCATACATATACCAAAGTTAGCAAGTGACCCATCTCAATCATGAGGTAAACACAAGGTCAAAAGTCTCAACTCAAACCAGGATTTTCATTATCGAAACCGTAACTGCTGAAGAGCTCCGTCTCTGGAGTGTGCAGTGGTCCTGTCACGACTCCGAGATACTGCTCACTAACCTAAGACTGCTGAAGTACTCCTCCTGTCGAGTACTGCGGGTTTGCGGCCAACTACCTGGCGCTACGTCCGCTGAGGGTCTGTCGCCAAAAACCGGGCACTACCCAGATAGCCTACTGAGGTACTCCTCCTGTCGTGTACCGCGGGTCTGCTGCCAACTACCAGGCGCTCCGTCCGCCGTGGGTCTGCCGCCAAGTACCGGGCGCTCCGTCCACTGGGCTAGTCGACTCACTCCAAGTCGAGTCGGTCAAGCAGTCGTCAGGTCTCAGCCGGCTACACGGTCTCCGTACTCTGCACGCTCGTCTCCGGGAGGGTTCGCTCCACGAGCTACTGGTCGATACTCCAAGTATCACAAAGTCCCGCAAAGAAGTATCTCAAAAGTCCGTCTCGTCACAGGGGTCTCAACGCAACAGACGGCGCGTCGATCGGACGCCCGGTCTGTGAGTTATTAGCCTTTTCGTCCCAGGGGCCCGGTTGGTTTCGAGAGCGAAACCAATCCCGGCCGTATCTCAACTGCACCCCGAACTCCCATAGGGTAAACTCAAAGGGACCGATACTCAACGTAACCACCAACGCCGCTGACGGTCCGTCAAGCGGACGTCCTGTCTGAAAGATAATAGCTTTCCCGTTCCAAGGGCCCAGTTGGATTTCAAGTACAATCCAACCCGGCCATACTCCGACTGTATCCAAAACTCGGGCGGAGTATGCCAAAAGTTTCGTCTCATCAAGAGGGAGTCAACGAAACAGACGGCGCGTCAATCGGACGCCCGGTCTGTGAGTTATTGGCATTTTCGTCTCCGGGGCCCGGTTGGTTTTTAAGGAAAAACCAACCCGACCGTACTCCACCTGCGTCCAAACCTCGGGCGGAGTATGCCAAAAGATCCGTCTCATTAAGAGGAACGCAACGCGACTGACGGCGCGTCAATCGGACGTTAGTGGCTCAAGATATGAGCGTTTCCGCTCCAAAGGCCCGGTTGGTTTCGTGAACGAACCAACCCGGCCGAACTCAAAGTTAACCGAAACCATGAGTGCGATATACCGAAACGACCGTCTCGATCCAAGGATCGCGTTTCCGCAGACGGTTCGTCGTTCGGAGGTCCGGGGCTCAAGTTATGGGCCAAAAACCAAATCTGGTTCGAAACGGGGGGGTCCGGGTCCGGGCCGACCCGGCCCGACCCCCCCCCCCCCCCCCGGTGCGGCGCGGCGGCGGCGGCGGCGGGCCGCGCCGGCGGCGGCGGCGGGCCGCGGCGGCGGCGACGGGCCGCGGCACACGCGGGGGGCTAAGCCCCCGCCCTTCTTCAAGTGGCGCGGCCTACGTGCCGCGCCGATTTTATTAAACCCCCCCCCCCCCCCCCTCACGTGGGGGGGCCTGCTGGCGCCGAACCAAGGGGGCTGGATGCCCCCTTCCCTCAAGAACCGCCCCCTCTCTTAAAGAGGGGGGTTTTATTAAGCGGCCGGGGAATTAAATTCCCCGGTTTTAAGACATCCGGCCGGCCAGCTGGCCGGCCGGTTTTTACCAACGGGACCGGAAATTCCGGTCCCGCCCTCGACTTCCGACGCCGGCGGCCCGGCCGCCGGTGTCCTCTTCCGCCGCGGCCCGGAACCGGCCGCGGTCTTCTCGTCCCGCCGCGGCCCGGAACCGGCCGCGGTCTTCTCGTCCCGCCGCGGCCCGGAACCGGCCGCGGCGTTCGTCATCTGGCGCGGTGCGACGGCACCGCGCCCCTTCGCCGTGCTTTGATTCTTTTCCACGCGGCGCGACGGCGTCGCGTTTCTGTTGTTTCTACCATGGTGCGTGCGACGACATCGCGAAGATATTTGCACGTTCATCCGCGTGGTGCGACGGCACCACGCCACTTGCTTCCTCCCGCAAGATAAAATCAACATAAACGTTGGAGGGGGGTTCGGCCGTGTTCATGCGGTCCGGCCCCCCTCACGTTAAATAAAAACTCAACATGAACATTTCAAGCCTCATGTTAGACATGCCAGATCCATGTTCAAGAAATGGAATAATTTAAGAATGAAACAACAATCCCCTACCTCGGGTATAAGTTCGAGGATTTGACTATGTCCGCGGAAGTCGACGTCGCGGAGATCGGGCGTCGCGGTAGTCGTTCGTCAATTCCGTTGACGAAGAGACGCGTCCGAAGAGGCACGTCGTTGGCGAATCCTTGTACGCCGACGACGGTTGTCCGAGGAAGGTGCGGTGTTCTCTCTCGTTGACACCGAAGACGAAGAAGAGCGGTGCGGCGTTCTCGATAGTCGCACGGTGACGGAGTCGTGGAATATCGGTGTCGATTCCTTTGACGTTGGAGAAAGAGTCGTTGTCGAAGGCGTTCGTCGCGGAAAACCGTCGCGGAAGAGATGACGCGGAAGAAGTACGTCGCGTCGCGGATACGGCGTCGCGGATGGATCGTGTTCTTCGGCGGAGAAGTTCTTCGTTGAAGAACGACGTTCTTCGCGTTCTTCGTTGAGCTTGAAGAAGAAGAGGAAGCTCTCAAAATGACAAACAAAGAACCCAAAATAAAATAAGACCACATCTTATTTTATTATCACAAAACACACTAGAATTTCAAAGGTTTGAAATTCAAAATGGATAACTCCAAAATTAACTCACTTATTTAATATACATGAATTGTATAATTAAATAGAAGTTAACTTGTCAAGCCATTAAGAGGGAGAGTGAGGGGAGATGAGAGGTTTAGGTTTCGTGTGGGCCCCACCACACTTAATCCTCTCAAGGGAGGTTAAGTGGGTGTGGGTCCCACCCCCAACTCCCTTTGAGAGGAGTTAACCTACAAAAAGTAAATAAAAAGAATTCACACTTTTTATTCAACTTTTTTATAAATCTCCCAAAAACTAACTTTCAACCTGCAACAAACGCAACTCCCGAAAAGGTCTCGTTAAGCGAATATCGGCGCTGCGAGTTTATCGGTGCCCTCAGATTTCAATTCCGAGCACCGGATCAAAAGTTAGGAATTCCTGCTCGTTCGTTCACTGAACGTACCCGAGCCAAACTTCGGAACTTAATTCCGGGCACTCCGGGCCTCAGAATCAGGTGCCGTCTGAAACCGCGCTCTTGTAAAATTCTAAAGAAAATTAAGGAAAAAATTTCGTTGAATTTTACGGGTCTTTACATTACTCCCACCTCAGGGCTTTACGTCCCCGTAAAGCTACATCAAAAACTAGGGAAACAAAAGAGGGTACTGAGCACGCATCTGAGCCTCCCGCTCCCATGTGCTCTCCTGGAGATTCCCGTGCCGCCATCTGTTGCGCACAAGAAGAATCGATCGCCCATGTAGGACCCGCTCCTGTCGATCCTCTATCTCCACTGGGACCTCGGTAGAAGTCGCCCCATCGTCAACGTCAAGCTCCCCATGGTCAAAGATGTGTGTCGGGTCGTGCACGTATCTCCTCAGCTGGGATACGTGGAAGACGTCGTGCACCCGGTGTAACTGAGGTGGTAGAGCCAGGCGATAAGCCACCTCACTAACTCTGCTGAGGACCTGGAAGGGTCCGATGAAGCACGGAGATAACTTGTCGCCTCGGCCAAATCTCCGAATACCACGTCGAGGTGAGACCCGCAAGAAGACGTGGTCACCATCCTCGAACTCTAGTGGCCTCCGCCTCCTGTCAGCGTATGACTTCTGCCGGCTCTGTGTTGTCCTCATCCGCTCCTGGATGACATGGACCTCCTCTGACGTGGCCCGGACCATCTCTGGTCCCACAAGAGCTGTGAGATTTCTTCTTTTCCGATAAGAGAAACCTGGTCTCATCCCCTGGATGAACCACATTCTTTGCCTAAAACAGTCAATCCTAACATGGATGATACTAATCCATACCAAGGATGACATCGTAAGGCCTCGACGCTACTACTAAGAGATCCAACCGTTACTCTCGCCTCCAAGGGTTGAGTCACACTGTCGGCATCAGTGTGTGGTAACCGGTCTCCTCCAGTAGATGTCTCACAAGTGAGGGTCAAGTCAACAGTCAACTGGAACCTCTTAGTAACATCACAAAAGAGGACAGGAATGAAAACATCACAAAGGATGCGTCTTTTATTATTGCAGCTCATAATACAAGACGCTACACAAAAGCAACATCAACATGGAACTAGAAGTACAAAAGACGTATCCACTAGTTCCTCCCCTGTCCACCTGCTCCCAGAGCTCCAGCATTTGTCGCTGCCTCAACCTCGGTGGCTCCCTCCAAGCCTGCGGATCAAGGAGTCGGACAGTCACGTGCCAGGTGACCCTTTCCGCGGCATGAGTAACACAACCTGCTCCTTGCACGGCTAGCTCTGTTCCCACTCCGGGTGCCCTGCACCACTGGTCCTAAAACCCGAGATCGCCCAACTGCTGGTCTGGTCCTCCTGGACCTCTGCATCATCTGTCTACTGCCCACAGATGACTCGGCTTCTGATCGAAAAACACCCGGTAAAGGCAGAATCTCCTGTACACGCTCGGGGTGTAGAGATACTGGCACAAACTCCACCCTGAAGAAGGTCTCGAAGTCTTTCCATGCGAAGTTCATCTCATCGCAAAACTGAAACAAGTGGCTCCACCACCTACCTGCTGCTGCCTGAAGGAGGCTGGTAGCAAAGATCACCATGAAGTCTGCCGGCGTCCCCACTAGTCTGAAGACTCTCACCACAGCCTCCAGCCAAACCTCAGCCGCCTGCGGGTCCGTCTCTCCCCGGAACCTGGGTGGCCTCTGGCGCTGGAACTCGTGCAGCGCGCTCATGCGTCGTGCATCGTCAGCGGCTGCTGCTGGAAGCATCGGGGGCTCGGCGGGTAGAGCTACCACCGGTGCCACTGCTGACAAAGGGCCCTGCACCGAGGCCTCGTCGCTCAGTGGGCTGTCGTCACGTTCGATTCTCGGAACCCTAGCTGGTCGTCTGAGAAAGACATCCTGAAAGAAACAACGTGACACGATCAAACGATTATACCTGGTGAGCTGACCTGGTTTGAGCTGTTTTAAGGGGAAAAACTTTTGAAAACACACACGCAATCAGTGTTTTCGTGCACAAAGTCGGAAATCAGTTGTCAGGGTCCTGGTGTATGGATACATCGGCCGCCCGCACCAACACTGGACTCCCTGAACTGAAAACCACACTCGGTACTCTCAACACTATTGCTTCACAGAAAGAAACATCAGAGTTATAAGTTCTGCGGTAGAACCGAACTCCTCTGATACCAATTTGTCACGACCCTCCCTCCGGGTCCGTGCCGTGACTACCCCAAGCCCGCCTTCCATAGGCCAGGGGCTGGCGACTAGCACCAAGGCGTAAATCCCAGAAAAAGGGAAGGCATTGCCTTTGTAAAAGAAAACAAGCACCACAGAGTACAAGCGGAAGTAAAACACTAAGTACAAAAAGAAGAGCTGAAAAGTAAAAAGGGGCCGGAAATACAAGCCCAACTGTAAAGTACAACTCGAAAGGGAAAACAGCGACTGAAAAGTAAAGCTGCTACGCTGAGATGTCCACTGGAAATCCCACCTGAAGGGTGGGTACAGATAGCTCCTCTGCTCCTCGGGTTCCGCCATCCGCTCCGAGTATGTTCCGCCCAGTGGTCCACCTCCGGGTACCGCCTCGTCGTATAGTCCACCTCCAGGTACCGTCCAGTCCTCGAACCTTCGGCTTCTGTCAGCACTGTCCGTCGTCTGCAACCAACACAACGAGGTGCGGGCATAGCCCGTGCAGGGGTGAGTATAACGATACTCAGTAGGGACCCCGAGACCCTCAAGGTCTCACTAAAACCAACAAGGATAAACACAAGAAGATCTCAACAGATAAACTCTACTTAGGTATATGCCCACACATATACCTAAGTTATCAAGTAACCCATCTCAATCATGAGGAAACACAAGGATTGTGAAACGACGGATAACCACTACTCGGGTATATGCCCATACATATACCAAAGTTAGCAAGTGACCCATCTCAATCATGAGGTAAACACAAGGTCAAAAGTCTCAGCTCAAACCAGGATTTTCATTATCGAAACCGTAACTGCTGAAGAGCTCCGTCTCTGGAGTGTGCAGTGGTCCTGTCACGACTCCGAGATACTGCTCACTAACCTAAGACTGCGGAAGTACTCCTCCTGTCGAGTACTACGGGTTTGCGTCCAACTACCTGGCGCTCCGTCCGCTGAGGGTCTGTCGCCAAAAACCGGGCGCTACCCAGATAGCCTACTGAGGTACTCCTCCTGTCGTGTACCGCGGGTCTGCTGCCAACTACCAGGCGCTCCGTCCGCCGTCGGTCTGCCGCCAAGTACCGGGCGCTCCGTCCACTGGGCTAGTCGACTCACTCCAAGTCGAGTCGGTCAAGCAGTCGTCAGGTCTCAGCCGGCTACACGGTCTCCGTACTCTGCACGCTCGTCTCCGGGAGGGTCCGCTCCACGAGCTACTGGTCGATACTCCAAGTATCACAAAGTCCCTCAAAGAAGTATCTCAAAAGTCCGTCTCGTCACAGGGGTCTCAACGCAACAGACGGCGCGTCGATCGGACGCCCGGTCTGTGAGTTATTAGCCTTTTCGTCCCAGGGGCCCGGTTGGTTTCGAGAGCGAAACCAATCCCGGCCGTATCTCAACTGCACCCCGAACTCCCATAGGGTAAACTCAAAGGGACCGATACTCAACGTAACCACCAACGCCGCTGACGGTCCGTCAAGCGGACGTCCTGTCTGAAAGATAATAGCTTTCCCGTTCCAAGGGCCCGGTTGGATTTCGAGTACAATCCAACCCGGCCATACTCCGACTGTATCCAAAACTCGGCGGAGTATGCCAAAAGTTTCGTCTCATCAAGAGGGAGTCAACGAAACAGACGGCGCGTCAATCGGACGCCCGGTCTGTGAGTTATTGGCATTTTCGTCTCCGGGGCCCGGTTGGTTTTTAAGGAAAAACCAACCCGACCGTACTCCACCTGCGTCCAAACCTCGGGCGGAGTATGCCAAAAGATCCGTCTCATTAAGAGGAACGCAACGCGACTGACGGCGCGTCAATCGGACGTTCGTGGCTCAAGATATGAGCGTTTCCGCTCCGAAGGCCCGGTTGGTTTCGTGATCGAACCAACCCGGCCGAACTCAAAGTTAACCGAAACCTTGAGTGCGATATACCGAAACGACCGTCTCGATCCAAGGATCGCGTTTCCGCAGACGGTTCGTCGTTCGGAGGTCCGAGGCTCAAGTTATGGGCCAAAAACCAAATCTGGTTCGAAACGGGGGGGTCCGGGTCCGGGCCGACCCGGCCCGACCCCCCCCCCCCCCGGGGCGGCGCGGCGGCCGGCGGCGGCGGACGGCGGCGGACGGCGGCGGCGGGCGGCAGCGGCGGGCGGCGCGGCGGCGGCGGCGGCGGGCCGCGCTGGCGGCGGCGGCGGGCCGCGCAGGCGGCGACGGGCCGCGACACACGCGGGGGGCTAAGCCCCCGCCCTTCTTCAAGTGGCGCGGCCTACGTGCCACGCCGATTTTATTAAAACCGCCCCCCCCCCCTCACGTGGGGGGGCCTGCTGGCGCCGAACCAAGGGGGCTGGATGCCCCCTTCCCTCAAGAACCGCCCCCTCTCTTAAAGAGGGGGGTTTTATTAAGCGGCCGGTCCCGCCCTCGACTTCCGACGCTGGCGGCCCCGCCGCCGGTGTCCTCTTCCGCCGCGGCCCGGAACCGGCCGCGGTCTTCTCGTCCCGCCGCGGCCCGGAACCGGCCGCTGTCTTCTCGTCCCGCCGCGGCCCGGAACCGGCCGCGGCGTTCGTCATCCGGCGCGGTGCGACGGCACCGCGCCCCTTCGCCGTGCTTTGATTCTTTTCAACGCGGCGCGACGGCGTCGCGTTTCTGTTGTTTCTACCATGGTGCGTGCGACGGCATCGCGAAGATATTTGCACGTTCATCCGCGTGGTGCGACGGCACCACGCCACTTGCTTCCTCCCACAAGATAAAATCAACATAAACGTTGGAGGGGGGTTCGGCCGTGTTCATGCGGTCCGGCCCCCCTCACGTTAAATAAAAACTCAACATGAACATTTCAAGCCTCATGTTAGACATGCCAGATCCATGTTCAAGAAATGGAATAATTTAAGAATGAAACAACAATACCCTACCTTGGGTATAAGTTCGAGGATTTGACTATGTCCGCGGAAGTCGACGTCGCGGAGATCGGGCGTCACGGTAGTCGTTCGTCAATTCCGTTGACGAAGAGACGCGTCCGAAGAGGCACGTCGTTGGCGAATCCTTGTACGCCGACGAAGGTTGTCCGAGGAAGGTGCGGTGTTCTCTCTCGTTGACACCGAAGACGAAGAAGAGCGGTGCGGCGTTCTCGATAGTCGCACGGTGACGGAGTCGTGGAATATCGGTTTCGATTCCTTTGACGTCGGAGAAAGAGTCGTTGTCGAAGGCGTTCGTCGCGGAAAACCATCGCGGAAGAGATGACGCGGAAGAAGTACGTCGCGTCGCGGATACGGCGTCGCGGATGGATCGTGTTCTTCGGCGGAGAAGTTCTTCGTTGAAGAACGACGTTCTTCGCGTTCTTCGTTGAGCTTGAAGAAGAAGAGGAAGCTCTCAAAATGACAAACAAAGAACCCAAAATAAAATAAGACCACATCTTATTTTATTATCACAAAACACACTAAAATTTCAAAGGTTTGAAATTCAAAATGGATAACTCCAAAATTAACTCACTTATTTAATATACATGAATTGTATAATTAAATAGAAGTTAACTTGTCAAGCCATTAAGAGGGAGAGTGAGGGGAGATGAGAGGTTTAGGTTTCGTGTGGGCCCCACCACACTTAATCCTCTCAAGGGAGGTTAAGTGGGTTTGGGTCCCACCCCCAACTCCCTTTGAGAGGAGTTAACCTACAAAAAGTAAATAAAAAGAATTCACACTTTTTATTCAACTTTTTTTATAAATCTCCCAAAAACTAACTTTCAACCCGCAACAAACGCAACTCCCGAAAAGGTCTCGTTAAGCGAATATCGGCGCTGCGAGTTTATCGGTGCCCTCAGATTTCAATTCCGAGCACCGGATCAAAAGTTAGGAATTCCCGCTCGTTCGTTCACTGAACGTACCCGAGCCAAACTTCGGAACTTAATTCCGGGCACTCCGGGCCTCGGAATCAGGTGCCGTCTGAAACCGCGCACTTGTAAAATTCTAAAGAAAATTAAGAAAAAAATTTCCTTGAATTTTACGGGTCTTTACATCCCTCCTCAAACTACATGGGTCTCCACCTCCTTTCAGCATACGATTTCTTCCTGCTCTATGTTGTCCTCATTCACTCATAGATGATATTCACCTTCATAGTGGTAGCTTGTACCAACTCTGGACCCCTGAGTGATGACTCCCTTGTGTATATTTAAAGTGCATCATATTTTCACCTAATGACCAGTCAATGTTTCGATGCTCTGCTAATGTCTATAGCAGCACCCGGGTCGAATCCTAAGAGATGATACTTTTTTAATAGCTGAATATTTTTAGTTGATTTTATTTTGATTGGGGGTTTTTTTCAGAGCATAAATGAAGTGATTAATGATTGGTTATTGATTTAAAAATTTGATAAATATTGGGGAGGGTTCATTTTTAGAGAGTTAATCTTGTGATATCCTTAAGCATTTCTTTATATTGAATTTAACTTAACACCCACTTCACAAGATAACGTTGATTGGAATTCTTAAGTGCTAAGGATTTAATCCAAGCCTTAACTTAACATTGGGTTCAAATATCAATTAGATCTTGTTTATGGTAGTGTGATTTTGGTTCTAATAATCCATTGAATCCACACGTTAACAAAATCATGTCATTAGTTGATGACATTATATGTTAAATACACACAATTTTAATTTAAAGAATATCCATCGAGCTAATTCTCTTAATCAATTAACATCCCCATATTATAACTCACCCCAATCATGGATTTAATCATCCATTTAAATAATTAATAATCTGGTTATAATTATTATGATGATAAATTGATAAGAGAAGAATAAGAAAGCGGTAAGAAAAAGAGTGGTTCGTCAAACACACACACAAACGATAATTTGAATAAAAAATAGAATTTATATTGAATGAGGAAGAAAAATAAGGGAAGGAGTTTAAACTTGATTTCAACTATTTTAACAAAATTATAATTATAATAAATAATTTGGAAGAGAAAAAGAGATACTGAAGAAGAAAATTTCATTAAAACATAATTACAAAAGAAAGACTTAGAATATTACAACAATGAAGAATACAAAAGTAAATGAAACAAAAAGAGGAGTAAGGTCTCTATAGTGAAAAATTTAGTATGTAAGGTTTTATCAATCCATTTTCAAGACTTTGGTCCTGCCAATATGTGCTCCTCTCTTCTAAAATACCACCCCACTTGAAGGAGAGGAGGGGGATGTATTAATATCACAAGGAAGTTGAGTGTTTTCATTTCCAATATGTCCCTCCACTTTCATTGGCATTTTGATAATTTAGAAAACAAAAAATCTAGATATGATCTTCTTAAAAGTTATAGATACATATATTCTCTATCTAATATTAAACTTTGTCGTCCATTAGACTTAAGGAGACAATGTTATGGCTAGTTTATTAAACAATGCAAATCTGTCAATTTCAATCCATACATTTTAGAAGTCTGAAATGAGAATGGGTTTATAAATAAGAAGATGCCTCCAAATCCTAATACATTCTTCAAAAAATACATCCACCTATATCTCCCCTTTCACTCTGACAAATATCATCTTTATTGGATAATTACATCAAGATATATGTCATGAATACTATACAAATGTTATTTTCCGGGCTGAATGGTGGGCCGTGTTTAAATGAATCTATTGGCCCCTGTGTATTTGGAGTTGGACCATGAAATTGTTATCCCATACTCCTTACATTTTCCTGAGAAATTTTGAGGAGAATGAAAGAATTTTCACTTCTATATTGAACCCAGTAATTCAATTATCATGGCTAGTCTTGTTTCAACACAGATTATGTAGGCCCTCTTTTGTTGTCAATATGGGCCTTTAAATGGAAGAATGGGACTAGGATCCATTCTAGTGAAATTTTTTATATTGAATTAGTAACCCTACTAAACAAAAACAAAAAAAATGGGATATAAAGGGAGGAGGTATAAATAAAATATTAAACTGACTCAATTGGACTACTTCTAAAAAAGATCAAAAATTATACTTAGTATTAAAACATTAATATTTCACACAAATTATACACATTTAATTTAAAATATGTAAAGGGAGTATATAATAAGTCGTGAAAATATTAATAACATTAACTCCCCACACTTAGTCTTGTGTATGTCCACATGTGCAACAAATATAAAAAAATGACAAAAATCATTTTCACTCACCATCAAATATTAAAATTTTGTTTTCCCCAATCATATTGGTTTAGACAATATCACTCATCCATATTGAATTCCATAAATGATGTTACTGAAAAAATGTAAAAAATTTTAATTTTTTTTATTCTCAAATTTAGAAATGGAAAACGGTGGCACAAAAAACATACTCCTCTCAATATGATAAAATTAATTTTTGGAGCTTCACTCATTTTGGAAAGACGACCCTAGGTGGCCTTGGCATGAAAGATAATTTTGTTCCTCGTGGTTTAGGAAAAACGTTTTACAAATAAAAAATTGATCATTCACAATTGGTTGGTTTTGACATAATATTCTTTATCCGAATTTATGAAGAAACCACAAAATTTTTGAGATGATTCCATTTCTTTTGACTCCCCAAAATGGTTGGAGAATTTTTGAAAATTGGATGGTGAGTAAGTATGACTCATGATTTTTCAAGTTATTATTATTATTTTTGTTTTCTTTTAGTTTTTTTTGTTTTATTTATTTTTTTATAAAGACACACACACATAAAAGAGGAAAAGTAAATTTAAAAAATATGCGGAGGAAAGTGGTAAAAAAAGTAAAATGAGGAGGATGGAGTAAGAAGAGAGAAAGAGAGGTGTAGAGAGAGAGAATTTGATAAAGGGAAAGAGGTGCCCCCTTGTTTGGATTTGTGGGTTTCTATCTCCATCCAGTGGTGGATCTACTTTAGAATTTGGGGATCCGATGGAAGATGATGTGGTTTTAGGATTGTGTGTCCTCTCAGGGTGTTCCTTTAACCGATGTCCAATAACAGTGAATGTCCTTTTGGAAAACGGGTCGTAGACTTGTACTGCACCAAATGGGTAAACATGAGAAACAATAAAAGGACCTTCCCAATGATAATTAAACATACATGGGTGAAGCCGAAATTGAGAATTGAAAATCATTTCCATTTCACCTCCATGAAATACCGTTCCTAGGATGTGTTTGTCATGGAGTGCCTTGGATTTTTTTTTGTACAGATTGGAATTCTCATAAGAATTAAGTCGAAACTCCTCCAGTTCATCCAATTGAAAAAATATTTCTTCACCAGATTTTTCTCAATAAAAAATACATCTTTTCACAGCCCAAAAAGACTTATGTTGGATTTGAACTAGTAAATGAAATGATTTACCAAAAACTATAATAAAATGAGACATCCCAATGGGTGTTTTTAGGCAGTTCGATAAGCCCAAAGTGATTCTCCAAGTCTTTCCAGCCATTCTTTTCTGGTGGGTTTTACAATTCTCTCAAGCACTATTTTAACTTCTCTAATTGAATGTTTAGCCATGGAATTAGTTTGGGGTTGATATGTAGGTGATGTTTTTTGTACAACACTATGATTTTTTAAAATAGATTCCATGGTTCCATTACAAAAATGGGTTCCTAGGTCACTTATCAAGGAACACGGGGTGCCAAATCAGTGGAAGATGTGTGTCTTTAAGAACTCAATAACAGTATGTGAATCATCCTTTATAGTGGGTTTGGGCTCTACTCACCTAGACACATAAACATACACAAGAATAATTTTTGAAAATCCATTGTAAGGGGGGAATGGTACCATGAAATTGATTCCCAAACAACAAAGATTTCCTAGAAAATTATATTCTTTTGGATAATTTCATTTCTATTAGAAATTGTGCCAAATATTTGGCAAGTAGGACATGATTGATAGAACTCATGTGAGTCCTTGAAGATTGAAGAATTTAATAATCCATAGTCTAGGACCTTTCAGGAGGTCCTTTGTGGTCCATAATGGCCACCACCAGACATTGAGTGATAGAATTCTAAGGGGGAGGTATGTTCATTTTCATCAACACATCTCTTAATTACAATGTCTTCCCCAGTATTCCAAAGTTTATTATTTTCCAAAAATAGAATTTTGAATCACTTTTTAACTTCATTTTTTGTTATTTTAAAAAAATCATGAAAAACACCAGAAACCAAGTAATTTAAAATTGGGGCATACCATGGTATTTTTGTCGTTAGAGATGTAAGGTTCTCATTTGGAAATTATGGATAAATTATTTCAGATTGAGAAGAATTATAAATTCTACTCAAGTGATCATCCACATGGTTTTCTTTTCCAAATCTATTTCTGATTTCAAGGTAAAAATCATAGAGAATTAGGACCCATCTTATTAGCCTTTGTTTGGAATAACTTTTCTTAAGTAAAAACTTTATAGAAGAATAGTATATGAATATAATCATTTTGGAACCTAAGAGATAGGGCCATAATTTATCTAAGGCAAAAACCATTGCTAAAAGTTTATTTTCTAGTCATAGTGTAGTGAGATTGAGTTTCATCCAACATTTTTTAGGAATAATAGATAACATGCAGAAATTTTTCTCTTATTTGACCAAGAACATCCCCAAAAACTCTATCAAAAGCATCACACATCAACTCAAAGGTTAAATACCAAACTGGGGGTTGGATTATTGGGGCCTATGTAAGATTGGTTTTGAGTAAAAAAGTCTCTCTTAAAGACCTCGTCGAAATGGAATGTGACATCATTTTGGAGCAATCATGTGAGTGGGAGGTAAATCCTACTGATATTATGGATAAATTTTTGATTGAAACTAGCATGACCAAGTAATAAATAGATGTCTCGAATAGTATTGGGTTCAAGAAGTGATTGTATCACTTCAATTTTGGTAGGATCAACTTCAGTACCCTCTTTTGAAACTATGTGCCCTAGAACAATCCCATTTTCATCAACGAACTGACATTTATCAAAATTTAACACAAGGTTACACTTGAAACACTTTCGATGGACTAGAGAGAGAGAATAAAAGAACTATTCAAATGACTCACCATAAATGTTAAAGTCATCCATGAATACCTCTATTCCATGTTCAATGAATTTAGAAAAGATACTCATCATACACCTCTGGAATGTTGTTGGTTCATTGAAAAGGCCAAAAGGCATTGTAATATATGCATATGTTCCAAAGTGGAAGGTGAAAGTAGTCTTTTCTTTTTCATGAGGTGCAATTGGGATTTGGATGTAGCCGGTGTATCCATCAAGAAAGAAATAGTGTGACTTTCTGGCTAATCATTCAATAATTTGATCAAGGAATGGGAGATGGTAATGATCTTTTCGTGTTTCAACATTCAATTTTCGGTAGTCGATGCACACACACCATTTCTTCTTCATTATAGTTAGGATTACCTCCCCATGTTCAGTTGTGACAATAGTTATCCCACCTTTCATAGGTATAACTTGAATTGGACTAACCCATTCACTATCAGAAATTGGGTAGATAATACCAGCTTGAAGAATCTTGGTGATATCTTCCCTAACTACCTCAAGTATAAGTGGATTGAGTCTTCATTATGGTTGTCTAATTGGTTTGGATGATTCCTTGAGATGGATGTGATGCATGCAAAGATAAGGGTTGATTCCTGGGGTGTCATCTAGGGTCCATCCAAAGGCCTTTTTGTTTTCCTCTAAAACTTGAACAAGTTTTGAATCATCAGTTTTGGTATGTGATGAAGAGATAATA
This sequence comes from Viscum album, assembly GCA_963277665.1. NCBI lineage: Eukaryota > Viridiplantae > Streptophyta > Magnoliopsida > Santalales > Viscaceae > Viscum > Viscum album. The sequence goes on along the minus strand of OY728119.1, from coordinate 1,733,364,041 downwards.
ATATGATAAGAGTGATCATGGAAAAAGATTGCATATTTCAGGTGTTTAGATAGAGGTTTCAAATTAGTCTCATCTTTCATTTGTGGGTTAGACAACTCAGGAATAGAGTAAGGGACTTAAATTTCTTCAGATTCATTTTCCATAATATTGTCCTAGGTGGATTAGTAGAGATCAGAGTTGATGTGGGATTCAAGAGAGTTTTCAAGTTCCACTAGATTTATGGAGTCTATGAATGAGAGGTCCATATCAACTTCCCCATTTATAACATGGTTAATCATGTTGCAGATTTCAAAAAAAATTATCATTGGAACATGAAGAACATAATGGATTGGGATTCAATTGACTCTTAGAAGTGTACTTAGAATCATGGATTTAGAATGCAGAGTGATCCTTAGATGGGTATTGCATGGCTTGGAAAATGTTGAACATGACTAGTTGGTCACCAAATTACATGGATAAGATGCTTGAATGGACATCAATCAAAGTTCCAGGAGTCATGAAGGACGGTCTTCCTAGAATAATGGGAGACAGAAAAGAGTTCATCTCACCTTCCATGTCAAGGACATAGAAATCCGAAGGGAAGATAAGATCATTCACATGATCATGTACAGCCTCAATTATTCCCTCGGGACTATTTGTGCTTTGATTGGCTAATTTAATGACAACACCTGTTGGATGTGAGTGACCTAGACCTAGGTTGGAGAAGATTTATTGGGGCATGAAATTAATTGAGGCTCCTAGGTCTATGAGGGCATCATAAAATTTGGAACTACCAATTTGGCATGGAACTGTAAAGGTCCCTAAGTCTTTTCACATTACGGAAATAGAATATTAGGTGGAAACATTCTCAAAGGTCCTAAGTTTCCTATTATGGGTACACAACTACTTGAGAAACTCGGCATACATAAAATTTTTTTTAATGGAATCTAAGAGGGGAATGTTGACTTCAACATGTCTAAACATGCCAAGCATTTTAGTATTAGGTTAAAATGACTTCTTTGTCTTAGAAATGTCTTAAGGAAAAGAAATTGGGTTCCTATGTGGAATGGAGGTAGGTGAGGGAATGGATTCAAATTCCTTTTCAATTTTCTATTTCTTTTCATTTTCTAGTTCAACATTTAATGGTGGGTTGGAAGACTTATCTTGAGGTATAGAAATTTTCTTTCCCGATCTAAGAGTAATTTCACTTACATTACCCATGGAGTTTTTTAATGGTTGAGCTAAGAGTTTAGGAGAATTTGATTGTTGTTGCTGGCATAGGTGGGATGCAAGTTGACCAATTTGGGTTTAAATATTTTTAAGGCTAGAATGGGTGAAATAGTCATGATCTTCTACAACACTTTCCCATGGTTTCATGGAAGAAAAGGCTTGTCCCATATTGGGATTACATTGATTTTGGTTCTTGGGAAAGTGATTGTATTGGTTTTGGAATTGGGAAGGCTCACTAGGATAGTGGAATCCATGAGAAGGATTGTTCCTTTATTGTTGAGGAACAAAAGGATAAGGTTGTTGGAAGTTACCAACACCTTGAACAAATTGGAATTGCTATGGTTTTTGATGAGGGTATTTAGGGGGATGAGAAATGGTATTCCCATATCTCAATTTAGGGTTATATGTAGAAGAGAAGGGATCGATATTGAGTTGGATGAAGTTTCTAACAAACTGACCTAATAATTGAGGGTTGGGGTTCCACTGAGCATAAACTGCATTGAGCTCCAATGATCCAGATGAATCAGATGGTTCATCTTAAAGTTTTGGACATGTGTCTATGGGATTATTTTGTGAGTTTCAAGTTCCACGGTTTTTGACAGGTCCAGGAAACATTGATTGTGGAGAAGATGAGGTTGGGGCTTTGGAAGCCACAACTAGTTGTCGCACAAGGCCAGTAAGTTCACTCATCCACTCTGTCATCTTGTTCTTCTTAATAGATAGTCTGTATTGGACTTGTTTTACTTGAGCATGTTCTCAAGTATGGAATTTTTGTGTGTTTTCTTCCATGTTTCTTATAATATATCATGCAGCTGTAAAAGTTTTTTCAACAAGGGAACCACCACTAGCGACATCAATGAGAGTTCTCTACATAGCCAATAACCCCTCATAGATGTATTGGATCAAGATTTTCTCAGGGATTTGGTGTTGTGGGAAGGTTGCAACAAGATTTTTTAACCTCTCCCAGTATTCATGGAGGGATTCACTTTGGAACTGACGGATAACACTTATTTCCTTTTAGATAGAAGCAGTACAAGAAGCAGGCAACAATTTCTCTAAGAAGAGTCGCTTCATTAAATTCTATGTGGTTATGGAACCAGGAGTGAGGTTGTAGTGCCATGACATAGTCGTATCATCTAGGGATAAAGATAATTCTCTAAGTTTTATTTGTTTCTCAGAAACCCCTTCATGATTCATAGTAGAGCACAACACTTGGAACTCTTTAAGATGATGATGTGGATCCTCACCGGCTAGCCCATGGAAATGAGGTATAAGATAAGTCAAACCTAATTTGAGTTCTAAGTCATCCACTATTCTTGCATATTGAAGACCAAGAGGTTGGTAATTAATATTAGGGGTAGCAAGTTCATAAATTTTTTTTTCTCTAGGATAGGCCATATCTAATTAAATAGGTTGGACAAGGACTGGTTCTTGAATTATTTGATTATCTCTTATGTTCCTCCATAGTTGGCGAAGTGTTCACTCAATTTTAGTGTCCAAAAAATATGGGGGGTTGTTTTGGAGGCTATAGGGAATTCAGAATGATTTTTGAAGAAATAAGAAGATGGGTTTTCTTTATGTTCTTTTTTATTATGATTTTTATGATAAGGCATGTTTTTCTTTGTGTTATTTTTTCAATTTTTTATAAAAAAAATTTGTTTATTTTTTATTTTTTTACAATAACCAGAAACTAAAGACTACATAAAAAACCATCCCTGGCAACGAAACCATATGAAAGTGCGGCTGATTGTCTCCTATCAACCGGTCAAAGTTCTGATGCTCTGCTAATGTGTATAGAAACACTCGGGTTGAATCCTCGATGATGATACTTTTTTAATAGTCAAATGTTTTTAGTTGATTGTATTTTTATTAGGGGTTCTTTTTGAAAAGTTAAGATGAGGTGATTAATGATTGGTGTTAAATTTAACAATTTGATAAATATTGGTTTGAGTTCATTTTTAGGGAGTTAATCTTGTGATATCCTTGAGCTTTGCATTATATTTCATATAAATTAGCACCAACTTCACAAGATAACATTGATTGGAATTCTTATGTGTTAAGGATTTAATCCATGACTTAAATTAACTTAGGGTTCTAATATCAATTAGATCTGGTTTATTGTAGTGTATTTATAGTTCCAATAATCCATTGAAACCACATGTTAAAAAAAGCATGTCATTAATCCATGACATTCTAAGTTAAAAATACACAATGCTAATTTAAAGAATATCCATCGAGCTAATGCTCTCAATCACCTAACATCCAAAAATTATAACTCACCCCAATGATAGATTTACTCAGTCATTTAAATGATTAAAAATCTTTTTATAATGATTATTTTGATAAATTAATGAGAGAAGAAAAAATGGGATAATAAAAAGATTGGTGCGTCAAACACACACACAAAGGATAATTATAATTAAAAATAGAGTTTCGATTGAATGAGGAAGAAAAATAAGGGAAGGGGTTTAAACTTGAGTTAATCTATTTCAATAAAATTAGTTTTATGATACATAATGTGGATGATAAAAACAGATATTGAAGAAGAAACATTCATTAAAACAGAATTTCAAAAGATAGAATTATAAGATTACCACAAAGAAGAATACAAAATTAAATGAAAAAAAGAGAGGAGGAAAGCTATCTCAAGTGAAAACGTGAGTATGGAAGGTTCATCAAATCACTTGTAAAGTCTTTGGTCATTCCAATATGTGCTCTTATTTTCTGAAGTGACAACCCAATTGAAGGAGGGGAGGGGGATGTATTTATAGCCCAAGGAAGTGGATTGTTTTCATTTCCAATCTATCCCTCTAATTTAATTGTCATTTTCATAATTCAGACATCCGAATATAAAGATATGATTTTCTTACACGTTGTAGATAAATCAATCCCATGTCTACTCTGAAAATTTTATGGCTATTGGATTTAAGGATCCAATGTTATGTTCGGTTTATTAAACAATGTAAATCTGTCCACTTCACTCCATACATTTTAGAAGGACGAAATATGAATGAGTTTATCAATAGAAATATTCATTCCAATCTTAATGCTTTTTTAAATAAAGTAGGCCGCCTAAATTTCCCCTTTCACACAAAAAAATGTTAGCTTGATTGGATGATTACCTCATGATCTATATAATGAATACTCTACTGATTTTATTTCCCGACCAGAATGGTGGGCTGAGTTTAAATGAATCAGTTGGGCCCCTTGTATTTGGAGTTGGGCCTTGAAAATTATATACAAGAATCCTTACATTATCCCCAGAACCATTGAGGATAATGAAGTAATTTTCACATCTATATTGAGCCCAGTAATTCAATCTTTATGGATGGTCCAGTTTATTCACAGATTCTGTAGGCCCTATTGTGTGGTCCATATCGGCCTTCAAATTGCCTAATTGGACCATGATCCCTTATAATTAGTTGTTTTATAATAAATTAGGAATCCTGAAAAACACAAACCACACAATTTGGATCATTAAGGTATGAGTAATAAATAAAATAGTATACTGACTCAATTGGACTAATTCTAAAAATGCACATAAATTAAACTTAGTATTAAAGAATTAATATTTCACACAAATTATACACAATTAATATAAAATTAGTAATGGTTGTATATAATAAGTCATTAAAATATTAATAACATCATATATCCAGTATAGATGTGATCTGCAAGGCCGCCCGTACAATGCCTTCAATAGTTCCATGCTGATGGTGGATTGATAGCATTTGTTTCATGAAAACTTATATAGTGGCTTGTGGTCCTCCAAACTTTGCCCCAAATCAAGGACACAAGAACGAAACACATATACCAAGGTCTTCAAGGTCCAATCCATTTGACCATCTGTCTGGGGGTGAAATGTTCTTCTCAAGCGCAGCTAAGTCCCAAATTCCTCCTACAATCCCTTCAATAACTGGGATGTAAATCATGTGTCATGCTTTGAGATGATCATCGAAGGAACCCTGTGAAGATGCACTCTCTCTTGTATGTAAAGACTTCAGAAGCCCTCTAATGATCCATGATCCTTGATGGGTAGGATGTGAGCCGACTTGTTGAGTCAGTCAATGATCACCCAAATAGAACCTTGTCCCATGGACGTTCGTCGTAACATTATCATGAAGTCCATGGAGATACCATCCCACTTTAATTCTATTACCTCAAGTGTAACGTCCCTATTCCGGAAGCCACCTAGAGGCTCCCCATACCTGGTTGGTCACATGGCCTCAAGCACATTTCCCCGAACGCCAAAGGATGCCAACTAGTAGTGAGGGCCTTGGGTGTGATAGTGGGGAAACTATGCCCTCATTGGCAGAGTACATAACAGTGGTAAACAGATATACAATAGCGGAAGTAGTAATAATACCAAACAACATTAAATGTGGAAAACTTATCAAGAAACTAGAGCACATATATATATAAATGATTCATGATAAATATCTGTCTAGGAAAGCAGTGAAAAAAGTCACAATGCAGAGTATAGTACTAAACCAAAGTACAAAAGGAAAATAGATAACCAACACTTCAGCATCGCAGGCCTCATCTTGGTCCCATGCTCTCCAGCTCCAATGCAATAAAGTACCTGATATAGAAGGTCACTTTCCCTTGTCTATACCTACAACAATATAATCTATTTGCACCCAAAAGCATAGCCCAAACAGGGTGTGAGACTAATCCCAGTAGGTAACCACCACAAGATTTGTGCCTAACAGTCAGTGAATATATGGAAGGTAAAAGTGCAGAAAGTCGTAAAAAAGAAATTACTCAATAGTAACCAATAAATAGTCTCAATATCAAGAAACAATTAAGTAATCAGATAAAAACAACAGGTAGCCCTTTGGGATGCACACTCAGTATAACCCCTTTGGTCCTACCTCACAAGTACAAGAAACCCTCTGGGCAGAAGACACAGTCTCACCCCTCTAGTTCACCTAATTTATCGACTCTCTTAGGAAGAAGTCACTATCAATTCCACCTATAGTCTCTTATCAGTACTAAAGGCGCTCTAGGGAAGAACGTACGTCACATTCCCTATGGGCCCTGCATCTAGGAACTACAGGCTCTTTGAGAAACACTCAACGTCAATTCCACCTATGGTCTCACATCGTAATATTATAAAAGAAACTATGGAGAAGCCCTTACATCCATTCACCCTATGGTATAATACAGTAGGATCTCATGGCCCTATGTAAATTAGAATGTATAGCATCGCGTATCGGACAAGGAAAACCTTATGAACTACTTGGGTAGCATTCTATCGCATAACAACATTTCAGAACAACAGTCAAACCTTCCTACAATACTTGTCATGGGAAAGTAAACAACAACCTAAGAGGTGACTAGACCGAAAGGTCAAACCAACAAAAACATGCATGGGCAACGAATCCAAATCATATCAATTCACCCTATTCACAAACAATATCATCTAATCAAGCATTAAAGAATTGAAGACAAACAATAGGGCTTAAATGGTAACCACGCAATAGCCCATTCAAGGGTATTGGTAAAATTTTGACATAAAACTCCAAGACATTCAACAGAAAGTCACAAACCACCTACCTCGATGTGGGAGATCAAGATACTTGAACCACAAGTCTTGAATTTCCTTAGAATTCCATAGATCTATGAAGACATATAAAATTTTCAACCTAAGATAACTCATGAAAGAGGAGAAATCACGGGATAGTTCCCTATGAGAAGAGAGAACTCACCAATGTGATTCCAATGCAACCATCAGTGTTTGATTCGGAGGACGGATGCTCAGCTGGGGGCTCGTCAAAGATCGATAGATGCTTAGTGCTCACATACGAACTAGGTTATGAAAGAGACTGTTTTTTCCATCAGATGCGACCCCAATGCATTTAATGAAAAAAATCAAAATACACGGTGTGTACTTTTGATGTGCACGAATGGTACTCGCCATTTTCTTACTCCACATTAAGCATCCTCCAGGTCATCACACATGGTCGTGGGCAAGGCCGCTACATGGCCAGCACACGGCTACCCGCGGTAACCTAGTACACAACGTTTACACATAAATTGCATGGCTTGTACTTCAAAAAATTTCAGAAACTCTTCTTTTCTCAGAAACTCCCGGAAAAAAACATACCTGAAAAGAATATCTACATTCATAGAAACTTTCCCCCTTAATGAATTTTTTCCCAGAATTTACCTTGCAATATGGTGTAGAATAAGAGACCCTGAACAGCTCTGGCCACTACGATCGTATATCAGCCTCCCTCTCCCAAGTATTTTCATGTTCTCGCCCATGCTTCCATAGCACCCGTAACAGAGGAACAGACCAGCCCTGGAGAACATTCATACTTCGATAACAATCCAGATACGATGCTCCTTAAAATATGTGTCCACTTCCAAATCAACCTCCTCTGGTTGGAAAACATGAGATGGGTCTGAAAAGTAACGTCAAGGCTGAGAATAGTGGAAAACGTTGTGCATAGCCCAGTACCTCTGAGGTAACTGAAATTGATAGGCCACCAGCCCAAGTATCTCCAACACCTCAAACGAAACAACGTACCTTGGCGAAAGCTTACCGTGTCACCCAATCCTTTTGTGTCCCAACCTTGGTGTGACACATAGAAAAACCGGATCCCCGACCTTGAATTCTAGAGTTCATCCTCTCCGATCAGCATAAGACTTCTGTCGAGATTGCACAATAGCTATCCTCTTCTGAATCAACTATAACTGCTCTGCGGTATCCTGAACAAGACGAGGTCCCAGCAAAGCTACAACTCCTGCCTCTAGCCAACATAATGGGGATCGGCATGGCCTACCGTACAAATCCACATAAGTTCCCATGTGAATAGATTCTTGAAATCTATTGTTGTAGGAAAACTCTACAAGAGGTGTATGCTTGACCTAAGAATCTCCAAAGTCCAGGATGCATGCTCGGAGCATGTACTCAAGCACTAGAATCGTATTCTCAGACTGGCCATCATTCTTGGGGTGGTAATCTGTACTGAAAAGTACTTGTGTACCCAAAGCCTTCTGGCGCCCCTGCCAAACCCAAGAAGTAAAACAAGAATCTCTGTCTGAAACAATGGAGTGTGGAACTCCATGTAAGTGCACAATATCTTGTATGTACAACCGTCCTATCTCGTCAACACTGAAGGTCACCTTGATTGGAACGAATTGAGCTTCCTGTGTAAGTTTTTCAATAACAACCCATACTGTATCATTCCCGTTTGGTGACCTCGACAACCCTGTCATGAAATCCATCGCGACGTCGTTCCACTTCCTCTCAAGAATGGGTAACTGCTATAGAAGCCTTTCTAGTCACTGATGCTTCGACTTCACCTGTTGACAAGTGGAACACCTCATGATGAAACCAGCAACACCCCTCTTCATACCTGGACACCAATACTGACAGTGTAGATCACGAAACATCTCGGTGACACCATAATGAACATTCCAAACTAAGGAATTAAAATCCCACATCATCCCCTCGTGTATATCTACTGTCACCCATACACATCCCTGGAAATAAAATATCCCATCCTCATCTATGGTCCATCCAGGAATAGGGTCCTCTCCTAACACACTTTCCCGCAGGACTTGGCCTTCAGAATCTAATAGCTGCCTCATTCGTACTCAATCAAGAAGGGTAGAGGTAACAGCTACAGAAGAAAGAATGGTCTGCCTCTATCAGTCGTGGACCTCCTAATGCATGTCCAAAAATGGGGCCATCAGCTGTAACTCACTACTGGCCTCTTGGACTGCCTATGTCTTAGTCCTCCTTCTCAATGCATTAGCCAATGCGTTTCTTTTCCCAAGAGTGTAGGCAAGCTCAAAGTCAGAAGACTGATGGTACTAAACCCACCTACACTATATTAAATTCAGATCACACTGATTGAATATGTAATTGAGAAACATGTGGTTGGTTAAACCCACAAAATTATCTCCCAGAATGTAATCTCTCCAATAGCATAAGTCATGAAGAACAGCTACCAACTCCAGATCGCGCGTCGGGTAATTCCTCTCATGTGGCCTCAACTGCCGAGATCCGTAAGCAACGACTCCATCTCCCTGCATAAGCACAACTCCAATCCCAATACCTGAAGCATCACAATAAATAGAATAGCTATTTGCCGACTCTGGAAATAATAGTATCGATGCTGAATTCAAACTTCTTTGAGCAAATGAAAGGCTGTCTCACAAGAATCTAACCATAATAACTTCACACCCTTCTTAGTCGAACTCTTCAGCAGTGCTGCTAAGTGTGAAGAGTCCCGTATAAAACTCTTGTAGTATCTATCCAGCCCTAGAAAGCTCCGCACCACAAAGAAATTCTTCAACTTCTCCCAAGAAACTACTGGTCTCACTTTCTCTAGGTCTAATGACACTCCTGTCTCTGAGATAACATGACCTAAGAAGTGAATCTGATCCATCCAAAAGTGACATTTTGAGAGCTTAACTAATAACTTATACTCTCTTAGTGTACTCAAAAGGATCTCATCATGGGTAGCATGGTTGTTTCGAGTGTGAGAGTACACCAAGATATCACCCACAAAGACCACCACGATGGAATTCAAGTATAGATGGAACAATCGGTTCATCAGTTCGATGAAAACTACTGACACATTCGTGAGACCAAATGAAATAACCATATAGTCATATAGACCATACCCACTCTAGAAGGCTGTAAGAGGTATATATGATGTTCTAGAGCTCAAATGATGGTAACAGAATGTCAAATCAATCTCTGAGAACACCCAGGCTCCTCAAACGAATCAAATAGATCATCAATCCTCGAAAACAAATATCGGTTCTTGACCGTTACCTGGTTCAACATCTGATAATCCACCCAAAGACTTAGAGTATCGTCTTCCTTCTTTGCAAACATGACAAGTGAACCCCAAGGAGAAGTTCTGGGTTGAATGAAACCCTTTGCCTGAAACTCCTCCAACAGCCTCTTCTGCAACTCTAGTTTATCCATCCTATAAGGAGGAATGGGAACCGGTGCCTCTCCTGGCCTAAGATCAATCGAAAACTCCACCTCGTGCTCTGGAGGCAATCCTAAAAAGTCCTATAGAAAGGCATATTTGAAACGATCCACCACTGGAGTAAAGTATCATTGTGAAGTCCCATGATCATCTAGATATGGACTAGCAATGTGGGATGTAACTCGTCCAAACCCATGATGCTCTGGACCCACTCTGCTTGCCTGAACATCCCACTCACCCTTATGAAGAAAAGATACGCCCTCTGGTGATATGAAACAAACCCGACGACGATAACAGCTGACCACTTCATGGAAAGGAACTAACCAATCCATTATTAAAATGACATCATAGCCAGTCATCATTAAGACATAGAGGTTCCATAGGAAGTGACACCCACCAACCTCTAGAGGGCACTCAATACACTGATGTACACTAGACGTTGTAGTCCCCAATGGAGTGTCTAATGTCAAAATATCGGTAGAGGAAAAGATACAGAGCCCAAGGCTCTCCACAACAACAACATATATAGAGGAATGGGAAGACCCTATATCAAATAGAGCTGAAGATAAAACTAAATAAACTAGGATCGTACCTCGAAATGTAGATGGTCCGGGATCCTGCTCCTGCTGGGTCTGCTCCACTACAATGGTCTGGCCAGCTCCGCGACCCTGTGACCCTGCCTGACAACTCTAAGCCGATACACTCTGTTGTCGCTAAATGACAGGCGACTGAACACCACGACCACGACCTCCCCCTCATCCAGAATAGCTGGAAGAACTCCAATTCCTTAACTGGTGGAAAACAAGTGGTGTTTCTCCCGAACGTGGAGTCATAAAAGAACTCTTGTCACTAGCTGCTGGTTAGAATTTCTGACCAAAGTGCTGAAGATGACCCATCTTTCCACAAGATCTGCACTGCACTAGGTCTCACTAGAACTATGGCTTCATATGTCTAGCCCTTCCACACTGGTAGCATTCCACCTGGATACCTGAAGGTGTCTCTCGCCTCCTTGGATCACCATGTGAAGACTCCCTGCAGCACTTCATATTGTCAGTAGGAGGCATGTAAACTCTAAATGTCGAGCCGCCTTAGCTCACTACTCTGAAATCCCTCATATTGTGCTCCGTGATTAGTGCCCGGTTGATGATAAAAGTGATAGAAGTCATCTAGAATATGATCAACTGTGATCGGATGTCGTGCCTCAGACCATCCTCGAGCTTCCTTTCCATGAATAACTGGCCACCTCCAAAAATAGGTGTGAAGCGTTGTATCTCAGGAATGTGGGAGGAATACTCCATATCAGAAAGAGTACCCTGCTCCAGACTCATAAACTCTCTTGCTTGATCGTCCTTCAATTTCTCTGGATATAAGTAGTCATAGAAGATGCGCTGAAACTCCTCCCACATCATAACCTTCTAGTGTCCGACCCGTGAGATCACATCCCACCACCTCTTGGCGGAGTCCAGAAACATATAATTAGTGATCATGACCATTTTTTCTAGAGGCATATCCAGATTCTAAAATATCATCAGAATGGCTTCTAGACATGACACTGTACCCTAGGGTCCCCCATATTCTCATAAATTAGAATGATGTTGTTGCTGGAAGACCCGTGTCAAATCATCCATCGATGGGGCAGGAGGTGGTGCCCCCTGAAAGGTCTGCATCATCCTCATAAATCCTTCCCTGAACTGTTCATCAACACTGGTATTAGGTATAACTGATGGTTCCAAGACTTGTACAACATGAGGATCTGCAAGAAGTCCCTGATCGGCCATGTCCAGTGTCTCATCTCCGCTTGGAAACTGGCGTACAACTAGAGGAATTCTCAGTGGCATTACTTTGCAAGGTCAAGAGAACACCTCTGATTAAGATAATCAAGGACTGAAAAATAGAAGCATAATAAGGTAATAAGAGAAAGAAAGAATTCATGTATTAAAAAACATGACTACAAAGCCAGTACATTTCCGACACGGCGTGTTACCTTAAGTCTTTACATGGGTGTGTACTCCTACCTAAACTGGTCATGTAACACCCCAAACACATGGCGTGTTGTCTTAACACATGGCATGTACATGAATCCTCTTCCATAGCCCGAGTCCTTCTACATGGATAAGACATACACTTCTCCTAAGACAAGACTACACGAAATGTTCAAGGTAGACACAACGTGTACTAGACAAGATTCACCGGGCTCGCGTTGTTAGTGACACGGTCTGACACACGGATAACACTACACGGTATGATCTAAGAGGACACGACGTGTATGTGGAAGGATAACACCGACCTGTGTTTTTCATAACAGGGTCAGGTACCTAGGTCAAACTACATGGCGTGTTCGATGGATACACGACATGTTCCAACCAGAATTTCCCCATCCCTTGTCCCTTCACACACGGCCTATGACACGGGTAGATACTACACGACATGTTCATAAAGTACATGGCATGTACTTAAGAAAAACTGTTTCTTCCTGAACCGAAGAACACATACCATGTGTTCAAAACAACATGGTCTGTATTCTAGATTATTCAGGACAGTATGCCTCAGAAACTACTTTGGAGCCTAGAAAATCACTAAAACTAACATTAAAGGTTCCAAATTTTGATTAGTGAGGGCCGATACTACCCACGAATCAATGTTTTACATCATCTACTTGTTATAACAATGAAAACAAGGAAATGGTCCTCCAATTTCTGATCCATGAGGGCCCATAACACCTTAAGAGCCAATTTTTGGCATCCATTCAAGAAAACCCTCACACAAAACATTACCCTATCAAACAATAGGTATTTTTATCATGTAATATACCACAACAACATGCATATTCTACACAACATCTATCAAAACAACATGCAATTGCTAATTCATCCTAGATGGCATGAAAAGAATGCATGATATGTGAATTCTAGAAAGTGCCTATATGATGCATGAGATGGCATACCCTCATCTCATCGGGTTGCGACAGAATTAAAAACTCAATAATATCAGTGATAACAACACAATACAAGTCAGTCACCTAACGATAAAAATAAAATAAACCCTAAAATCGCAAACAAGAGAAATTTCAATAAACGAGGTAGATTGGCTTTTCTCGGTAGACAAGTTAGCTACTCCCATGCAAAAATTGTTACCTAGTACCTATTCCTTCCTATACCTCACTATAGGATCCCAAAAACAAGTAAAGAGAAGATAGTTCCTTTGATACCTCTTTGTAAAAGCCCAGTTTTGGAAGCCACCTAGAGACACCCCGTACCTGGTTGGTCACATGGCCTCAAGTGCATTTCCCCGAATGCCAGAGGCTTCCGACTAGCATCTAGGGCCTTAGATGTGATAGTGGAGAAACTATTCCCTCATTGGAAGAGTACACAGTGGAAGTAAACATATATACAATAGCAGAATACATAATAATACCAAACAATTGTAACAACGGAAGACTGATAAAGAAACTAGAGAACATATATATATATAAATGATGCATGAAAAATATATGTCTTGTAAAGTATCCAAATAAGTCACAATGCTCAGTACAGTACAAAACCAAAGTACAAAATGATGAAAGATAAGAAACTCCTCAGAATTGAAAGCCTCAAGTTGGTCCCATGCTCTCCAGCTCCAATGAAATCAAGTACCTGAGGTAGAAGGGCGCCTATCATTGTTTATACCTACAATGATATAATTTGTTTGGGCCCAAAAGCATGGCCCAAACATGGTGTTAGTCGAATCCCAGTAGTGAATCAACACATGATTTGTGTCTAATAGTCAGAGAATATATGGCAGGTAAAAGTGAAAAATGTGGTAAATAAGGAAGTACTCAACAGTAACCAATCCACAGTCTCAATATCAAGAAAAAACTAAGCAAGAAGATAAACACCACATGTAGCCATATGGGAAGCACACTCAATCTAACCCCTCTGGTCCTACCTAACAAGTACAAGTAAACCTCTAGGCAGCACACATAGTCTCACCCCTCTAGTTCAAATAATGTATAGAGTCTCTGAGGTAGCACACATCGTCAATTCCCCCTATAGTCCTGTATCAGTACTAAAGGCTCTCTACGGAAGCACTTAAATCACATTCCCTATGTGGCCCATGTCTTGGAACTACAATCTCTCTGAGGAAGCATTCGACGTCAATTCCCCATGAGGTCCCGCATCATAATATTATAAAAGACACTCTAGAGAAGCTCTTATGTCAATTCTCTCTATGGTATACTACAATAGGTTCTCATGGCCCTATGTAAATTAGCAATTATAGCATCGCATATCAGCCAAGGTAAACCTCATGAAATATTAGGCCAGCATTCTACAGTATAATAACATGTCAGAACAACAGTCACACCATCCTACAATACTAGGTATGGGAAAGTAAATAGAAACCTACCAACCACTAGACCCAAAGGTCAAAACAGGAAAAACATGCATGGGCAACATGTCTAAATTAAAAAAAATTCACCCTATTCATAAACAATATCATCTAATCAAGCATACAAGCATTGCAGACAAACAATAGGGCTAAATAAGTAAATGCGTAATACCCCATTAAAGGGTATTGGTAAAATTTGAACATAAAACTCAAAAACATTTAACATAACGACACAAACCACCTACCTCGGTGTTGGGAGATCATGATACATGAACCATTAGGCTTGAATCACCTTTTAATTCCATAGATCTTTGAAAATGTATAAAATGTTCAACCCATGATAACTCACGAAAGAGGAGAAATCAAGGGATAGTGCTCTATGAGAAGAGAGAACTCACTGATGTGATTCCAACACAACTGTAAGTGTTTGATTTGGAGGATGGATGCTTGGCCGCGGGATCATCAGCAATCCGCAGCTACTGGGCGCACTCGGATGAACTAGGTTGAGAAGGAGATAGTTTTGTCCGTCAGAAGCGACCCTGGTGAGTTTAATGAAAAATAAAACAAAATACGCGGCGCGTACTTTGGATGTAAATGATGTATACTCACCATTTTTGTACACCGCTTTAGGCAGCCTCCAGGTCATAACACATGGCCGTGTGCAAAGCCGCTACACGGCCAGCACATGGCTACACGCAGTAACTGAGTACGCAGCGTATACTCCTAAAGTACATGGCATTTACTTCAAAAATTTCCAAAAACTACTCTTTTCAAAAAAACTCCATGAAAAAGGAAAATATAACTGAATAGAAGATCTGGGTTCTTACATCAAGTGTCTCTTCCAAGCCTGGTGGGACATGATGCTCATCCTTCACTTGCTAACAAGTGATACATTTTTAAATAAACTCTACCACCACATTTCTCATCCCTAAACACCAGTACAGATGTCGGAGGTCCTGGTACATCTTCTCCACACTAGGATGTACCGCCAGAGGCTATGTATAAGACTCCCTAAACACATCCTCCCATAACTCTAGTAGCACAATGGTGCTTCCTATTAAATGGATGATGTTCTCCCCACATATAAAAATCCATCAGGTTCTAATCATCAGGATATCTGAGCATGTTGGGCCTCATATTCAACATCCACCAACTATGCCTTTCTAAATCGCTCTTTGAGTGGAAGAGTGGCGGCCATCTACTGCAGTTAAATTGCACCATCATCATCTGGGAAGGATATATATATTTTTTGGCAAGCTTCTCCATCGCCTCCCTTAGTAGTTGTAACTAGACTCCTGCTGAGCGCATCTGCCACCACGTTCCCCTTATTAGGAGTATAGACTCTCTCAAAGTCATATTCCAAGAGGAACTCCACCCATCTCTTCTATCTCAAGTTTAGGTCCTTCTTTGAGAAGATATAAATATGACACTAATGATTGGAGTAGACAGTGAACCGTTCATCCATAATGTTGTGCCACCACATCTTCAATGTAAAGACTAATATTAATAACTACAGTACATGGGTCGTATAGTTCTTCTCATGATGCCCCAACTACTATGCGTCGTAGGCGATCAATTTTCACTCCAACATTAGGAAACAACCCATTATAGTCCCTAATGAGTTCCAAAAGACAACATACCAAACACCTTCCTCTGGTAGTCTCATGATCTGGGCACTCGTCAACCTCTGCCTCATCTCTTGTAAACTCTTTTGTCACTTCTCTATCCATAATAATGGCTTACCATTCCTTTTCAAAGATGAAAATGGAACTTCTACTCTAGAAAAGTCAGGTACGAACCTTTGATAGTAACCATCAAACCCCAAGAAACTCCTCACCTTCTTCATGCTCTTGGGTGGCTTCCAAGAAATCACTGCCTCTATCTTCACTAGATCCATTATAACTTCAGCCTTTGAGATGACATGTCTTAGAAAGTGGATGTCTCGAATCTAGAAATGGATCTTTTAGAGCTTACCATAATGATGGTGCTCTCAGAGTGTATCTCGAACTATTTGTAGGTGTGTAGAGTTATCCTCCTTTGACGTCGAGTAAACCAAGATGTCATCAATGAGGACCAGCACAAAACAATCACGGTATGTCTAGAAGATCATATTCATGAGTCCCCTAAACACCATTGGGGAATTGGTAACACTGAATGGAATCACCATGAACTCATAGTTTCCATACCGACATCTGAAGGTTGTCTTCAGTACGTCCTCATACAATACATGAAGCTGATGATAGCCAAAGATGAGGTCTATCATCAAGAACCATTTCACTCCCTCCATCTGATCAAAGAGGTCATCAATCCACAAAAGTGGATACTCATTCTTTACTGTCACCTAGTTCCGGCGTTGGAAGTCACTGCATTTCCTCATGCTACTGTCTTCCTTCTTTGAAAAAAAACTGTGGATTCACATGGTAAAATGTTGGGCCTTACGAAACCCTTCTCATGCGAGTCCTCTAGGTATAACCTCAATTCATGATGCTCTGTGAGAGCCATCCAATATTCTGGTGTGGATATTGGGGTCTTACCCAGGTATAGATTGATGAACAATTCTACCACCATACTAGGAGTTTGTCCTGGAACATCCTTTGGAAGGACATCCGAATACTTTTCCACCACTAAAAAAAAGCTAGAACTCCTCTCATACACTACACCCTGGAGAGTGATCAGTTGTACCCTCCTCTAAGAATTTATATCTAATGCTGAAGTAGTTTCCTTCTCACGGGTGAAAGAAAACATGGTCCCATCCTTATGGACACACTGCACATTGCACGTAATACTATCCATATGAGCATGGACTGTAGATAAGCAGTCAATACCCAAGACGATGGCGTAAGGACTCAAAATCACTACTAGGATATCACATATAAAGCTCTCACCTCCTAGAGTAAGATCACACTACTGACATCGTTGTGTGACTGTAAAAGATCCTCTTATAGGAGTCTCTAATCATAAGGATCAAGCCAATGGCTCCACCAGAATCATAGAGCCTCGAACAAGGTCTACGTAAAGTAAAGAGTGATTGGAACCTATATATTTTATAATTGAAGCTAAAGTGGATTTGATAGTGATTGTATCTCCAATCATCTCTAAAGCATCATGGTCACTGGCCTCCATTGCCTGAAGCTATCCTAACCCCTATCCACCTACTTTGAGAGCTCATGGTAGAATACTTGAGGGCAGTGGTGCTAAAACCTCATATCTCATCCCACTGTTTTCCACTCTGCATGCTCCCCTACCATGTCTGACTCTATGTGGAATGACCTGTTCGACTCTCTCCCTCTACCTTTGTGGTCCCTCAACGGCCTACTGATCATTTGTATGGAGGTTTGGATAGTCCCGAGCTATGTACCTTTTCCCGGTGCACGTGAAGCACAACATGTTCCTCTGCTGGTTTCCGCTACCCGTGGGGCCTTGCACTACCGATACAGTATCACGGGTTCATCCCCTAGAGGGTATAGTCCTCGTGGACCCCTATGTCAGCTGTTGGATGCTCACTGCCGAGGACTCCACTACCTTCCACCCAGTGGTATCTCTCAAACTCAGTGCATGTTCTACTAGGAATTTCTCCATTAGAATAGATATCTTTAGCACCCAAGCCTATGTTGGGATTATGAGAGAGTTCATTAATGATTTTATATGTCATATGAGCACTTGTTCAAAGGTTCGGGCCATGAAGAAAGGGTATTGCACCATATCAGACGATTATCGGGAGAGGTCTGTGAACCTCACAGAGTACTCAGCCATGGTCAGGCTACCCGACCATAAGTGGATATGCTCCTATAAGAATATTGATCACTAGGTATCAGAGAAGAACTCCTCACAAAAAATGCACTTGAATAATTCCTTGGCAAGGGTATCCTCCTCATGCATCTATAGCTTCATGCTCCACCATCTCCCGACCATGCCCTGTAAAAGGATATTGACTACAACCACAATCTGATATGAAGGTGTCCTTAGCCGTCAAGAAACTTTCTCACCACCTCCAGCAAATCCTCAACTACCTAAGGATCTATCTTGCCTCAATGCCTCAAAGGCTACTTTTTTTGGAACTCAAGAAACACACTTAGTTGGAATGCATCCTCTACTGGTAAGGTAGGTAGAAACTATTTCTTGATGGGTGTTGGTGCCTTTGGTTCACCACTCGAGTTTCCATCTAAGGAACAAGTCTATGCACCAATACCTCGTCTCTTGGTGGACCATCATTGTGATCATGTACTAAGATCCTAACCATCTATCTATGTGGAGGCATCTAGAGAGAAATCAAGATGAAACACAGTCCGTTAATTATACATGGTGAGATGAATCAAGATTAAATAGATTCATGAATAACACATTAAAGATATATGTAAGTGGTGTTTTCATGCACCGAGTCAGAAATAATAATTTAGTGTCATTATGTATAGATATTTCAAACACCGCACCAATTCCATGCTCCCCAAATATGAAAGGCAAACTCAAATGATTTAACCATGTTTCCCAATTAAAATAATCGACTATCATCCTTTGAGGTAGAACAAAACACCTCTAATACAACTCCATCATGACCCATTCCCCGAGGCCCATGTCATGACTACCCCAAGCCCTCATTCCATAGGCTAGGGGATGGAAACTAACACCATGAGGAATATACCATAATGGAAATTCATTGACATTAATCCATTAAACACACATAACCCATACTATAGAAAGTAAAAAATGAAACTAGGATATCAAAAACATGTATGTCACACAAGGAATCAAACACACATGTAATGGTGAAAATGAAAGGAAAACAGGGAAAGAATACAAATCAACAGAAATTGTAAGTACAATAAAAGGATGTAAAAGATCCATAGGTCATCCATCAAGTATCATACCTAAAGGGAAGGTACAACTCACTGTCGTATGTTGCTGAAGCATACTATATCTGTAGATCCACCTTTGATCACCACTTTTCTATGGATCTCCAAGATCCCAGAATAAGATTTCCGTTATCTGCACAAGAAAAATAGGTGTGGGTGAAGCCTGTGTATGGTTGATCATAACAATACATTGTAGAGACCACGATTCTAGCTCGAGTCACACATTATCCTTAAAATAAATCACAAAGAAATGCCCAAAGAATACAGTCACTAGAGTCGTCTCGACATATGTATAACATAATGTGTTGTTAGAAACCCAAATGGTTCCAGACACTGAAAATAAATTACTATATAGTCACATGTCCCCAATGAGTTCCTTAGGCAATATAATTCTCCTATAAGTATTGAGTAGGTGAGTCATGATGTCTCAATAATATCTGATCCTGAGAGTCTTCTTGGTAGCTATGTCATCGAGTCTCATTGTGTAGTTGAGTCATGAAGTTTCACTGGGTAGTTGAGTCACAAATTCTCACTAATATCTAAGTCACAGAGTCTCACCAGGTTACTGTGTCTTAATGTCCCACTAATAGAAAAGTCATCGAGTCTTGCTGGGTGGTTGGGTCATAAAGCCTCACAAGGAAGCTGGGTTATGATGTCTTGCTGATATCTGAGTCATAGAGTCTCATTGGGTATCTGATTCATGAATCCTAGTTGGGCCAACATCCATTAAATCTTACATAGATGATTTCATAAGGACTGCCTCATCCCGTGGGTCATAATTCCACTGAGTTCACGTCAATCGGACACACAGTTTGGGAGATATGGCCCTTTCTGTAAACAGCATCCTGTTATGTCTAGGCCCAGTCCGACTAATTCAAAACATCCTGACGAACCCGACCCGAGGTCCTACATGTCCCAATCCGGTATATCTAGCCCATTGTCCTCGCCGATTGGACCTTACTGGTCCATGATGAGGTTGGATATGGGTCCAGTCTGCTTGGTCACCCTGTGATCTGAAATTTATCTGGCCCATCTCATACTGGTGGGTCGGTCTATTATCCTACCTCGGGCCACCTTGCGGCCCATCTTTAACTAGTCGGCCCGGTCCACTAAGGTTGACAGACTCGAATTTTTAGTCAGGCAGCTTGGGCGGCCTAGTATACAATCTTAACTACACCTAGTGGGTAGGGCAGTTACACCGAGACCAGATCTTCCGATCTTATTGGGGAATGCATGATTAGTTTGTTAGTTGTCCCCTTGCCGGTACAAGGCTCGCAATGAGCGAGCATCTCCTCCTATGTGGCGCTAGGCTGGCGCATTGTCCATCAATTTTTCATGGCTGAAGGGTCTTGGACTCCTTTAGCACGACACGCACCAATTCTACCACCTCCGCCAGTGCGTCTGACAAGAGCCAGGTGCTCACCTCGCATGCAGCGCTCAGGGTGGCCCCGCCTCCTTCCTGCGGCTACCGCCAGTCGCCAACGCAGCGGTGCCTCATCGGAAAAAATATTCATTTCCACCAAGTCTGCACTGGTGGTCTGATTTTGATTCCACATGCACCCTCAGGACTCTCGTGTCACTGTCCTCCCTTCCATGGCATTGGAGCAAATTTTCCTCCATTTTGAAGTTGGTTCCATGAAGAACGCACAAGAAGAGGGGTATAGGCCTTGTTCAGGTTAGCACGTTCCCTCTATGTTAGAATTTTAAAAACACAAGGGAAGATCAGGATCATAGTTCCATCATCAATAATTTAATCAATGCGTGAAAACCATTAGAAGAACACACTCCCCTAAAAACACATGATCATTAGATGATTTTGTTCATGGTTTGATCTATGTTCATCATTTTTAGAATGAAGAACGAGGAAGACTAAAACAACAACGGCCCCTAATTGGATTGAGGAACCATTTCTTACGAGGGATGGAGCATCATGCTATCGTCAATCCTCACACAATTTGACTTCATATTCATTTTTCATCTCTCAAACATATCCCACCAACATTCATATCTAGAGATCTTCATCATCAAGAGAGGTTCCACGTTCGTCATAGAAAATTCCACCCATTGATTTCACCAATGTGTTATTAAAAGAAAACACATCATAACATTTTTTAGGCACTTCCACATCGTGATGTTAAGGTAATTCATTTATAAAATATAATATCTAGTACGCTTGTGCAAAAATTATCCATTAAGAGTTTTCTTTAATGTTCCTCATCGCCACACCGCATCACCTTCATCTGCCGCTCAACGGTGTGAAGATAAATATATTAACTTTTTAAGTTATTTTATTATTTTCTGAAAAGTATGAAAATTAACCATTTCATACAACCATTTACTGTCGAAGTTAATTCCTTTCTATGAATATCATGACATTTCGAGTTTGAAAGTTCCCTTGGATTTTCAATCCATGCACCGATTCAAATGTTAGAAAAACCAACTCGCACATTTACTTAAGTGAACTTAATGGATGTTTTAAATTCCATTCTAGGCTAAAAGAGCCTCAGAATCACATACCGTCAAATCATGTGGCCTCTAAAAAATACCATATAATTTAAGAAAAAATTATACAGGAATTTCTGGACATTACAAAATCTAAGGAACCTAACACTATAGAACGACAAGATTGAGTCACATAATAAATAAAAAAGACAACAAATAAAATTAATAAAAATATAATAAATCAGGTAATTTTTTAATTAACTATCAATTATATTATTAAATAATCAAATTTCATTTTCCATGACATTATGTACATGTGCAGAAAACATTTCGACATAGGTTATGGAATTCTCCCAGAACCTCTATTTTTTCCTTTAGGGCATGCTTTCTAACTACTTACCCCAATGTAATTATTAATTATTATTATGTACTCCTACTAAATTGTTATTGTATAATCCATAAATATTTATCAATATCAATTATTCTTTCATTGGTGGGAAAATATATGTTTTATAAGTTTTTCTTTTCAATTATTCTAGATGAGGAAGCCTGATTAAAGGGAACTTCTCAAATTCATACCGATTTTCATGTACACCCAATAATCCATTTTAAGATACAAATATTTTTTTTAAAATAAACCATTTTATAATGAACAATTATGTTATTCCACTTTTAATTTTATGAAAAAAAATTCACCTTTTTTTTAAATTATTGAATCTTATTTTCTCCTTTACACCACACTAAAGTGACTATTTTTGGATGTCTTCTAAAAACTATTTTTACATGTTTTCATATAAAATAAATGGTATTAATCCTTATATATTACAAATTTTTGCTTGAATATTGTTTTAATTTTATAAAAATATAATTTCATTATACCTCAATTTTATTTTCTAGGATATATATGCTTATAATCTAATTTTATGTCATATATATATGATTTTACAAAAGAAAAATTCTTTTCAATTTAAAAAACAATATTTCTCTTATAAATTTCTTCAATTATTTTATTAGAATATTTTTATCCATTTCCACTAGCTCTGTTGAATCTTATTCTTAATTAATATTGATCTCTTATGATACCATTACCATATTTTATTGAATGGTTTTAGATTATTATGAATTGGGAAGCAGTTACTAGATAACATTAAACATATTACTCAAGATTGTTTATAATTATAATTACTAACTGGGGAACTTTTCGACATTTAATATAATTGTTTCAATATGAATCTATATGTTGATTATGTTTCACCACTTTTTTATGAGGAATGAATTAGACTTTGTATGTTTTGGGTGGGGCTCGATTTATCCCTTTAGTACATTTGTATTTAGAAAGAGAAAATCTAGATAGTTTTTTTGGCTTATGACTTTTTCATTTATGTAAAATTAATGGCCAAATCCTAGATGGTATGTTTATGATGTCCAAAATTATGCATTCCCTCATTGTTATATTATTTCGTGATATTCTATGTGATTTCTGTCTAGTAAAATATCCATGGTTAAGTATCCTTCTCATGTTATTACTTATAGGGTGTTACATGATTAGATTTTATTCCATCATTTTTTGAAGATTATATTTTAACAAAATGGGTTTTTATTTATTCACATTTTCTAATTATTTATGTTTTTTAATGATATATTTCTCTAAGTAGCTTACCCTTGTTGAGAATTTGAGATAACCCATTTCATATGTTTTAGTTTCCCCTATGATGCCAATATGTATATTTTTATTGACATATAGGGATAATGTTTGATATTAAAGAGGTCTATAATATACTTTCTATATTCTATTTCATTTCGATTTTTAATGTAACAATTTTTCTTGTATCCAGTTTTCCAATGCTACTAAACTATTCGGTCCATTTGGATGTGATCGCTTGTTCACAGTACAATGAAATAAATTAAAACACAAACTCCAAGATACCGAGGTCGAGGTATTTAAACTTTATATCAAGGAATGTTTTTTAGAATATTTGGATACTAGATTTAGTAAAACAAATATTTGGAAATATAACCACATAATTGACATTAATAATATTCCTAAAGTAACCAAAATTATGATTTTGAAATTTTCCATTCCAGTATTTTCATTTAGAATTAACTGTTTAACTAATTTTAGATTATAATTTTGGATTCATAATGTTATGAACTAATTTAGATTATTCCATTTTTTAGAAATGAAATCTATTTGAAGGAATGGAAACATTATCAGTGCATGTATCCCATATAATGATTTCCCTCATTGGAGAGATAATGATTTTGGAGTGGGATTTTCAACTAGACTAGATATAATTATAACTCTACTAGGAAACCTCTCACAAGTTATGATTAATAAGAATACTCATATAGAGTATCCCAACCTATAATGAGGTGTACCAATGTTAGACTGATTCATGCAACTAGAAACTCTATAACTCAACGAGACTACAAACCCTTTTATAGCTGAGTAATGGAGAAGTTCCATAGTTATGTTATTTCTTTCATTGGGAAGAAATGAAAGCAATTTGTTATCAGGGAATTTTATCATCTATTTTGGGATTCAGATCAGTTTTGGTTGTTAATTAGAAACAAAATGAGGAGGAACAAATATAAAATTAGGAATGGAAAGATTTTCATGAAATTATCTTGGAAAAATATTTCCCTCATGAATAGAAAGATGATTTGATGAGGAAAATAAGGATTCTTAGTAAAAAAGAGGATGAAAAAAATTACAGGTATTAATCAAACATTACAATGTTATCATGGAATTCTACGGACTATATACACAACCCAATAAGTAATATTGACAATTTTATCCATGTTTTCAAGAAAATTAAATGAAGGGAACTAGATTCGAAGGGAATAATGTTAAAAAAAATTTTGATTACACTGGAAAAGGAAATAATCCAAAACAGAATAAGGGAAAAATAAATTTTTTAACATGAAATACATTTTTAAGGAAACATCATGGAACAATCCAATTAGGAATGAGGTTCTGATACAAGGGGAGGCTACCATGATTGTGATTACAAGGGAATGAAAATAAGTATGCAATGTGAAATGCTTTAGTTTTAAGCATATGGGACCCAGTGCACATGATTGTTCAATATGTCATTATAACTTTTTGTTGAAATGTCCAAGGATACAAGGTCATTCATAGGAAATGACAACAGATGAATTTGAAATTTTGAATGATGTGGGATAGTGTATATAAAAGATCAGCTCAAATTTAGATAATTATTTATTTTATTCTAGATTATTTCATTCATTTATATTTTCCATGTTTTATATAAAAAAGATATTCTTCCAATTCACCGTTACAAAGGTGTTGATAGTCAAAAATCAGAGTGGAATCCTTTTTTTAACAAAGATATGTTGATATGTTACTATTATAGAACATAAATTTGCTACAATTATTGAATTTACTACTAAATCCATGGTTTATTTTCATAAAATAAATTGGCATGAAAAAGATATAAAAATATAATGAAAAAATTTACTACAATGATAATTAAATTATTATTCAATATAAAGATATGTAATTGTTATCATTATAGTGGAGGCATTATCAATGGATTCATATCTGGATCCACCATCAGTAGCTATTTTAAATGAGATTCTTGGATAAGAAGAGAATATAAGATCTACTGATGAAAAATTTATCTTTATATTGATTATCTCTCTATCTTGGAAGAATACAACAATGAATTTAATGATGATTTACGGAGACATCCTCCAGTGTGACATATTTATTTTTCTATTGATTTAAACCCTAATTAACCACATTTATCAATAAAAATCTATAAAATGTATATAGTGGATAAAATAGAGTACAAGAAACAACTGAAAAAATTATGTGATATTGGATTTATATGCCCAAGTGTTTCACCTTGGGATGCTCCTATTATTTTCATTAAGAATAAAGATGGATCCGTGAGGCTATTCATTAACTATAGGGATATGAAATCTATTACGATATTGAAAAGGTATATCCTTCCTCGCATTGAAGGCTTATTTGAATTAATTCAAAGAGATAAATATTTTTCAAAGATTGATCTTTATTCAAGGTATAATAAATTGCATGTCAAGAAGTAATATATTCTAAAGAGAGTGTTTTGAAAAAAAATGAACATTGTGATTTTACATTAATGTAGTTTTGAATGACTAATGTACCATATATTTTTATGGATATAATGAATTTCATATGGAATGGATTTTGTGATAACATTGTTATGATATTTATTGGATATATCTTGTTGAAATACAAATACTAGAAAGACTATGAGAACCTGTTATTCATTTCTCTAGACAATGTTAGAAGAAAAATGTTATATTGGATGTCTAGAAATACTAAATTTTGGTGTCAAAAATTTTCTTTTCATTTCCATATTGTCTCCATGTATAGAGCCTTAGTTGATCCGATAATGATAATGGTATTTCATGAATGACCTGTACCAACTAGAATAACCTAGGTATATAGTTTCATTGGTATATTAGATTATTAGCAATGTTTCATTCAGAATACTACACAAATAGCTATCTTATTAACAAAGAATAATGAAATGTGGTTAATTTTAATTGGACAAAGGAATGTGAATAAGGCACTTAAGAATTGAATAGTACATTAGTGAATGCTCTGATAATTAAAATACCATTACGAAATAATGGATTTTTGATATATAGTGATGCATCAAAGAAAGGTCATTGTTGTTTACTAATATAAAATGATAGATTTATCCAATTTGCATCATAGAAGTTAAAAAATCATCAAAGGAAGTATCCAACTAATTATCTTATGTTAGTAGCTATAATGCATGCTCTAATGATATGACGAAACTATCTATATGGTGAAAGATGTGAGATATATTATGATCACATGATCTTTAAATATATATATGAATAGAAATACCTCAATAGGAGGAAAAGGCCTTGGATCAAGCTACTCAATCATTATAATTGTTCAATACACTGCCACCTAAAGAAGGAATATAGGGTTTCATATAAATTGAGAAAGAAGGATCAAGGAGGATTAAACATAATGGGGATTAAAAATGATCTTCTATACATGGATCTAGTAATGAATGATATAGTAATTATTAAGTATGGTTAAAACATAAAAACATTCTCAAATGGATTCCAAACCATCTATAAATGAAATGATTTAAATTTCATTGCATGATGATGGAAATTTTCAAATGAAAATTATAGATATGAATAATTGGATATTTTTGGAATTTATATATGAAGATGGAAATTTGTAATTTGAGAATCATAAATGTGTTCCCTCTAGAAAAGTGCGACAAAGGGAATTATTGGCTGTTGCAAATAACTCAATTTTAACTATACAACATAATATCCCCATGATGTATATATATTTTTTGGAATGTTTTTGGAAGGATTATATGAAGCATGAAATTACATATTATTTATGAATATTATTAGTTTTTCCTCAGGTAAGGTATGGAAGAAAAAAATGAAGTGGATTCATGAAACCTATACCTATTAATATGTAGAAATGTGACGAAGTTACATTGGATTGTTTCCTAGAATTACAAAATAATCCAATAAATAATGATGAAATAAAGTTAATTATTGA
The DNA here is from genome assembly GCA_963277665.1 of Viscum album. Classification (NCBI taxonomy): domain Eukaryota; kingdom Viridiplantae; phylum Streptophyta; class Magnoliopsida; order Santalales; family Viscaceae; genus Viscum; species Viscum album. The sequence continues at coordinate 1,733,336,637 of OY728119.1, read as the reverse complement.
TCAACATATCAAATCTACATATTTTCTCTCAATAAGAGAGGATTTTTCACTAAATAACCTTGGATGAATCTATATTAATGATTTTATAAGACTTTATTGGGAATCCCTCTAAATTGATTCTGATCATGATCCACAATTTTCATTGAAATTATAGTAATGTCTTAAAAAATATGTGGAGACTATACTTCATTTGTGTAACTTTTATCCCCCTTAAACTAATGGACACTCTAGAATGACTCTTCAATATTTGGAAGACATGTTGAGATCATGTTCAATTGAATTTCATGTTATATAGGAACTATATTTACCATGGTATATTTTCAATAAAAAAATAGTTTCTATTCAAGTATTTAGATGAAACGTATAAAGAATTATATTTTATTAGATGTCACACCCCAACTTAATTGGATAACGTTGTTGAAAGGAAGCATGTAGGCCCATAACACATGAATGAAAAAATTGAAAATGGAAATACTATTAAAGAACATATCAATATAGCTCAATATAGGCAGAAGAGGTAATGTTATTGAAGGAGGAATGATTTTGAGTTTCCAGTGGGATATCTTATCTTCATGAAGGTTTCTTCATGGATGGGTGTTATAGGATTTATAAATCAAGGGAAACTAGTCCCTACGTATAGTGGACCTTATGAAATGTTATAAATAATTGGATTTTTAACTTGCTAATTAAAAATTCCACCATGTCTCTCCAATGTTCATGATATGTTACACATATCTAAGGTAACGAATTACATGCTAGACCCAACACATGTTCTCATATATAAAATTATATAATTGTACCATGATTTATCTTACTGTGAAGAGCCTATCCAGATTATAGACACTAGAGAACATGTGTTAAAGAATTAGATAAATCATATAGTAATGGTATTTTTGAAAAAATAATCAAAATGAAGATATGGAATGGTAACAAGAGGAAATTATAATGAAGAACTACCCAAATCTTTTAATGAGGTGACATCTATATACATACTAAATAAATGTTTTTTCCGGACACGTGTCACCTTCTCAACAATTCTCTTAAATAATTCATCTTCACCCAATTTTACTACCTCGACCTTCCCCCTCTCTATCTCGCGATTTTCCACCCCCTATCCTAGGGTTTCCGCCTCATCTCTTCCCCTGCCTCCGTCGATCCATCTATGGACTGAAACCTTCGGCTTCCCATATCTGTTACTCCTAGATCTTTATCAAAGTCTCTTCCTCCTGTTCGTATCTAGCACTCCTCGTCTCATCATCTCCGTATTCCCTCTCCATACGGTTTCACTCCCTCAATATATATCCTCTCGAGCTTGTGATTTCCCTCTACATGTCTTAGGGTTTTTTCCTCTTCTCAGCTCCCACCTCCGGCACTCCGTCTACGGAAACCACTATTTGGCTACCCATCTCCAACACTCTTGGATACTCATCTCCATCTCCTGCTACTCCTCGTATCCAATAGTTCTCGTCTCCTTGTCTAGTCATCTCTTTCTCCGTTCACAGCAATCCGACTCCCCATCTCCAGCAGTCATGCCCATAAATTTGGCTATCCATTCACCGCTATAGCCTCTATCACTGAAGCATCCCGACCTTCATTTACTACACTTCAGCTCTCGGCCTACGTTCACATTCCTGCACTCTATTCGTTGTTCCTCTGCATCAGGTCTGTTCATCTTCAAACATTCTGTAGTTTTTGATATCTTTTGTTAAATATTTAGTACTTCCATTTGCTTAGGAATTTTTATTATGCCAGAATAGTAAAACTATTCGTCCAATTAATCAATTACCAAAACTATTTCAATCCATGATAATATTTATTCACATATTATTTTTTTCAGGGTTCACAGCTTTTGTTTAAGCATATTAAAACTTGTAGCAGTTTAGGTGTGTCTAGTTAGCTTTATTCACTGTACTTTATTATCAAAAATATTTCTGTTCTTCACTTGTATATTGTATAAATTCGTGAGTTCTCTTTTTCATAATAGTGTTTGACTACACGTGTAATGTAATTTATGTTTTCTGTTTCAAATAATCTATGTTCTCTACTCATTATTTTAGCACTTCTATCACTTTTTCCAAAAAAATGATTACTACCTTATTGTATGTCTGATATAGTAACTCCTAAATCAACCACTAACAACTTCTCCTCCATTTTTCTATAAAATCGACACTCTAATAATTATCCAATTCACTCAGGTTATCCTTGGTTTATCTCTTTGTTAGTTATTTACAAATTTTGAACACTAAATTCTTCCATTCTATTCAATAGTGATTAATGTCTCCATTTTTCTGTTCTGTTTCAATAGTGACATTGTAATGACTAAATTTATATTATATTATTTTTATTTTGATTTAAGAATTTCTTATGATGTTATTTTCTTATGTAAGAGTTTGTTAATCTCTAGGGGTTACCAAAGAAGCTATAACTGGCGTGATAGATTGTAACACCCGAGACTTTTATGTTATATAAATCATCAAAGGAATCTTTTTCTACACAACACTTTCTTGGCTTGCTTTACACGCTATCGCGACCTTCCTCGATAGCTTGCGTCGTACGCAATACCGAGTTTCACTAAACAACAATATGCTATTAAAACTAGCCGTTATGAATAGTAATAACCACTTTTTGAAATTTTATAAATTTTATTTTTCAAAATGGACTTCATTTTTGGACTCAGAATATCGAAATTAGCCTAGGGTGAAATTTTGGTATTTTTCTGAAAATTTCAATTTTTGATGAATAGTGAAACCACTAAGTGGTGGGTTAAAAACTGAATTTTGCATAAAACTTAATTTTACCGCTTCTGTGAATGGAATTTCAAAAATCCGAGAGACACGGTTAATATCAAGGACTAAAATGTGGTTCAATGAGATGAAAATAATTTTTTGGTGAATAGTAACTTTTTACTATTTTTACCGCGGTTAATAGTAAATAGGGTAACTAAGGGTAAATATGATATTAATATTACCCTAACACATGTCCTAATTCTATTTTACAAGTGTAATTCGACCAAAAACAAACTTAGGAATAAAATATGACCATTTAGGCCCACTTGGATTAGATTAGGACATTTATTATTAATTTATTTAAAGAAGGGTTAAAATAGTTAAAATCAAAGTTTAATAAGTAAATCATTTTTAATATAGGGTTATACATAAGATAAATTCGATTGTAAATATTCCTTAGAAAGCTAAAAAGATTTCATACATGATGGTATTTTATTTGTAATTTTTAGACATCAAATAATTTAATTTATTTATGACACAAAGATGATGCAGTAATTATCTTATTAATGAAATATTGACAAAATTGATAATATAAATACCAAAATAAATGTAATTTGAGACTTTTTATGAATTCCACTAATTTTCTAGGTTACTATGATATATTAGTATTGATTTAATCAACTTGGTTCGAACATATAATTCTGTTATGACTTTGACAAAAATCATATATCAAATAGTGTCAAAATTGACACAAAATAGTTTTTAAATCAAATATTATATTATTAATTGTTATTTTATTCCTAAAAATCTAAGGTTCGGCAAAATGACTTAGATAAGGATATATATATTAATAATAAACAATTTGGGGTTCGTTTGGCATGTTATAGTAAGTGTATTAACCATATAGTGAAAGAAAACAAAAAGACATGGTAAAAGTTAAATTATTTAACTTAGAGTTAAATTTAATTGATAAGGTTAAAATAATATCCTAAACTTGTCTAAATTCTATTGGTTGATAGTATTTCGACCCATCCCCACTTTAACTTCGAAATAAGACCCTTTGGAACCATTATAAACCGATTTTGACTTTAATATAAAATAATATTTTGAGATATTCCTAAGGTGCCCCTCTCCTCCCTTATAAAAGGGCACCTCCTCCCCCTCCTCCTCACACCAATTTGAGCACTCAAGCTCGGCCAACCCCTTCCATTTTCCCTTCTCCACTTACCTAGAATAATCCTAGAGGTCCTGGTCTTCTCCAAAGACCAATCTTAGTTTCTTAAGTGGAGGATTCAAAAAGGCGTTCCAAAGAAGAGGTAATATCCATTACCGATCTTTTCAAATTCTTTCTTCTTCAACTTCTTCTTCTTTAGTTGTTTCATGATAAAGTAATAACATCAGTATTACTTACATACTGATATGTTATTAAAATATGAAACAACCCTAATTCACCTTCTATCCATCCTACGGAAAAATGAAATCACCGCGCGTGCGTACGTACGGAATACCGTCTCCACGCCGTGGTGTAATCTATTTTCCACCATCACCTTACAAGGATGGGTATAATGGTGTAATGAGTAACTATATATGATTATTATTAAGTAATATTGATACTGAAATAATATATATATATACTCCAATACAATTCCACGATCATAGGAACGATATCATCACTCGTGCGTACGTACGGAATACCGTCTCCACGATGTGATGCGACTCGTTCTACATGATCTTCATTTCATAATGATTGTATAAATGAACTGAATGAATGAATATGGTATATACTACACTAATACCATTCTGGAAATTAATTATCTATAACCTAAAGATAAGAATAAGAATTTATTCGACAAAACACGCATAAGAACAAAAAGTTATAAAGACCCGAGTAACAAGTAACAATGAAATATTACTAACAAGAAGATAATAATATGACCATATATGATCTCATATCAATATGTATGATTCTGGAATAAGTCAATAACATTATTTAAACCATTATACAGGAGCTTCGGACACGAACAAAGCAAATCGGACCTAAGGTAAGGGAAATATCACAATCTCATTTTTATCCGAGATTGTTTATTCGTAAGTATTTACTGGGGTGTATTTTATCATCCACATCCATGTTCCCTCAATATGTAATATTGTTTCCATCCACTTGAAATAGTTTAAATCCAATTTTACCCTTAGGTGAGTTTTTAGTAAAGAATATGAAAGGAATCTTTTGTCGTTTTTCCGTACGAGGTACTTTTTGACTTTTCCGACAAAAGTACGAAGAATGTTTTTTTTAACTTATACGGCATGAATGGATTTTTAAAACATTACTTCAAAGAAGCTTCCTTTACAAGTTTTCAAGTTTATTTTTAATCAACTTCTTTTATTTTAAAGTTGTATGACATGTTATGAAAGGAAAAATGTTTTTGAAGAAGAAAGGATATTTTCCTCAAGAATTCAATTCAAGTGTTTTATCAAAATTATTTTCCATCTAAGATAATAAAGGGTTCTGTTTCTATCCATATTTTTACATTGGTTTGACTATTTTGTGATGGAATTATGTTTATGAATTCCTTTATCATATATGAATTGATTTATGATGTCATGATGTTTCAAGAATCCCATTTTTGTTACATGTGTTATGCGATGATGCATGTTTTATGATTATGTGGCACACATAAGAAAGGATTCATTATAAGATGGGTGGGACCTATATCTCCCTCCAATGCATTGGGTAATGATTTTATATCTCATGAGATAGACATGGCTGGAACAGAAGGTTATTTCGGTTCAGTGATACAGGACTGAAACGAGGAGTGAACTCGGTTCAGAAAGGGACTTTGTCCACTAAGATAGTCTTGGCAATGAGTCATGACTAACAAGAAATGATTTTCCATGATTATGTGTGCATGCCACAAAGATTCAAGTTTTATGTTATGATTATGGGGATCTCATTTTCACTTCTATGATTTATTCCATGTTAAGATATTATGATCTCTTTTGCAGGTTTTGATTTTCATAAAGATATGATATGATTTTTATTTCCTTTATTTGCCCTTGCTGAGCATTTGAGCTCACCCTTTTATGTTTTCTTTTCCCTAGGTCAGGAAGATGGATATTAAGTAGAATATGCTAAAAGGGACCCTAGATATGATGAAATAAATGGGAGACACTGTAGAAGATTTATGAACCAGTTGTTTATGTTTCCCCAGTTTCTAAAGACACTATACCTATACGGTCCTTTGTGGTTTTGTCATATGTTGTAATAAGAGTGCTTCAATTTTGAAGTATTAACAATGTATGTAAAGTGTGGGTCGTTATAGTTGGTATCAGAGGAAAGGTATAGTCAACCTTTGGAAACTAGGATGTGAAAGCCTTAGTAAGAACCCTAAGGATAAGTCTAAGCATAGAACACAATCTTAGAAATGGCCATGAATAACCTAGGATAAGACCTTAAGCATGAAAATTTTATTCTTGAATTATGTGGTTTCCTATTATAATTAGTGTTGCTCACACTATTCTTCTTGGTTTTAGTCAATGGCTGGAACCCGAAGGAACCGTGTTAATGCGGAATGCGATGGGCAATGCAATGATTGTCCCCCTGAGCAACCAAACGATATGGGAGCTGGAATGAAAAATCTTGTAGCCATGCTCACACAACTTTCTCAAGCTATGAATCATGCAGGATTTCCAAACGAACAAAGAAGGGAGCAACATTCTGTTGAATCCTTCATGAGGCAGCGTCCACCATCTTTCAGCGGGTCTACTGATCCATTAGTTGCTGAACAATGGATTAGTACTACTGAAAAGATATTTTCAGTTCTTCAATGTTCTGAGCATGATAAAGTCATCCTAGCAGTGTATCGTTTGGAAGGAGATGCGGATCAATGGTGGAATCTTGTTAAGAATACGAGGCAAAGGGATGAAATTGATTCTATGGAATGGGACGAGTTCAAGAACTTATTTTTCAATAAGTACTTCCCTCGTATTCTCCGAACAAAGATGGAGAAAGAGTTCCTTGAACTGAAGCAAAGGGATGATGAATCTTTTAGTACCTATGAAGCAAATTTTACAAGACTTGCAAGGTACGCTTCTGGTATTATTATCCAACCTGAGAGTAAGATCGATCGATTCTTTAGTGGCTTAAAACCAAGTCTTCGAAGGGCGTTAGCCATAAGGGTCTTCAATAGCTACGAGGAAATCGTTCGATGTGCTCTCAAAGTCGAGATGGAGATTGGAGTAACCCATCAGTCACATGGGTTTGATAAGAAGAGGAAGATGGAATTCAAAGAAAAATCTAAAGAGCACACGGAAAAGAAGATGAACTTTCCCTTATGCTCAAAGTGTGGAAAGAAACATGGAGGGAGTTGTCTTAAAGGGACAAGTAAATGTTTTAAATGTGGAAAGGAAAGTCATCGGGCATTTGAATGCCGTGATAATGGGAAGAAGATGTCTAATGATGCAAACAAAGGAAGGGATACACAGAATGAACCTGCTACACTTCAATGTTTCAAGTGCAAGGAGATGGGGCATTATGCCAATCAATGCCCAAATCCAAGGGTTGATGATGATGGTCGACGTCAACAAACTCTTAAGGCTAAAGACAAAGGAAAGTCACATGCAATTTCTATCAGCGATGTGGAGTACGATAACGATGTGGTGAAAGGTACACATACCATCCACTCTAAAGTAGCAAATGTTTTATTTGATTCTGGATCCACCCACTCTTTTATTTCTGAAAAATTTTCTAAGGGTATCACCGTATTACCTCAACAATTAGATGTTGAGTTAGCTGTGACAACACCTAATGGCACATCAATCGCATCAGAAGTTTATAATTCTTCTCCGATCGAAGTTTTTGGGAAAGTGCTTCCTGCAAATCTTGTGATCCTTCCTTTAGTGGAATTTGATGTGATTCTTGGCATGGATTGGCTTTCTCTACATGGAGCTCATATCAATTGCCAAAGAAGGGAAGTCACATTTCATATTCCAGATCAACCTACGATCGTCTATCAATGCAAGGATGAACATAACCTTCCAGTGGAAATTTCTTCCATCTTATGGGTATTGATTCCACTAAATGAAGGTTATTTATCTCAAATGGTTGGTGAGAAACTCACGATTAAGAATATGCCCATTGTACGGGAGTTTGATGATGTCTTTCCGGAGGAATTGCCGGGTCTTCCACCAAATCGTGAAGTTGAGTTTTCAATAGAACTCGTACCGGGTGCTTTGCCTATTTCAAAGACACCTTATAGAATGGCCCCAATTGAGTTGCAGGAATTGAAGAAGCAACTCCAAGAGAATCTTGATAAGGGATTCATACGCCCTAGTGCGTCACCTTGGGGAGCACCTGTTCTATTTGTTAAGAAGAAAGATGGATCAATGAGACTCTGCATTGATTATCGAGAACTTAACAAGATCACTATCAAGAACAAATATCCTCTCCCACGCATTGATGACTTATTTGACCAACTACGCGGAGCTCAATACTTTTCCAAGATTGATCTTCGTTCAGGGTATCATCAATTAAGGGTCAAAAGGGAGGATATACCAAAGACGGCTTTCCGTACAAGGTATGGACACTATGAATTTATAGTGATGCCATTTGGTCTTACTAATGCCCCTGCTATCTTCATGGATCTAATGAATAGAGTCTTTAGAGACTATCTTGATCAATTTGTGGTAGTCTTTATAGACGATATTCTTGTCTATTCAAAGAGCAAGGAAGAGCATGAAGATCACTTGAGAATTATATTGAAGACCCTGAGAAAAGAGAAGCTTTATGCCAAATTTACCAAGTGTGAATTTTGGCTTCAAAAAGTTGCATTTTTGGGTCATATAATCTCAAAAGAGGGGATATCTGTGGATCCAGCAAAAACAGAGGTTATCGAAAGATGGTCAAGACCAACAACAGTAACTGAGATCCGAAGTTTTCTTGGTTTGGCTGGATATTATCGACGTTTTGTAAAAGATTTTTCACGGTTATCTAATCCAATCACCAAGTTGACTCGGAAAGGAGTTATGTTTGTCTGGACAGAGGAATGTGAAGAGAATTTCAAGGAGTTGAAAAGAAGGTTATCCAGTGCACCTGTGCTCACACTGCCTTGTAGTGGAGAAAGGTTTGTGATCTACAGTGATGCATCCAAGAAGGGATTGGGGTGTGTTCTTATGCAAAATGATATGGTGATAGCTTATGCCTCACGACAGTTGAAAATCCATGAGCAAAATTACCCAACACATGATTTGGAGTTGGCTGCGGTAATCTTTGCATTAAAGATTTGGAGGCATTACCTTTATGGTGAAAGGTGTGATATTTATACTGATCATAAAAGTTTAAAGTATATTTTCACACAAAAGGAGTTGAATATGCGCCAAAGAAGATGGTTGGAGCTGATTAAGGATTATGACTGCTCAATCCATTACCACCCTGGGAAAGCAAACAAGGTGGCAGATGCATTAAGTCGACAAGACCATGCTAGTTTATCCATGATGAGGATCACAAAAGATCCAATATTTATGGATTTACAAAGGATGGATCTTGGAATTATAATGGAAGGGGAAAAATCTTATCTTTCTCAAATGAATCTTCAACCATCTATACATGTGAAGATTAAAGAGGCACAGAAAGAAGATGTCGAGTTACAAAAGAAGGTGAGAAATGTTCCTGAATTCAACCTTGATTGTGATGGGATAATAAAGTTCAGGAATCGGGTTTGTGTTCCTCCCATCCCCGAATTAAAGAAAGAGCTGCTGGATGAGGCTCATAGTTCTTCATTCTCTATTCATCCTGGAATCACGAAGATGTATAGGGACCTGAAAGAGTACTTCTGATGGGATGGCATGAAAAGAGATGTTGCTGAATATGTCTCTCGATGCTTGGTTTGTCAACAAGTTAAAGCTGAGAGACATAAGTCTAAGGGGATGTTACAACCATTACCCATACCCGAATGGAAATGGGAAAACATCACTATGGACTTTGTCACAGGACTTCCTAAAACATCCAAAGGCAATAATGCTATCTGGGTCATAGTTGATCGTCTTACAAAGTCTGCACACTTCATTGCTATTAGAGAGGATTTCTCTCTAGATTAGCTTGCCAGGATATATGTAAAGTGGTAAGATTGCATGGAGTACCACTTTCTATTATATCTGATCGGGATCCGAGATTTACCTCGAAGTTCTGGCGAAGTCTTCAGCATACTCTGGATACAGAGTTGAGTTTCAGCACTGCTTATCATCCCCAGACAGACGGTCAGTCTGAGAGAACAATTCAAACCCTAGAAGATATGTTGAGAGCTTGCTCTATGGATTTCAAAGGAGGTTGGGATCAACACCTACCTTTGGTGGAATTTTCTTATAATAATAGCTTTCACTCCAGTATTCAGATGGCTCCTTATGAAGCTCTCTATGGAAAGAAATGCAGGACTCCAACTTGCTGGGATGAAGTTGGGGAAAGAAAGCTATTAGGACCTGATCTCGTTGATGAAATGGCAGAAAAGGTCAGATCTATTCAACAACACATAAGAGCAGCTCAGAGTCGACAGAAAAGTTATGCCGACAACCGAAGAAAAGACCTAGAGTTTGAAGTGGGTGATAAAGTGTTCTTACGAATATCTCCCTGGAAGAGGGTTATGAGATTTGGAAAGAAGGGGAAGTTGATCCCTAGATATATCGGTCCTTTTGAAATACTGGATCGTGTTGGGAAGGTAGCTTACCGATTGGCGCTTCCACCGAATCTCTCTCAAGTTCACAATGTGTTCCATGTATCTCTCCTGAGAAAGTACATACCAGATCCTTCACATGTACTCAGCTCAGAAGTTGTACCGCTGGAGCAAGATCTTTCTTATGAAGAACAGCCGATAGAGATTCTGGATCGTAGTGAAAAAGTCCTACGAAACAAGACCACTCGCTTGGTGAAAGTTTTATGGAGAAACCACCAACTTGAAGAAGCTACATGGGAGCTTGAGGATATGATGAGGGAAAAGTATCCTCATTTGTTTGTTGCAAAGTAATGAATTTCGAGGGCGAAATTCTTTTTAAGGTGGGTAGAAAGTAACACCCGAGACTTTTATGTTATATAAATCATCAAAAGAATCGTTTTCTACACAACACTTTCTTGGCTTGCTTTACACGCTATCGCGACCCTCCTCGATAGCTTGCGTCGTACGCAATACCGAGTTTCACTAAACAACAAATGCTATTAAAACTAGCCGTTATGAATAGTAATAATCACTTTTTGAAATTTTATAAATTTTATTTTTCAAAATGGACTTCATTTTTGGACTCAGAATATCGAAATTAGCCTAGGGTGAAATTTTGGTATTTTTCTGAAAACTTTCAATTTTTGATGAATAGTGAAACCACTAAGTGGTGGGTTAAAAACTGAATTTTGCATAAAACTTAATTTTACCGCTTCTGTGAATGGAATTTCAAAAATCCGAGAGACACGGTTAATATCAAGGACTAAAATGTGGTTCAATGAGATGAAAATAATTTTTTGGTGAATAGTAACTTTTTACTATTTTTACCGCGGTTAATAGTAAATAGGGTAACTAAGGGTAAATATGATATTAATATTACCCTAAAACATGTCCTAATTCTATTGGACAAGTGTAATTCGACCAAAAACAAACTTAGGAATAAAATATGACCATTTAGGCCCACTTGGATTAGATTAGGACATTTATTATTAATTTATTTAAAGAAGGGTTAAAATAGTTAAAATCAAAGTTTAATAAGTAACTCATTTTTAATATAGGGTTATACATAAGATAAATTCGATTGTAAATATTCATTAGAAAGCTAAAAAGATTTCCTACATGATGGTATTTTATTTGTAATTTTTAGACATCAAATAATGTAATTTATTTATGACACAAAGATGATGCAGTAATTATCTTATTAATGAAATATTGACAAAATTGATAATATAAATACCAAAATAAATGTAATTTGAGACTTTTTATGAATTACACTAATTTTATAGGTTACTATGATATATTAGTATTGATTTAATCAACTTGGTTCGAACATATAATTCTGTTATGACTTTGACAAAAATCATATATCAAATAGTGTCAAAATTGACACAAAATAGTTTTTAAATCAAATATTATATTATTAATTGTTATTTTATTCCTAAAAATCTAAGGTTCGGCCAAATGACTTAGATAAGGATATATATATTAATAATAAACAATTTGGGGTTCGTTTGGCATGTTATAGTAAGTGTATTAACCATATAGTGAAAGAAAACAAAAAGACATGGTAAAAGTTAAATTATTTAACTTAGAGTTAAATTTAATTGATAAGGTTAAAATAATATCCTAAACTTGTCTAAATTCTATTGGTTGATATTATTTCGACCCATCCCCACTTTAACTTCGAAATAAGACCCTTTGGAACCATTATAAACCGATTTTGACTTTAATATAAAATAATATTTTGAGATATTCCTAAGGTGCCCCTCTCCTCCCTTATAAAAGGGCACCTCCTCCCCCTCCTCCTCACACCAATTTGAGCACTCAAGCTCGGCCAAACCCTGCAATTTTCCCTTCTCCACTTCCCTAGAATAATCCTAGAGGTCCTGGTCTTCTCCAAAGACCAATCTTAGTTCCTTAAGTGGAGGATTCAAAAAGGCGTTCCAAAGAAGAGGTAATATCCATTACCGATCTTTTCAATTTCTTTCTTCTTCAACATCTTCTTCTTTAGTTGTTTCATGATAAAGTAATAACATCAGTATTACTTACATACTGATATGTTATTATAAATATGAAAAAACCCTAATTCACCTTCTATCCATCCTACGGAAAAATGAAATCACCGCGCGTGCGTACGTACGGAATACCGTCTCCACGCCGTGGTGTAATCTATTTTCCACCATCACCTTACAAGGATGGGTATAATGGTGTAATGAGTAACTATATATGATTATTATTAAGTAATATTGATACTGAAATAATATATATATATACTCCAATACAATTCCACGATCATAGGAATGATATCATCACTCGTGCATACGTACGGAATACCGTCTCCACGATGTGATGCGACTCGTTCTACATGATCTTCATTTCATAATGATTGTATAAATGAATTGAATGAATGAATATGGTATATACTACACTAATACCATTCTGGAAATGAATTATCTATAACCTAAAGATAAGAATAAGAATTTATTCGACAAAACACGCATAAGAACAAAAAGTTATAAAGACCCGAGTAACAAGTAACAATGAAATATTACTAACAAGAAGCTAATAATATGACCATATATGATCTCATATCAATATGTATGATTCTGGAATAAGTCAATAACATTATTTAAACCATTATACAGGAGCTTCGGACACGAACCAAGAAAATCGGACCTAAGGTAAGGGAAATATCACAATCTCATTTTTATCCGAGATTGTTTATTCGTAAGTATTTACTGGGGTGTATTTTATCATCCACATCCATGTTCCCTCAATATGTAATATTGTTTCCATCCACTTGAAATAGTTTAAATCCAATTTTACCCTTAGGTGAGTTTTTAGTAAAGAATATGAAAGGAATCTTTTGTCGTTTTTCCGTACGAGGTACTTTTTGACTTTTCCGACAAAAGTACGAAGAATGTTTTTTTAACTTATACGGCATGAATGGATTTTTAAAACATTACTTCAAAGAAGCTTCCTTTACAAGTTTTCAAGTTTATTTTTAATCAACTTCTTTTATTTTAAAGTTGTATGACATGTTATGAAAGGAAAAATGTTTTTGAAGAAGAAAGGATATTTTCCTCAAGAATTCAATTCAAGTGTTTTATCAAAATTATTTTCCATCTAAGATAATAAAGGGTTCTGTTTCTATCCATATTTTTACATTGGTTTGACTATGTTGTGATGGAATTATGTTTATGAATTCCTTTATCATATATGAATTGATTTATGATGTCATGATGTTTCAAGAATCCCATTTTTGTTACATGTGTTATGCGATGATGCATGTTTTATGATTATGTGGCACACATAAGAAATGATTCATTATAAGATGGGTGGGACCTATATCTCCCTCCAATGCATTGGGTAATGATTTTATATCTCATGAGATAGACATGGCTGGAACGGAAGGTTATTTCGGTTCAGTGATACAGGACTGAAACGAGGAGTGAACTCGGTTCAGAAAGGGACTTTGTCCACTAAGATAGTCTTGGCAATGAGTCATGACTAACAAGAAATGATTTTACATGATTATGTGTGCATGCCACAAAGATTCAAGTTTTATGTTATGATTATGGGGATCTCATTTTCACTTCTATGATTTATTCCATGTTAAGATATTATGATCTCTTTTGCAGGTTTTGATTTTCATTAAGATATGATATGATTTTTATTTCCTTTATTTGCCCTTGCTGAGCATTTGAGCTCACCCTTTTATGTTTTCTTTTCCCCAGGTCAGGAAGATGGATATTAAGTAGAATATGCTAAAAGGGACCCTAGATATGATGAAATAAATGGGAGACACTATAGAAGATTTATGAACCGGTTGTTTATGTTTCCCCAGTTTCTAAAGACACTATACCTATACGGTCCTTTGTGGTTTTGTCATATGTTGTAATAAGAGTGCTTCAATTTTGAAGTATTAACAATGTATGTAAAGTGTGGGTCGTTATATAGATAAATTACCATCTGAATTTCAACACTTGATCCATATTCTAAAACTACATGAAACTTATTGAGATATACTCATCTCAAGGTTATAGTGGTACCATACTTTCTTATAAATTAATTTCAAGACACCCATATTTTTTATCCTACTATCATTCAAATGATAGTGATACATTCAAAATTAAAGAGGATGGAAGCCACAATAATGACCAAAACCATGTTGTAAAGGAATTTTTCATGGCTAATGAAAAGGTGCGTAATAACAGGCTGTTAGTATTGTTTTCTTATTGGTTATTTTATGTCGAGATCAAATTCTATGTTCAATCATCCCTTATAATGTAAAATCCTCCTACATGACCCTATTTTACTCCATATTTCAGTATTATAAAGAAATTTGCTTTAAACAATTTAAGAGTAGTGGTTAGTGAAGATATTAAGAACCTTGGGGTCTTGTGTGTTATTAGATTATCTGATATATCATACTGTTGTCATTATTTATTTCCTCATGTATTGTAATTTATCAACATATAGTATGCATTTTGACATTTATTTGTGATAATATCAAACTTTTACTACTTGGAAATATTGTCTCTACCTATGCACTGACAACAAAAAGTGTGTTGCATCAAGATTAAGACACTTGCCACTTTGCACTTGATTCTCTTTTTAATCCTGTTTTTTCAGCTAAAGGTTTTTGAACATTAATTATTCATTCATATAACATATTAATTTATTCTAATAACTAAATTATTCTTAATAATGATTAATACTTTCTGGGCATCATTTATCTTTATCTTAGATTTGTGTTCCGGTCATTATTTGTGGATGTCAAGGGACAGTACCTTCTATGTTGCAAGTGGAGAGGCATTTAGGGCTTACTATGGATTGTTAAATACAATATTATGGCGGGAATTTCTCTTACCCCTTATCATTATGTGGTACATAAATCCACAGGTATTTTGTGAAATCCCACATCTCAAAATTTCACATTTCATAGAAACTTTTTTTCTTAATTTCAGTTTATATTTTTAGATACTCTTTAAAACTAGGGATATCAATGTATTTAATTTGAATAATATGACAATTCCATGAATAGATGAAGAATGCAAGGGTTATTTTTACAACTCTTTCCTAATACTACTTATAGCACTTATTCCTCTTCACCCAATTTTACTACTTGGAAATATTGTCTCTTCTTCTGCTTAGATGACACAAAGTGTATTTCATGAAGCATAAGACACTTGCCACTACCCACTTGATTATCTTTTTAAACCTATTTTTTCATATAAAGGTTTTTTAACTTTAATTATTCATTCATAGAACATATTACTTTATTATAATAACTACATTACTCTTAATAAGGATTAATACTTTCATGGCATCATTTCTGATTATCTTTGATTTGTGTTTCGGTCATTATTTGTGGATGACAGGGGATATTAGCTTCTATGTTGCAAGTGGAGTGGCATTTCGGGCCTATTAATGATGGTTAAATACAACATTATGGCAGGAATTTTCCCTACCCCTTATGATTATGTGTTACATAAATCCGCAGGTATTGTGTGAAATGCCACTTCTCAAAAGTTCACATTTCTTAGAAACTTTTTTCATAATTTCTGGATATGCTTCAAGATGATTTTTAAACTAGGTATATCAATGTATTGAATTTCTAAAATATGACAATGCCATGGATGGTTGAAGAAGGTAAGGCATAGTTTGAAAAAACATTTCGAATACTGCTTATAGAACATATTCATGTTTATATTTATAAGTTATGTTTCTACCCAAAATATATTATCATACTACTTCAAGCATGCTATGTTCAAATTAAGTAATCTCTATGTGAAATGAAGTGTGATATGTGTGAAATGAATCATGTTTATAATGATAATAATATTGAGTTGGTTCAAAAAATAGTTTATTTTTCAATAATTTTGAATGACGTTATAAAGATTTGGTATCCCATAATGCCTATTTCACATTCCACTAATAACTACAATATTCTTAATAATGTTATTACTTTCATCACATCATTGTTTATGTTTTACATTTGATTTGTTTTGCGGTCATTGTTTATGGATTGTGGTGATAGTACCTTCCATGTTGCAATTGGAGAGGCATTTGGGTCCTATTAAGGATAGTTAAATACAACCGTGTTGCTGAAACTACTCCTGTCCCATAAGATTATGGGTACATAAATACATAGGTATTGTGTAAAATTACACTTCTCAAAAGTTGACACATCATATTAAATATTTTCATATCTTTCTGTTTTGAGATACTATATAAAACATGGGATATCAATGTATTGAATTTGAACAAGATTGAAATGAAATGTATGGATAAAAAAAGTTAGGATCTGTTTCACAACACTTTCCAAAAATTGATTATAGAACTTATTCGTGTATGTATTTAGAAAGTATTTTTCCTATCCAAAATATATTTTCTTAATGATACAAGTGTGCTCTGGTCAAATGAAGTGGCTCTGTGTGTTCTGATAAAATCAAGTGGTTAAAGTATTTCAAAATTTTCTAACATGATGATTGCATTATTTGATGTCACTTTATGAGCTTTTGCATTTTTTGTAAATTTAATGTTCAATGGAATCCTGTTTCACTGGATCTTGGAAGAAAGATCCATCTTATTATGTTTGATGATGATGAAATTGACAAGGGTAAGTACTTGTATTAAAAACTTATCTATGATTTAGAATGCTTATGCCCAATAAATAGTGGTTGAATGGATTTTGAACCATTTTTTCTAAACAAATGGAAAAATCTACTATAGAACATCTCGTGTTCTTGTGTATGTATATTTCATAACTCGATTCCTTGTATGATCTTTCATTATATTAATTTCATCCCAGATGGCTTACCCTCACATGGATTATTATGACCTTTTCAACGATGTATTGAAGCATGTTTTCATTGGAGCTTGGAAGAAAGATCCCACTTATTCCGTTTGAAGATATTGACATAGATAAGGGTAAGTACCTATATTTAAAACTTATCTATGATTTAGAATGAATATGCCATGAAAATAGTGGTTGAATGGGATATGTTTGATTTTTTCTAGATAAATGGACAAATCTGATCTACAACATATTGTGTTCTGGTGCATGTATGTTTCATAACTTGATTTCATGTGTGATCTTTGATTATAATAATTTCAGCCCATATGGATTACCCTCATATGGATTATATTAATTTAGTATCGCAGATGGCTTACCCTCATATGAATTATTCTGACCACTTCTCAATATTATCTGTAACATTTTTTAATATCATCCATCACCGGACTATTTGTATGAATTGGTGTACATTCAGTATCTATGATGTTTATAACATTTCAAGACTTTATAGATTTTATAAACATTAAAATTAACCATTACTACAATAGATTTATTCATAATTTTATGAAATTTCATCTTGAATTGGTTTAGATTGTGTTTGTCCACTCTTCATAATAGTTCCAGAACTGTCGATTATGGATGAATATCAGAATAATTAATCTGTCAAAATTTTCATAGCTTGGCTACTATGAAATTTTTCTCCAGGATTATGGAATCTAAAATTATTTTTATCTTCTTAAAATCATTCCAGGAGGATTTACTTTATCTTCTTAAAACCATTATTTTATCCTACTAGATTGCAATACTTGTACCCTATGTTCTTATTTATATTATTTGTAGGTTAAATAAAGGTAATGAAATGTACATAATAATTTATCCCATTTTAGTAGTCTGATTATTAGTTGTCTTCAGCATTTAACTTTTTCCGATTACAGTAAATAAAAAACTCGACAAATGTCCATGCATCCTCTGCTCCCCTGCTCCCTCTGCTCCCTCCGTCCCCACACTCCTATGCTCCCGCGCTCTAGTTCTCAACATCCCCAACCCTCCTCCCAGTATAAATCTCTGACTCCCACTATCAATCTCTATCTTTACCTTCCGTCTACCCGTCTCCTCCTTCTGGCTACCCGCCTCCACCTTCTCCTGAGCCTGACCCTTTATCTTCCAATTATTCCTCCACCTCTCTACAGTCTTCCCACATTCTAGGAACTCGGTTCTCACTCCATGAATCATGACATCTTATTTTCATGTGGTAGGTTTTATATGGATGATTATTGTTCTATTTACTCAAATATAGGTTTGATTTCTACTGTTGGGGTTCTGATTAAATCTTATTTTCTCAGGTATGCTTGATGTTGCATGTGTTTTCATGGATTTAAGGTCTACTATATTTTTTATCTCAATAGACCATTAGTCATTGGAATTTTTTTACTTTAAAATGATGTTTCATTTCAAATCATCCTCTGATTTTCATGAGGTAGGGTTTATTTGGATGACGATTGTTCTATTTATTCAAATGTAGGTTCCATTTCAACAGTTTAGGTTTTGATTAACTCTGATTTTCTGAGGTATGCTTGATGTTGCATGTGTTTTTATGTATTTAAGAAATACTAGGTTTTTATCTAAATATATTGTTAATCATTATAATTTTTTTCCTTCAAAATGATGCTTTATTAAAAAAAATCATTTTTGTCCACATTTTCTTTTCAAAAAATACTAGATTTTTAAAACTTTTCATTTTTCGATGGCTGACTGAGATAACATGGAATACTTAACATCATATGTTTATCTATAGGTATTTTTTGATTTTTTGGAATTTTCCATTATTATTAGTCTTTTTTTCATATTACACTTTCTACATTTTCTAACATCTATTTTTTCTATTTTCAGTAACATATGGATCAATGGGTTGCAATTTTTATCTTTTGTAATTTTTTATTGTAATTTTCTACAGAATTTTGCAGTGCCAGGTGCATCATGTGGGCATTCTTTTGTTGAACATGGAGATTAATGATGGATGATGTGTCCTTACAAGGTAATGAATTATTTTTAAATTCCCTTTAACATATTAGGTTTCATTATACTTTATAATTACTAGGAAGTCTTGCATGAGGTCTTCAAAGAATGGTGTTTTGGTTGTTAATTTATATGGACTACCAATACCATGTTATATTTCTCATCATTGACTAAATTTTTATTTTATATTTTATGTTTGGTGAAATTTTTGTGCCCAATGGTGATGGATTTAAGAATTCTACTATATGGATAATTTAAATATGTATTTATTTTTTTATTTTTACACACAATGTGTAATATATATATATTTCATCTCAATAAAAAAATCCACATTTTTTATAATTTTTATCCCTTCTGTAAAAAAATATTGAAAACTTTTTTTTACAATAAAATGGTGTGGTATTTAATAATTGTTAATATTTTTCTCATTTCTTTTCTATTTCAAAAAAATAAAAGTAGGAAAACATGTGTATTTTTGGCTTGCAATCTGAGAAAATATGGGATAATGAATTATATTTGATCATTGAGACATATATTTTATTTTTTATTATTATTTTTTGTTATTATTTTTTTGTTATTATTTTTTGACTTTCCATTCATTGTAGTCATTTTTTTGCTCCTTACTGATTTTGGTATTGCTAATTCTTAGACAAAATGATATAAGATGATCCAGGCTGATGTCATTGGCCAAACAGCTGTTCCACTGTACATGTTCTTGATGTCTTGGAAATGGAAAGTTGTTTGGGGTTGACATAGAATGTAAATTTTCTAAATTACTTTCATTATACGTTTACACATTCAATTAACAGTTTTAGAAACATTTTAATTCATTCATAATTTTAATGTTTTCTATCCTTACCTCGTATGCAATGTAAATAAAATGTTTGAATTGTTGTAATATGTACAATTTCTATACAACATTTTATTACTAGTTAAATAAACTCAGTATTATATTAATTTAGAAAACAATTTATGCTACTTATTATTATTTTTTGGATCCATTGTAATGATCTTCAATTTCAAATTTGGTTTTCTTTTAGGAAAATACCTATATTGGAATTAGAAGTAAAATTATCTATAAGCATTATTTACAATTATGTTGATTTTATTTGGATTTTCTTTAATCTATGTCAATAATGAGGAACCTTTAGACTCTACCGATTGAATTTTTCCATAGAGTTCAGTTCAAGTTCAATAGCATCCTGATAAAACCCACAAACCATGATCTTAGTCTTCATATATTTTATGTCAGTCATCATTATCAACACATACTATATTTTCACCTTATTCCTCACATATTCAACCAGACAAATCTTATAATGTTTACATTAAATAACCGATAAGTTATGAATCCCTCTCTCAAACAGAGTTTGATGCTGATGATGCCTTCCAACGAATTGTTACAATGCCTTAAAACTCTGGAAATAGCAGTCCAAGAACTGCATCTCCATTTGAAAAATATTTACAACAAAAAACAGTCAAAATTGACTAAAACTTGGTGTTTTTTTCCAAGGTATTTTAAATACCATATTAAATTTGTTATTTTCTAATAACCTTTTACATTTTTTACTTCCAATTCTATCTGTATCTTTATTAAAGACTACATGAAACTATGTAAGAACATGTTTAATGAACAAATAGACCCTTTCTGACACGTATAACATGTAAAGTGAATGGAATTTCAATTTAAAATTTTCTCAAATATACTTAACTGCTGCAAGAAACCATATTACTCTCAACAGACATCTTTTAGTGTTGCTCTACTACAGGAACATATCAATCCATTACATGGAGGATATATCCAACACCCCAAGATGCAGACTGATTGACTCCAAAGGGGACACTGAATACTATGAAAAACATTAGTTACTGTTCGATTTTAAACCCACCTCTTTTCAGATGTAACCCTATGTGAAAACATGAAGTGCTGTTTGGTTGGTTCGAAAACATAATTTCCTCTACCAGAATGGGTTTTTCAATTTTCATGTTTTATTTATTTTTTTTACTTTTCTTATTTGAAATGTATGTTACTTCTTGTCTACTATTTCAATTTTTTGAGAATAAATTTTCAATACTTTTCCAATATAATTTTTGCTTTTTAATTTTGTATTGAGGTTTGAGAACATTACTTGACATGTTTCATTCATGATTATTGGTTGAATGCCAAATAAATGTTTCCTCTCACTTCATAACCATGCTCGAATTACCTTTTCATTGGGTTCTTCACATGATTGGTCTCAACATTGCAGATCACCCATCAGACAAAGGCATTGATTATGGAAATGTTAGTAGCCAAAATATAGGAAGAGAACATTTGGATTCTGGAATCATTATGCACTTATGTGTTTATATATTATATATTCACTTATTCATTATAAATCTTGGAATTTATATAGAATAATGATATTGAATCTCATGTTATATCAAGATTGAATATGTCTTCATTGGTTTTTTCGATTCAACTTCATGTTATCAGGTCTTTTAAAGTAGTTGATGGCTCGACATACCCTTGATTGGTCTATATTTCCATTTTATGTTTCTTGTAATTTATTTTCATATGTAAAATTTAAATATCCTTTGTAACAACCTTCATGGGGTTATGTAGAGTCGATTGGAAAAAAAGGGATATATATGTGGTTTGAATTAACAGATAACGATGCAGTTCCAAGGTAGCTTCATTTACATAGACTTAAGGTCTTTTAATATGAATACTGTAGAATTTTGGAAAAATTTATTCCCATAAACAAGATTTTGGTGATCAATACCTCAATTGTTATCAAGGGAATGCAAATTAACTTCAATATTGATGAATCGTCTTATCCATTTTTCTCTTTAGATAATAATTATCTTTCAATGACACCACATGAAATGCATTCATGTTTCCTACTAATCTGCACATATGCATTGTTGCAAGCCCATTGAATCCAGTTAAAATCCATAAACAATGAAAATATCTCTAGCTTACAATCCATAAGTTATCTCAATCTCACCTCTTTCCTCCATCTCAGCCTCCACCTTCATCTTTCGTTTCATCTCTATCATTGATACCTGCCTCTCCCATTCCATCATGTTCCATCTCTTCCAGAATTAGTCTTCACTCCATTTAAATTTTTCAAATTAAGTCCACACACTTAATTATCAACGTTCTATTTTAATCATTATATTGACTGTATTTTTATTTAATGATGTTGAACTAGATGATTTGAAAAAAATTGATAGTCTTGTGCATTTGAACGGGCAGAGTACTAGTTCTAGAAATTTGGAGGATGAATTTTCTGATTGGGAAGAAGGTAATTGCCTATAATATTATAAATAAAATTTCCCTTAATATAATTATTTAATTTAGTATAAATAACATTAGATCACTTAGACAACATAATAAAATCTTTATGAATAATGAATTAATTAAATAAGTGGTATTTCTAGAAATTTAGGACCCTATACCTATGAAATAGTAATTTGACAATTAGAATAGTAATATGACCACTAAAAATAGTAATATACCAAATATAATATTAACAAATCTTGTGAATGTGTAAATAACATTTTTTTTATCTTATAAATTAAAATATGATAGATTTATATAATGGGATAACTGAATAAATATTTTAAAATGATAAATTAAGTATTGGAACTTTATTAATGTGTAAATATTAATTTACAATATTGTAAATAATATAATTTTTTAAAATAATATATAATATCCAAAAATCAATTCATAAATTTATATATTCTTTTCTTATTGTTACAAAATAATTTTATGAGACATTAATTAATTTTTCAATGTTTCATAAAATCAATTAAAATTTTAAAATCATTATTTTTTTAATAAATGATTATCTTAATTAAAAATAGCGTTTATCATATCTTGAATTTTTTATTCACAAAATGGAGAAAATTTTTAATTAAACACATAAAAAAAACTTAGGGTTAATTTTTGGATTTTTCTAAAATAGTTGATGGTTTGGTGAATAGTAAAATACGATAATTTATGAAATAAGATAAATACATGTGTTTTTGTGTCATATTTGTTGAATTTTTTGTGGTAAGAAAAATTATATGATGAACTTATTCAATATTTAATACAATAATTCATGTAAATAATTAATATTTATAGTCTTGATATAATATAAGAAACTAATGAATAAAATAGTCAAAAAAACAACCCTCTCAAATACTATATATACCACCCATCACTAGCACATCTCCGCACACCTTTAAATCCTTGAATATTATCCTATTTCTTCCAAACAATCCTCCCAAATCACTCCCCTCCATCAATGATCCGATTTTTTTTGCATCAGACTAAACTGAATTTCCCTATAGAGCTTCTCATGGAGAAGAAGTTCAAGACATAACATCATCTTTAATATTGATTTAATTTAGTTTCAATTTCATATCCTTTCTTATCCAATCATCCCCTCCCTATTCCAAATTGTTTGGATGAATCAAATATGTATAATGTAATTTAATTTTTGCGTGTATATGAAATAATCCATCATGAAATATATTCCATCTTCATTTAATTCTAAAAATGAGAACATCATCTCAAATGTCTTGATTTACCCATTTCGTGGATGATATGATTTCATTTTCCAATACTTCATTCAAGAATGGTCATAAAACAATTTTTATCGTTAGATAATATTTTATTATATGTATTATAATATATATAATTATCCTGAAATAATATTTAAATATTATATTAAATAAAATGATATAAATTCATGATGGTTGTGAAAAACTACAGAATAAATTAAATCTTCTTTATTAACAAATAATCTAATGAATCATCCTCATAAAATATAACCAAATGACAAATAAGAACATTTAAACTTATCATATTTACTTAATAACATATAATTTCATTTCTGTATAACTATTTTAATTTTTCATTAACTTTCAAACATGAATAAAAGTGAATAAATCTAGAAAACCGAGTAAAAAAATACTCCTCATTTCTGAAATTTTATCATACAACTAATATTAAAGGCCATTAATGAATTTGATAAAATAAAAAAACATTTAATAGGTTATTCATTAAATTATTGATGAATCTAATTTAATTGTCCATGAAATTAGGTTCAATTATAAAAATATTTCAGACATAAGGTATGGGATTCTCCTCCAACCTCCATTTATTCCTCTGAGTTATTCTTTCTTCCTCTTTAAACTAATTTGATTCTTAAATATTATTATTTAATAATCCTATATTCTATATATATGATCCAAAAATATCTACCTAGATGAATTAGTCTTCCTTATTTTTGGATATTCATATTTTATAATGTTCTCTTTTCAATTCGTCCAAATAAGTGGGCTCAATTAAAGGGAACGTCCCAATTTCATACCGATTTTCAAGAACAATTCATAATATTTTTTAGTTTCCCTAAGTGTTCTGTAAAATTATTAATTTCATCTAAAAAATATATAATTGATTATTTCGTGTTTTATTCAAACAAACATTCCTTTTTTCATTTGGTTGTGCTTTAAATAATTCCAAATTCATCCCTGACTCAATTAAATGAAAATCAAACATTTCTTTATTCCTAAAGCACTAAAATTAACATTTAATGGTTCTTAGGATCTATAAATGAGTGAAAAGTATTTTCATATGTCACTAAAAATTTTAAAAACCAATAAGGTCTCAAGATGTTATCAAATTTAAATAATTGATCTCTAAACCTAAATAGCAACAATATGGAAGCATGAACAATGATATTTATGACTTTACACTGTTGAAGACTCTTGGTGTAAGTGGCAGGGGGAGGCGGCTGCGTGTGATGAAGTACATTAGATGGATCCCACCAATCCATCATTGGTTGAAGGTCAATGTTGATGGAGCGGCCCATGGTGCATCGGGACAGGCTGGCTGTGGTGGAGTTTTTTGGACTTTACGGGGATTTGTGAAAGGTTGCTACTTTCATTACATTGGGATTGGGAATGTGATTGAAGAAGAACATTGGGCGATTATAAAAGCAATCAGGTATGCGGTTCGATATGGCTGGAGAAAGTTATGGCTCGAGTCGGATTCCTCTGTTGCTATGCAGATCCGGAAGGACCGGTCCAGGAATGTCCCATGGAGAATACTACCTGCTTGGATAAAGTGTCTCAAGCTTGTTGAGAGGATTTATCTTGATGTCTCACATGTATATAGAGAGAGGCAAGTCAGGTTGTTGATTCTCTTTCTAAAAGAGCGATTATAGAGGTCAGTTCCAGCTGGTCTTTTGTGTTACCCAGTTATTTCAATGACCTAGTGCATGATGATAGTGCTGGTGTTGTTTATACGACGCTTTGTAAGGCTCCACTTCTTTGAGATGTACTCGGTTGTTTACCCCTTTTTATTATTAATTTTGTGGTAGTAGGATTTTCCTGTCTCTCAGAATTTTTGGCTAATAATGGTTCATAATTTGTATTTATTTTTTAAATTGTTTAACTGAAAACAATGGAATCTTAATAGGGACATAACGTAGGCTAGTGATAGGAACTCAACCCTTATTGCTCTTTGGCCATGGGTTCCTTCCCATCAGCTATACCTGATAAGATGGGTATTCACCTAGAAACTGAAACTGTTGTTTCTCTAAACTATATTAATATAATACCTATAAAGTTCCCATATTTTTTTTGGATGGAAATCCTTGATCTTTTTTTATCTTCACTAAATAAACATTTTTTACATTGTGAAATTATCATATTATATTATTATTTGATTTTGGTTAATGATAATATTAATACAAAATACTATCAGTACCTCTAAAAATATGTATACAAAATTTATATCCATTATTCGATAAATATGTTTTCCACAAGGAAATTTACTTGGAATAAATTCCTTCAAAAATATGTATAATCTTAATAGAATATTGTAACATAAAAAACCTAAAAATTGATGGTTATTAATTTGAAAATATAACCATTCAAAAACATTCCAAACGATGATGGTATCCATAACACTTATGGAACTAAATACATATATGCTTCCAAAATATTATGGATTCCTAAAATGACTTATCATTCTTATAAAAAAATTCCATTAGTATAAATACTTATATCATATATTTTTTGAATCCCAATTCCAGGGTTTAACATTTAGAAGATAGAATTGTCACAGATTATTCCCATGTTCACAAAATGATAGTAAAAAATCTATAAATGGGTCCCTAGGATGAGATCTATTTTCAGATATTATACTCTTCATTTTCTCTCAGAAAATATATTCTTTATACCCATATTTTCCATACACAAATTTTTTTACCATTTCATTGATGAATTTTTTTAAAGTTTAATTATTGATAACCTAGGTAATTATTTTTCATCCAATATTCATATTAATCATAAGGGTTTATATATAAATAGTGAATTATTCAAAGAATATCCCCTAGGAATGTCAGGATTGGTTTGAAATAAGGCCCAATTTCATGTATCACTTGATGATCAGATGAATCCCAATGCACCCGTTCTGAGTTATTACCACCATGTTTAATCGGTTACAGTACCATTTTCACGTATTGTGTATATATGGGGATGTATTTCTAGGAAAAATAGACATTATTTATCTTATGAATATATTATGTTGTATTTACATACTTGAACTCAACGTACATCAATGGTTTATGATATCGAATCTATGTTTTCATGAATATAGTTGTTGTGAAGTCTAAATAACTTCATATGAATCAAACTATAACGAACCAGAATCTAGTAACCCATATCCTACATCAAATTAATTATATTATCATATGATATAACTAATTCGATCTCGATGGACCAGAAATTAATTAGTATTAGAAAACAAGATATATGTGGGAGTCATAAATTACATCTGAAAACATAAATTAAAATATATTTTTTCTATAATATCTTTATTCTATCTATAATATAATTTCATATCATTTTTAGTATAGTTCATGGATTAATATGAAATGCAGAAAATAAATGAGAGAGAAAATTATCAATAAGGGTAAATAAAAATATTAAAAAATGAATTTCATTAATAAGAAAAAAAAGTTCATAAGGGTATGAAAATAGAATCAGGGTTCCTGATCAAATCACAAAATATCTCATAACCTTCAGTACCTAAATCATCAATATTGAAACATGGAATAAGGATTTCACAAAATATGTAGTCAAAAGAATAAATAATCACGAGCCATGTGATATGAATATTGAATAAACAAACACTTATAAACCCATGTGAAGAATATATAAAATGTGTTTATGTCTCGGGATTTCATCTTCATAGAACACTTACATAATCTTTACAAAACTATTAAATATGACTGACCACATTGTTGACATCAAATATAATTCTTTGAGGAACATAATTTTTATCCAAATAATTGTATATAAATCATGGTCCACCCATTATTTAATCTATATTATTCTCACCTAATTCTATGTAGGTGAAATAATAATATAAGAATTTTTTGGGAACCAAAATTTCAATAAAGTTCTTATAGCTTTCATTCAATTATAAAACATACAAAATAATCGTTATCCATTTTATAACATGATCTGACAATGGATAAAATATGGGTTCTAGGAAAATATATTTGAAATAATATTATCCTATGTATATGATATGGGTTCCATATAAATCTATTTGGAATATGATTAACCTATGTAAAATAAATTTGATCCAAAATAATCTCTTTGAAACATGATTAACCTATGGAAAGGAAACACATCTTATTATAATATCATTGAAACAATATTTTCTCTTCAAGATAATGATCCTTGATGGTATCATTACCAAACATCGACAATGTATCATACGCAACAACAACAGATATTGAATATAATTCATGAGAATACCATTAAAATATCATTAATGTAATTTAGAGTAAAATATAATTTTCATTTTGTAAAAATCATTTCATATAAACTAAAAATATCCAATATATTGAAAAAATAATTTTCATTAAAAAACTTGTTGAAACAAATGATAGGAGAAAATAATTATTTTTAAAATCATTAATTGATGATAATATTCATTCCTTTTGTAAAATACATTTTAAAATAATTTAAAATTAGTTTCTCTTAAAATAACCTAGAGTACTTATTAAGGAATCCTTAAAAATAAAATATCACATTTCTTTTAAAAAAATGTTGTTTCTATTTTGAAAAAAAAATTAAATAGTTTGAAAATACATTTATTTTAATATAAAATTTTAATCTTATAAAGTAAAATTCTAGGAAAATGATGTTCATAACAAAAGAAAATTTGGTTACTGTTGCACTAGTTAAAATGATGATCTCATTAACATTTTTTTTAATTGTCCAAGAATCATTATTTCAAAAAATACCTAAAGATACATTAAAAATAAAAAAATTCTAACATAGTTAAAAATTTATTTTAATAACTCTAAAAATGAATTCATTTTTTAGAAAATATGGTTTTCAAAGAAAAATAATTTTTGACCGAATATATAAAAAAGATGTTTTTTCATAAACAAATCTCTAAATTATTTTAAGTACCAAAAGTATAAGAATGGTAAAATTATATGAATATTTCATGAATAAAAAAATTTCTGAATCATATTGAGAAGTAAATCATATGATTTCAATTTTTTAAACAAAATCATAAAAAATCATGATAAACAATCAGATAGTATCAGAAAGCCCTTACAACTTTGTTAAATTGAAATAATAATACCCATGAAAGTATAATATTAAATAAAAATTAAAATATTGTTAGAATAAAAATATTCGTGATATTAAATTTCAATTTGGATTTTTATACCCCACACAAAAGAAAAGAGTCTTGAATTTTCATATGTCACCAGAAATTGAAGTGAGGCAACAAATCCATTACAATGATCATATCATGGAAATCGTGATGAAGAAACCAAATGATAAAGTGTATAAATTATATATACACATTAAAATTTCATTAATAACCCATAAAAGTATCTAAAATAATTACATATTAAATATTTTCATGGAATACTCAACAAATAATATGTTTAACCCTGTAAATAGAAATTGAGTCATGAAATTTCTTGTCTCACTCTTCCTTTTAATGAATGTTATTTAACCACATGTATACCTATTAAAATATGTTGTAAAATTATTATAGAAGCATATTAATATTTATAACATCATATATTACCCTTTTATAAAAAATATTACCAGTTCACTAATAATCATTCATTATTTTCATTTTTTTGAATGTTAGTTGCCTTATTTCCCCATTCGTAATTTGTCATGAATGTTTCTATTCATTTTCATATTATATAGATCATTAATCACTAGAATAATGAAAATTAAATAATTATATTATTTATACATAAATTAGACTATTAAAACCAATCCCAAATGATTTTTTTGAATAATTTAGTACTTTAGAAGCACAGAGACGGTAGGTCGTATGTATGCATATGTAGTGTTTGCTTTTTTCAGTGGTTATTATGGAAACTTTTTATGTAATTTTTTATATTTCTATAATGATAAAAAAATCATATACCATTTTTTTCATTAAATATAAATATATATATCATTCATGTGGTTTGCTGATGAAAATATAACCATATCACTTCTTGAAGGTGATAGTCCACATGAACATAGATGATGTTATCATTTATTAGAGTAAAAGATTAGTACAATATATTATAATTTAATAATTATAAATATTTCACAATTTTAAGAATTATTTCATATATATATAATATACACATTAAATTTATCTTTATTACATTCCATTTAAAAAGTTTGTGAAACATGAATTACATCGCATCACGAGGCAGTGGTCCACTGCACACCTGAGTGATGTTGTTGTATAACCTAAAGAACAGAAATCTAAATTTTATATATAATATAATGAAAAAAATATTGAGTATTGTTTTATAAACATCATATATATACTTTAGATCCATAATCATAGCCAACAGTGAGAGGTGGTAATGAAAAAATCAAATGGCATCAGTTCATGATGTGATAATCCATCGTACACATAAATGATGATATCATCAAATAATATATTGAAGTATATATTTATTTTTATAATTATTATAAACTAAAAACTTTATTTTTTATTTATTATACTACGGTTGTTATATCTATATGGATTAAATATATTTTTATGGAGGTATGGGATGAAATAAAATTAAAAAAAACTCTTGAAGAACAAAACCAATTCTTTGAGTAACATATTTTTCACCAAATGCATTCCTTTTTGGAATTATGCATTTTCCAGAACCTCCCTATTCCATTATATTATTAAAATCAAGTGTTTCTAGGGTTCTTGGAGACAATATTAACTCATTTCAAGAGTTTTCCCAAATTCTAATTTTTCCTTCGGTAGGTCAGGGAGTTGGTATGTTGGATATTAGTAGTTTAGCATCAGTGGATCAAAGTTTGTACCTATAATTAGTGGATCGAATTGGTTACTTGATGTCACTGACTCATATTAGGTACTAAATCATTGGGGAGTCATTTCCACCTTTTTCTAGTTTTTCTAGTTTCACCCCACTTACATTTTATTTGATTTAAATTGAGATTAAAAACTTATTTTTTCATTTATAAAGGCATTTAAAAGGATATTAATTATAAAATAAATATTAAAATAGTCTCGGGACCTTGAAATAGTAAATCCCAATGCTATTAAATGTGATCCTACTTTAATAGCCCACGAAACGTTTCCTTCTATTGATGAAGGATCCGGCTCTTCGATGTTGAGATCTTATCTTCGTAGTGTGTTTATATTTTTCCCCGGGTGCAGCCAGATCCTTTCATCCCTATGGGGTCATTTTTTGTGTTGTCGGCTTCAGATTAATTTTCCCATGGTGTCTCATGAACTTTGTGAGACACCCTATTTTTTGTGGAATGAGGATTTTGTTGATCATCTATTTTTATTGGTTGGAATTCCTTCATCACGCTTTTAATAGAGTATCATGTGGGTGGGTAAACTCATGTCTATCTAATAATAAATTCAAATGTAAACACTAATGTTAGTCAAAAATCCCTTATGGTATCATTGACGCATTTTTGTGGTGATTGTGTTTGTTGCCAAAGTGAGCCTCTATGTTGTGTTTGGTGACAAAGCAAACCATGACGTACATATTTTGTTCACAAAGGGGATTTCATGGTGGAATGTCGAGTTCAAGGGATGTTTTTAACAATCCATGATTGATTCAAGAATGTCGAAAAAGGAATGGTCGATCTAGAGGTGGTTCAAAAAGAGCAGATACAAGGTGGTACCATTTCCCAGTGTTTGCCAAATTTTTGGACCTCAAAATTGATAAATGGAGAAAAGTGTCTTTTGGAAAAGGGACTTGAGTGCCGATGTCTTGGAGGCTTGGAAACTTGCGCACCACTTTTTTTCAAGATCAGAACATCAAAATATGAAAAAGGAAGAAGGGACGCCCAAGTTTTAGTTTTGGTCGCGCAAGTGACTAGGGCTACAGAGACTAGGGCGGATGGACTTGCACGTCAAGAAGAGACTTGTGCACCAGTGCTCAGGGTGTCCAAATTCCTATAAATAGAGGATCACTCCTCCTCATTCTATGTGATTTCGACACTTAGAGAAAATCATAGCTCCCGTTGTGCAGGTGTTGTGGTCACGCAAGTGGTGGTGTGGTCGTGCAAGTATAAAAATATTCAAAAGTTGTGCGCCAGTTGATAGATGCGTGCCCAAAGTAGTTTGGTTGAGAAAGGGTGTGAGTCTCCAAATATTAGAGTTGAAGAAGTGGGTGTGGCATAGGTGGTTTGGTGACACTTGCATGCCAAGAATTGAAGAAGTGCGACAGTTGATAGTTGTGCACCAAAATTGGTTTGCACGTAAAAGGGTGTGAGCCACGCATGTTTGGAGTTGAATAAGTGAGTGTCGCGTAAGTGGTTGAGGTTAACATGCACACCATCTTGGACATGCATTTTGGAACATGCGTGCCGGCTTGCAGGAGCGCGCTAGGTATGGTAGAAGCATGACAGTCATTTTAGGGTTGCGCGATAGCTGGAAGATTGACCAATACCTTCGGTGAAAAGTGAGATTCATCTACGGGTGAAAGTTGGAATTCAACAGAGCATCTACATAAAACGGAGGATATATTCATTAATGGTAATGAAGATACCTACATGTCTATAAAATGTGAGGGGATCCTTTCCAGAGCAGTGAGAAAAGGAAGAGGAAGAAGGTGATCCTCTTCACTGACAGTGATCTAGAGAGAGAAACATGGAGTGACCCTTGGGAAAGCTGTGAGCTGACCCAAAACATTGTAAAGGAAGTGACCATGTGAATAGAAGTGATATATCCTGAAATTTTTAAACAGAATTGCGCTTTTAGTGGATTTGGTACATCAGCAAATTTCCTGTGTATGCTCCTTGGGCGTAGCCTAGTGAGGGTGAACCAAGTAAAAATCGATAGGTCTTGTGCATCCTATAGTTTTTGTTTATACATTTCTACAGGAAATAGAGAGAAGATAGTATTTCTTAATGGCGAGACAAGATCAATAGTGGAAGTTGTTTTTTTTTCATACCCTGATTCACCTCCCCTCAGGGTATCTAACCTTGTGGAACTAACAACTAATTAAGGGTGTTTTGAAGATGAATAGACCTATTAAGATAATGTGTTTGACTTCCTTAATAATAAATGTTGGGCTAGGAAGATGATGAGGAAGCATGTATTTATTTATCTATAATCCTTGAACCATGATATTAATTTTTTTGTTCGTATGCCTTCAGAAAATAATGGCCATTCTTGGAATCTATTTGCGCACCAGTCTCCGGAATTTATATTGTAAATCTTTTCTTGAATGACCATGGAAATGAAAACATGACTAATCACATATTCGGTTAATTAAATGTATTTTCCAGGATTAAAATTGTTCTATGATAACCACTGATTTATCATAGTGGAATTAAAGACAGAATGTGTTAAATCTAAATACACTTTTCCTTTTATTGTTTTTATATATTCTATGAGTGGATATTTTCTTTCTTGTGCTTCATATGGGTTCTGTGGTGATGTTTTTGAGATCACTACTGTATGTTCATGTGGTTCAGGGGACATGTGGTATCTCTGGTTGAGGGATTTATTGATTGTGGAAATTATGTACTTACTGGAAAGTGGTTTTGCATCTGGTTTGTGTTATGGTTGTTGGGAATGGACTTATTATGCAGTGGGACTGCAAACTAGATTAGTTTTGTTGTTTTTGTGAGATGTGGATATTTTTTTTCACAGTAGGGATGCAGAAGATAGTTTCAGAGGGATACTTTTAAGGAATTATTGTGTTAACATACATGGGAA
The DNA here is from genome assembly GCA_963277665.1 of Viscum album. NCBI lineage: Eukaryota > Viridiplantae > Streptophyta > Magnoliopsida > Santalales > Viscaceae > Viscum > Viscum album. The sequence continues at coordinate 1,733,303,151 of OY728119.1, read as the reverse complement.
TTTTGCTCAGATATTATAAAGGATGAAATATTATGAATTGGTTTTTCAGTGGATTAATTTACCTTGGTCCTTCATTCACTGTTTGGATCTAGTAGTGGGTTTTATGGTAACATCCACCTTATAATGTGTCTACTGTTTGGTAGTTTTTTCGGTTTGGAATGAAATCAATCATTTGGATTGATTTAATAAAAATTATAATTGACTAGATAAATTAGAATGGTTTATAAATTAATTTTGTTGATGGGTGTGTGGTTATGCTTCAGAGGTTGCCAAAATAGAGGTTCTCGATGGAATGGTTGGTTTTTTAAAAAAACCCATTTTTTAGGAAGACTGTTTGGCCCTATATATTTATACTTGATGTTCCTTGGGATTTTAATGTGCACCCCACATTAGTTGAGAACTATGTGCCGAGAACCCCCATTTAATGGGGAGTTTGTTTTTTTCAACATCCTAATGGGAGGATGGATGGTCGGTTATTGGTTCTTCTCTTCTCCGTATTCTATGAATTGATATCCCAAGATCCTTCTCATAGGTTGTGGTGCAGATTTGGGGAATAGTTTTCTATAGGAGAGGTGTGTTTCCAAGGTTTCTTTAGGATGAGATATGTTATGCTTCCCCATGTGTCTTTAAGATGAGGTTATGTTTATATGTCCCAAGTTTCCATAGGAAGGATGTTATGTGGTTGTGGATCAAGTGTTTTCATATAGGATGTTGTATGTGGCCCAGTTGTGTGCAGATATGTTGTTGTATCATGTCTTCTAGAAGAGTATGTTAGCATTAGGCTGTTCTCTATTTGGGATGATCAGTTAACCAATGAGAAGTTGTGCAAGGTACACAATAGTAAAAGTTCCTTCTAAATTACATTACATAACTTTCGTTATTTTGGGAGCATGGCTTGGTGAGGTTTGGGTGGATAGTATACCTATATATGTTCTTTTGAGTTTCTGTTATTTTCACACAAGGGAATTAGTATGCTTCACCCACTATTTACTGAGTGGAATTGTATTTTCCAACTGTATATACATCTATTCTCACACTACATATTTAAATCTATTTTCAGGTTCCTAGGTAGATTACCCATACCATGTTAGACCCGTCTAACTCGGGCATCAGGATAGTTGTTGTGTTGCTGCTTTACCTTTTTTATTTGGGTATTTAATTTGGATTTTTTTCATTGAATTTCAGGAATTCTTATTTAAAAATGGATGTGGGATGGATTTTTGATTCTTATATATATATATATATATCTTAGTGTTATTATGAGGATGATAAATCTTATCATCTGATCTTGGTTACTATAAAAGGGAAATGCTTCTCATATTGTAGAGATTTGTATATATTGGGGTTTTTTCACCACCCCAAGGACTTCTAGTGGTGGGATATGGGCTTTATTATCTATTTTTTAACTTGAAGAATGAACGTCATGAAACTCTTCCATCCCTTCCATGATCTTTAAGAAGAAGGGTTCTTATAAAATGGTATTAGAGGGAGGTTTAGATATTAGATAGAGTTTGTAGTTAGGAATATTGACGATTTCGTGGGATGGTAGGGAAATAGTTTTAGGTCATCATTGTGTGTTTCATGGTCTAGGGAATATTTTCTAGGCCATTGTATTTTCAGTCTTCTCATTATCCAATTCATGGACTCTGAGTACATGGAATGACCATGTGAGGATATACTATTTGAAGGCTAGAGGCCTTAAGGAAGGTGAATTAATCATGACGAGTTGTGATATTGTTTGTTTTGGTAGATTTAAAGAAATTAAAATAAATAATGATTTAAAATCAATCCTAAATAAATTCCATACTACTCGGGCACAGGAGTTCCATGTTTACTTTTTCAGCTTTGTCACCCGATCATCATCCTCGTGTGGTACGATCAAAGGAGGCTCAGTAGGATGAAATGATCGACCACTGGAGGGTTGAAATAGTGGGGGATGATGATCAGTGGTAGATGATGTGTCCTATTTTCTATTGGTAGACATTGGGAAACAATGAAGGAATCATTTCAGGCATAGAGATGAAGAGTTGTCTTAAGGAGCTGGTAATCACATTCAGCTTGAACCGGGTTCTGATGAAGTACTGGATTCAGTGATGAGCCAGAGGCATGGCAGTGTTTGTTACTAGAAGACTCTCAAACTGGGGGAGAGGAAATAGATCAATGTTCTATGAGTTTATTTCAAGGAGTTTAGGTAATAATACCTTTTTTGACCATGAAGGATGAGAAATTATTGGAACTATTATCCCTCCAACGGTGGAGTAAGTCAGTAAAATAAATAGGCATCATGTTCAAGGATCCACATCGATTTTCCCAGGATCTCTTTATAGATGAGGATTCATGGGAGACACATTTAAAAGAGGAACTATATCCTTCCCTCTAGTATGAATTTACATGCTTCACCTTGATGACATACCTAGAGGTCTAGAAGAATGTGAAAGTGGTTGAGATGATGCACTTATAGGGAGGTATACCATGATAGGGGAGCCCACATTGATTTACAAAGGGTATGTCTTCAGATAGCAGGTCTTAGGCACCATGGCCTTTGAGGTTTCATCCAGTGTGGAGTTGACAATAGAAGTTTCAGATTCAAGCTTATAGTCCTTGTGCTTTACCTATAGGATTGGGGGGTGAGGAGTTTTAATTTTTGATGATTTCGTTACCATTAGAGTCAGATCCCACTTTGAACTCAATATATTGTAGTTGGGAAGGTTCAACACCCACCTATGCATCATTTTCTAGCAAGACCTTTTAAGCAGAATGGGCTGTAGGCTTCTTCTCCACTAAGAGGAGATGGGGAAGGGAGAACTAATATAGGGTTTTCTACATGGTCACCAATGTAATGACTTGAAATTTAAATAAATCATGTTTCCTAATTTTATGTGTTATTTTATTTTATTTTTATACTCCACAAAAATGTTTCATTTGATAACATGAGTATAATTAAAATGAGACTGTTGGGTTTTGACTGTTATTCGACCATTGGTCAATATGACCACTGGAAACTAAACGATTCGATTGTTGTCTCTAAATACAAGAAATCTTGGTTAATTAATATATAAAGAAGATTCGATGGCCTCAACCAGTAGTCTTGGACCGATCGAAGCCCATCTAACAGAACTTGGGAAGGAGGAAGCACCACTAGGCTTTGCTCTGGACAAAACCCAAGCTGAACATCATCGTGTGAAGCTAGAACGGGATCACCTTCGTGAGAAGTTCAAACCGATAGAAATTACTACTTGTGCGATGTTGGCCGAGCCTCCCTCAGATTCCCTCACCTTAGCACACCTTACACTTAGGTCCTATGCTGGTGTGATAAGGGGCTATGTAAGGAGACCATAACGGCCTTGTGTAATCCTTTGTTTTCAATAAAAATTGGGATTTCTTCTTATGATGAATTTTATGAATTTTCAAATTTCCGGATAAATATAGTATGCATATTTTTGATGAATTTTAGAGAAAAAATATTTTAAAAATGTTTATGTAAACTTTAAATAAATAAAAATGTGTAATGATTTTCAAAAAATGGTCTTCTACAATTATGTTCAGTACGAAATTTTGAGTCTAATAAGATCAACTTGATTTTTGATGAATAGTAAATTATGAATAGTGATTTTACGCTTAGTATTAGTAATGTGACCAAATGGATTATTAAATTCACTCAAAGAAAGTTTTAATATAATTTAGACACCTAGATTAAGTAATGAGATTCAATAAAATGGGTAAATAACAGTTTCATAAATTATTATTCAAGTATTAGTTTTTTTCGGGTGAATAGGGTTTTTTAATTAAAAATTAAATTAAAAATATTTAGAAAATTATTTTTATAAAATGGATTTCATTTTTGAACTCAGATTATAGATATTATGTTATGTTAATTTTTGGGGATTTTTTTGAAAAAAATGAATTTTCAGTGAATAGTGTGTTTATTTAAAAAATGAATTAAAAATATTTGGATAATTATTTTTATAAAATAGAGTTCATTTTTGAAATAAGAGAATTGATATTTGGTTAATGTAAAATTTTGGGATTTTTCTGAGAAAGTTGAATTTTCAGTGAATAGTAAGAATAATGTTTTAGGGTTTCGGTATGTTTAATGACATCATAACTGTGTCATGATGATGTCATGATATATTTTAAGGGATGGCCGGCCAAGGGTGATGAATTATTGTGTGGGGGTCCCCATGTGGCCTAACTCTATGGGAAGTACCATGGGAGGGCCCATGCTTTTGAGAAAACCACTTTTGAGGTGTCCCTTGGCCATTAATGCCTTGTCCCCTCACTTTCCCTATAAATACCAAGCCCTCCTCTCATATTTTCGACTCCAAAACCATCCTCAACGAATTTATGGTCTCCTTACCTCCCAAGTAGTCCTCCCAAGGATTTCCCAATCCCTCAAGGTCCAAACCTTTGAGTTTTAAGAGTTACATTTTAAGGTAAGGGATCTGATCTCTCTCTTTCTTTTCAAGTAATCTCTTTTATGTAATTTCTTTCACACTCCATGTTCTTATGTTAAAGGATGTTCTTTTATACACCTCATAATTCCCTTTTCATGTTCATATAATGAGAGATCCCCTCTTACTCTCATTATTTCGTTTTATTATGTTTTAAGTGGCACCGTTACGCTGCCGAAATTTTTGTAACGGATTCTTTCTCCCGTCTCATTTTTCAAGATCTATTTTCATGTAAAGTATTTCAAGATCCTTTTATTATTATGTTGGGTTATGATATCTAAATTTATAATACTGATATTTTATGATCATATGATGAGAGACCCTATTTTATCTCTTCAACTCAGTACTTTGAAGTTTTAAGTGGCGTCGTTAGGCTGCCAAATTTTTAAGTGGTTCTTTCATCTTTCTCATTTTTCAAAGTTCTAATTTCATGTCAAGTCTTTAAAGTAACTTTTTATTATGTTGGGTTATTATATCTAGATCTATCATACTGATATTTTATGTTCATATGATTAGATAACCTATTTGATCTCATCAATTCATTTTTGTTGAAGTTTTAGTGGCGTTGTTATGCTGCCGAATTTCTAAGGGTTTCTTTCACCCTTCTCGTTTTCAAGATCTACTTTCATGTCAAGTCTTTCAATTTCCTTTTTATTATGTTGGGGTATGATCTCTAAATCTATCATACTGATATTTTATGTTTATATTATGAGAGTCCCTATTTTATCTCATCAACTAATTTTTGTTGAAGTTTAAGTGGCGTCGTTAGGCTACCAAATTTCTAAGGGTTTCTTTCACCCTTCTCATTTTCAAGATCTACTTTAATGTCAAGTCTTTCAAGTTCATTTTTATTATGTTGGGGTATGATCTCCATATCTACATACTGATAATTTATGTTCATATGATGAGAGACCCTATTTGATCTCGTCAATACATTTTTGGAAGTTTTAATTGACGTAGTTAGGCTGCCCAATTTTCATAAGAGAAATCTTATTTTTGTCTTCCTTTCAAGTTATTCGTTTCATATGGTATATCATTCAAATTTCATTACCATGTTCTTAAATACTATATATTCGGTTCCCCTACTGTTTTATGTATCATTTTTGAGTGGGAGACCCATGTCCCCTCTCTTTTCAATGATTTCTAAAACCATGTATCGTAGATGTTATGCTGCATAGTTTTCGTCTCAAAATGCCTCCCTCTTTATCTCAAAATTATTTTATGTTATTATGTGAATACTCAAAGCTCTTATTTCTACAGAGGTATTCACATATATATCAAAATTTTCAATTTTAAATTCTGGGATTTACATACATGAAACCCGCTTCCCCTTTCTGTGGGTTTAAAGTGACATAAAGATCATGTCTTTAAAGCAGTTTTTAAAACGTTATGATTATGAAATGAAACCCATTTATTTTATGGCATATGGGTTGTTTATGAAATGATTGATTATGGTATATGTGGCTCACAGGATAATAAACACATTTCAAGGGTGTGCCCAGATAGCGCTCCAATGCATTGGGTAAAGACTTAATCTCTAGAGATGACTTTTTAGACTGATACCTTGGTGAATAACCTTGGTAATTTTTAATGACACCTTGGGGATGGACCTTGGTGAAACGAAATGATTGTCAATATTAAATGTTGCAGCCACATCTTCAAGTTATGAAAAATGTTATTTTTATTATGATGTATCTCAGGATTTGTTTCTCATGCCTTAAAGTTCTTTTCATGTCCTTATTGAAGTATCTCAATCTCATATGTAAAATGTTTCTCTTGTTTCCCTTACTAGGGCTTATTCTCACCCTTTCTTTTGATGTATGTCCCCAGGTTTGAGATGCAGTAATGAACCTAGGATGAACATGAGTAGAATCCTTTCAAGTGTTTGACAATAATGTTTTATGTTTTCATGTTTTATGTTCCTGGTTTCCAAGACACTAAACCTTAAATATGCTCAGTTTTGTGTAATGAAATGAAAGTTTATGTTATAAAAAGGCGGGATGATATAGTTGGTATCAAAGGATGGTTTAGTTATTTGTGGAAATTAGGATATTAAAACTCTAGGAAGAACCCTATAGAAATGTTTAAATATAGGAAATCTTCCTGGAATTTTGGTGAGTATTGAGTAAGGGTTTTCCAAGCAAATACATCCCTGTCTGGATACAAGCAGGTAGAGGTGGCTCTAGCATAGATGTACATAGGGGTAAAACCTGAAAACACCGCTTTGAGCTAGACTCGAACGGGAACTGGTACACGACAACGGGCCTTACTGCACTCTTAGTTATGACACTCCCGGGGGATATGCTTTGGTAAATTCATAAGCTTAGTATGAACCATTGTTAAAGGAACAAAGATAAAATAAATTAAATATTCACATAAGAATATATGATCATGGATAACCTAGATGGGAACCTAGGGGATCACAAGTTATGGTATACTTTTCTTCTACAAGTTATCCTTATACGCTTTCAGTTCCTTTTCATGATTATTGGCTAAGTACTTAATCCCCTAAATATGCTTTCTCTTCTTAGTTAATGGTGGGAAATTGAAGAACATGTCCCAACAACCAATGTGATAGGAAATGAGACGATTGTAGTATTAATATGATAGGGATGATTAGGGGATTAAAAGATGATTATTATTTTGGAAGACGTTCACTATGTTAGGGACCCTATATGATCGAGGTAAATAGATTACTACGGTATTTTCATTGAGGAGTAAGGTTGACTTATATTTTGACGAATCGATGAATTTAAGGTGGACTTATATTAATTTAGGTTACTTATGGGAATGATTAACCTATATTGAGTAAAATATGATTAGGTTATCTACTTTTGTTATAAGATGTTAGGAGTGGTTGATGTTGTTTGGAGATGAACAATGAAGTTTATTTTGGAAGACTATGTTATCAAATCCTTCTTGTATTTGGGTTTCAATCTTAGTTGGTTTATGTTGAGGAATTTTAATGACCATTATTTATGGAATGGTCTATGATGAACTTTGGGTAGTACCATGGATGTTTGAAGCTTTAAAAGTAGTTTTAATTCCTATGGGATTCTTTATTTTTGAAGAGTTGTTTTACCTTAACCTTTCTGTTTTTGGGATAATGTTTAAAGATAGAAGAAATAGATAGTTAATCTTTTGTAGATTATGTGATTCTCTAGAAGATGATTCTTGTGATTTTTTATGAGACCAAGTGTTTTTGAATTCTCATCATTTGGAGAAAAGATTAGTGTTGGTAGGGACTTATTAAAGGATGAAACTCTACTTGAAGGTAGGTATATTTTCTTATGTTTTTGTTCTATGTAGTAAATGAATTCCTCAAAATTATGAAAAGAAACGCAAAACAGAAATGTTGTTGGTTTACGTTTCCTACTAGGTAATAAAAGACCGTTTACACACATCATAAGTTTGGTATTTTATTATGGTTAACTTTCTCCTAATCATGTTCTATATCACTCTCCCTCAGAACTTGACCCTTTGATTTCTCCTCCATTTCCATGTTTTCCTACATGGAATCCTTGTGTGGGTTAACTTAGATGACCTTTGTACTTCCCTTTCTTTCTTTTAAAGTAATAGTTTTACTGACTCCTTTTCCGATGTGGGACTTTCAATGAAATTTCAAAACCCAATTTTAAAGATTGTGAGGATGAAATTTCTTAAGGGGGGAAGATTGTAACGACCCGAAATTGGAATAAATCTTGTTTCCTAATTTTATGTGTTATTTTATTTTATTTTTATACTCAACAAAAATGTTTCATTTGACAACATGAGTATAATTAAAATGAGACTCTTGGGTTTTCACTGTTATTCGACCATTGGTCAATATGACCGATGGAAACTAAATGTTTTGACTATTGTCTCTAAATACAAGCAATCTTGGTTAATTAATATAGAAAGAAGATTCGATGGCCTCACCCAGTAGTCTTGGACCGATCGAAGCCCATCTAACAGAACTTGGGAAGGAGGTAGCACCACTGGGCTTTGCTCTGGACCAAAGGCAAGCTGAACTTCATCGTGTGAAGATAGAATGGGATCGCCTTCGTGAGAAGTTCAAACTGATAGAAATTACTACTCGTGCGATGTTGGCCGAGCCTCCCTCAGATTCTCTCACCTTAGCACACCTTACACTTAGGTCCTATGCTGGTGTGATAAGGGGCTATGTAAGGAGACCATAACTTCCTTGTGTAATCCTTTGTTTTAAATAAAAATTGAGATTTATTCTTATGATGAAGTTTATGAATTTTCAAATGTCCAGATAAATATAGTATGCATATTTTTGATTAATTTTAGATAAAGGATATTTTAAAAATGTGTATGTAAACTTTAAATAAATAAAAATGTGTAATTATTTTCAAAAAATGGTATTCTACAATTATATTCAGTATGAAATTTTGAGTCTAATAAGATCAACTTGATTTTTGATGAATAGAAAATTATGAATAGTGATTTTATGCTTAGGATTAGTAATGTGACCAAATGGATTAGTAAATTCACTCAAAGAAAGTTTTAATATAATTTAGACACCAAGATTAAGTAATGAGATTCAATAAAATGGGTAAATAACAGTTTCATAAATTATTATTCAAGTATTAGTTTTTTCAGGTGAATAGTGTTTTTTAATTAAAATTTAAATTAAAAATATTTAGAAAATTATTTTTATAAAATGGATTTCATTTTTGAACTTTGATTATTGATATTATGTTAAGGTAATTTTTGGGGATTTTTCTGAAAAAAATGAATTTTCGGTGAATAGTGTGTTTATTTAAAAAATGATTTAAAAATATTTAGAAAATTATTTTTATAAAATAGAGTTCATTTTTGAAATAAGAGCATTGATATATGTTTAATGTAAAATTTTGGGATTTTTCTGAGAAATTTGAATTTTCAGTGAATAGTAAAAATAATGTTTTAGGGTTTCGGTATGTTTAATGACATCATAACCGTGTCATGATGATTTCATGAGATATTTTAAGGGTTGGACGGTCAAGGGTGATGAATTATTGTGTGGGGTCCCCATGTGGCCTAACTCTATGGTAAGTACCATGGGAGGGCCCATGGTTTTGAGAAAACCACTTTTGAGGTGTCTCTTGGCCATTAATGCCTTGTCCCCTCACTTTCCCTATAAATACCAAGCCCTCCTCTCATATTTTCGACTCCAAAACCATTATCAACGATGTTCTGGTATTCTTACCTCCCAATGAGTCCTCCCAAGGTACCCCCAAGCCCTCAAGGTCCAAACCTTTGAGTTTTTAGAGTTACGTTTTAAGGTAAGGGATCCGATCTCTCTCTTTCTTTTCAAGTAATCTCTGTTATGTAATTTATTTCATGCTCCATGTTCTTATGTTAAAGGATGTTCTTTTATACACCTCTTAATTCCCTTTTCATGTTCGTATAATGAGAGATCCCCTCTTACTCTCATTATTTCGTTTTATTATGTTTTAAGTGGCACCGTTAGGCTGCCGAAATTTTTGTAACGGATTCTTTCTCCCTTCTCATTTTTCTAGATCTATTTTCATGTAAAGTATTTCAAGTTCCTTTTTTTATTATGTTGGGGTATGATCTCTAAATTTATCATACTGATCTTTTATGATCATATGATAAGAGACCCCATTTGATCTCTTCAACTCAGTACATTGAAGTTTTAAGTGGCGCCATTAGGCTGTCGAATTTTTAAGTGGTTCTTTCACCTTTCTCCTTTTTCAAAGTTCTAATTTCATGTCAAGTCTTTAAAGTTCCTTTTTATTATGTTGGGGTATAATCTCTAAATATATCATACTGATATTTTATGTTCATATGATGAGAGACCCTATTTGATCTCATCAATTCATTTTTGTTGAAATGTAAGTTGCGCCGTTAGGCTGCCGAATTTCTAAGGGTTTCTTTCACCCTTCTCGTTTTCAAGATCTACTTTCATGTCAAGTCTTTCAAGTTCCTTTTTATTATGTTGGGGTATGATCTATAAATCTATCATACTGATATTTTATTTTCATATGATGAGAGACCCTATTTGATCTCATCAATTCATTGTTGTTGAAGTTTAAGTGGCGCTGTTAGGCTGCCGAATTTCTAAGGGTTTCTTTCACCCTTCTCATTTTCAAGATCTACTATAATGTCAAGTCTTTCATGTTATTTGTTATTATGTTGGGGTATGATCTCTATATCTATCATACTGATAATTTATGTTCATATGATGATAGACCCTATTTTATCTCGTCAATACATTTTTGGAAGTTTTAAGTGATGTCATTAGGCTGCCGAATTTTCATAAGAGAAATCTTATTTTTGTCTTCCTTTCAAGTTTTTCGTTTCATATGGTATATCATTCAAATTTCATTACCATGTTCTTAAATACTATATATTCTGTTCCCCTACTGTTTTATGTATCATTTTTTAGTGGGCGACCCATGTCCTCTCTCTTTTAAATGTTTTCTAAATCCATGTATCGTAGACGTTATGCTGCATAGTTTTCGTCTCAAAATGCCTCCCTCTTTATCTCAAAATTATTTTAGGTTATTAAGTGAATACTCAAAGATCTTATTTCTACAGGGGTATTCACATATATATCAAAATTTTCTATTTTATATTCTGGGATTTACACACATGAAACCCTCTTTCCCTTTCCCTGGGTTTAAAGTGACCTAAAGATCATGTCTTTAAAGTAGTTTTTAAAACGTTATGATTATGAAATGAAACACATTTCCTTTATTCCATATGGGTTGTTTATGAAATTATTGATGATGATATATGTGGCTCACATGATAATAAATAAATGTCAAGGCTGCACCCAGATAGCGCTCCAATGCATTGGGTGAAGACTTAATCTCTAGAGATGACTTTTTAGACTGATACCTTGGTGAATAACCTTGGTAAATTTTAATGACACCTTGGGGATGGGCCTTGGTGAAACGAAATGATTTTCAATATTAAATGTTGCAGCCACATCTTCATGTTATGAAAATTGTTATTTTTATTATGATGTATCTCATGATTTTTTTCTCATGCCTGAAAGTTCTTTTCATGTCCTTATTGAAGTATCTCAAGTCCACATGTAAAATGTTTCTCTTGTTTCCCTTACTGGGCCTTCTGCTCACCCTTTATTTTTATGTATGTCCCCAGGTTTGAGATGCAGTAATGAACCTAGGATGAACATGAGGAGAAGCCTTTCAAGTGTTTAACAAAAATGTTTTATGTTTTCATGTTCTATGTTCCTGGTTTCCAAGACACTAAACCTTAAAGATCCTCATTTTTGTGTAATGAAATGGAAGTTTATGTTATAAAAATGCGGGATTCTATAACCAACCTAGATGTGGTCAAGTTCTGGAAAATAGTAGAGGGTCATAGGGGATGGGTTTGTTCAGTTTCACACCATAGTGGTCGTAGTTCCACTAAGGAGAGAGATTGTTCGAGGAACAATCATTGTGTTCAGTACTCTAGTTTGTGCCTTGTTAGATTAATGATCATTGCACTCCTTTATTGAACCCAATTCATACATGTTTTGGGACTATGCCTAGAGAGAATTTCTATGTCCAGGGTGTGGAGTACACCAGTCGGAGGTCAGATCATCCTTTTTGATGTATCTCGGGGATGTAGACTGATGTTGGGGCTGCTTCAGTCATGTGGGGATCGTTTCATATTATAGATGAAACTCTATGATTTCATCCCTAGAATCGATTATATGTACAATGTGTAATATATTATAAACTGATTCCAAAGAAATGTTAGGTTTTATAGATTTGAATGAACAACATGTGGCTTTCGTTGGTGAGTGGAGTTATCAGATGGGCAGTCGGTGTGTGGATCCTAATCTTTCTTCATTAGCCGAGATGTCGGTGGTATCAATGGATGATGAGATGGTATGGGTTACTAGAGTTTTTGGAGAGTTCATGGATGTTTTTAATGAAGTGGTTTTGACACTACCCCACTACGTGACATTGTGTTCGGTAAATACTTTCCATCCGATGATTTTTTATATCGAAGTCTCTTTATCGGATGACACTTTCCAAGTTATGGGACCTACAAATGCAGATTAAAGACATGATGAACAAGGGATTTATCATGTTTATTGTGACACAATAGACTTCTTCATTCTTGTTTTCAAATATGGAAAACATATGTTTGAGGCTATTCATAGACTAACCATCGTTGAATCAGGTGATAGTAAAAAATTGTTACCCTCTCTCAAGAATTGATGTTCTTTTTGACCAGTTGAGGGGAGAATTTTTTTCTGAGATCAATCTATGGGATGGGTATCACCAACAATGTGTGAAGGAGGGTGAAACCCAAAATACTAATTTTAGGAGTATGTGTGGAAACATTGAGTTTATGGTTGTGTTGTTTGGTGTTACGAATGCACCAACCGTATTCTGGGTACTTATGAACACCATCATCCATGTGTTCCTACACTAGACTGTAATCATACAAATCTATGAAATTTTGATCTACTCAATGTCAGATGAGGATCATACCGAGAATCATAGAACTAACCTGATGGTCCTTCGACACCACTAGCTCTACAAAATGTTTTCCAAGTGAACATTTTGGACATGGGAGTTCCACTTAAATGAAGAAGTGGTGTCTTAGGAGGGTGTAGCAGTGGACTTGTCGAAGGATGATATAGGTTTTCATGGGATTCCCCCAAGAATGTGTGTGATATTCATAGTTTTCTCTTCCTAGAAGGCTATTATCAGATATTTGTACCTGATTTATCTTGGGTAGAAGCTCTGTTGATGTCCTTGACCAAAAAAAGGCCTTGTTTCTTTGAGTAGTGACAAGTTCCCGAAATCATTTCACTATTTGTAGGGGATGTGACCCAGTGATCTAGTTTCTAGACGAGGGTGTTATGATTGAGGTGTTTGGTGATGCTCCCCATCTAGGATTGGGATGTGTGTTGATGATGCAATATGGAGTGATCTCTTATGGGTCTAGGTAGTCACATCCCCACAAATGAAACTGTGGCTCCCATGATATAGAGGTAGACACAATCATGTTTTCAGTAAAGATAAGGAAGTATGACCCCATTGGAAACCTCGTTGTGGTCTTCACATATCAGAGGAGCTTCAGGAATATCATACCTCGAGAGATTTAAATGTGAGGCAATTGTGGTGGATGGATTTTATCTGTGATTATGATTTTAATAATGCTTACACCTCGAGAAAGGGGAATTTTGTTGTCGATGCATTGAGTAGGAAGTTGTATAAGGATGTTTTTTGGGAATATTTGGATTTTGGGAAGGAGATGGAGGAGTCTATCACCTTTCACTAATACACAAGAATGGATGGTGGAAGAGGCTTTCTATTCCATATAACGGTGTTCTCCTATCTAAAGTAGTAGTTAGAAGATTTTCAATGAGGAGACTCAAAGTTAGAGGTCATGAATGATCTCATTGATTAGGGTGATGCTCTGAAGGGATGGTCAAAGGATGGTAATAATCAGACGTTGTTCTATGAGATGTTATTTGTTAAAGTGGTGTTGGGCAATGTATTTATCTCTGAGTTTCATAGCTCACCCCAATAGGTACACCCGGGAGGTTCCAAGATGTACTGTGTCTTGAGAGAATATTTATAGTGGATCAGGATGAATTGGGAAGTTGTAGTGTTTGTGTTAATGTGCATAGCGTTCCAATGGGTGATGTATGAGCACTACGTTCATGAAAGATTTTTTCAGCCCCAATATGACCCCAATTGAAGGTGGAATGAAATCTCAATGTATTTCATCATAGGATTGCATAGGGATCAAGAAGTACGTGATGTAATATGGGTAGTATTGGATCGACTAACGAAGATTGATCACTTATTAGCGAATAAAGAATTGAGTGCAGTGGACGCCTTGGAGAGAAGGTATGTGGATGGGATGGTTCTTCAGGATGGAATTATGAGATAAATCATCTCAGATTGGGACACATGCTTTACCTCTCCAGTATAGTGGGTTTTGAAACATTATTTTGGAACTACGTCATGCCTCTACAGTGCTTTCTACCGTTAGAAATATTGAATGACAGAGAGGACCATCCAGACATTGGAAGACATGTTTTGTGCATGCGTCTGGGAGTTTTGTGTATATTTGGTGAGACACCTACCATTGGTATATTTTGACTATAAAAATAGATATCAATCTTCAATTGGTATGGTGTCGGTCAAAACCATTTACAAGAGACTATGTTGTTCACCTTTGTGATAGACAGATGTTTTGGAGGTGGTTGTTCTTACGGGAGAGGATATAGGTAGCACTGTATAAGAATAATTCATATACTAAATTCATGAGTTGGCCCTTGGAGTTCTAGGTTGGAGACTATTTGTTTGTGAAGGTTTCCCTTTGGCTTGGTTGGTGAATGTTAAAAATGGGAATAAAACCTCCTCAAATTTTCATTGGACCTTTAGAAGTTTTGGGATGTTATGGAGAGGTGGAATACCAGTTGGTGTTTCCAACGTAGTTGGAGAGGATCCAGGATGTCTTTCAAATCACCCAAATTTGTTGATATATTCATGATTAATCCCCTATCATCGACAGGGGGAGATGGATATCAAGTTTGTCGTGACGTTCATTGAGTCGACAGTGGAGATCAATGATCATCGGAAGAATGTTATGAGTGGAAAACCATTCTCTTGGTTCATGTTTTTTGGAGGCGTGGTGGCCTTGAAGAGAGTACCTGGAAATGGGATATGCATTTGTGTACCCAGTACCTAATGTTGTTTGGAGTTTTATTTATGTTTTTTTCTTTTTTATGTAGTGATCGAACCTTGTTTTAAATAAAATCAGTTTATTAATTATTCCATGATGTATGATGAAGTCCTGAAATGTGTAAAATGGAGTAACTAGTTCTTAATTAGGATTCATTAATGGAGATTTTATTAAACTCGTGTGGGCGAGTTAGTGTTTCCCAAATTGAATATTATCTTGACATGGAGGATGGAATTCCCTAATTCAGGTGTCTGGATAGTTTTTTGTTGTGTGGGGTATCTTGTGGATTTTGGGTTAGACAATCTAAGAGGAGGTGTTCTTGGATGCGGAGGTTTCATGCCACCTTTCGAACTAAATATGGTGGATTTTCTTTGAATTTTGTTGACGATATTGGTGTTTCAAGTGTGGAATGATCACTGAGACGTATCTTATCGGGAAATTGTTCATACCCCTAGTTCTTCTAGGTTTGGATTTGAGTTATCAAGGATGAGAATCGTTTGATAGTATCTGATGTAATGTATTGTACCTCATCGGTCCATTAATTTTTCAAAGTTAATTGTTTGGGGTGTGATGGGAAGCAACACTAGCTCATTTCAAGAGTTTTCTAAAATTTCAGTTTTTCCATCAGTAGGTCAGGGCATTGGTAGGTCATGGAATCAGTAGGTCATAATGTCAATAGGTCAGGGAATTAGTAGGTTACTATATCGATAGGTTGGGTATCAGTAGCTCAGCGTTGGTACCCCATGTCATTGGGTTGCGTCAGTGAGTTACAGTCAGTGACTTGTGCTAGTGACTCACCCAACAGTGAGTCATTTCCAACTTTTTTTCTTTTTTTCCAATTTTACCCCTCTTACACTTTATTGGATATAAATAGAGTTTAAAACATTGTTTGAGAGTTTTTAAATTCATTTCAGTGGATATTAATTAAATCATTAATATCAAAATTCTCTATGGACCTTGAAACAACCATGTCACATGGTCTTGACTATGACACGACATTAATGGCCCACAAAATTGGTTCCTTCCATTGATATAGGATTTGGATGTTATAAACTGAGATCTTATTTTCCCCTTGTGTTTCCATTTTTCTCTTGTTGCTCCCAAAGACTTTAATCCCCATGGAGTCATGTGTTGTGATGTAGCCATGTGATTTAGTTTCTCTTGGGGTTTTCCACTACTTACGCAACCCCTACTTTTGGTGTACTTAGGAGTTGATCATCATCTATTTTTTGAGGTAATAATTCCTTCATCTATATTTTAAATGTGTATCATGTGGGATGGGTAAAATTACATGTCTTTGATAATACAGTCGAATCTAAATCTTAATTATGGGTGTTATAATGATGAACAAACCTGTTATGATAACAGGTTTGACTACCTTAGTAATAAATGATTTTCCAGGAAGATGATAATGATGTTTGTGAAGTTTTATCTATTATCCTTGTTCCATGAAGTGAATTTTTTTAGTAGTGTTCTTTCTAAAAATCAAGGCCTTTGGTGATCTCTGTTTTCACACCAAACTCATGATTTTTTTGTCGAATATTCTTGTTGAAGGGTTTTGAACATGAAAACATCATTAATAACGTATATCATATAAATTAAATAGATTCCACAGGATCAAAATTTTATATAATAATCCTATATTTATTAAAGAATAATTTAATAAAAAATCTTGTTAAATATGAATTCACTTTTCCATTATTAGAGTTTCTATGTGGTGTGTGTGGATATTTATTTTCTTGTGCTTCATATGGTTTTTTTGGTGCTACATTTGAGAGAATGAAATTGTGCACAGTTGTTTTTAGGTTGAAGTGGTATCTCAGGTTGAGAGATTGATTGATTGAGGAATGGATGAACTTGTTGGGAATTGTGTCTTCCTTTGGGTTGTGTTATGGTGTTTGGGCATGGATTATTTTTGCAGTGGGGCTACAAAATATTTGAGTATTGTTGTTTTTGAGATATGTGGTGATTTTTCATGGAGTGGGGATGTTGAGGATGGTTTGGGAGGGATATGTTCGAATAATCATGGTTTTACATTGCATGGTCATTTCTCCTGAATTTTCTAAAAGAGTGTATATTAGGAATGTGTGTTGGGATGGATTATTTTACGATGTTCCTTATTTCTCTATTTGTATTTGGATGTGGTTGGTAAGGGTACATCTCCATTATTATTTTTTTATTGTTTGATAGTTTCTTGAGTAGGGATGGAATCAATAATTTTGGCTTGATTTAATAATGAATGATAATTTTTTAGCTAAATTGGCTGGGGTTATTAAATAATTCTGTAGCTGGGTGAGTGGTTTTTCATTGGAGGTTGTAGCAAGGTATGTTTTGTGTGGGATGTTTATTTTTTTGAAAAAAATAGTTTGGGGAGTGTTTTTGTTATATATATATATATATAATAGTAATTCTTTGTGATTTATATGGGAAGACACCCTCATTGAGCACTAGGTGTCGAACACCCCCTTTTCATAAGGGAGGGTTTTTTTTCAACATTTAGGATAGAGGATGAATGGATTGTAATTGGATATTTTATACTCCCTCTTCTAGGAACTGGTAGCTAAAGACAGTTTGGGAAGGTTGTGGTGTGGTTTTGAGTCCCATGTGTCTATGAGAGAGGTGTGTTTTCTAGGTGTCTTCAGGATGAGATGTATTGTTCCTTCCAAGGTGACTTCGGGATGAAGTTGTGGTTTTGTGCCCAGTTGTCTGCAGTAAGGATGTGATGTGGTTCTGGACTAGGTGTTTGCTAGTGGGATAAGGTATGTGGCCCCAGTGTGTGTGGGTATGTTATGGTAGATGGGTTTGTGGAAGAGCATGGTAGCATCACGATGTTCACCATTAGGAATGATCAGATATCCTATGGAATGTGGTGTGGGATACCCAAATATCGATGTGCCTACTACATTATATTACTTTTCTTGTGTTATTTGGTGAACGTGAATTTGTGGGGTTGGGGTGGACAATAAACCATGTCAGGTTCTTGTGAGTTTACGGTATTTTCTCACAGGGGAATTAGTGTTCTTCTCCCACATGTGAATGAGTTCCATCAGATTTTTCTACTAAGCATGCTTGTATTCTCACCCTATGTATACAACACTATTCTCATGTTTCTTTAGAGATTAGGCAGACTATGATAGACCCTACAAGCTTGGGAATCAGGTTTTAATTTGGAGTTTTTCATAGTATTTCTAACGTTTTTATTTAAACATGCATGTGGGATGCATTTTTGATTCTTTTTTATATATGTTTAGGAGTCGGTTTGAGGACGATACATCTTATCTCATGATACTAGTTACTATAAAATGGTAATTCTTTCAATTTTTGTGAGTTTTGTATACACGTGGTATTAGTTGACACACTAGGGCCTACTTGAGGTGGGACTTGGGGGGTTTTTTCTCATTTACATCTTGGATAAAGAAGGTAATGACAATTTTCCATCCCTTCCCTCATCTTGAGAAAGGATATTCATGACAATTTCATCCCAAAATAAGGATTATATAGTGATAGAAGATACACATACAAGTTAATTGGGTATGTATTGGAAGGATAATTCAGTTTATAGGGTTCTAATAATGTAGTATAGGAGGAGACCTTTTATAACAAAGGTGAGTAACCCGCTTGTAATTTTTTAAAAGAATAAATTCCACCTACAATGTTTCATGTAAGAATTCTATAATAAATGAGAATTATTAGGATTATAATGTATAAGGTTTAAATATAGTGATAAAATAGATTTTAAAAAATATATTAAATTCATCTTAACCAATATATTTTTAGGTTAACCCCCAATAAATCCACTTTTTCTAAACATTAGTAATTAATTTTAATTTTTTCACTATTCATCCTAGTAAAAAACTATGTTTACCTTTTTATAAAATGTTAATTCATAAGATTCAAAATATTTAATCCATATTACATATATTGATTTATAAATGTAGAAAATGTTATTTTAAAATTGGTCTCACATACGTGACGAGAAAGCGGACTTGCAAATAGAAAATGGCCTAATGATTACAAAGTTTTTATACAAAAAATAAAATAATTATAATTATAATAAAAAAAGTATATCTATATTATTGATACTTTTATTCTTTAAAATCAATTTTAAATATAATTTTACATTATATTTTATTTGAACAATTATTTATTATTCAATTAATATTTGACACATTTAACTATTCATCCATAAACGAAACATTTCAGATAAACCCCAAAAGTTCCCCATATGAAATTGTAGATAATATAATTCAAAAAATTATCTTCATTTTTTTAAAATGAATTTTATAATAACAGTAAATGTTTTTTTTCAACATATGTGAAAGAAGCATGACTAAACTATCTTTTAAAAAAAATACTCTTGTTTAGAAACCATTTATCTTTCATTTAATTGATGTTTGATTTATTTCGAATCAATAGATAACCAAATTTTGATAATTTATTATTATTATTGATATCCATCAATTAAATGTTTATTTTAAAATCATATAATTTAACATTGTTCATTTCAATTTGGGCATGGGTGTTGTAAAAGATATAGAATAGATCAAATTTATTTTAAAAGTAATATATTTTAAATTCATAGGGTGTTACATTCTCATCTATGCTTAGTTTTTCTTGTCCATTATATAGTCAAACATAATATTTTCCAATTAAAATCAAGAGTTGTTATAGTAAAATAAATTAAAAACCACAATCTAGTGAATATAATGTTTCCATCACTTGTGATATAGAGAATATTACTTGGGGAATGATGTAACACAATGGGTTTTGCAATATTATTTTTGAATTTTTACATAATTTATAATTTTTTTTTAATTTTAAAACTAATGTATATTTTTAGTGATGAAATTTAATTAATAAATATTATCTAAATAATTTTTCCTGATGTGATTAGAGTTATAATATTTTTCAGAGGGAGATTTTTTTATTTTAATAGAAAATAAAAAAAATCATTAATGATACAATCTTTTTTATTGCATAATTATAACAATATCATTTTTTTATTTTTTTATAAGTGTTATTCAATGGTCTATAATTACTTTTATATTTTAACAAAATATTCAATGAGTCTGTTTTTATTTTAAAATTTATATATACTTGTAATTATATGAGAATATATGTTTGTGTATGTTTATGAGTTTATATTTTTTTAATATTAGGTGGGATAATAATAATAATCATAATTACATTTTTTTATTAATACTTAATTTTAAGAATTTAATAAATATGTGCTATTTTTTGTGAGTGTTATTAATATTATTTTAATATATATATTTATCTATATATGTATATATATTTCAATAAATCGTGTTCCACTATGATTTATGAAATATTCAATGATTATTGTAAAAAACTATTTTTATGAGTCATACAGAGTTTTAGGTTTTTGGTATTAATTTTTTATTATGATTTTATTATTAATTTTAATAAAAATAATCATAATATGAATATTATTATTGTTTTTCTTGTATTTATTTAATTGTTTTTGTTTTATTAAAATAACCTATGAGGGTGTTTGATCGAATAGGGTTGTGATCATGTAGATTAAGAAATGATAATTTTTAAATTCAAAAAAGGGATGATGTTTACACATGGAACCTAATATAATGGGCTAAAAATTTTATAAGATTATTCAAAATAATAAAATTTATTTTTCAAAAAGTGAAGTATAAAACTTGTTTAAATTACTCTATGTGTTCCTGTAGCTTGGGTACCATGGTTTTGGGGGTTTAATCCATCATTTTTCCTTATTCAAGATCCCTATATATATTTATTTACCTCCCCACATTTCATATATGGTCAATTAATTCTTCCACCAAACCTCCCTCTTTCATATGTCATATTTTCAATCAATTTTATAAACTGTATGAGATCATTGATATTCATAATCACCTTAAAATTAAATTTTATATTAATTTTATGATAATAATGTTTACATTTCAAAATATATTTATCAATAATTTTATAATATTTTCTAATTTATTAAATAATTTTAGTAATTTTATTTTCTTCTATAATATTATATGCATGTATATTAAACATATAATATCAGATAGGTGGCATCAAACATCACATTGTGCTTTATTTTCATGATTTTATAATTCTATGTATGTGCATTCATTGAATGTTCATAAAGAACAAATCTTTTTAATAAATGAAAAGATAATTTGGAAAAATTATTTAAATATTAAATATTTTATATTGGTGAATCTAAATCATACCTTTACATATAGAATATTTTATACAATTAATAATTGTTATATGATTCATTAAATTATGTGATATATAATTTTTTTAATTAATAGTGGTTTGATTTACTTCCACTAGTTTGATGTTGTGTTCCACAAAGTGAGATGATTTTTTATTTGAAATGTGAATATATTCTGGTTTATTTCAAGTGAATTTTTTTTAAAAAATTAAATGATGGTTTTTTTTCTATCTGTAATTTTTTATTTTTACTGAAATAAATTGACTGGTTTTCTAATACTAAATGTATCATTTGGTAAACAAGTTATGATGACTTAAGAATACAAATTAAGGCTTGTTTAGATTTATTATTTGATGTTTTTGGTTCCCTATAATTATCTTGTTGGGATTTTCAAAACTTGTTATTTGGTTGAATCATTTGAATATTAAAACTATATTTTCATGAATTAAAGAACGAGTTTTAGATGGGTGGATATAGAATTATGACGTGTCCGGTTTGATAAGGTAACATAAATTGATATGGTGAATTATGGAAGTGCTGGGAACTATTAGACTATAGGATATGACCATGTGAGTTTATTATGGAAAGTAAAATGTATTTCAAACATTATAATTTTTTCAAAACATCAGAATAAAAAATCATATGTGCTATTTTAGTGTTTATTTGTTGACTTATATAGATTGATATTATTTAATTTTAATAATAATGGGTGACATGAAATTATTAAATGTGAGATTGTTTGATTTTATTTGAATTTTAATTGGTTATGTTCATGGTTTCTGGTATGTTTTTAGGATGCTTTTTAGCCTAAATAAATCATGATATTTTCTGATAAATAGAAATAGACCATGAAATGTCATTATGTTATGGGGATTGTTGTATGATAGTTGGTCAGATATAAGCATTGACTTTTGACATGTCATTATTGTTAGAGTTAGTTCCAAATAACTGACTACATTTATAATGTTTTATTTCTTAAATATTAACAATTAATATTTTATATGATGATATTTATTGGTATTGATATTAATGTGATAATGAACAAAGAGTACTTGAGACATCAATAGTTTATAGGAGATCCCAACAATAATAATGACCTAGTGATGATATTAGAATATTCTTATACATATTTTAACATACCATGGTTTTAAAAATAAACTGAAATTCATGAAAAATTGTATTAAATCGATATTTATAACTAGCCTTTAAACATAATTTTTCTTCATATATGATTTGAATTTCAAAAAAAGGTTATATAAAATTGTTATCAGTATGTTATTTTGAGTTTGATAGGACAATCTAGTTTTTTGGGGAATAATTTCTTACCCTTATAAATAGTTATATGAATAGTAATATGATCTTAATTAATAGTAAATTTTATTATTATTTAATTTTCATAAGGATTTAGGATAATGATATCCTGATTAATTTTTCAATGTGTTAAAAATGAATTGTAGTTTTAAAATTGTTATTTTTTATTAAATTTTTATTTTAATTAAAAAATTAATTAATTATATTAGGAATTTTATTCTCAAAAAATGAGCTTGTTTATGAATTCTACACATAAATAAGTGGTTAGGGTGACGTTTTAGTTTTTTTTCTAAAATACATGATTTTTTATGAATAGTGAAATACGATAAAATACCATATATTTAAATTATATGTCAAATAATCCATTCCTCAAAGCAGGGATGATGTAACCATACTTGGTTAAAACTCAAATTCTCTCTTTATTTTTTTTCACAGGAATTATGAATGTTCATATTCTTGAAGAATAACATTAAACTAATGATTAAAATAATGTAAACTCCCTCTTCTCTTCTTTTATAAATACCACCCTCATTCCCCTCTTCCTCTCACACCTCTTAAGACTTGAGTAGTATATATAATCTTCCAAATAACCTATGCATGTATCTTCCCAATGTATAAGACCTTATGATCTCACCAAAAGGTCCAAAAAAATGCCATAAGGTGGATCTCTTGGAGATGAGATCAAGAGGTAAGAATCCTTTTCCATTATCATGTGTTTTCTTTTCAATTCCTTTATTTTCTAATACTATTTTCCCCTATAATAATCCCTGAGATATGAAATATCAAAAAAATCATATATATTATTTTTTATAATGTCCATGTGAAAAAATTCATCATCTCTCTTCCTTTCCTCGATCTCTCAATCTAAAAAACATAGTCTCCAATGTGCCGATTTACCCAAATTGTGGATGATGTGTTTTAAATTTATGTTATATCCTTCATAGATGATAACAAAACAATTATAATGGTTGAAACAGAAAGTAAAATTTATTATTAAACATGTTTTATTTTCTTAAATGAAATTAAAATCATGAAATAAAATTATATAATGAAACAAGTTCATGATTATTAATGAATTGCCAAAAATGTTCTAAACAATTATCATTAATTATTTTTATAATGATTGGTAAACATATATGATAACAAAATTATTTATCATATAATTATTTATCATGGAAACATATTAATACCATTTCATTCCACTTCTGTAATTTCATTTCCATACGGTTAGAAAATCAACTACAAACTGGCCATGGACATAATGTAAAGAACGCACCCAAAACAATTGAAGGAACAAAATACTAATAATTAAAGGGTTAAATGATGTTATAAAATGATTATATAAGTTATTAAATATATGAATATGTTTCATTAAGATATTAATACAAATATTTTATGAATTATAAAATATTTTTAACCAAGATTCAAGTAAGACAAACCCAAGTTAAGAGGATTATTAACCCAATTTATATTATTAGGGTTAACATTCTACTACAATATTTAAGCAGTATTAAAATTAATTCTGTGTTGAATTTTTTTATAATAAGTTTAATTATGGGTTTTTATAGTGTATATACATAATACATACACTCTATTAAGTCTCACATAAATTATATAATATTTTTAATGGGATTTTCTTTTAAAATCCACTTTTAAAATTATATTTTAAAAAATTACGAAGGAATGTTTTTATGAAATTATTTATTTTCTAAAATTATGATATAGTTATTCACTACTAGAAATTTAGTATATACCAATGGTTTTAAGCCATTGGTAAAAGCTGTATAACTGTTGGTAAAATTTATACCAACAGTTTAGCCAACAGTTGGCAAGCAAGCCGTGGGGATATGATTTTACCAACAGGTTATGAAATAACCATTAGGATAAGCTTCCAAAAATCATATTAGATTTCCCAATAATTTGGAAACTATTTCAATAGATATTTACTCATGGTTTCTTATAACTGTTGGTAGTGATTGAGAATAACAGGCCTTTACAAACAGTTTCCAAAACCTATGGTAAATGTTTAACTAATAGGCCTTTACCATCGATTTATGAAAATCATTCATAAATATTTATAATAGCATACATTTACCAATGGTTGTAAACCATTTTTAAAGAGTGGGTTTTTCAGTTCTATACCAATAGTTTTAGAAACCGCTGGTATAGATCCTTCAATTCACCCTATCCAGAAGCAAGAAACTTCCCTCAGTTCATTTACCTATAGAATAACACATAATTCAGTCCCTCTTTGCATTTACCTGTAGAATAAAACATAATTTAGATTATTGAATACCAATCATTCTATGCCTCTACTCTATAAATTCACATCAGGTATATAATGATCACACCCTTTCAAAACAATAAAATATCATATTATCATACTATGTGTTATTGAATTTAATAATCTATGTGTTGAGTTGACTGTAGACTATATCTTTATGTGGGATATATTATACTAACCCAAATTTGAGTTATTTTAAAATGGTATCAAATTTCATGTTTATTAATGAACAAATTTTATTTCTTGGTTAATTCGCTCTTATTTTCGATGTGATCTCATATATACATAATGTAGATTAACCAAATTATCTTAAGTAAGTTGTCAGTGAAACGTTCATTATCTTAAAAGGTGATTCATGATGTAATACTATGTAAAATAAGTATAAGATTGTATCATTTAGTGAAGTTAAATGAAATGATAATATCCCAATATATCCTTTATATTTACAATTAATAATGTGGAAAAGGATGCAATCATATTGGTATAAGATTTGTTTGTTGGTATTTTAAAACAAATTAAAAGGGGGAAATATATGTTCTTATTAATTAGATATTATTTTTTATCACTGATTTTGGTATGATATAGTGTAGAGGAGTGAAATATGATATAAATTTCAAGGTGGGTGGGGGATGTCTCGGGGGTTGGGGGTGTTGTCCAAGGGGGTTAGGGTGTCTAGGGCGTGGCGGTTTCCAGAGGTGGGGGTGTCCATGGGGTGGGGGTGTCTATGGGTTGGGGTGTCCAGGGGTTTGGGGGGATATCCAAGGGGGTTCGGGGGGTGCAGGGGGGTGCAGGGGGTGCAGGGGGGGGGGGGTCCAGGGGGCTGGCGGTGTCCAGGGGGTGGGGTGGTGACTAAGGGGTGGGGCGGTCTAGGGGTTGGGGGGAGTCCACGGTGTTAAGGGGTGTCCAGGGGGTGGGGGGTGCTGTCTAGGGGGTGGGGGTTCTCCATGAGGGTGGGGTTGTCCAGGGGTTGGAGGGTTATCCATAGGGGTGGATGGGCTGTATAGGGGGTATGGTGTGTCCAAGTGGTGGGTGGGCTATCCTAGTGGGTGACGAGGTTATCCAGGGGGGTTCATGGTGTGAAGGTGTGTGGGCGAGCTGTCCAAGGGGGTTTTGGGGAATATAGGGGGTATGGGTGTCCAGGGGGTGGGAGGGAAGTCCACGGGGGTGGGGGGATGTGCAGGGGGTTGGGGTTGTATAGGGGGTGGGTGGGTAGTCCATGGGGGTGGTGGGGCTATCCAGGGGTGGGGCTATCCAGGGGATGGGCGGGATGTCCACAGGGGGCTGTCTAGGGTGGTATGAGGTGTCCAAGTGTGTGGGAAGGCTATCCATGGGGGTTGTGGGGCTGTCTAGTGGGGTAGGAGTGTCTGGGTGGGATGTCCAAGGGATATAGGGTGCCCAGGGGGTGGGTGGGCTATCCATGAGGGTGGGGGTGTCCAGGGGGTTGGGTTTTCCAAGGATTCAGGGGTGTCCGAGGGGGTCGGGGGTGTCTCAGGTGGTGGGCGGGCTATCCACGGGGGTGGAGGGGCTTTCCAGTGGGCTACGGGGTGTCCAGTGGGGTGGAAAGGCTGTCCACAGGGGTGGGGGCAATCCAGGGTGTATGGGGTGTCCAGGGGGCGGAAGGGCTATCCATGGGATTGACAGGGCAGTCAAGGGGGTTCATGGTGCCCTGGGGGTGGGCGAGCTATCCACGGGGGTGGCATGGGTGTCTACGGGGTACATGGTGTCTATGGGGGTGGGCGGGCCATCCACGGGGGTGGCGGGGCTGTCCAGGGGGTAAGGAGTGTCCATGGGGGTGGGCTGGATGTCCACGGTGGTGGGGGGCTATCCATGGGTGTTGGGGGTGTCCAGGGGTTGGGCAACCTGTCCACGGGGGTGGTAGGGCTGTCCAGTGGGGTATGGGGTTTCTAGGGAGTGTGTGAGTTGTCCAGGGCGTTGGAGGGGTATCCACGAGGGAGTGGGGTTATCTAGGGGAATGGGGGGCTATCCCCGGGGGTGGTGGGGCTATAAGGGGGGGGGGGTGTCCATGGGTGGGAAGGCTATCCACGGGGGTGGAGGGGCGATCCGGGGGGTACGGGGTGTCCACGGGTTGATCGGGTTGTCCATAGGGGTGGTGGGGCTGTTTAAGGATACAGGGTGTCCGGTGGGTGGTTGGGCTGTCCTCAGTAGTCATGAGGCTTTACAGGGGAAGGGGGTGTCTAGGTGGGTGGGAGGGGTGTCCATGGGGGTGGGGGGAGGGATGTCCGGGGTGTAGGGTGGTTTCTAGGGGTGGGGTGGTCTAGGGGGGTTGGAGGGTTGTTTAAGGGGGGTAGATGGTGTCCAAGGGGTGGGGTGGTGTCTAGGTGGGGTGGGGTGGTGGGTGTCCTAGGGGGGGGAGGGGTGTCTTGGGGCCCGATATTTCCAAGGGGTATGTCCAGGGTGTAGGGTGTGTCCATGGCGTGGGTGGGCTCTCCATGGTGGTGGGGGGTGGTCCAGGGGGTATGGGGTGTCCAGGGGGTGGGAAGGCAGTCCACAGTGGTGGTATGGCTGTCTAGGGGTTATGGGGTGTCCAGGGGATGGGCGAGTAGTCCACAGGGGCGAGGGTTGTCCATAGGGGTAGGGGTGTCCATGGGGGGCGGGGGTATCCACCGGGGTGGCTGGGTAGTCCTGGGGGTACGAGGTGTCTCGGGGGTGGGTGGGCTACCCATGGGGTAGGGGGTATCCAGGGGGAGTATGGGGTGTCTAATGGGGTGGGTGGGCCGTCAACAGGGGTGGAGGGGTCGTCTAAGAGGTGTGAGGTGTCTAGGGTGGTGTGATCTCTAAGGGGTTGCAGGGCTGTCCAGGGGGTACGAGGTGTCCAGTGGTGGGTGGGCTATCCATGGGGGTGGCAGGGCTGTCTAGGGGGTGTCTAGGTAGGTGGGCAGGATGTCCATGGGGGTGGGGGTAGTATAGGGTGGTCAGTGGTGCCTAGGGGGTGGGCGCACTATCTACAGGGGTGGCGAGGCTGTCCAAGGGGTTGGGGTTTCTCAGGCGGTGGGCCGGCTACCCACATGGGTGTAAGGGGGGGGGGGGCTATCTTGGGGGTCAGGGGTGTCCAGGGGGAGGGAGGGATATGTAAGGGGGTTTTCTTTCTAGGGGGTTTCCAAGGGTGGAGGGGCTGTCCACATGGGTGGATGGGCTGTCCGGATAGTAAGGGGTTTCCAGGGGTGGATGGGTGGTCCACGGGGGTGGTGGGTCTGTGCAAGGAGTACAGGGTGTCCGTGGGTTTAGGTGGGCAGTCCAAAGTAGTGGCGGGGCTGTCCGGGGGGGGGGGGGGGGGCATAGGTGGTGTCCAAGGGGGTCGGCGGGATTTAAACAGTTGTGGGGGGGGGGGGCTGTGCATGGGGAACAGGGTGTCCATGATGTGTGGGTTGGATCTCCATGGGGGTGGTGGGGTGGTCCAAGGGGTGGGGTGGTGTCGAGGGGGGTGGGGTGGTGTCTAGGGGTGGGGGCTAGCTAGGGGATTGGGGGATGTCCAATCAGGTCGAGGGTGTCCATGGGGGTGGGGTGGTGTTCAGGGGGGGCTTTCTAGGGGGTCTAAGAGGGATTTATATGGGGTTGGGAGGGTCTTCCATAGGGGTGGCTAGGCTGTCTAGGGGTACGTGGTGCCTAGGGATGTGGGTGGGTTGTCCATGGGGGTTGCAGGGCTCTCTAGGGGTTACATGGTGTGTGGGGGTGTGGGTGGGTTGTCCAAGGGGGTGGCGGGTCTCTCTAGGGGTAGGGGTGTCTAGGGGGTGGGCTAGGTTGTCCACGAGGGTGGGGGCTGTCTAGGGGGGTCGGGGAGGTCCAGGGGGTGGGTGAGCTGTCCATGTGGATGGCGGGGCTGTCCAGGGTGGTAGAGGGTGTCTAGGGGTGGGTGGGCTATCCATGGGGGGATGTCTAGGGGGTACAAGGTATCCAGGGGTGTGGGATGGCTGTCCACGAGGGTGTTGGAGCAATCCATGGGGTAAGGCATGTCCAGGGGGATGTCTAGGGGGTTGGTGTGTCATTGAGAGGGCTGGCTATCTAGGGGGTGGGTTGGTGTCTATGGGGTGGGGGTGTCTAGGGGGATGGGTGTTTCCAAGGGGTGGGTGGGCTATCCATGAGGGTGGGGGGATTTCCAGGGGTTCAGGGTGTCCATGGGGTGGGCGAGCTATCCATGGGGATGGGGCTGCCTAGGGGGTACAGGGTTTCTTATTGGGTGGGAAGGCTGTCCACGAGGGTGAGGTTGAGGCTTTCCAGGGGGTACAGTGTGTCCAGTTTGTGTGTGGGCTATCCATGGGGGTGACAGGGCTGTCTAGGTGGGTACAAGGTGTCCAAGGTGTGGGCTGGCTGTCTATGAGGGTGGAGGGGTGTTCTAGTGGGGTAGGGGTGTCCAGGGGGTGGGTGGGCTGTCCAAGGGGGGGGGGGGGGGGGAGGTTGTCCAGGGGGTGGGGGTTTCCAAGGTCTTGGGTGTGTCAAGGGGGTTTTGGTGATTTCCTTGGGGGTGGGAGATAGTCTAGGGGGTTGGGGGTGCTGTCCACGGGGGTTGGGGTGTCCAAAGGGGTGTTGAGATGGTGGCGTGGTGTCTCGGGGGGGGGGGGGGGGGGGGGGTTGTCCAGGTCATTGGGGGGTCCGTCCATGGTGTAGGGAGTGTGTAGGGGTGGGGGTGCTATACAGGGGGTGGGGGTTATCCAGAGGGTTAGGGAGGTTGTCCATGGGGATGGGGTGGTGTCCGGGGGGGGGGGGGGTTCCAGGGTGTTGGGGTGGAAGTCTAAGAGGGTATAGGTTGTCCAGTGGGTGGGGGATGTCTAGGGGTGGGGGGTCCAGGTGGTTGGGGGGTTGTTTGGGGGGTGGGGGTTGCCCATGGTGTAGAGGGTGTTGTCCAAGGGTGTAGGGGTGTCCAGGGGGTGGGGGGAATTCCATTTAACATTGATAATCAAGAATCGCAATTTCATAACTTTATTCACCTATAATTACCACTCTATATGGGTTCATGATTCACCGATCCAACAAAACCTATATCCTAATAATTATCTAAAAATATTAAGAAAAAGAAAACAATCCAATATCGATTCTTAATGGCCATAATAAAAGAAAAATAATAGAATCCAAGCAAGTGCACAACAACACCTCAAGTGCTCCTCAACAGACATCAAATACTATCAACTAGCGATGAATAATTACGTGCACATGACCATTATATTTTGTTTCATGAGATATATATCAGATATTAAATAATGTGTAATCATGAACTAAATTGGTGAGTTCTATGATGGTTACACTAATTTATTATGGGTTCCTTCCTTGGATAGAAAATCATATAAATATCTTAATAAATCATTATAACTACCTAAGAAATTGTGACATGAATTGCTAACACTCATTTTGAATTTAAAAAAATATTACATGTGTGTGATTGATCCTCTTGATATAGTAGGAATGGATGATCATGAAATAGATTAAATATAGTTTCTATCACTATCCACACATGAAAAGGACCCCAATCCCACTCTTGTGGTTCAGGTGGTAGAGCCACTTCACTGAATTACTTATAGTGTAGGTATCTTCTTCTAAAAGTTCAAGTGTTATATTTCTAAGACAACATTTAGGGGTACATTCATAATGTATTAGTATCTTATCGTTCCTCTTAGGATAAAAAATTCTATAACATTATTTATTTCTAGTCAATAAAATGATGACAATAAACCTTAAATTTAAAATAAACCAAGGTTAAAATAACTCTAGATCTTACTAACCACTTCAATATCAGTATAAATTATCCTATAAAGAGAAATCACAACAAAACTACAACCTAAAAAGATATATTTCTTGTGTTCATAAGTGGATCCTAATACATAGTACATTGAAGCAAAATGGAACGAAAAAAAAATCTAAAATAAATTAAGGCACGCATACCGATATAAAATGGAAGAACAAAAATTACTTAAATCAAAGATAGATTCCCAATTGGAAGTTAGATTTAGCACCCTCAAGAGCAGATCATGAAGTAGGGTTCGAACCGCAAACTAAAATGATATACGCCTTCTGTTCATTAGGTGATCATAATTAACACTACATTGTAGTGAAATGGAATGAAAAAATATAAATTAACTGAACTCACATATACTGACTTAACATAGAAGAAAAAATCATTGGGAAACAATCCCTTTTGTGCTAGGAAGAAGGGTTCACATCAATATTTAGGGATAAATCTTCGAGATGGCCAAGGTTAGGGGAATAATATTCGACATGGTGCATCGAGATCTTATTTAGGGAAAAAAGTTAGAGATATCTGGAGTTCGAGACATCTGGAGGATTCGATATTTGGGTATTTTCATGCCCAGCATTTTTAAAAAACTGTTGGGAATGAAATACTATCCCAAAAGTTCACAACCATTGGGAAACAATTCTTCAAAACTATACACAATGGTATGTTTAAACCATTAGGGAAAAACTCATAACCAACACTATACCCAACAGTTTCCTTAAACTACTAGGAAAACAAAAAAACCCATAATAATATACCAATGGTTCTACATAATTTTTGGTATTGAAGCCTTCTCATAATGGTGTTTTTAAAATATTTGGAACATTGTGTTGGTATAGGTGGGATTTACACCAATGATTGGTAATTGTTTAGGATTAAGGTTTGGACCTATATATCCCTCCAATTTCTTGGGTATGTGAAATTTGGAGGTCAGCTATATGGTTACTCTAAGTGTAACTGTGATGGTTACACAATAAGTTCGTCATTACATTGTTAGGTGGCCATTAGGGTTACAAATTATAAGTTAGTCGAGCTGGTTACTATATTTTTTATTTAATTCCATATGATTCCATTTTGGTTACATTTAAGTTCAATATGTTTTGTAGAAATCTTGTAGTAATCTCAAGTTTCACAAATTAATTTTATATGGGTGATAAATAAGTCTTTTTTAAAATGATTTATTATGTTACATGAATTCATGGAATAATGTATTCTATAATTATTTTTATATCCCTTAATATGCCTTTTGGGATCATACCATGTTTTAAAATTATGTTAACATGTTATAATATTGTGCAAGACAATAAAAAATCCATTTTAAATATTATGAAGATTTTTAATTGAAATATTTTATATTATAGAAGAAATGAATTCTTTTTTTGGTATCCACTCTGAATAAATATTTTATTTTATGTATTTAATATATCCCAATTCTATATAACACTAAACATGATAAGATCCTCAATGTGAAAAGAAGTGAGTTCTAGACTAAAGATCAAGATTATGTAATGTAATAAGGCCAGATCCTTATAGTTTGTATCAGAGGGTGGTTTTGATAACAATTGGGGTTGGGATGATGTTAATAGAATACCATAAATGATTTTTACTCTATGGTATTTTTTATGTGATATATAACTTAATGATTAACAAGTTTCTTCAACAAAGATATGTTTGTTAATAATTATTTCCGGAAGAAGAAACAGTGGAACTGAAGTAGAGAGGCACCGACATAAAGATATCCTTCCGAATCTATATCCAGGAATGGATGGGATTGGAACCAACTACATTGAGATAGTAATAGATTAGTTGATGCAGAACATAAATTGTGGTGGAATCCATGTAAGATAACAACTAGAGTTACCACAAAGGAACAAGACAATTGTGGAACATTTTATGAGACAACACCCTCCATCTTTCAGTAGATCTTCTAACCCAGTAGGGAATGAAGGATGGATTAAATACATTGAAAATATATTCGATGTTATGGGATGTTGGGATAAAAAATGGTATGTCTTTCCATTTAACATTTTGAATGTTAATCTGATTAGTAGTGGTCAAGGGTAAAGAATGTCATTGATAAAGGGGAGATTGATGCCTTAGAGTTGGTTGAATTTAAAAATCATTTACTTGAAAAATATATTCTTAAGGTGGTTTGACAAAGGATGAAGAATAATTTCCTTGAATTGAATAAAAAGGAGGAATATTTAGTGGACGTGTATGAAGATAACTTCACCAGACTAACAATCAATTCTCTAAATATTATTTTGGATCTCAATAGAAAAATCGAATGTTTTTACTCAGGATTGAAGATAAAGTATCGAATGGATTTGGCATCCTATGAATCCAATTGTAATGATTAACATGTCCAATGTTTTATGAGAGTAGAAATGGAATTTGCTGATGATCATGTGCACATTAAAAATAAAGAGAAGAAGAGGTCCCAATGGAAAGCGATGGGTAAGAATTAATTAAGGAATTATGATGGTAATAAAATCCAGTTTCATTTTTCTGAAATTTGTGTCCTAAAGCACACTAGGGAATTCCTTAGCAAAACTATTATTTGCTTTCAATGTGGTAAGTTTGGACATATAGACTGAGATTGTAATAAAAATTATACCAAGACTAATCATTATATTAAAACTTCAATATATATTAAATGTGGTGAGGTGGGTCATTATAAACATTCCTACCCAAAGAGAGATCCAAATGATGTAATGAATCTAGATTATAAGAATAAAAATGTAGTGAGATCCTTGGTGACTATGTTAGCAGGCATTAGTCCATCCAATGAAGTTATATTAGGTACCTTTTCTGTTTAATAATGTTTTTATAATTTTTTATTTTGGGTCTACATATTCCATTATTTCAAATTAATTTTCTTGTAAATTGGAAATATCATATCAATAAATGAGAACAGAAATTATTGATAAAATAGCATTGGTAAATATTATAGAAAAGAGGATTTATAATAATATTTTTATTATAGTCGGGTTGATGACATTACCTCCAAACCTTGTTGATTTTCCCTTGGTAGAGTATTATGTCATTTTAGGAATGGATTGGATTTCGGTTTATCATCCTATGATTGATTGTATAGGTAATGAAGCATTTTTTTAGAATGAATTTTTGTTTTCATACATGAATGAGTTCATACAATTGATAAAAAATCATGAAGTTGATAAAATATTGAATGATTTAAATTATAGTTATCTTTCACATATTTTTGAAGATATGGGAACTATTCAGATCAATGATGTGCAAGTGGTAAATTAATACCATGACGTTTTTCCAAATGATTTATCAAGTTTCATACCAGATCTGGAAGTAGAATTCACAATTGACTTACATATTGATTCAAATACATTTTCAAAACACCTTAACTGAATGGATCAAAGGGTTCTTTTAGGGTTGAAAAATCAGTTGTAGGATTTCATTAATAAAAGCTTTGTTCATCATAGTACATCACCATGGGGTACTCCAATTTTTTTGTTAAAAACAAATATAGTGACATGAATATTTTCCTTTATTATATATCCTTGAATAACATCACTTTTAAAAACAATTATTCTTTGCCTCATATCCATGATTTTTTTATTAGCTCCAAGGGTCACATTATTACTCGATGGTTGACTTGAGTTTGGGGTACAATCAGTTGAATGTAAAAGAAGTCATCCAAAAAACTGTGATCTGTTCTAGATATATGAATTTCGAATATTTTGTTATGAATTTTGGGTTAACTAATGAAACAATTATATTCATGGATCATATGAATATAATATTTCATGTATTCTTTGATAAGTTGGTCATTGTATTTATTAATGACATTCTTTTGTTTTCTAAAAGTAAAGAGGATCATGAAAAACATCTAAGGGGTTTTTACAAACCATAGAGTAATAAAAACTATATGGAAAATTAATAATGTGAAATTTTTTATGAAACTTATATCTTTTCATGGGAACATAGTTAATAAGGATGGAATAAAAATTGATCCTACCAAAAACAAGTTGTTGATGAATGCCCATGACCTAAAAATGCTACATAGATTCATCGTTTTATTGGATTAGTAGGTTATTATCGATGATTTGTTAAAAAAATTGAACTCTTATATAGCCCACTTACTATGTTAACAAAAAAGGGCAAAATTTTTTTGGATAGAATAATGTGATGTTTGTTTTCAAGAACTAAATAATATATTGGTGAATGATGTAGTTTTAGATTTTCCTTCCTGAAATTGTGAGTTCAAAATCTATATTGATGCATCATTGAGGGGACTATGTTGTGTTTTGATAAAAAATTCAAGGTAATTATTATTCAAGACAACAAAAACCTCACAAGTTAAATTATCCAATACATGATTTGGAATTAGTAAATGTGAGTTTTTCTTTGAATATTTGGGGGCACCATTTATACAAAGCCAAATGTCAAATATATACAGACCACAAAATAATAAAGTATATATTCACTCACAAATAATTAATCATGAGGAAGAGAAGATAGCATGAATTTATAGAAGATTATGATTTCACAGTCAATTACCATCCGAGAAAATAAAAAAGGGGAATATGAATTCATTCTAAATCATCATGCATCATTAACTATGATACTTTTGAAACATGATCCTTTGATTAATGATTTGATGAATTTTGGATTTGAAGTTATTGGGGGATGAATAAATTTATTTTGTTATAGGATTCCGTGCATTCATCGTTATCAGATAGAACTATGTAAACATATAATGAATTATGATAACTATAGAAAAATGTAGAATAGGTTAAAATGGATAAGTATTCATAATTTAACCATGATAAAGATTGTGTTTTGATATTTTGAAAAAGGTTGTGTGTGACCTGTGATTCTCATTATAAGAATTAATTGTTGTTTGAAGTGCATAGTTCTCCATTTTCAGTTCATCTTGGTAGTACTAAGATGTATAGATGCCTTCGGGAGTATTTCTTGGGGGGTTGAATGAAAACCGATATTTTTTATTTTACCATGAAATGTTTGACATGTAAATAGCTAAAAAGAGAGTAGTAGTTCCACAAGGGGATTCTCCATCCATTTACAGTGCCAGAGTTGAAATGGTAGAGTTTATCCATAGAATTTG
The DNA here is from genome assembly GCA_963277665.1 of Viscum album. Lineage (NCBI taxonomy): Eukaryota > Viridiplantae > Streptophyta > Magnoliopsida > Santalales > Viscaceae > Viscum > Viscum album. Next base: position 1,733,267,370 of record OY728119.1, on the reverse strand, counting down.
GTGTGGGATTACCACACACTTATCAAGGTATCAATGTGATATGAGTTGTTATTGACCGACTGACTAATTCTACAAATTTACATTCAATTCGAGATGAAATATCATTGGATCCTATTTGTACACTATACCTCAAAGATATTTTCATGTTACATGGATTTCACATTCCATTGAATCTGACTAGGATCCTAGTTTCACTTCTAATTTTGGCAAGGTCCTTTAGAATTTGTTGGGAACAATATTAAATTTCAGTACATCATTCCATCCACAAAAATATGAGGAATCAGAATGAATGATTCAGACTTTGGAGATTATGCTTTGAGCTTGTTTAATGGACTACTAAGGAATTTTGGATTAAGATCTTTCTTTAGTAGAGTTTTCTCATAATAATGTTTTCCATTCAAGCTTACAGATGGAACTATTTGATGCAATTTATGAGAAGCAGTGTAGAACTCCATCTTTTAGGGATGAAGTTGGGGAAAAGAAGTTGATGGGACTAGAATTAGTAGAGCAAGTGGCAGAGAATGTGAAGACAATCCAACAACATATGAGGACATCTTAGAGCAGACATAAACATTATGCATAAAATATAATGAATGACTTTTATTTTAGGGCGGGAGATCATTTTTTATAGATTCTCACCAGGGAAATGTGTTATGTGTTTTTGCAAGAAAGTAAATTTATGTGCATGGTTCATTAGACCTTATAAAATTATAGAAAATGTCATACCAGTTTCCTACTTATTATCTTTTCATCTGAGTTTATATCTGTTACACAATGTTTTAAATGTTTTGATGTTGATAATGTATATTCCTGATTCATCTCATGTCTTGATCATAGATGTAGTTCATCTGGAATAGAACCATTCTTATAAAGAGGAACCTATTTAGATTCTTTATCATAGTGAAAAAATGTTTCAGAATAAAGTAATCTATCAGGTACTGTTTTTGTGGAGAAACCACATAGTTGAAGAACAAACATGGGAACATGAAAATGATATAAAGGAAAGGTGCCATAACTCGTTTAAGAAGTAAATAAATTTTCATGGACACATTTTCTGAAAGATAGAGAGAATGTAACTGATTAGGGTTTAAAAAAAATTTGATATGCATGAAATTTTTTAAGATGACAGTTATGAAATGACTTTAAACAAAATTTTTCCTTTTATATGTTTTGAATGTTGAAAATATGGCTATCTACAATTATGAATAGTATGTTATTTGCAATCTGATAGAACCAGATTTATTTGCTGAATAGAAACACACCATTCTGAATATTAATATGAATAGTAATATGATTCTAATGAATAATAAATTGTTTTATTATATTATTTTGTTATTTATTTAAGATAATTACATCTTGATTATTTTTTTAACATGTTAAAAAATTAATAATAGTTTTAAAATTATAAATTTTTATTAAATTATGTTTTTTATTAAAAATTAAATTTATTAAATTAATAAAATTATATTCTTATAATGGAGTTCATTTTTTAAAGTATACAAGTTGAAAAATTGTTTGGATGATTTGTTGAGATTTTTTTGAAATACATTAATTTTTTATGAATAGTGAAATACGTTTTAAAACCGTAAATATAAATTATATGTTAAAAACAATATTCAAAGAATTATGGATGATGTAATAATAATAGGTTCAAATTCACATTATCTCATTAATATAATTTTTCACAAAAATTAAGACAATTCATAGTCTTGAGAAAAAATAGCAAACTAATGATTAAAATAATTAAAAATATATTCTCCCCACAATAATAAATGCCACCGTAATTCCCTTCTTCCTATCAAATGTCTCAAGCCTTGAGAATTGTCAATGTTCTTCTAAATTTCCTTCCCATGGATCTTCCTTGCTTCCAAGGCCCAATGTTCTCCCCAAAAGGTCAAAACTAAATCCCTTAAGGAGGATCTCTATGAGAATTGATCAAGATGCAAGAATACACTTACATTTCATGTGTTTTCTTTTGAATTCCTTTAATTTCATATACTCCCTTCCCCTAACCTTATCTAGGAGGTACGAATTATGAAAAAATTTGTATATTGTGTTTTTTTATTTTCATTTAAACCAAATCATCATCTCTCATAATCTCATCTACCTCTTATTCTAAAAATAAAAACACCATCTGCTATGGGTCGATTTACCAAAATTAGGGATGATGTGTTTCCCATTTCCGTTACATCCTTCAATGATGATCATAAAATAATTTTAATGGTATAAATAAAATTTAATAGGTATGATGTAACCTATTTTATGTTCTATAATTAACTTGTAATCCTGAAATTAAATTATATAATTAAACAAGTTCATTAATATTGATGAACCACCAAAAATGATCTAAACAAATATTGTAAATGTTTTATCTAATGAATCATGATAACATATGATAATAAAATGATTTATTCTATCATTATATATTCTAGAAACACATTAATACCATTTAATTCCTATTTAGGAATTTCATTTCCTTATGACATGAAAATAAAATACAAACCATCCATGGAAATCATGTAAAGAACGCACTCAAAACAATGGAAGAAACAAAATACTAATAATTAAATGTAAGAATGATGTTATAAAATGAAAATATAAGGTATTGTAAACAATAATATGTTTCATTAAGTTATTAATCACTCGCTTTTAAACATTATACAATAATTTTAATCATGTTTCATGTAAGACAAACATGAGGTATGGGAATTATAAATCTGATTCTTATTCATTGGGTTAACCTTCAAATTCAATATTTATGTGGTGTTAAAATTATTTGTGTGATGATTTTATTTATAATAGGTTGTATTATATATATTTACAGTGTATATAACGATTCCATCAACTCTATTAATTCTCATAATAATTATATGATATTTTTATAGGTATTTTTTTTAAATCATGTTTTAAAATTCAATTTTACAAAATTCAAAAGGAATGTTTTTGTCTAATTATTCATATTATAGGATTATGTTATGGTTATTGGGAATTGTTTATGTTTAATGGAGATACTTATATCTCCCTCCAATGAATTGGTTATGTGTATTTTGGTGGTTGACCATATGGTTACTCCAAGTGTAACTGCGATTATTTCATAATAAGGTATTAGTGAGTGTCACATTTTAATGTTTCTATGAGGGCTACAAATTATATGGTCTCCAATAGGGGTTAAACATTATGTACATAATTACCCAAGATACATTTATGGTTATATTTATTTCCTATATGATTAGTGGAAATCTTGTGGGAATATCAAGTTTCACAAAGTAATTTTATATTGGGGACATGTATTTATTTTGGACAGTTATTTCATTCATTATAAGAATTCATGAACAAATGTTTTAATTCCTTATTTTTATATCACTTTCAATGATTTTTGTTCTTATACCATGTTTTGAAATTATTTTCCAAGGTTTTAAAGATTTATAAGACAAATAAATAATCTATGTTAAATTTTATGAAGATATGTCAATGAAAACATGTTTTATTTTAAAATATTAAAATTTTGGAAGAAATGGATACTATTTAGTTGTATCGACTCTATAAAAAGTAGGGATGTTATGTATGTAATATATCCAAATTCTATAAAACTCTAAACTTTAATGTATTATAAATATGAAAGGAATTTATTTCTTGAATAATATTTAATATTATATAATGTAATAATATCGAGTCCTTATATAAAAGTAAAATTATTTGGATAACATTTATCTTAAGGGATTGAGATAATGACTGAAAATCCTATGTTGGGGACTCAGAAGACATTGAGACATCATCTAATGATGTTCACAGTTGGTGATCTTCAAAAAGAGTGTGCATGAGGAAGAACATAGTAATACAAATTCAACTTACTTTTTTATCAAATAATCATATCTAAAATGTGTTAATTTTTCTATTATAAATGATATTTTTTAATGTGAATGAAGATTTATGTAATTTTATTTATGATCAAAATCATTTATGAAATATTACCATGATGACATAGAATATGTTCATTATATCATACATGATATTTTAACAACCTATAATTCTATCAATGAATTTTTTTTCTTATATTTACATCATATTGTATTATTCATATAAAATTGCATAAAGAACCCAAAACAAACTATATAAATAAATAATGAATTGAATAAGACACTTTTAAAAAAATTAAATAAACCATAACAATAGAATAATTACTTGAACATTGAAATTGTAAAATGGCCCTTATGAATAGTAAACAAGAATATAGAATATTAAAATCAACTATTAAAGTATAAATAAAATTTAAGAACCTTATAAATGAAAGTTTGATATAATTATATCATAGTAAATGTTGATAAATATTTTGAAAATGATAAATTAAGTGTTGGAATTCATGTCAAAAATAAATGTTTATTTACAATATTATAATTAATATAATGATTTAATATAAAATATATTTTCAAAAAAAATTTATAAATTAATATTTTTCTATGTTATGATTATAAGATAATTATTTGAAAATATAATTACTTTTTGAATGTGTTATAAATTAAGTTTAAATTTTTAATTTAGAGATTATTTAAGATATAAAAAAATCAATTAAAAAGAAATTTTTTGTTATTTAGACATTTTTTCATAAAATGTAGTCCATTTTTGAAATCTACATGTCAAGATATGGTTAGTTTGTGTTTTCATTGGATTTTCTAAATTAGTTAAACTTTTTGTGAATAGTGATATACATTAATTTATAGTATAAGATTAATACATCAAATATTGAGTCATTGATGATATATATATGATTTAAGAAACATTTTGTTGAACTCAAAATCACTAGTTACATTATATAGTCAAAATAATCCACACTATTCGTAGGATTGAGCAAAAAATATTAATGTTATGAGTAAAATAATCAAAATACACCCCACTCCATCACTATAAATATATCCTGTTATCCTCATACCTCTTGAGACTTGTGGTTTGTCCAACATATTCTCAAACATATTCAAAGCATCTCCACCACCCCATATCCATTATCACTTGGTATCAAAAAATTCTCAATCCATTCACTGAGGAGATTCAGAAGAAGAAGAAATTAAAGATGTTATATCATCTTTTTTTATCTTTAAATTTCATTGATTTTTCTTTTCTCTTCTAATTACCTCATCATATCCCATTATCCAATTGAAAAGATAACTATATTATCTTTTATGTACAATAATTTTTCTTAATAGAACAACCCATCATCTTTTCTCTTCCCCTCTCATTTTGTACAAAAAGTGAAAACATCTTTGGTGATGCGTTGATTTATCTCATTCAAGGATGATGAGTATTAAATTTATATTACCTCATTAAATGATATTCATAAAATGATTTTTGTAGTTAAAAAATATTATAATTTATTTAATAAAAACTATTTAATGTCATGTAACCATAATATATAATTGATATTAATTAAAAAATAAAACCAGTTCTTGATGATAAATAAATGCTTAAATAATCTAATTAGTTATCATTAATGTTTTCTCTAATGAATCATACTCACAAATGAAAAATGATATATAAAACCTTTTTTTATTTTATAAGTTAATTAATAACATATAATTTTAATTCGGGATAAGTATTCTCATTTTACATTATTTTACACACATGTATACGAGTAAAAAGATCAAAAAAACAAAGGGAATGAATGCTCCTATACGATAAAATTGTATCTTATAACTCATGAAAAATTCCATAAATGAACATATTAAAAATATAATAAATAAAATAAAAATATAAAAGTTTATTAATTAACAAATTAATGGATTTAATCTCATTTTCTTGGAAATTAAGTTCATGTGCAGAACACTTTTGAACATATTGTGGGGGATTCTTTCCCAACATCCATTTTTTTCATCGAGGAATGTTTTCTCTCTCTTTTGAAAAGTTTAATTCTTAATTATTTCTATATTAATCTTCTAAAATATGTTTTAATGTTCCAAATCCACGTATAAAAATTTTATCATTGTTCTTTGATGGTTAAATACATGTTTCCCTTCTCAATTCTTCCTGATATGCATGCCCAAGGAAATGGACTTTCCCAATTTCTCACCCATTTTCTTGGGCACCCCATATTTTCATATAATCCCCTATTATTCTTATAAAATAAATAATTTTATCATTAAAGTCATGATGGTATTATTTCTAGTTGTATATAAAATATTATACAATTTCCATTTTAAATTCTCTTTAATATCTTTGTCAAACCACACTAAAACAATTTATTTGTAATGGTTCTTAAACAACATATTACATGATTTTAAATTTATTTTGACATCACATATCATGAAATATTAAAATTTTACATAAAAATTTTAATTTACTATTTAAAATAATTCTTTTCGGAACACCATTATGATATTCTATTTTCTTATGCCTTATGACATGATTATTATACACTATTCCTTCCATGCATTACCCATATGCATGATTCTTAATGTGTAATTGAAATTCATGAGCATGTTATGATAGGTGATTTGTGATTTCACTCCAATAAATTGGAAAATTTATAGCCACATGAGATGTCATGTGAAAAGGCCTTTATAGTTAACCTTTACTCATGTTATTCATGTCCAATGGTCTTGGTGGGTTGACTTTACTCATGATAATCATGTGCTCTAGTTTTGGTGGTCAGAATTGACTCATGGTAGTACATGTGAAATAGTATTTGTGGTTATCCATGACTTGTGATTTTATCATTTTTTTGTTTTTCCCACATTTATATTATTCTATGACTATATGTTCCAATGTTATATATGTTATACAAACATATGTTTATACATCTTCCATTCCCATTTTATGTCATCAAGTTATCCCTTCTAACCCATGTTATTTCCTTTATTTATCTGTTTATTCCCTTTATATGATTTTAGATTATACCATTTATCATGTATTACCAAGGTTACACTTTGTAGATTATAGAACTTATTGGTAGTTAGGAGTTCATAATAGAGTATAAATAAAGAATTTTAATTTTGGATTTAGGTTTTCAGTTTTATGTACCTAATCCTCCAATGACACAAGAAATTATTATAAGTGGTTTTTAATTAATTTTAATTATTCTTAAAATCATGTAATAATATGTCCAAAAGTCTATGAACATCTTATATATCTAATTTTTGGAATATATCAGTAAATATTTATTACGTGAATATTAATGGATGGTGTGTACTTGATTGGAATGAGATTATCCACTAAAAACTAAGGCCTTGGTTTTTCATCAGTGAGTTCACATTATAAGGACAAATAATGATATATCATGTATATATGGTGATTTCACAAGGATAAATAATTCATAATGAGATCTCCACAGACGGTGGGATTATATTACACATTAGAATTCATATGATGTTTTTTTGTCAATTCAATATTAACATCTTTCTCTCTGGATCCTATGATGTGATGGTAAATACTAATCTTATACATTATGTATGGTAGGAAAATTACATTGTGATAGTATCATTTGTTGTAAACTAATAAGTATATCATGAAACTCATTAATTTCATTTAAATATTAATTTCTGAATATTGGTTTATCATTACATGTGTAATAATAATTATTCTAGTAAAATTGATCAAACAAATTCCACATGAATATATTAAGTTTTGTACTAATATTGTTTAATTTTATCTCAAATGTATTTATTAAAATGTAGTAAATATTTAAATATTCATTTAGAAGATAGGAGAATAAGTTAATATAGAATTTTTTTGTTACTGAAATATTATAATGACAACCTATTTTTGAGGTTAATGAATATAATATTTCTTAATTTATTAAATATATAATATTTACCTAAATTTGTATTTTATTATTTATGGTTTTGTTATATACAATCAAAGGATTTTAGGGTCAATTAAATATAAAAATAAAAATTAATCATTTTATATAATATATATTAAAAAATAATAATTGACTAATTTAGTAAATGTTATAAAAAAATCACTGGTCATATGATATAATAATTATAATATTATTATTCAACATGGTGTATTAATTAGATTCAATATATTGATAAGGTTCTAAATGAAATTATCCACAAATTTATAAAAAATTATAAAATCCTTATCATGTAATATTATATATTTCATTATTAAAGATTTTCTTGATTGAAATTTATTTTAATTTTATTGAGGCCATTTTATAATCCTTTGGACCTCCCTATGATGAATTTTAGGATATATATATATAATCCATGTCTCAAGGAATAAATCAAATGGTTCATCTATTGTACTAATTTAAATACCAAGGAAGTCATTTGTACATTCATATGGAATATTTGTATATACCTAGAGTAAGCAACATTCAAATTCATCACCACAATAATAATGATATATGAAATATAATATTAATGGATTAGGATGGATTAACAAATTCAATGTAATGTTTTATTTAAATGAAATAAATACTAGATCTGAAGGGTCCCCTCTAGGAGATAATTTATTTTTTCTGGAAAATTATTTCTATACTATCAACTGAATCTAATGAAACCCCAAAATTTGATACCCAACCACCACATTCACCTCACCGCATGTACATCAAGTTATATCAATGATGTCATACTCTAATTTATAATTATTTATATCTGATGAATCATTTTCTTATTTTTATAGATTTATTTTAAATAATGTTTATATTAATCTAAAAACATAAATGACATCGACCACTTAGTTAGTATGACTAAACACATGTAAATAGTTTAAAATAAATATTCGAAGATCGCAATCATTGGTTTTAAGGTCATTGGATGAATAGCATGGATATTGTTGGGTCAAATATCATGCTATTACATTATTAAAAATATGAAAATTCACAATTTTAAGAACATTTTTTCTCAATATTTTTGAGTTAATTATTTCAAATAAGAATCTGGTAAATAAAATTCCTGATGAATGAATTGAATTGATGAATAATCAAAGAACCACATTTCAAAAAAAAACTCAGGATTACAAAATATGTAGAATAACTCTAGAAGTATTGGATCAACATCATTAGATGATGTGATAAAATACAATGTTATTTCTAAATTGATTACATTTATTCTTATGTAGTTACAATTGGAAATTATGAATTCATGTTTTGAATAATAGAGTTTTTTATTACTTCATCTATGAGGATATTACAAATTCATGTATAAGAAGAAAAATATATTCAAATGGGAACTAAATTTTAGAAATAGTATTTTATCTATTTGGATTCTTTCATAGACCTTATATTATGTTCAATTTTTGTATATTTAGTATTTCAATATAATAGTTCATCTTATAGAATCCATATATAAGATTATTAATATATGATCACATTGTTTTCAATCAATAATTTTTTTCGTTCTTGTCTTCTTTTTTCATTGGCCTCCATGAATATGGTGATAATTATATTTCTAATCACTTCTAATCAAGGAGACATAGGGTTTTTAATGAAAAGAATCATTTCATGGTTTTATGGCGTGACATTTTTGGGATAAGAGTATTATGAAATTTTTGATAGGTTTTATCAAGGGATGAAATGTATAAGAAGAGAATAATTTTTCTAATCAACTATGATCGAAAACTACTAGTGCAAAAAGTATTGAGCAGCTGAGCATATGTTTATGTAATGGTCTTTCATGGAAAGTATGACAGACTATACAATAGTTTTAATCCTAATTATAAATTGGTTCATGATGAATAAATTTCCATTCATTCCTTATAAAAGTGTGATTGTCAACATCTTTTACATGATTATTTCTATTTTGAGATGATCTGAAAGGAAATATTTTCTATTGTCTATTATTTCATTATTCTTTGAATTTTGGGTTTTTATGAACATCTAATTAAATAAATTTTTGTTTTTTTAACATTTTTTAAACAATATTAGTTTTTATGATAAATTTATCTTTATAATTTAGATAAATGAATTTATAATCTTTTTAATCGAATTAGTTATGTGTATATAGAAATATCATTAATTTTTTTAGTTTTCATTATATAGGAGGATGAAAATAGTTAATATCATTTTAAACTACAATTGAACCTATCCTATACGAAATGCATCGTTATACATTGGATATAATATTTTTTATCAATTCCTGAATATACTAGGTTTTTATAATCAAATCACATTGACTAAACTTATCTTTTTTCAATTTTTATTAGAATTTCAATTATTAGTTTCCTTATAGATTATATTGATAAAGAGAAAAGATTAATTTAATTTGATTGATACATGTCTTTTCAATTAACAATATTAATCTGTGTTGTTGTACAATTTTTTATAGGAATGATTCTATGTAGTAATGTTATCAAACAATAAATTGGTTTTATTAACATTGCAATTTGGGACTAAATTATGATGACTAAAAATTACATGATACTAGATAATTAAATTTCTTGGTATTTAATAGATGGAGATACTAAATTATACGATGAATTTAATATAGAAAAATATTTTCTTATGTTTGATAATGATAAATATCATTAGTCAATAATCATTTTTGTAAACTACCAAAAGTAATTCCGAGAAGTTATAGTTTACAACTTTCGATAATAAAAATGATATATGGTATATATATAATTCATACTATTAGATAATTTATTTTGATAACTACAATGTTTGTTCTTAAAATACATTGACATTTCATGAATACCATACATAATTTGTTGTTTTTAGTGGGAAGGACTCAGATGATGATTGTGTTGTTACAAAATTGATAAATTTTATTATAAAGGAGAGGTAGTAAAAATTGTCTTCTATTAATGACACTAAACACTTTAAATGTGTAATTTTTATGATTTAATTAAAAAATTCATGAAATATTAATGTGTAATGAAAGGATGTATTAATAATTCAAAGAGGACGAATGGTGTGTTATTTGTTTAACATTCTAGAAATGTTACTTCTAGTTTTGTGAACTAAAAAGATAATAATTGGAAGAAATAATATAAGCATTGTCAAGATTGTACCACTTAGGAATCTAGTGAAGATCAAAATTTTTTGTGTATAGGAGGAATGAATAAGATTATCATAAATAAGAATATTATATATAATAATTTTAATTACATGAAATGTATGCATTTCATAATATAATATTTATATTATATTTACTATGAAGATATAAATTCATACCTTATTATACCTGACATCCCAAGAGTAGTGAGTAAATATATATATTAAAAAAAATTAAATTGTAGAAGTTAAAATTTCTCAATTCCATATATAATTTTTATTGAATTGTTGATGATTTTTTTTATTTTCTGACATAAAACGTCCTAGATATAGTTAAATAATTATTGGTTTCATTAATAATATTCCTAATATGATAACTGTATGATTGAAAAGGTAACTATAGAATCTCTTATAAATTTGTATTTTTTTCCTATATTATTTTACCCTTGAATATGATAAATTAATAGCATTGGATAATGAAAATGATAGTTCAGTAGATGATAAAAATATTAATTTTTTGAATGTTGAGGATAATTTTCCAATATATAAATAAATTGTGTTAATTTTATATCTTATTAAAAAAATATAATGCTGAAGAATAACTATGATAATATTACAATTGATGTTATTAATTATAGTGATATAATATAATAATTACGACTGGAATTATGTAACATTAATAATAATTAATTTCCAACTAAAGGTAGGGATCACCTAATGATAATTTTAAATGGATAGAAAAAATGAATTATAAAATTTTAATCTAAGGAATATTTTATTATAAATCCTTTAAGAGATAGAAATAATTGGGAATATATATAAAAAACTTTAATCAATATGGTATTTCTAGTGGAATTGGATACACTACTAGTAAATTTAACAATCAATCAAATGTCATTTATATAAAATTTAACCATTGTTTACAAAAAATCTCATTAAGGAGGTCATGAGGAATGAATTTATTTATCTTTTATTAAATAATTGTGTTTCAAAAATTCTTTTATCTCTAATGGAAATGATGATGATTATCATAAAATAGTTTAATTGATGTGATTACTAATTTTTTTTAGAACCATAGATTTTTCAGTTAAGAAATGTTAGATTTTATATTTTTTAAAAATTATTATGAGTGAAAATAGCCAGAACAATTGTTAAATGGTGATTGGTTTTTCAAGAAACATGAAAAGACAAATTTATAGAATCTGGAGCAAGAAAAATATCAAGAGTCGGTGAGTGATTTTGGAATATAATGTACAATGTAAAATAATCATCATTAATGACTATTTTCTTCATCGAATGTCTCTAATGTATACTTTTTTATATGATAAAGGAATTAATCAAATATTTTTACTATAATATGAATATCTAATTAATGTTATCTTATGATCATTAAGAATGATAGATATACTATTTAATGATCATAATGTACAATAGTTATATCATCTGGTAGGAAAGAAAACAAGTTATTACATAAAATATAGTTCCTTAGGAATAAAAATTTTCCATTTTTGAGTACTATAGAATTTTATAAATTTTCATGAATATAATCCTCATGTAGTATAAATTTCATAATTTATTTAAACTTTTTTTTTTGAAATTATATTAATATAATTAATACAACATTAATTCCACTCAACTAGAGTATATAAACCTTTTACTGTCAGAAAGAAACAAATTTTTTTAAACTTATTAGTGATATATCATCTTCTAGAGAAATTAAATTGGTTCACATGGATTATTATGATTCTCAAAATACATTAATAACCTTGAAAACCCACTATATATAAAAATATTTATGACTACCCTTGATATACATGACATATTTTTTTTAACAAGAAAAATTATATCACTCACCTGTATTAGAAAATTTAAAACAAATTTTTGAATGAGAAAATACAACATTTGATTACAATGTAGTGTGATCATGGTGGTAGGATTGAAATTAAGAATAAAAAATATTTACAAGTAAGAATAGAAATACTAAATTTTTTTCATTACTAAGAAGACCTCATCAAAATGGTGTAAAAAAAAATAAAAATAATTATTCAGGATGTGACTCAAATTTTCTGAAGTTTGTATTATATTAGTAAATAAAATTTTAATGAGGTTGTAAGAGAAACTTGTTTGAATATAAATCATGTTCTAATTCATAATTTTATTAAAAAAAATAACCTTAGTGATTTTGGGCCAAAACAAAACCAAGAAATTCATACATCATAGTCATTTCTTAAGAAGTATTGACCATGAATAATAAAGATACACAACATTATTTTTTACAAAATTTTCATCAATAAATTTTATAAGGGTATTTTATGAATTTAATTTCTTAAATGAATTTGATTAAAAATATATTATCAATGAGGAGTTAGTTTATATAAAATTTATTGAAGTAGAAACTTAGTGTTTTGTAAAAGAAAATGAAATTATTCATACAGGTGACATTTGTGAAAATATGACTTTTCATTTATTGTAATTTGATCCACATACATTATTAATGAATACCATGAATGTTTGTTCATTGAAATTTAAATATTCAAAAGTTATTTTAAATGAATATAGACAATGTATATTGGATGAACGACATAATGGTTTACCTAGGAACATGTCAATAATTAGGGATTTATGAACTAATAATATAATTTGATAGAAAATATAACAATATGGATCATGAAATTTCATAAAAAATAATGTAAAACATCACGTGTTCATATCACATATTGAACCAAAAATACAAGATGACACCTATGGAGTCGTATGTTAGTCTACTAATATAACAGATGGTCAAATTTGTTTTGTACATAACAAGTCATAGATTTTAGTTGAACAATGTAATGAACATATAATTATTTGAGTTAACCATTATTTTAATAAAAAAGATACTGAAAATGGAATAATCTATTGGAATACATCAATAATTCTAATGAACGTATTTTTCTTATTCTAGGCCTAGATTTTTCTGAGATGTTTGTACCACTATCTATATTCAAGTTTATCTATCTCTTACAATCCTCCATAACACATCTAAATGTTATTCTAATTAAAATGGTTAAAAAATGTGATTTCCGAAATTGATACATTCAGAATGATTTTTATATTTACCAAAAACATGGTTATCAAGGAAATAATTTTTTAGATATTTATATTAACATGCCAATGATATCTTATGTAATACAAAATCCCCCAAATCTTTATATGATAGATTTATAATTTTACTAATTATAAATAATTAGGATATGAAAAATGTTGATACTACTATTATTATAAGGAATGGTTTTAAAATTTTAATTAATGATTATATTCATATTGATTACTATAATATTGGTTCTGTTAAAAATTAACGTTCCATTGATTTTTTGAATATATATACAGTGTGATTGAAATGATATATATGGTTTAAAATATTATTTTCCTTAATTATTTAATTTTAATAAAACTATTTTGAAAATTAAAATTCAAGATAAGTATATTAGATATCTTTTAAAAAAAATTCATTCCAAAAATTTCATGAGTAATAGTACTCTAGTAGGTTCATAAATCAGTCATGATATTGATTAATCTAGTAAGCTTGTTGATAAAAAATATAATAGACATAATATCATATGTTTATTATATTTATTTTTTATTCTGTATCACATATTGTTTCCAAAATTAGTATGTGTGAACAATAGAAAAATTTTGAGTAATCAAACATAAATTTGGTAACCCATAATTTTTATCACATGAAAATAAAATCAGATGATGGTTTATTTTATTCATTCATAATATATTTTAGACTCAGGAATTACGTAGATATTTGTTGTAGAGCATATAAATTTTAACAGAAGGGTACTTATAGAAAAATTCATTTTCTAATAAAAACTATAGTTTTAATTTATATCTTGAAGTAAAATATAGTTTCAACATCCATTGATTATAAAGAATAATTCGATGTAGTTAGTGGTTATAATCATGTATGGAGGATAAAAAATCATGGATTTTGGTTAGAATTTTACTCAAACCAAATCCCTTGAGATAATACAATTGAAATTCCATTTTCTATAAAATTAGAAAATCAATATAGAGCTAAAAACATAGATGTATGAAAGAATTTCCTATTGGATAACATATAAATACTATAAACCCCTCATATATTTATAGCAACATAATGTCCACTTGTTGATAATTTCACTGAACTATTAAATTATAAAAGATTATTATTTTTTAAATAGATGTTACGAATAACCATGTTTTAGTGATACTTAATTATCTTCATGTTTTATAACATTAATGTGTGAATGGGGACAAAATAATGAATATTAGAATAAAAAATTTTGGTTTAACGAATGCATAATGGACATATAATATCAGTTATGGGATCCTTTAATAAAATAATAATGAAGAAAATTGTTATTTAAAAAAATAACTATGAATATTATAGAAAATTTAAATAATGGGAGAAGTATCATTAGCACATTGGATTAGGGTGTCTTCTTGAGAATTATACTATCTTTAATCTATCTCTCTCTCTAAATTTATTCAACTTATCTCTTCGCGATGTCCTCATATCATGACACATTTTAAAAATGTTCAATGATGTTGCAATCCTCGATACATGTAGATGTTAACCCAAATATTTTATTTTTATATGTATCAAGTGACCATTAAAAAAATTATTTCATTCATAATTTACACTTTAATTTTTTGGATATAAGAATTTGAGTGACTATATTTTGGATTTGAAACACAACACATTTTATCTCCATGACAATATTTAATTACATATTAAGCACGAATCTCTGATTTACAATGAAAAAAATATTTAGTTATGGAATACTATTACATAGTATATTAAATTAAAATATTATTAAAAATAAATATGTTACATCATTATATAAATTCTAATATAAATAAAATAGAAAATAAATATATAATTATTTAAAATTGAAATATTCATCCGAATATTATTCTTTGTAGATTATATAGATTTTTATAAAAATGGAAATAAATAATAATATTAAAAATATGATAGACATTTACAAAATCAAACAATATAATTAAATGAATGAAATTCATAGTTTTATATATGTCTAAAAATCAATATGAAAATGTGTAATGTGCTGTATTGAAATATATGTTACCTCTTGATATAATAAAATATGATAATTATTATATATAAATTCAATATAAATGAAAATTGAATAATCAATAATATAATTGACCTGTAAAAAAATATTGTACATCAATTAAATAAATAATGAATGGAAATAAGTAAAAGTTATTCATTAATTATAAAAGAAATTATATTTGTTAAATAAATAATTACATTAAAACGTATTACGTATTATCTTGTAATAAAATAAAATCACATATTTATTGATTTATTTTCAATTATTTAGATTTTATTTTTTATAATCCGGGCATCATTTTTGGCCAATATAGTCGATTTATTTTTTGATGAAATATTCGTTATGATGGTGAATAGTGAATGAAGTTAGTAAATTTTAAAAATGATATAAATATAATATAAGGTCAATGTGGTTTATAAGAAAATATAAATAAAAAATAATGGTTTCTAATTTAATGAATTTTTAGTGCTAGTTTCATATAAATTTTTGAACCCATTTCAATGTTAAAATAATTTTTTTAACAAATTAGTAATGAAAATTTTCCAAAATGGAACAAAAACTCAGTTACAAAATAACCCCTCATTATGATGTAACATGTTTCAAAAAGAAGTTAATTTATCAATGTACCTTGTTCTTTTCAACATATATCAACTACATTATCATATAACATCTTTAAAAATATCATTAAAACTAATAATATTATAGTATTTGAATAAATAATTTTATGTAAAAATTATAGTACAATAATATATCTCTATATGTTTACATGTTCGTCAATATAATGTGTTCTTATTATTGTCGGTTAAACCTCCAATATGAATGATGAAAAATTATATACATAATTTACATAACGAATGAATTTAAATATAAAAGTTTTTTTAGTTTTGATATTAAGGACTAATTTTTTTTATGGTCTTGGTTTCATAAAAGAGAAATATGAATTAAATATCATCATAAATAATTTCATTGTTATCTGTAATGTTACCTAATATATAAATATATTTTTTTTAATTTCATTTTATTAAATTTTATACATACCTTACATAAAATGATCAATGGATTGTAGAAATAAATACAATAATATTAATCCACTAGTTGAACTACTATTTTAATTAATAAAATTTTATTGAGGACTGGGGATCGACATTATCATACCAAAGCTTGTACAAAAATATCAGTACTTTAATATGATGATGAATTGAAAATAAAAAAACAAATACCTATATATATATTTATAAATTATTTTAAATAAATAGTATTATAGTATTTATATAAGAATAATGTTGTAAAATAATTTACTAATGTTGATATTTTTATTATAAGGTGAGTAAAATCATGTTCATAGGATTCATGAGTAATGAAATGGTTTTCTCTCGAAATAACTCATCTTATATAATATTATCAATTGAAAAAAATCCATTGAAATGATATGTAATATCTTATTATAAGAATAAAAATTTTAATTCTTCTATAGTTATATTGGGGAATTAAATTTATTTTCATCATCTTCCCACTCATCGATTCTGAATTCATGAAAAATTTCATTGGTAAGGGAAATTATTTTTATCAATACTTATTAATTGGAAATGAAATTCCTTTATGTACATATGTGTTACATTTATTAATAAATATCATTATATCTAGATTAATTACTATATATGTCAAATTTTTATTGAAATATCTTTATTAATGATTCTTTGAATATATTCTTTTTTATTTCTCCATTATTATCTTCCAAACTCAATAGTTTCAATCACAAAAGGTAATCTATATATTACTGTAGATAAGTTATTATCGTGTGCACAATATGGTTATGAAGCATTTTAATGAAGATGAGATATGTTGAGTCCATCCAACACAATTGGTAAAATGAAATTCCCAACAAAAGCACCACCAAAACATCAATTCTTAAATTTTAAGGCTTATATATTTTAAAGAAAACAATGAACCAACATAGGGATAATAAGGAAACCTATAATTAGTTAAATACATAATAAAGGGAGAAAGGGAAATTCTATAAAATAAGAACTAATAAATAGGATCATTTATATTAATTTTTTTATGGTACAATCATCATCCATTCATGGAATCAAACATTGTATTTCGATTCAAGTTATAATCACTCATTAATATATATATATATATATATATATATATATTTAAAATAATTAATTCATATCCCCATTAATAATATATATATAATTATATATGGGCACACCCACTTCTACAATTATAAAATACTAAGTCTAAACCACTTCTTAGATCAACTTTTCTAATAGTTTTCTTCCTGAAAATCATCTACTTCTTCAATTTTCAATTTTTTTCTTTTCATGTTTTGACTTAATCCATCATTATAGGTCCTAAATAAATTACTAGGAATAGAAATTCACATTTAATAACTTTTATAATCATATGACCATCAATAATTGAATTTAAAACTATGAACTCCCTATATAAATTAAATCTTAGTTATGGGTATTGATACCTGATATTGATGGGTTTTTATCCCAAATAGATAGAGGGAAAATCAATATTATGTATATGTTGATTATTAATGTGTATATTTTCATATTTAATAAGGATTTTTTAGGTCTACTCCTAGATTGTGCAGATGAAGATTTTATTGAACTCATAACAAAAGTTTTTCCTATAATGATGAGTCATTATAGAATGTCCCATATTGAATTATAGAAATTAATGAAATAGCTACCAAAGAATCTATATATGGGGTTTATATTCTAATGTGTCCCAAATATGGTGTAGTAATGTCTTAATTGTTATGAATATGAATCTGTCAATTTATCATTCAATAGATTATAATTAACATAACAATATCGAAATAAATACCAAGTATCGTGTTCCCTATGAAAACGACATAGGCAATTAACAATAACTATATTGTTACCACTCAATGAATGGAAATTTATTTATATATAATATTTTATGGATTAAATTTGGTATATGCCTTCATATCATAAATTGATGCTAATAATTAATATTGAATTCATTTGAACTAATAAATTCCCAAGATATATTTATAGTTTATATGGATAGAGTCCTTATATATTAACATGATCAATTTTTGGTACCCATTATAAATGGTATTCATGTATATTCCACGAAAAAGAATGGACATGATTGGAATTTTTGGATTATACAAAAAAACTTTTGAAATGATAAATTATTGTTTGAATTTATAATATTTTTTTTGGTAATGAAAATCATCTTTTTTGGTTTATGTAATCTCAAATGGTGGTTTTAATATTGATCCTTTCATTATAGTAGTGATTTTGTACTAACCTGGACAAACAATTTTAACTGAGATTTTCAGTTCCCTTTGATTTGATTGATTGAATATATGAATTTTATGAAATATATCCTAACTTTATAATATAGTATCCTAGTGAACATAGAATTATATTGTGTTAATTTAGACAGATGAATGTGAATATGGTTTTCAAGAGCATAATAATATTTTATCACTATAATATTAATCATAGTAATCTATATAGAATATTTTTATATATATAGTGATGTATATAATAAGGTATTGGGGTGTTTCATAATGAAAAATTATCATGTTGTTTCATATAAATCAAATACAAATAATATCCATGTATAAAATTTAATGGCACAAGATTTGGGGTAAAAAGTAGTAATAATTTTATAAATGATATAGGGGAATTACATCAATGATGATAAGGGTGGTAAATATATTAATCATAAGGGATTAAATTTTATAATCAAATATAAGGATCTGAACATGAATCAATGTATATAGTAAGAGTTTATGGAATACTATGAGTGAATAATACATCACACTCCTAAGAACGTAAACAAGGTGGAAGATACTATATGAATGATGGTTTATGCTACCTTAACAAGGAATTGAATCGAATGGGACCCAATACTCATTGATTTTCAAATGATGATCTATTAAATCACAAGTTAATGGGTGATATAAAATTATTACTAAATTAATAGTCAACCATCCAACCTAATGATATTTAAAGATGTGATACATGTTGATATGGGGTTATATAAATAGGTATGATATATTCTAGAATCTTACCATAAAAATGAGAGTACTATATGTTTTAGTAAAAAAATTAAGTACCTTTAATATCAAAATTGAAGAATATTCTTTTTTGTATTGCTTGTGTCTCATAATGTTTCATCTATCCTTGGATAAAAATAGTCATATAGAGATATCAAGTAGAATTTCTATTGATAAATCATTAAGATGGGGATTTTGAAGTGATCATCTACATGTTTGGTCCTCCATCCGTTATTGATGAACATAATAAGTCTAGGGGTTATGTAACCATTATACATATAGTAATGTAAATATAATAAAATTTATATAAATTTTTTCATAGGTTTTCATAGGATCATTAATGTCTGTAATTATATTTTGGTTGTACTTTATCGAATTATGAATTCCACACAATTTATTTTAGTTCTCGAGGATTTATCATATGATCAATTTTTTTTGGTATATATAAATAAAGCATTATGTTTACATGGAGTACCAATTTTAATTGTAAGTTTTCAATGTATGAGTTTTTTTTTTGACTTTTTAGTGAAGTATTTAATAAAAAATTGGGAAAATATATGGGATTTATTAATTCATGAAATCCAAAAATATAAGTTTCATAAAAAAATCCTATTAATAGTCTAGAGGATAAAAGGATATCCATCTCAATGAATTTAAAAGGAGGACATGATAAAAATATTTATTGCACAGAGTTGTCATATAATAATAATTTCTAGTTAAGTAATTAAATAAAATGTTTTGAGGCTCTATATTGAATGATATAAAGATCACTAACATTTTGGGATAATGTTTTAGATCATAAAAATTTATGAACCAATACTGATAATGATATATCATATGACAGTCCCACAATTCATTTTTATATTAGTGTAAAACAAATAATACAGATGAAAAAAATTTATAATATTATACAATAATTGGTGTCTGAAGATAGAAACAATGTATCACTATGGTTGGGTGTCACAATAGTTTTGATGAAATTAATGTTGTTTCCAAAATTCATTATCCCATTGGATATCCATGACCATGTAGGGACTATATCATTTTCATCAGACACATACAATTAACCCATTGCTAGTTTTTATTGTGTTCCCCTCATTAAATGTCAATATTTACAATCGTGATATATAACATATTTTAAACTCATAGATTTTAAAATTTGAACTTAATCTGAGTTTTATGGAATAATAGATTGATATATATCATCATAGATGAAAATTAATTTAAAATTATATGACTATCTTAGTAAAAAGTTTCTAAATATATTATCATCATTTTAATGAAATTTGAAGATATATTTTTACAAATTGAATAAAATGTATCAATAAATATTTTTATTCCGAGGATATTTCATTTAACATGGAATAAAAATTGAAAATGAAAATAACATTTTTTAAAATTGATAAAGATATTAATACATAATGAATATTATGAAATATTTAGAAATAATTTTGAAATACAATTATAAAAATTACAAGAGAAATAAAATAAATATTAATAACATGTCTATATAAAAAAAATTAAATCATCATCCTCATTCTCTGACTTCAATATCATAGCCCATATTATTGATGTTTAATTAATGAAAATTATTTTTCATATGAAATGAATATAAGAAATCAAATAAATTATTAGGAAATAAAGAATATTTATATTTATGGTTAGATATATGTATTAATGAAAATGGTTAATATTACAATTCAAATTTAATTTTAAAAATTGTGTAATGAACCATTAATGGCTACCATGAATATAGAACCTCACCTGACCCATCACTGGGCTTGAAGTGTATTCTAAATCCCCACAAAAAGGTAAATACTTATATGTAATCATAGGAAACCCTTATTGTAGTTCATTATCAAATTATTTCAGTAATAAGAATCTAGAAAATTTTCCTTGCATGGTATGGATGATGATTACATTGGAAAACCATGAAGTTTTAATCATGTATATTTTAATTTTTTTTAAATGTTCATAACAAATAACCCTAACCAAACCAATTTTCATATAATAAAATGTCATCAATAAAACTAATTATTAATCATTTAATAAATATATACAATAATTATAATCAAAATTATCTTCAACTTTATCTAATATAACACAACCAATGATAAAAAACACAATAACCTCAAGTCATTCCTGAACAACCTCTATCCAAAATTGGATTTATAAAACCTCCTTACTCACCCATCATTAGACATAATAAAAATGTAAAATCCAACTAAAAGAAACCTAGAATCTAAAATATATAATAGTGAGATAAATATCTCATATCGTCACCACTAGATGAGATTATACTAATATTTTATAATTAAATTCAAAATTTCGAGTTTGAAAATATAACTAATGAATTGGTTTTTAAGACAAAAACTCATGATAAACCTATCTAAATTTATAATCCATTTACAAAACATTTCATATTTTTAGAATTAAATTGTAAAAAACATATATATTTTTAAACGATTTCACCTAACTATAATACATTAAAACCAAAACATCCATTTTGAAATATAATTTAAAATCCAAAAAATGTAAATTTAAAGTCAATATGATTTTCTAAAATGACAATGAGAAATTAATTATTTGTAAACAAAACATATTCAATGGTATTTATAAATATATTAAACAAAGATAATAAATTAAAAGTTTCCATTAAAATTCATGTCATGATATAAAACAATCATGTATAAGATATATATCCCCTACAACAACCACAAATTATGTTGTGAATGTGTGGTGGACTCTACCCTTAGAAGATAACATAAATAATTAATAACAATATGAAATTAAAAAAGGCAAATATTTATAATATTATATTCCAATATCACATTGAATCTTAGTAGCCCACAGAAACCTCATTACAATGGAAATCCCCACCTTTCGCTAGTTCATAACAATACTCATGGGACAATTTCAATAGGAGAAACAAGAAGTGAAACATAAGAACTGAACTCGCACTTTTTAATTAGGTTACCAAAATCCATAAAAACATAGAGGATAAGGAACAATCATTTTATATTTATCATAGAATAAATATTAAATTACCCTATCTCACCTCCATCACATTCAGTGTTAATATCCAAAAATCACTTATTACATCCAATTAATAAATAAGAACAATCACACATAAGGGTAATAAAATATTTATAACAACACTATAAAGGGGAATAATTGACCACTTACTAAAAAACCTACACAAGGGGTAATACACATCATTGGATATTCAATAGGGTCTCACAAGACATGAATACAAAACATTATAATGAACTTAATGACCCTTGACCACAAGACATTTCTCGAGATTCCAAGACATTACACACAGTAAAAATCCCATATTAATATCCTTTATAAATTCATTAAAATCACATATACCACTAAAAAATTGGGTGAAATTCGTTATTACATACGTTTTCCTCTTTTAAATACAAAAAAAATTCAAAGGACTTATATTATAATAAAAACATTATAAATATCTATATAAGAATTTTCTTAAGGGTCACAACAATACATTAATTTCAAATAATCCTTAAAAATTCATAAACAAACTCCCTTTAAATTCACTATATGTTAAATGCCACATTATAAGATTATTATCTCTGTAAAACATCATTTTCGCACATTGGAAATCAAAACTAAATCACAGTCAAACATGAACTACCGAAATTGTTTTCAAAATCCATATAGGAATTTGATAACATCCTAGAAAAAAACATTTTATTTCAAACATGAAAATATATAATAACAAAGAAACCTTATTTATAGTGAGATTAAACAATATGGAATCATTTTAAAAACATCACAATGATATAAAATATATAAGTTATTTTAAAAAATATATTTAGGAATCTAAATCAATCATATAATAATGTAATAAAACTATTTCATATGAATAACCACATGGAATAATAAGAGACCAACTAAAACAAATATCTCCATGGATATTATCCATCAGAATATGTAAGAATCCCTCCTTTATAACCAATCATATACCAACCCCCTTTTATTGAAACATCCCAAACCCATACTCCGGATGTTGCTATTAATTTGATTTTGATTGAAATAAGAATACAATTAAAGAATGAATGTAATTGAATAGAGGTATATGTTTAGAGAATTAAACTTGGAACCATTTGGTAATCACTACAAACAGTAAATGAATTGGATGATAAGGAAGATAAAACTCCGTATTTATATCTAATTGTTAATTTAAAATGAATGGGAGATGAAATGGATACAACCCCTCTTCTAATCATTAGTAAAAAAAGAAACAATAACAATTTATGTAATTATGTACTGGTTTCGTAGTTTCATTATCAATGTTCCAATGATGTGTGGGCGACTATATAGTAAAAAACCACCCCTATGATTTATAGGAAGATACACATGGTTTTTCGAACCATGTAGAGACTATGAAAAACCTTACCACATCTATGAATGTATCCTCTATACAAGAATATCATAGTTACCCATGAACATGTTGGTAAATCAGTCTAAAAATTGGTGACTTCATAAACACTAAATGTCTAATCCAAAAACTAGGTTTACTAATAGTGAATCATCATAAGATCAAATTATAAAAATTAAATAATATAGTGATATGTGATTGTCATTTTTCTATACCCCATTATTATTTTGACCTTAGAATGTGAATAATTAACAAATATATGGAATCTAAAAAATAACAAGGAGATCATTACCTCATATAAACAATACAAAATTGATCATTATTCTCAAAACATTTAAACTGATCATACACATGTATTTCCAAATAACATACAATTTTCGAAAACAAGATCCTTAATCAAAAATTCTTAAGAAGCCATAGATACCTAACATGGTCTCTCCAAAATTTATAATTCCATTATCATGTTAGGCCAAAATGAAATTTATAGGTGGAGAGACCTCAATAAACTAAAAACCATGAGATAATTTGAATCTCAAACCATAATAACATCCAAAACTGAATTAAGGAAGAAGAAACCACAAGATTCCTCAATAAAACTATATAAACTCAATACTAATTGTAATAATAACATATATTTCCTATAGTCACATACTAGATAACCCTAACAGGGTAAATTCATAATATAAAAAACAAAAAATAATCTATTTTATAATGTTAACATGTTGATAACTGATCATTGTTATCTTATTATGCACCTAGGGCCCTACTTATATCCAACAAGAGATCATCTCAAATGATCAACAACAAAAACACATGCTAGATATAAATATGAATATCATTCTACCCAAATGAAATGAAAATTAAAATTAAACCCTCATAGAAATAAAAAATATTCAATAAATGGATTTTTTTTTTCAATCCATCCATTAGAAGAGTTACAAAATGAAAGAACTAATATATTATAGAATTACTACAATAAAATAATCCAAAAATCATATAAGCGTTCCAAAAATAATAAATTAGAGCAAAAACCCATCCATGGAAGGATTAAACCCATGATATCATTAAAAATATATTCATAAATAATTTTATGGATGAAATTAAATGTTGAAATAGTGGAAAAAATTGTGAATTAGAAAATAAAGACTAATATTTTCCTAGATTGTGAAAATGGAGGCACACAAGTGACATGTTATTACATCGGGAAGTGAAGGAGTTATATGATGTATAATCTTAATCTATATTGATTAACAAAATTTTATATTCACTCTTATGAATCAATCCATCTATGATAAAATCATTATTATACATTGAAAATAAGTTATCACCTCACACTAGTTTCCCGGACTGGTCATCATCCACCAAAATGAATTCCTAGATGGATTGCAGAAAGTATTCTAGGTGAAATATAAGCATAGTTATTCCATAACATGGGAGAATAAATACTATAAAAAATTATATCTTATAATTATTGATAACAATCCCCATATATAAATGAGAAACTATAATAAGTGATTGAAATAATCCTTTACTAATCATTTACCATGATGATGCATCACATGATAAAGTGATCTACCCACTAACACAAACTCATCATAAAACCACTAGATAAACACCATAAGGAAAAATTTCCAAGATAAACAATCAATTAAATGGGGTGGTATAATAGACCCCCAACCCTTGACTAGTCTTGATAAGTAAGTTCACTACCGATATCCCCCTTAAGGCTCCATGTTTCCATAGAGAATTTCAGATTCCCTTGAATAATTTCATACCTGATAACCTATTTCTTTGAATCCTAAAAACCACAAAAGGATAGAGGATATTATATCAAGAAGCCTAAGATGTATTACATTTAAAAAAATGAATCATTTCTAAAAATATACTCAATGTAATGGTTATTTTTTGGAAAAAAGGAACTCATTCCGATATATGGGAAGACTCATCATGAGGATTGTTATTTGAGAAAAGACATCTACTTTTCAATTTGACCAATATGGGGTTATTAAAAAACATCAACAGTAATGAAAAACAAATTATTTATACAACCTAACATAAAAAGTATCACTATGAAAATTCTAAAAGAATAAAATTTTAAGGGAAGGCATATGTTACATAGAATACTTATATAGATCGCGATGCATGAAAAACTATGTTATAATGAATTACGCCAAACAAATGACTTTATTTGATGGAATGTGTTACATATAAGAATGATAATTATATATCCAAAAAATAAAATGTTATTTATGGGACCTCTAAATCAAGGGGATTTAAAATTATGAAAACCAAGAGCATCACTACTGAAATGTGTTTTATACTAATATAATAGGCATTAAAAAGACCATTTTTAAGAACCAAAGGCATTTTATTCTAATGAATTGAATTAATTACTATTATTGATTGCTATTAATTAAATTTATATACTATAAATTTATTAATTTTTTTTGTCATTAATCCAATATATTTGATAGTCATATGACAAGATCAAATACAACTTCATGCATAAAAAGATGTATTTCTTCTAAATGTATTTTTACAGACTTATAATTAGATATTATATTAAAACAAAATACTAACACTTGAATAAATATAATATGACTAAATAAACTTAATTTTGGAAATAATAATTTAATATTTTTGATAAGTTATTTTTTGGCATTTTGTGGAGATGTTTCATTTTTTGAAGAATAGTAAGAAATTACTAATTTTAATTTAAAACTAACATTTAATATAAATAATTTAATTGTTAAATTTTATTTTAAATTTTAATTAATGAAAAATTAGATCAAATATAAATATATAATAAACATTTAGATCTTTGGGCTCATTTTTATATTAAATTTATATATAAAAATTCAGTATCCTTTTGAACATTTTCACATTAAAACCCATTTTATCGTCTCATTTATGAGATTAATTTTAAATTAATTTTTTCTATTTCTATGAGTGGAATTTATAATAATGGATTACATATTTTGAATCAACATGATTTATAATTTATAAGTATACCTAATAGTATTTCAACAAAAATGAATATGTAGAGGTGTTAAAAATAATTACAACAATTTAGAGAAAAGGATTTTAAATAGGAATTATACTCAGAATATATGGTGTATGAATAACCCAAAAATATGTAAAAACCCCCATGTTATGGCCAAATTAAGTCCATTGTAAATATATGGTCGTGTTTGGTTTATTATGTAAGACATGTTTTGGGTAAATATATGGGTCGACCTAACTTATTTTAAAAAATTCCATGTGTGACCTCACTCTCACTTATGAAAGGCCACAACTTCTCCATCATCATCACTCCTAAAAGAAACACGTCGTTTTGGAAAAAATGGTACAAAAATCACTCTCCGAATTCTCTACACTAATCATATAATCCATATCACTATAAAAAATACATATTAGGAAAAAATTAGTGCAAACCTAATTGGGAACCCCATGAAATGGTTCTTTTGTTCTAAAGGATTTTCTATTTAAATTACTTCTCCAACTCGTTAAATTATTATTATATCGTGATTATATTATATAATAATTATTTTATATATACATTTATTTTTTATTTTTTTTGTATAGCCTACCACCACACAAAATTAAATCAAATGGGATACAAAATCATCATTTGTGTGTACGGAGGACTACCGCATCACGAACCGATGACATTCTTTATTTCACTAGAAACATTAAACTGTTGGAATACTAATAGATTTAGTATTTATATATGATATATATGATATATATAAATTATATATTTTTCTATAATTATAACATATCATATACCAACATCCATTACATTTTGAGGGATATGATAACATCGTTCGGGTATACGATGGCCCACCACTTTGCGAAGAGATGTGATTCATTAAAATCTTACATATAATGCATTAATGATGGGTTTAATAAAAAATTAGATAAATAATATAAATAGAATAATGAAATTATAATTTAAATATGTATATATACATCACTATATTTTTATTCTTTTAATATGAATACAAAATGAAAGTATTGTTCACACATACATATAACATATCATCTCCATGGAAGCCACATTTTATTTCCAATTGGTATATTTTATGGATTAATATAAATACAAACATTATAAATTTATTTTATGTTTACTTAATTAAATACATTCTATAGATGAAAAACATCATGATCAACATAATAGGAACCAAAAATTTAAAGTCCAAACAACCTCGAAATATAAGGAAATTAACACTAGAAATAGTGAAAATGATGAATAATTATCAACATAAGGGTGATAAAATGTTATAAAATGATCTTATATGAAACAATAAATATTTATATGGTTCTTTAATATGTTATTACCTTGTTTAAAACAACTATACCTGAGTTTAATTCTATTAAAAACAAAAGTAAAGTGCTAGGTAACGGAATATCATCTCACTTTTTCTTCCATGAGGCATACACCTTTTTCATGAATTATTTATTTTTGTGGTTTATATACTAAATGTATTTTTTTTAAGTTATGAAAACATTTATCATAATTTTATTAAATTTTACATTAGATTTTTTTTATTTCAAGCAGATTATAATTCAAAAGTTACTGTGTGATAAAGGATTTCATCTCAATTCTATCTCATTGATACATATTGTAAATTTAAACAGATAATTACCTTTATATGGTTCATATAATTCTTATTGGCATGTAATATTAGGGAAAATTTATTATTCATGTTATATTATGTTTAAAATTGATTTAGTTATATAATGTGGATTTGAATTAAATGTTGACAAGTGATAAAGAATTGCACAACTCAATTTCTTTTCAAATAGATATATAACTTCATCAATGTCATTAATTTTCTATGAGTATGCATGTAATTTAATTTTTCATATTAGATTTTATTTATAATTTTTATGGTCATTTTTAGTCATTACACATTATCGATTCATTTATTAATTATAAATGTTGTCTTTTGGTCCTTTATGGGGTATATTTGACAATATAATTCATATAGATATATTATTTCAAGAATATACATTAAAAGAAATTACAAAATAATTTTTTAATAAAAAATTTAATTTTAATAACCTATAGTTATTCATGATATTTATTAAGTGATTGTGTTATTTTTATACACATTGGGTTTTCTAATTTTTTAGAAAATTATTTAATAAAATATGACATCATTTTTCTCTTTAGATAAAAATATGGTTTCATAAAAAACCATAATTTATAATAATGATTTTAAATAAACAAACACTTGACGATTATTTATTAAAATTATTTTTTACAAAATATATCTTTTTACAAAATGATTTCAATAAAATTATTATCTCTTTCTCAGAAAGGATCATTTCAAACCATTTTCCAATGACAAAGAAATGTTTTTTACTATATGTATGGAATTAAAAAAATGCAATTTCATTAAATAATCCTTTCTAATTTTATGAATATCATTTTAATGAAAATGTTTTTCAATGTGATATTAAAATAAAATATATTTTTTTCAAAATGTTTTCAAAAATGAATAGAATATTTTCTTAAAAAATGTTTTAATGATATTTTTGTTGTAATTGTATGGTTAGGCGTTATATTGATACAATAATTATTATTCTTCATGATGGATTATGATTACATTGAGAAAAGATAGAATTGAAATAAAAATCCTTGATTCATTATTTAGTCATTAACTTCTCATTGAGTTGTTTACTTTCTAGTGACCGTTGAACATTAAATTTCTCCAAAATATACACACCATTTATCATGGATATGATTATTTCCTAAATCATATATCATTTTTATATAAGGTATTTATATTTACATTTTTTTATTAATTGAGTATATATATATAAATATCTATCTTTAAACGAAATATTTATATGATGAAAAGGCACATTGATCATTAATAAAATCAATTATTCAATATATGATCAATGCTTTGGACCTATAGACATGTGTGGTATTGGTCAATGACAGCCCCATCCAGATGAATTTTTAGACTAATGGGATACATTATTTGTCTAATCAGAAGGGTTTTTTCATATTTTTTAAAACAATATTTAGAATAGATTAAAGTGTTATAATTATTATGTTCTTGGGAACCACAACATCCAATAATTAGTCATTTTGTGCATTCACAATGTACTTATTATTATCATTGTGATTTTCACTGTGAAAAAAACCAATAGATGCATTTAATTCTCATAATATTAATTACAAGGAATCTTTTTTCTGTTTTTTACCAGTCTATAATAATGTTTTCAAATCTATTCTTTTAGATAAGTTATTTAAATAACATGTGATATCTGTAATTTACCTTTATAAATTGATTTAAGCTTATTAATTTATTTAAAAAGAATTTTTGATAAGTTATATAATGTCTCATATTGATTAATCATATTCATTCATGATAGTTCCATTTGTATATAAATGTTACTGAGTGATAGAGCTCACCATTATATTTTTTCCTTTTAAATGGAATAGAAAATCTTATTATAAACTATATATAGAGATTATAATGATGGAATAATTTTATTATAGAAAAAAAATGTGTTTTTATTTTTATTAAACTATAAATCAAGACTATATATTTATCTTGTTTTCCAAGACTAAAAAATTATTCAGTTATTCGGGACACAATTTTCTAGTATATTATTCCAATATAATAGTAGTAGGCACTAGATCTGGGATACTGCAGCCAAGGTTATTACAATTGGTATGAAATAATGTTTATTAGAAGCCCTGTAAACAAGATTTAGTATAAAATAGATTATGGGACATGGTGCTATGAAAGATATTGAGGATAATTATAGACAAACATGCTAAAAACCATGTCTATTTTTATTAGATTATATAATTATAAATTTATAAATTTATTTTAATTTTTTCAGATGTTTTTAGGATGATAAATTAGGTTTCATTAAGATATTATCTAATATTGTTTATGTGGACATTTATATATGGTTTATAGAATATGAAATATGAATCTCACAACTTCTCATAATCTGAAGGGTGATAAAGATCATTTATTTGTTGGAATTAAGAAAATATTTCACTGGAAATTTTTCTCATAATAAATATCATCATATGGGGACATATTATCATGTACTAATAATATAGAGAATGTGATATATATTTATTATAGATTCATTGGGAAGAATGTGAAGATGAATATATCAAGTAAAATGGCAGATAAAGGGATGAAGGGAATGAATTATTTTACCACATGTGATAATTGAGGAATGAAACACCCTTGTAAATTCTTAAAAGGATTGGTAGGTTGATGAAAGGTACAAAAAATGGTCATCATGATCTTGATTTCAAGGGAAATAGATAATTTATTAATGTTAACTACTTCATATATAAGGATATCGGGTACTATAGAAATATATCCACTAAGCATCATGTAAGTATACCTTAGAAGATACTTTGGAATCGAGGTCTACCTTATACTGTTAAAAAACTAAATAGTAATGATTAATTTTATATTGTTTGAATAATTATTGTTTTCACATCATAATTATATCAAATGATGTATTGGATATATAAATGATGAAATATATAAGGA
The DNA here is from genome assembly GCA_963277665.1 of Viscum album. Classification (NCBI taxonomy): domain Eukaryota; kingdom Viridiplantae; phylum Streptophyta; class Magnoliopsida; order Santalales; family Viscaceae; genus Viscum; species Viscum album. Next base: position 1,733,235,323 of record OY728119.1, on the reverse strand, counting down.
TTGTACTATAGTACTATTTAATTAAAATTTTGAGAGTATATATTAAATAACACCAATAACCAATAAAATTGATTCAGTGTAATGTTATTATTCATATAAAACACATAATTGAGCAAATGATACCCCTTAATATGTACATAATGTTGATATAAATATTTTGTGATATAGAGATAATTGATATGGATTAAGTAATCTAGAGAGTAGAAAATTCATTGGAACTAATTAATGACTATTCATTTTTGAAATTCAGTAACATTCATTATAAATTTATGGATCATTAACTTTTGAAATGGTAATATGGATAAAAATTTATGAAATGGTTTATGATTAAAGGTAGATGATATTTTAGAGGCTAATTATTTATGTTGGATATGGTGGGAAAATCATATTTAATTTTGAAAATATCTAGGGATAGATGAAATTATGTAAAGACCCGTAAAATTCAAGGAAATTTTTTTATAAATTTTCTTTGGGATTTTACAAGAACGCAGTTTCTGACTGCACCTGATTACAAGGTCCGGTGTGCCCGGAATCAATTTCCGAAGTTTAGCTCGGGTACGTTCAGTGAACGAACGAGCAGGTTTTTCTATCTTTTGAACCGGTGTACGGAATTGAAATCTGAGGGAACCGATGGAACCGCAGCGCCGGTAATTGCTTAAGAAAATCTTTTTTAGATTTGCGTTTTCACGGGAGGAGTTGTTAAAAATTTGTGAAAGATAAAATAAAAATTGAGTTACAATTTTTATTTCTTTTAAGTGGTTTATCCATTGAGTGGAAGTTGGGGTAACCACCCAACTTCCCATGAGAGGATTAAAGGTGAGGTGGGGCCCACACAAACCCCACCCCATTCATCTTCCCTAAACTCCCTTAAACCTCTCCTCTCATTAATTGGTAACTCTTCTTAACATGTTTTACCCCCCCCCCCCCCCTTTAATGTGAGACCACTCACCTCCCCCTCCCTCTTCTTTAATCATTCCAACTCACTTAATTAATTAAGTGAGTTAAGTGTTTGATTTTTAAAATTCAAAGTGCTTGTCTTGATGTAATAAAATAAGATAAGTCTTATTTTATTTGAGAGAGTTGATTGTTGTGTGAGGAGGACTTGAAGAGAAAGGTCTAAGCTTTGAAGAACTTCTTCCTTCTTGAAGAACGTGAAGAACACAACTCTTCGACGAAAAACGCCGACACCAAAGATCGGAGACGTACACCTTTCATCCTTCTCTGCGACAAGAGGGGATACGTCACATCTTTGAGTACACTTGGGCGACGTCGGTCCTTCCAAGACCTTCGACGAAGAACGCTTCCCGGACTCCATCATAGGAGGAGACACCGCCGTGGGAAAATCGCAAACGACGACGTCACCTTCCGACGTCAACGAACGACGCTACCTCTCCGCAGATCCATCGAGGGATCACATCACGAGGTAGGGTTTTTTTATTGTTGATCGTGATCTCATCTGTCGCTTTTCTTGGTTCAATTGGGCCTCCTGTTATCGTGATAACGGGAGGAGGTCGGACCGCACGAACACGGCCGACCCTCCTCCCACCTTATTTGTTTGAATTTGTTGCGGCACGTGAAAGGCTGTGTGGTGTGGTTGCACTGCGTGGAAACTATGAGAAAGGACGAAGAAGCGCAGTGTCGTCGCGCCGCGCCGTTGAAGTCGAACAAGCCACGGCGCCATCGCGTCGCGCCAGAAAACCACGAAGAGGCCGCAATTTGATTATTGAACGTTGAGTGCAGATTGACGGGCGACGACAAACGGGGTCGCAAGGTAATTTTGAAGCTCCCTCTATAATGTTCGAGACCCGAGATGAATGCCGGCACAGAAGGTTTTGAAAACGGACCACTGGAGCAACTCCAGTGGCCCGCGGAAACCCTGGAGGTGCGGGTCACCGGAGTGGCACCGCCGGCGACCGGGGGCTGTGGCCGGAGCCGTCCGGCCACCAGGAGGTGGCGGTTCCCTAGCGTGCCTCCAGAGGAAACAACCACTGCAGGAAGCCGTGGCAGTGCGACATGGGGGATCCCGCGGCCGTGCGGGATCCTAGAGGAATGACGGCAGCGCAAACCGCTGCCGGCTTCAATCAGCGGCGAGGGAGGTCGCGCAACCCCCCTGCTCCGCGGCTTACGCCGGGGCACGCTGGCCGAGCCGTGGCTGGACATGCGGGCGGGCCGCGCTGGTCGGGCCGGGCCCTGAGGGTCCGGACCCAGACCCGGGTCGGGTCGCCCGGTTCGGGCCGGCCCAGGGGGGGTTGGGCCGGGCCCAGACCCCCCATTTCAGATTGTTTTCGTTCGAATGCCCATAACATGGGCCACGGACCTCCGATTGATGCACCGTCCATTGCGATGCGATCCTTGGATCGAGACAGTCGTTTCGGTATATTATACTCAAGGTTTTAGAGAACTTTGTGTTCGGCTGGGTTGGTTCGGATACGAAACCAACCGGGCCCTTGGAGCAGAAACACTTATATCATGAGCTCTGGACGTCTGATTGACGTTCCTTCGACTTTGTTAGATTCCTCTTGAGAAGATAGAACTTTTGTCATACTTCGCCTGAGGTTTGGACACAGTTGGAGTATTTCCGGGTTGGATTGTACCCGAAATCCAACCGGGCCCCGGGAACGGAAAAGCTGATATCTTTCAGACCGGACGTCCGTTTGACGAACCGTCAGCGGCGTTGGTGATCACGTTGAGAAACGGTCCCTATGAGTATACCCTATGAGATTTCGGTGTATAGTTGAGATACAGCCGGGTTGGTTCGCACACGAAACCAACCGGGCCCCTGGGACAAAAAGGCTAATAACTCACAGACCGGGCGTCCGATTGACGCGTCGTCTGTTGCGTTGAGACCCCTATGACGAGGCGGTACTTTGAGATACTTCTTCGTGGGACTTGTAATACTTGGAGTATCGACATGTATCTTGTGTAGCGGACCCTTCCGAACACGAGCATACATAGTACGGAGACCGTGTAGCTGGCTATGACCGATGACTGCTTGTCCGATTCGATTCGGAGTGACTAGAATAGCCGAGTGGGGAGCACTACTTTGTGAGGTGGAAGACCCATGGTGAAGGAGCACTACTTTGTGAGGTGGTAGACTCGCAGGACTCGAAAGGAGAAGTACCTCTGTAGGCTATGAGGGGGAGCACTACTGTGTGAGGTGGCAGACCCATGGCGGTGGAGCACTACTGTGTGAGGTGGCAGACCCGCGGTACTCGACAGGAGGAGTACCTCAGCAGTCGTAGGTTAGTGAGCAGTACCACGGAGTTGTGACAGGATCATTGTACACTCTAGAGACTGGCTCATCAGTAGTTACGGTTTCGATATCGAAAATCCTGGTTGGAGGTGAGTCTATAATCTTTGTGTTTCCTCATGATTGAGATGGGTTACTTGATAACTTAGGTATATGTATGGGAATATACCTAAGTAGATGTTATTTGTTGAGATTTTATATGTGGTTATCCTTGTTATATTTAGTGAGACCTTTAGGGTCTCGAGGTCCCTACTGAGTATCATTATACTCAACCCTGCACGGGCTATGCCCGCACCTCGTTGTGTTGGTTGCAGACGACGGGCAGTGCTGATGGAGGCCGAGTGTTCGAAGACTGGACGATACCTGGAGGTGGACCTCACGACGAGTCAGTATCAGGAGGTGGACTTCACGGCGAGACGATACTCAGAGGAGGTTGATGGGCAAGAGCGTTGTGGAGGCTATCTGTACCTATCCCTCAGGTAGGATCCGTGGTGGACGATCCAGGAGCTGTGTTATCTGTACCTACCCTTCAGGTAGGATCCGAGGAGGACGACCTAAGAGATGCTTCCTTTCTTCATGTTCTTGTCTTTTCAGTTGTAATTTCATTCAGTTGTAGTGGTACTTTCAATTGGGTTTCTTTTCTGGCCTATTTACTTGTTAGCACATTCTTTTATACTTACTGTTTTACTTCCGCTTGTACTCTGTGGTGTTTAGTTTACTTTTATTAAGGCAATACCTTCCCAGTTATCGGGATTTACACCTTTGGTGCTAGTCGCCAGCCCCTGGCCTATAGAAGGCGGGCTTGGGGTCGTCACGGAACGAGGCCTAAGTACGGTTCATGACAAATTACTTTTCACACTTTTGTGAACCATATAATCCATTAAAATTTTAGTTTAGTTCATCAAGAATAAGAGTTAATTTCTGGAAATTAATTTCTTGAAGTAAATGATGATCTATAAATTGATCTAAGCATAACCAATGGATGAAATTGTGTTTCTGAAATATAAATATTCTATATAATTATATTTTCTTAAATTCATGGACAGGAAAGGATTGATTCTAAATGTAAGAAGATGATCACTATAATGTTTAATCCAAAGACCTTATTTTTTGTTGTAATAATGGAATTTTAAATCATCATTGACTTTTTTTCATTGATACCCTCATCTTTATATTGATCATTCCCTTTGTTATGATCAATATCCTTATTCACAACCTATAGTTATTTAGGACTTTCCACCATTTCTATATCTTCAATTTCCACTAATGTTGTCCTATATGGGAACCTAGATATTTTTTATTATATAGGAATATTGTATTTTCTTTTCAATATTATTAATATTACATTTTAATAACCATTTTACAATGTGGGGTTTTCAACAATCGTATTTTCAAATATCACAACCTTCTTTATCAAGATAATTTTTTAATTGCAGTGATATAATTTATTTAATGTGGGGAATGTAACACCACAATTCTTATAAAATAATAGTATTTTATTATATTTTTTATGTAAAAATAAATATTGATATAGATTAAAATTCACATGGAACATAATTATCTTGTGTTACGTGCAACAAGTAATTTCTTCAATAGCTTTTGTTACACACCAAACAAAGTTTTTCTAAATTCTATTAATATTATTATTTAAAATGAAATTTACTACCTAGATATTATATTGGTGGTTAAACATAGTCTTAGATAACATGTTAAAATATATGATTAAATTCATTGATCGCATATTAGATTGAAATAAATATAAAAAAATTGCATATAAGGGAAATTATTTTATAAAAAACCTATTTTTACGCCGCAATGAAATTTTATCCTAATGAATTAAATTAATTAATATTAGTAAATAAAATTAATAAAATTAATAAAATTTATATATTATATATTATATATTATATAATTGTTTTACATTCATATAATATTTTAAATAGGTATAAGATAATATGAAACCCAATTTCATGTCTAAAAATATTCATTTTTAAAGGGATTTGTGTCACCTTTTAATGGCGCCCTTGTTTTAAAACTGTATTTTGAAACATGGATAAATTTTTTATGAAAATGAAATAGTCCTTTTTAAAACCATAATTTCAAAATTCTCTAAAGGAGAATTTTTAGTTTTTATGTAAAGTCTTATTTTTTGATGAAAAATTAAAAAAATAGAATTTTAATTCAAATTTGCCTTTTCATCATCATATTTTATAATGTTAAATTGTATTTAAATTGGTTTAAAATAATATAATATCAATTGGAAATATATTAATTCCATTTATTCCATTTTAATAATTTTTATATTGACATTATATATAAAAATATAGTAATATTTTGAATATTTTCACCTTAAAACATCACTTTTCATCCCTTCTACTAGATTACATTTAAGAAAAAAATTTCAACTATGTGAATTAAATTTAGAAAAATGGATTCAATATTTGGAAAATTAATTATTTATAATTTATAATATGTTATGATTGATTTTTATTTTAAAATTTATTAGTAAATATCCTTTTAAGTAATTAGAGCAATTAAGAGAAAATTATGCTTACTTAGTTGTTAAGCAAAGAATATAAGATATAAGAATGAGCCAAAACAAATACAACTTCCACTAGAAGGCCATATTTAATCCATTAATCCTCTAGGAGCTAGTTTTCTGTATTAATAAATCCTATTTTTATGTAAAAAACGTGGTTAGACATAACATCTTTAAAAAATGTGAAGAGTGTTATCTCCCTCAAATATAAAAGTCCATACACTCTTCACCTTCGTCGCACCCCTCAAACAATTTTTATTTAAGTAATAAATTCCAAAATAACACTAAAAATTACCTACCCCAATCATATAAGCCTTTTATTAGGAATACATCCACCTTTTGAAGAAATTAGGTCACTTTTAAGGATTCTACCTAAATAAAAGTTAATAATCATCTAAAATCATTTTTATTTTATATATTTTACCGCAGGATTATATTATTCATATATCCTGGTTATGTAATTACATAAACATAATAAATATTAATTATATTATTTTATGTTATGGGTGATACCTAAAACCTCACACACTACCATAAAAAGGGAATCACAAATATCATTCCTATGTACATTAGTCTCCCACCTCCCAAACTGATTTCCTTTTTTCTTCGATTACAACATTTCATGGATTTTAATAATGATTAAATTAAATATTATATAATATATATATGTTATTTTTTATTTTTTTATTTTATTTAAATATTATATAACACATACCTTAAATATTTTCATTCTATGGAAAATATTATAACATGGTTTAGATGTATAGCGGACTGCCGCCTCACGAAAAAATTTGATTAATTCACATGTTACAAGGAAGGTTTCAAGGATGATTTTAATAATCATATATTACATATATAACATAAAATATGAACCTATAATGATTATATACATATATATCAATTATTATCTTTCTTTTTATACGATTAGATAACAGAAGTAGCGTTAATTTTTACGTACGACCTACCATCTCCAAGAATGGTGCATTTCATTTCTGTCATTAAGTGTTATGAATTAATATAAATGGATATATAATAAATAAAATTATGTTTAAAAATTTATTTATAGTCTATATGTGAAAGAATAATGATATACCAATGAAGAAAAACAAAAAAATACAGAACTACTGGAATAACACGAAAATTTACAACAGAAACAGTGCAAATAACGAATGATTATTAACAAAAAAGTGATTAAGTGTCATCTAAGGATAATATATGAAATCATAAATATAAATATCCTTCTATTATAGGTTAATAAAATGTATAAAATCACTATATAATAGAATAAATCATATACTACTAAATGAAATGTGTGATGTAATAGATTCTTGTCTCACTTTTTCATCTGTGAGGCATACACAATTTTTCCCACATATTTATATTGTGTAGTGTATATAATTCCCCTATATTATTTTATATCATTACCCTATTTATATGAATTTAATTTAATAATTTATTTTATTTTATTTGATTTTATAAGAATTGCAATTAAAATGTTACCAAGGGGTAATGAATTTCTCCTCAATATCATTAGCTTGAGGCATATTGTCATGTTTTTCACGAAATTAATTTTATATAGGGGATATAATACCCCTTAAAATATAATTTATTTAATTCACCACTTTTCATTGTATTTTAGGTTTTAATTTCAATTATTTATTCTATTGGGTTTTTTAATTAAAAGGTACCAAGTGGTAAATAAATTCCTATCTGAATTTTCTTTATTTAGTTATATTACTTCCTCTTCATAATTAAAATTATGAGATTATCTATATAATGTATTTTGATTTACTAATGTTTTATTTTTAGTTTTTTTTGTGGATTTAAAACAGTTACACACAATCCATTCATTTCTTACTTCTGAAAAAAAATGTTACTATCATTATAAGTGTTTATTTCACGATCACATTATAGACGATATTATTTATTCATGAATCTAAAATAATGGAAATTTTATTATGATTATTTAATAAAAACATTCAAATTAATATCCTTTGGTTATTTATTATATTTTACCAGTGGTACTCCAATTGTTTCACTATTTGGTACTATACATTATTTAGATAATTTTTTTAATAAAATATGAAATCATTTCCCTCTCCGGTAAGGCATCCATTTTCATAAAAAACAATGTTTTCTAAAAATGTGTCCAAAAAATTGTTTCATAAAAAAAATTAAAATATGTAATTATTTATAATTTTAGCTATTTTTAAATTTCCAGAAATGTTTTCAATATAAAATTTTTGTTGCATTATAAATAAATAAGATTCCTAACATTTTAAGAATGAAAATGTAATATAATTTTTCCCTTACAGAAAATTTACCATTTTTCTTTACATGAAGTTTCCTTTTCTATTTTACAATAATATTTTAAAATAATAGGTTTTTATAACTCTTTTAAAATGAAAATGATTTTCTTTAATAATCAAAATGAAAATTATATTTTCATCAAAAAGTATTTTATGATCTTTTTATTTTAGTTCTATATATACATAACATATTTCTACCATACTTATTATTCCTATATATGGATTATGATTATTTTGAAAAAGGATAATACCGAAATTTATGTCCTTGAGTCATTTTTTGTCCATTAATATCCCTTTAAAATATTCACATTATAGTCACCATTATTGTTTTAATTTCCCTTAAATAGACACATTATCTATCAGGTATATTATTATTTCCCAACCCATATATCATTTTTTTATACCATGATTACATTGATAGTTATATGATTATTTAGGGAAATAATGATAAATCTTTAAATTTTAGTCAATATTGATATTTAATTATAATTCAAATTGTTCATTGATTAAATATATTATTCTATATATGAGGAATTTGATGGAATGAAACAAATCGGTGCAGTTTGTGAAGTGATATCCTATTAATGAAATGTTAATCTGATGATATGAACAAGTTCAACAAAATCAAATGGGTTTTTACAGTGTAGTTTTATTCATTTTTGATAATATATATTGATATCAATGTTATCATGTTTCTAGGAAATAGGATAACAACTAATTAACCAATGCATACATTCAGAATTTAATTATTATTATTGATAATATCATGACAATAACAAAATATATTGATTCATTTTTTTTCTAATATTATTTTTTAAATGGAATGAATGTATAGTTATGTACCCTTCCATATTGATTTTTCAATATATATTAAGGAAATAACATTATTTAAATGGAATGTGTTCTTAGTTAGCTACATTTCTATAATTATTATGCCTTATATAGTAATTTAATTGACATGTGTTCATAATTATATGCCCTTCCATGTTGATTATTATTACTGACTCAAGATATCTTATGATTTACACAACCCATGATAATAATTTGAGAACACTATAATTTTGGTTCCTTTCCCCAATAATTCTAGATGATTAATTTGACTGCTATGCATGGATAAGATAGATGCAAAAACATTTATTCTAAAAAAAATGTTGTCATTTGAGTATTTAAAATTAATTCAATACTTCTGTCAATATGCATCCAATAATAATTTAAAAGAATTAGGTATTAGATTAAATATACTGGGGTTGTATTCATTAATGTTGGTATCCAACCTGGTTTAATAGAATCCCTGGAAACTAGATTTAGGAAAATATTTATGATTTAAAATTAACCTATGATATTCATTCAACATAAGTATATAAGAACTTCTCAAATAACCATGATTTTATTATCATATTACTTATGGATAGATTTTTCAATCTATCGTGATCATTTCACTAGTTTTGGGATAATAAATTATGTTTCGTAATGATATGACACAATACAGTGTATGTCATCATTTCTAAATAGTGCATGGAAGATCGAATGGGAACAAAATCAAAAAATGTAATCCATGATGTATGAATGATTATTTTTATGGTATTAATCTTATATTTATAAGGATAGTATTATCCCATCCACTGTCATTGAATAATTACATAATATCTAGTTCTAAAAATATAGATAATGAGTTACCTATTAATTTTTTCTTCAGGGGGAAGAACATGAAGAAGAGGAAAACATAGGGAATGACGGATAAATAGAAGAAGGAAATTATATATTTTCCCATGTGTGATTATTGTGGAAGTAAACACTATATATATTTCTTAAAGAAGCATGGAGTTTGCTACACATGTTGATTAAAAGGTCACCATGCACATGATTTCATGGTAAATATATATTTTTTCTTATTTTCAGTTCCTTAAATATGAATATATGGGTCATTATGACAATAAATACCCCAAGATTCAATTGAATATAACTCAAATATACTAAATAATCATGATCAAGCTTATGACATTGATGCAAAAAAGTGGAATGATAAATATAATTATTATTGATTCAAGATTATTATCATATGATTATTTATTAAATAATTTATTGGTTTTATGAATTATGAAATATATAATGGTTTTATTTCATTTCTATTTCATGATGTTTTTTATAGAAAATGATGAAAGATATAGATAACCAAAAAAAATTATTCAGTAGGATGTTAAAAATTATATAAAATGTGTGATTTTTGGAAAAAGTATTCTTTATATGGAGTAAATGGTGAGCTAATTATGTTAGGATAAATAGATAATTAATATGAATAATGTAAATTGGTCATTTAAAACGTCCTTGAAACTAATTAATGATTATTCAATTATGGATATCAATAACATTCCTTTTAATGTTATGGATCATAATATTTTGGAATGTTCATAATGTGAAAACTGTATGAAATTTTTTATATTGAAGTCTTGATGATACTTTACATAATAATTTATCATATTATATAATTTATACAAATCATTTGGTTTTTCAAAATAGACAGAGATACGTCTAAAGTATTTTCACCATTTTATTGACCATATGACATATTAAAAGTGAATTTCATTGCTTTATAAATAAGTGTTAATTATTGGATATTCATTTCCTTATGTAAGGGATTTACTATACATATATTGAAGAAAAAAACAAGGGTTGAAATTGTGTTTATGAAATATAAATATGCTACGTAAGTATATTTCCATATATTCGTGATCAATAAAAGAATTTTTCAACTTTATAAAATGGATCCTAAATAGAAAATTATAATAATTCCTTAATACTTGTTTGGAAGATGTTTTTTTAATCATTGTTGATTATTTTTCTTTGAGGCCCTCAGTATTACATTTATCATTTGCATTCTTGTGAACAATAACCTCAATCGCTCTCAATAGTTATTTATGTTTTTTCTCCATCTCCATATCATCACATTCCAATAATGTTCTAATACATGGGAACCTAATAAAAGTTTATTAAATATGACCTTATTACATCATATTTTATCTTATTAAGAGGATATTTTATTAAATATTTTTTTATGTGGGTTTTTAAAAAATGTTATTTAAATAAAATTACACCGCCGATTACTAAGATCAAGTTCAAATTAGAAGAACAATTTTTATTTAATGTTGGAAGAAAAATACACCTCAAAAAATATAATAGAACAAAATTTTATTACATATTGTATTTTACACAAAATACTGATATATATTTTAATTCACATGATAAAAATATTTTTTTCCTTACAAGAAAAAATTAATTTCTTTGATAGCATGTGTTACACGAGAGACTATGTTTTGTAGAATATTTTAAATATAGTTGTTGAATATGAATTATATGTCCTATAAATTAATTTTTTTATAAGTAGGATGAAATAAATAATGTAATTATATTTTTTAATTCATTGATCACCTATTAATTAAGAATTAATTTAAAAACCAATTCAATATAAAGAAAATGTTTTTTAAAATATAATTTTTAAGAACCATGGGTTTTTAAAAAAAATAAATTAAATTAATTAATACTATTGAATGATATAAATGAAATTTAAATATTATACTTTCATAAAAAATGGTTTAACATTTATGAAATATATTTTATAGGAATAATATAAGATCAATCATGCCATATTTAAATAAGATGTATTTTTTCTAAATGTAGTTTTTCCAACTTTTAATGGTGTACGTTTTTTAAAAATAAATTTTGGAAGTTTTATAAATATTATATGAATTTTTTTCTTAGATTTTTAATGTATATATTATGCTAAATTGAATATAAATTATTTTTCTAAGAAGTTAAATTTTTTAGGAAAAGTGAAAAATACAAAATTTTAATTGAAAACTAACATTTCATTTAATTAATATCTAATTTAATCTTGTATTATAAATTGGTTTTAATGTACCATTAAATAACTTATACATATATGTATCTACAATTTATTTCACTATAATAATTTTTAAATTTAATTTAGATATAAAAACATTTTATTCTTTTGAACATATTCAACTCAAAACCCTGCATTATTATCCCATCTGTGGGATTAATATTAATTTAATTTTTGAAACTTCTGTATATTGAATTCTTAAAATAATATTCCATATTTGGAACCAAAAAAATTTTAATTTACTAATATTTTTAACATAATATTTTACCAAAATGATTATTGAATGTAGTTAAAATTAATTTAAGTGATAACATAAAAATTAGTTTACTTACTCATTCAACATAGAATATATGGTGTAATAATGACCCAATACAAATTAGAATCACATTTTCCATCCATATATAAACAATTTCACCTATAATATCTAGTTATTTTGTTTATGTATTCATATTATTGTGATATAAAGTTGGTACACCAAAATTATTTAAAAAAAATGCTATGTATGTCATGCTTATCACTTATAAAATTAAACAAACTATACCCCTTTCTTCACACATATAAAAAAATATTGGTTTTCCAAAACCTTCCCAAATAACTCCCCAACCCCCTACCCCCAATATTATAGAGACATTAAATTATGTATAAAGCCACCATATTAATGAATAAGTGCAATTATGTGGCTAATAAAATAAAAAGTGTTGATCTTCTAAAAGTATTTTAATTTAATTTCAATATCCATGTCCTTAAATTAATACTATATAATTATTATATAATAATCCCTTATATGAAATATAATTATATTTGTTTATGTTAGTTTTATTACATATAAACAGAAATATTTCCTTCAAATAAGATACACAATCGGCGTTCAGGTGTACCGCGGTCTACCGCCTTCCGAACCGATGTTGTTCGTTCTTCCATTACCACCATTATTAGTTTAGAATAACTATGAATATATAGTTTATATATGATATGTATTTTATTTAAAATTTATTTATTATTCATTAATTATAATATAACACATACCTTCTTTTCATCCATTTTTTTGGAATATGAAAACAACGTTCGTGTGTACGACAGACTACGACCTTACGAAGCTTTGTGATTCGTTCAAACAATACATGGAATTTACTATGAATGGGTTTAATAAAATTATATGATATATATAATAAAATGAAGATATTTTAATGAAAATATACATATATATCACTTATATTTCATTATTTTAATATGATAAGAAAATGGAGGCATCATTTATGCGTTTTGACGATATAACTCTCCGTAAATGTCAAATTTAATTTCCCATCACTAAATTTTATTTATGAACAAAAATACATTTATAATAAATATATATAATTTTTAAATAATTTTATAAATTATGGATATTATTTAATATATATTGATTTAAGAGGAACACATAATAACTAGTCAAAACATGCTCAAAAAATAATGAAATTAACACCGAAAACATTGAAAATAATGATTGATTATTAACAAATGTGGGATAAGTTATTTTAAAAGTATTTTAAATTATATGATAAATATTAATATGATTTTTTAATTATTTAATAAAAATTTTTGAGACACTATATATTAGGTTATAACAAGTTTCACAAAAAGAAATTTGTGAGGTAAGGTATTCTAATCTAACTTTTCCTTCCATTAGGAATATTCCATTTTCACCACTTATTTATTTTGTTTATGGTGTATATATATCCCTATATTGTATTACAAATAAAAAATATATTTACCTTAATTTTAATTAAATATAAACATGAATTTATTCCTTCCATGTGGATTATAATTTAAATGTTACCAAGTAGAAAAGGATCTTGTTATAATTTCATTTCATAGAGGAATATGTAATTTTATGATCCTAAATGATTTTAAATGGTTTATATACATCCAATAAAAATTTAAAATAATCAATAAATAATTATTTATGATATTTTATATTTTTATTTGAATAATTTATTCATAGGTGATTTCATTAAGAATTTTGCAACTGGTAAATAATTATATAACTCGTTTTCATTTGATGGGGTTATATCACTTTCTCATCCTTATTTTTATATGATTATGTATATAATTTATTTTGATTAAAATATTTTTTATTCAATCATTTTAATTTGGGTTTATATTTTTTACACATATATTATTCATTTCTTACTAATCAATTACATGTTATAGTTATTTTAAGTGATTATTTCATAGTATAATTCTATTTGAGATTATTTATTCTTGAATGAACATTAAATAGAATTATACAATCATCATTTAATAGAACCTTTTATTTTATTATAATCTATTTTATCATTATATTTTTCATGTTATAGTACAAATTTTACAATCTTTGATAATAGAATTTACTGAGAAATTTTTATAATGAAATCTAACTTCATTTCAATATTCAGTAAGAAATACGTTTTCTTTCAAAACTATTCTCTCAGAAAAAACATCAAAGTTGTTTTCGTTAAAAAATATATTACTTAAATACATCTTTAACCTTTTTTTACTTTTTAAATATATTTTCAAAATAATAATCCTTTCATTATCTAAAAAATGCACATATTGAACATTATATAATGAAAATTTAATTTAATTTTAACCTTCTATGGAATTACACACAATAATTTCATTGATGATTTAGTTCTAATTTAATGTATAAATTTTTAAGGAAAATGTTTTTAAAAGTTAATTTCAATGAAATTTATTTCTCCAAAATGAAAAAGTATATTTTTTCCGAGAATGTGTTTATGATATTTTTTTTGTATTTATATGGGTAGATTTCATATTCACAGAAGCCTTATTCTTCCACTATATGGCTTATGATTATATTGAAAAAGGATATTATTGAATGTCCCTTCCTTGAATATATTTTTTGTCATTACATCCCAACTATATTTTCAATTTATAATGACATTTAAACATTATGGTTTTCCTAAATATTATCATTATTTATCATGGATATCATTATCTCATAAACTGTACACATTTAAAAAATTTGATGTCTATTTTGATAGTTATTTGATTAATTTGTAAAATTTATAATTTTATATATTTTAATCAAAATATTTATTTGATTATAAGGAAAATTATTAATTAATAAAATTGATTATTATATATATGAGCAATGTTTTGGACATTCATACATGGGATGGTCCAGGTTAACGATAACCCCAAAATGACTTTTCAGTCTAATGGGATGAATCAGTTGGTAAAATAATATATATTTTTACCCTAAAGTTTTACACTACATTGGGAATACATATTTATTTTAAAGGTATCATATTTATGGGAAACATGATATCCAATATTTAAGAATTTCTTCAACATAGATTTTATTTTGTATTATCCATGAAATTTTAAATATGAATAAATTAATATATTCATTTCATTATCCACTTTTTGATTTAATGGAATGGGTTTTCAGTTATATTCCTTTCCATATTTTATGTTCCTTATCTATTCATGAATGCATGTTATTTAAATGGAATCTATTCTTAGTTATTTTCCTTTTCATAGAGATTATTCCTTTACTAGTTATTTAAATGGAATATGTTCTCAGTTATTTTCTTTTATATGTATATTCCTCATATTTTTTAATGATAACATTACTTATACATAACCCTAACATAGTATTTTGTATCACCCTATTTTAATTTCTTTCCCAAAAAATCCATCAATTTTTTTATTCGAGATATTCTGCGATATAGAAGATGGAATGATGTTAGTCACAAAAAATAATTATATTGTAATTTTTGTGTTCAATCATAATACAAGGCTCATGTACATATCTAGTTTACCAAAACAAATATACTATTTATTCCTTCAGGACAAGACTTCCATCAATCTTATGCCATTGCAATTATAGCAGAATCTGGTTTACTTCTACTTGATTCAGGGTCATTACATAAACCATCAATCCAATTACATTATTTTGATCCAAACTAAAATAAATAACCCACCATGGAGTGGCACATGAATGTCACATCATGCTAAGAGAATCTAATTTTCTATAATCACAAACAATCTTTTATTGGTTATTAATAACAATATTCACCAAGGAAACAACATTAAATACAAACTCTTAAAAAATACAACCATGGTGGAACCCCATTATCAAAATATTGAATATAAAAAAACTACGAATTTTCAATATATGACATCTCTATGAAATATAATTTTTGTTAGTAGTGAATATTCTAAATATAAATTTTATGTCGATCAAATTTTGGAATATCCCAAATTCCCAAATCAAAATGGCTCACATATCCCATTTTAAACATTTAAAAAAAAACCTAACTGAAACAACCATATTATATAAATATTCTTGAAATGAAATGAAAATTTTCTCCAATATAAAAACTGATGAAATTTTAAAACATGTATTCAATGTAATTAATCCATTTCATAAAACAATTATTTAAAACCAATCATCATTAATGAATCATAAAAATTATTAAATAATTTCTATTCCAAATAAATAAAAATAACATAGATACCAAACCAATCATTCTATAATAGGATATATTTACATATGGATAAATCTATAATAGATAAAAGTACAATAAAAATCCATAGAAGAAACGTGGTTGGGAAATGATTGGATGAATTGGATTGAAAATCAATATCCAATTAAATCATAGGCCCGGTAAAGGTGAGAGGCCCCAACAACATGGGCACCATATAGTTGGTCATGCCATGTGACAAAACTATTATACTGAAGTTCTAATCGATTTTGACCTCAAAAAAATTCAAGACTCCACGATTCACTAACATATTCAGATTGTATCAATGAATACATATACACATTAAAATTCATTGTAAAAATCTAAAACAAGATCAAATTCACTTTTCAAAATAAAAAATACCAATATATCTTCATCCCTAAGATAATAAAGAGATTTCTAAACACTATTAACCATTACATTTCAATACCCAAATACTATAATCTACTTTTAAATAACAAATCAAAAAAAGTGGGATATATAATATGAATTGGCTCTCACTATATAAACAAGTCTCTGATATAATTTTTCATGAACTAACCTATGAATCCTTCAATATGAAATAAATCCAATCCTATCATATTCCCTAAAGAACATTCATGATACCCACTAGTTAAACCAATCATGTAAGAATCATAGAAATTCCATTAGAAAACGATTTAAACCTTAATAGAATAAAATTATACCAAAAAATTTTCAAATTAAAATATATACTATCTATATATTGTATATCCATATAGCAGTGATAATATATTAAACCAAAAAAACATTTCAAATAAGTCACAACAAATAATAATGATCCCTATAATTATTTTATAAGAGAAACAACATTGAAAAAATGGTACAACATTTCATAATTTGACACATCAATGATAACAGAATGTAGATATGGAGACAAAAAATAACTAAATATAAAAAAAAACTCAATCTATTCTAAACCCCCCCCCACTATAATGACTTTTTTTTCTCACCACTTCCACACTCACTAAAAAAATTACAAAAGAATAAAACATTATTCTAGATAAAAATTCATGTTACCTAAAATATATAAGCATTATCTAAATCAATGAGTAGTTTATCATCCATAAAAAATTAAAATTCATCCCACATGGCACATCATTAGTTTTAATCTCAAAATATAACAATAAGGTGTTTATTTATAAAAAAATACTTTTGAAAAAATAACTCATAATAACAATACAAAACATCCCATATTTGTTTCCTTAAAATGAAAACAAACACACACATATAGAAAATATTTCACATACATAGTACAATTTAAACTAAAACCGTCATTTTCAAGTCAACATTAAAAAATGAATAAAATTGTATTTAAATTAAAAAGGGTTTCTAAAACATATTTATGAAATATTTTCCATAAAAAATTATCCAGAAAATGGGTTGAGTGTACAAAACATATGTAATAAAAATATTTGAAAGGGAGATAAAAAATATAAAGGTGTTACAAAAACATAATTATGTGAGTGATACAATCTATAATAGGATATATATATATATATATATATATATATATATCCAATATAATATCCTCTGATCAAGAAACAAATTTTTCATGGGCACTGCCATTGTATGAAAACATGAGACACATCTAAAATTATTTAATAACGACTAACAAAAGGTATACATATACTAAGTCTAAACCATTAACCAACCAAATAGGCCATAAAGGCCACATTATATGGGAAATAACCATATATCACTATTTTTTATAATGACTAAAGGGACACTAAAATCATATAACTAACTACTGAATCCTACGATGATACCTCCCACACATTACTGGGGCTCCCATGACTAGTAAAAATTTCATTGCTAGTCAATAGAAAAGATAAAATAAGAACACCAAGAGCACGAAATAAATCTCCATCACCTTAAATACACTTAAAATTAAAACCCATATACACATCATACAACTATAGATAAAATACTTGCATTCTAACATAAGGGGAGAAATAAACATCACATAATGATAAAATCTCATATAAGTGGAAGGAAGGGTTACATTGTGATCAGCAACCAACTCTATGGGTATTAAACATTAAAGAGTATTAAATATGTTCTCGTAATAATTGAATAACAAACTATAAATAATTCTAATATATCCTTTAATATAAATCATGTAGCATATTTATGAACCCTTTCACATGTCATAAATTCCAAATTAAAATACATAATAAATCGATTAAATTCACAAAAATAATTAAGAACTAAGATCTCATCCTTTAAATCATGGGGATTCTTCATTGAAAAATAATACATTTCTAAATTCCATCAATTTCAATCAAAAATAATTTTAAGAACTACAATTGTATTTTACAAAGTGTAATAACTACCAAAACAATTGAAATAAATTTTCAAAATTCATTAAAAATCATTATTTAATGTCATTTAATTGAAAAATACATTTTATAAGAAAATTAAACTTTAAAACACTAGTTACATAAATTGAAAACCAAAACTGGATTAAAATCTAAGATACGCCATCCAAACTATTCCAAAAATATACATTGACATTTCATAAATTCCCATATCAAATATTAATAAAATTACAATCATAAAAAATTGAATTCAACTGAAGAAAAAATTATTCCAAGATAAAAATTCAGGATATATATTTAGAAATATTACATTGAAATCAAATTTTTTAATAATTACAATAATAATATATTTAAAATGAAAAAAAAAAATTTGACATCCAAAATGATAAAATTTTATAGAAACACCAACTTGTATGAACAAGAATCCAATAAAAAACATGACACCGTCTGTGATGACCACTCATTTGGGAAAGAAGACCACCTCTAAAAACCAAAAGAGTCCAAAACCATATTATATAATCATCATGAAAAAACAAAAAATTTAAATATTGAATTAATGTTTCTAGAGAAATAAGAAACCTAGTTAATAAGAAATAAAGTGTAATAGATGTTAAATGATGGAAGATTTAACATTCAACCACATGGAAGTCTCTATGAATATGTCATGAATCAAAAAAGAAGTATAAAAAATCTCTTTGGACTCTCAGGGTTTTTCCAATTACCAATAGTGAGTGAAGGTAAAAAACTCACTTAAAAAGAAGTTTGAAAAAATGTCATGTCAAATTTTACATGATCATGAGAAGGAATATATTGACTTGAATGGTTATAAATAAAATTTCCCTTATAATTTAAATAAAATTATTACTATGTAATATTCTTTTGGAAGAGACATGCACTTATTTTGTTTTATTATATCATTTAATATTTAAATGAATGCTGGAAATATTTACAATTAATAAAAAATTAACTGAACAATGATTAAATGAATATTATAAATATATGTGTTGGAAAATTTTATTTTACATAGAAAAAGGAAATGGTATCCTCAAACAGCAGGATAATTCCCCATGAAGCCCAATTATTATAGATTCCAGGGGATATTTAATCTATTTTCATTATCCTTAACAAAAGTCATGCTGAGATAGAATAACTTCAGCATGAGCGAAACAGTGTGTGAAAAAAGTTCAATCTCATCAAGATCAATTCCCAATCCATGAACAATGAACCACCCATTAAATTCTCACGATCGCATAACTCATTCATATTGTATTTTCTTATTTTCTTATTGGATATTTATTAATAACCTAAAAATATGAGTATATTCATTATTTTATTAGAATAATTAATATATTTTCTTCTTATTATTGTAATATAATACCTTATTTTTATTTTGATACAATGAATCATAAATATTATTTTTGTTTAATATTAAAATTCAAATAGAAATTATATTTTTTTGAATTATCTGTTTTAAGAAAAAAATATTTTAGTAAAAAAATACTTTCATATAATGTGTATAAAATTTAAATGATCATGTAATTTTTATGAAGTCAGGTGTCATTACTATAGGGGTTAGATAGATATTATTGTCACAAAAACACAAATAATCACCAAAATGTCAATTATATTATTAAAGATAAAATTATAAATTTAGAAAATTATTCTGATAATATAAATATATTTTTTGTAATCATAAAATTTAAATTACCCAATGATAATTTTTCATAATTTTATGAAATAGAAAATTTGTAAGGGAAAAAATTAAATACCTTATAAATATACGTTTTGTATTATGAATTCATAATGACCTAAAATTTATGTAATAAATTATATAAAAAGAACCCATTCAAAATCATAATATTTATTTTTAGAATAATGAGATTAGATGTTTATTTTCAAAAAAAAATTATTCCTATAAGAATCCTCTAAAACCATTAATATTTTTTAATGTTTTGGAAAAAATTATATAAGAGTATAACTCAACTCCTCACAAGAGAGTGAATTATTTTTCTTAGTTCAACCATTGTAATTATAAAATAATTAAATCCACTCCCATTTTTCAGAAACCATGGTCAAAACCCATTAGAAGGTTTTTGGATTTTGTTATATTATTATATAGTAGCTTTAAAATAAATTTTCGAAATAATAAATAAATCCTCAAACATTTTCGATAAAATTCATCCCCAGATCACATTTCGATTCACATAAAATCTTGGGATAATGGCTTTACTCTTCCATTACATCATTATAGTCCTGCCAAGGCACACCCAATCTCTCATAAAGCTGTTACCAAGCATTTGGCTTCACACACTCATGTAATGGATCCTTTCCTTCTCTTCTTAATTCATGTTTCCTTATAATATTATGAATTATATTTTAAATTAAAAATGTTGGGATATGTATTTCCATGTCCCAATTATTACCTAATTTATTTAAAAATGTTTACTGGCCCAATTTATTCTCATCAACCCGTATTATGAATTTTTATGTGATGTTGTTATGGTTCAACAAGTTTCAACACGATTTTCTATGAAAAAACAATTCTGTAGGGAATAGAATACCCATTTCCTATCAATGGTGTTCACGAATATATATATATATATTTATATAATTCTTTTATTGGGATATACATTTATATATTCCAATCTCCTTCATCTTGGAATAAAACATTATTATGAATCAATACATCTTTTATGGTCAGTGTGACACACATAAGAATGAGAAGAAATTTAAAGTAATTTCTTCACCTAGAATTATGATGCACTTTATTGTATTGGGTAATGTTTAGGATAATGAGAAGTCATTTTAGGACAAGGAGTGAACTTGATTCCTCAATTTCAATTTTTCTAACATGAATTTTTGGTAGTTATTCATGACATATTTTTATGATAAAATGTTTTATGTTGTTGCAACATTCCCCAATATTCCTTTATGATTATCATGTTATATCCTATATCATTATTCATGATTATGATTACTTATTTTTTATGCCCCATTGATATTACTATTTCTTTACTTTTATTAATATCTTTATTTTATTCCTTTTTTATTCCCTTACTAGGATTTATAGATCACCTCTTTATTTTGAATGTCCCCAGGATATCCTACACAGTTTATAAAGTGAACATGTTAGTGATGTTTTCCATAAAGACGATATTTTCAAATTTTATATTTTAATGTAACATACCTAAATCCCAAATACACTAGAGTTATTGATCGTCTAGGTTGTATAATGTCCACTTTTATGTAGTAAATCATGTATTAATGTTAAATAAAGAGATGTGTTGTTATAAGATGTATCAAAGGAAACGTATTGTTGGTTTTTTGTATTTATATTTTTAAACAATAGAGAATAAAATATGGATAAGACTATGTATAAGAATACATCCCTAAATATTGGAAATTATTGAATAAGTTTTTTATAAAAAAATAAATCACCTTCTGGGTACTATAAGGGGACGTGGTTCTTGCATGGATGTACCTTGGTGTGACAACCATCACAATGTGTGTGGGGCCTGACTCAGCTTTACTTGGTAGATGATTACATGACTTATTACGAACATGGATTTCACTCATATGGGATATGACTTTCTAAATTATGAAGTTAATTATGAAATTCATTTAAAGAAATTAAAAGACCCGTAATAGAATATGTTAGAAAATATAATGGATAAATTATATTGAAGCCTATAAATTCATAATTCAGGTAAAAGTATGATAGTTGTTATCCAATTAATTCCATTAAATTACCATTGTTGTTGTTAATATTTTTTTTATAATCATCCCTATTCTTCTATTTTATTCTAACTCATATACTTAAACATTAAAAATTGGGTAGAGAAACAATGTGATGAGAAATGTGATGACTTCACATGGAGATGGCCAACTTGATCGGTGCGAGAATTGTTAACATTGTGACTATACTATATCAGATGAATCAATTTTTGAATAGAAACCTCAATTAGGAGGATCTTCCATAACCCCCTAAGATATAAGTAGATGAAAATGATTCCTCTATTCCAAAATTCCTCTAAAATTCAATGGATTATCTGATCCCTTAATCATGAAACAGTGTATCAAATATGCTTATAATATCATCTCTATCCTTCATCACTCTTAAAAAGTGATGGTATTACTAGAATTTTATCAAATAAAAGGATAATGTAACAATTAGTGGTAATTGATATTGAATATGATGGGTGAGGAAGAGATTAATTCAATTGAATAGAATGAATTCCAATTTTTTTTTTGCAATATAACTTTTCTTCAAACTCTTCAACACAAAATAGAAATTGATTTCCTTTCCATCAAGAAAGGATTATGACGAATATATTATGGAGAAATAGTAATACTTCAAAAAACAAGAAAAATATGCCAGAGGATTTTTCATTACCTTGGAATTAAATGTTAATCACTTCATTGGTGGGAAACTCAATCTATGAAAATTTATGGTTATCTATGATTTTGGGAGCTATGGGGAAATTGACTGATTTTCCCTCAATCTGTAAAATAGAGATCAGAGTATCTAAAGAGTATCATTAGATAAGAATTGAAAATTAGAGTTTAATTTTGATAGTCCAATTTAAAAATCTAACAATGCAATGAAATTTCAGCATCCCACTTATTAATGGTTTGGAAACAATAACCCCATAATTTTCATATGGGGATGAGGAAATTCATTAGGTATGGGAAGGAATGGAACCTAGATAGTGATTGATGATAAGAGAAACGAGTTAATAAAATGGAGGTAATAAATTATTTGATCACCCCAAAAGGAAATGTTACTCGCTTCAACATCAATTAACTAGTGCACTTTTCAAATAAAATCTCTATACCAAGTGTTTTTTAATACAACTGATAACCTCTAAAGTAATAAGGGTGATGTTTTTCCATCACAACCATTTACCTGAATCCCATCATTTATGGGTTGATAGGTACACTAATTATTCATTCAAGGGTACTAAATTTATTTTTTTTATTCTTGTTCTACTCATCCACTAATATGATGAATGTTTAGTAGAACTATAAAAATGCCACAACAAATCATTGAAGGGAAGTTATAGGTGGACATCAAAAAGGGGGAAATTAGTATATAAAATATATATAACTCCTCCCCTACCATAGGTTTTGGGATAAATATACCATCAAACCCTTTCAAACTTCCTTTAGAAGTATATGATAAAATTATTATCATGAATAAACATTCCATGAATATATCAAAAATAAATTGATGTGAGAAGGAAATACCTCTCTGAATTAGGAATCGACACCACGATTTTGTGCAAGTGAAATGTGGAGGTAGACTGTTCTTCATCAACAAAATCACAAGAATGGGTATTACATCCAAATGATAAAGAATATCTAGATCTAATGAATGTGTCTATGGAAATAATCACCCCCAAAGAGATTTATATTTCTAGAGAATATACTGATGTGTTTCTCGAGGAATTTTCTGGTCTTCCTTCTATATTAGAGGTTTAATTTCATATCACACATATAACTGGGTCATTAACATTATCCAAGAATCTATATATAATGGAATTTTTGGTACAAGAGGAGATGAATAAATAACTGCAGGTGAATTTAGATAAATGTTTCATGCGTCCCGGTGTTTCACCACATGGCACACTAGGTAACTTTTTCAAGAATAATGATATGTTAATGAACCCTTTCATTGATTATCATTTTCTCAAAAATATCATGATATAAAAAAGTATCCTCTAGATCAGATTTATGTCTGGTATGACCAGCATTGTGGAAAACAATACATCTCCAAGGTGGATAAGTGTTTTGGATATGATGAAGTTAAATTGAAGAATGGGGATATCCTAAATACGGATTTTCTAGATAGGTACAAGCCCGATGAGTTCATAGTGATGTCTTTCAAACTCACTAATGTTCCAGAAAGATTCATGGAATTGATGAATATATTATTTAGGTATTAACTCAAAAAATTGAATTATTTGTAGATAATATTATAATATACACTAAAAACAAGGAGTTGGATTTGGAGCATCTAAGCACTTAAATAATGACCCTACGGAAGTAGAAGATTTATCGACATACAGAAAATGTGATCACTTTGTGATGAATTTTTCATTAATAGGGAATATCATCACATTATATAGGATATATCTGGACCCTTTAAAAGTAGAATAAATTCATGGATTCTCAAGGCCAATATATGTGAAAGATATATATAGTTTCCATGGATTTTCGAGGTGCTATCATCGATTTGTGAGAAATTTCTTGTGATTATCAAACCCTATAACCAAGATAACCTAGAAGGGAGTCATGTTTCCTTATAATGGTGAATTTCAAGAGATATTCAAGGAGATAAAAAGTAGGATTATCACTATACGTGTTCTCAAACTACCCATAAGTGGAAAACCTTTTTTTGTGTTTAGTGACACTTTGATGAATGGCATGGGATGTGTGTTAATAATGAATGAAATGGTAATAGACTATTATTCAAAGAGGATGAAATTTAATAATTCAAAAACCAAACACATAATATATAGTTTGAGTCAGTAATATTTTAATTGAAAATATGTCATCATTTTATTTTTGGGGAGGAGTGTGAAATTTATACTAATAAAAAAATCCTCAATTATATACTTACACAGAATGAGATGAATATGTTCCATCACAGATGGTTATATTTGATTAAGGACTATGAATACTAAATTTAGTACCATCCTATTAAAGCGAATAAATTGGAAGACTCTCAAATTAAAAATGATCCAATGAGGGATATGATAATCATTGTTTAGAAAATTATTTACAAGACAATCATAATGGATGGAATATCATGAATCCTTTTATGATATTCAAAAAGATTTTCTAAAAGATGAAATGGGAATTAAAATGAATGTGGAAACTATAATAAAATGTAAATCCATATATTTTATTATTAATGAAGATGTAGTTATGAGATTTGGTTCAATGATATGAGTACCATCAAATCTATAGTTAATGAAATATCTATTGGATGATGCCCATAGTTCACATGTTTCCATTCACCCATAAATCACAAAGATGTATCATGATCTATGTGAACACTATTCATGGGATAATATGAACAAATATAATCTAGAATATACATCAAGATTTATTATATTTAATAAGAGAAAGAGGAATGGAAAACCTAAAGGGGGATGATGCAACCATTGCTAATACCTATACAAAAATTGATAGAAAATAAACATGGAATTTTTCACTGGCATTATGAAGAATTAAAGAGTGAATACTTCAATATTGATGGTGTTGGATCTTATTAATGAGTATTCAAACATAATTTTGATTTGAGTTGATTTCCCTTTATATCAACATTTATGGATATACTTCTGAGAAGTGTTGAGACTTCATAGAGTACTACTACTGATTATATCTGATCAAGATCCAAAATTCACATCCATGTTTTGGAAAACCCTTTAGCATGATCTATATAGATTGTTAATATCCATAATATATTTTCACCCTAAAAGTGATGTCCAATTTTAAAATAATATATACTCACTTGAGTACATGTTGAGAGAATGTGCAATTGACTTCAAAGTAGGCTTAGACCAATATCTTACTTTGGTTGAGTTTTATTTCAAAAAATATTTCCAATCGTGCTTCCAAATGGATTCCTTTGAATCCCATTATGGGAAGAGCTGCAGAACACATTCATACTTGGATGATGTTGCGAATAAAAAATTGTTAATTCCATAAATGATTTAGGAAATGGTGGAAAAGGTTGTGATAATTTGGCAATACATCATTGCCACACGAAGTGAATAGAAGAGCTATTATAAAAATCATTGATGATGCATAGTAGATGATGTTGGAAACATGGTTTTAAACCACACATCTCCATGGAAGATAGTTTGATATTTTGGTAGAATGGAAATATTCATCCTAGATACAACGAACCCTTTGAGTACCTTGAATGCATCAGAATGGTGGCCACCTAAATAGCACTCCCACAAAACCTATCTCATGTACCTGATATATTCCATGTGTCATGCTTGAGAGAAAATACACAAAATCCCTCACATGTATTCAATCTAGAGGTGGTACCATTGGATAATGATTCTTTTACAATTAGCAGACAGTGAGGATCTTAGATCATAGAGATAATGTTATGCGAAATAACACAATTCATCTGGTCAAAGTGTCGTGGAATAACCAAATGATTGAAAAGAAAATAGGGGAACCATATAAAGTAATGAAATACATTTTCCCCCATATATTTTACTATGGAATGTAAAATATTTGAGTTGAGAATTTGATAAGTTGGAATATTTTAACAACCTGAACAGTTATAAATAAAAATCTACTTAAGCATATTTGTCATCGATAAAATAGAATTTTAATAGTGATCACATTATTAGTATAAATATTTGGTTTTGAAAAATCTAATTAACATAGAAAAAAAGAAATGATTTCCTTAACCAGTATGATCGAACCCTATAACACCCATTTTTACAAGCATTAGATGGATATAACATCTCTAGTATTTTCTATTTACCATTCCTAAGATGATATCTAATGACATAAGAATTATAAAAATTGTTCATAGTAGAAGCCCAAGGTCAATAAGATCACAGACCAAACCATATATGTCAAACCTCCCCATGAATTTATCATTATCATAGAACATACACATGAAGAGTTTTATAATGTATTAAAAAGGTATTTATCAAGACACATGAAATATGAGTATATAAATTATTTCATATATAATAATTAAATATAATTTTCATCCTACTATTATCACATTATATTTTTTTTTATTTGATCTAACAAAACCAAATTCATATTTTTTGGTTTATATTCAAATTTATTTTAGAAATTTATTTTATAAATTAATGGATTTATGAATAAAATGATATTTAAATAAAATATTATTATTAAATATTATTATTCAATTTAAAATATTATATATTTTCTATTAAGTAAAATTAAATTTTTTTTAATGGATTTGAAAACTATTGTTGTAAAAAAACTGAACACTAATTAACAAATTATGATTTTATTTTAAAAGGTAAAATTAATATATTTATAAAATTATTTAGATAAAATTAATATTATTTCTAGAATCAAAATTTTGAAATTATCCAATGGTGAATATTTCATTAATTTTCTAGGCACCCAAATTTTCTAGTAATAATTAAATATCTTATAAATATACTTTATGTATTATGACATTATAATGACGAAAAAGTGATGTCATAAATAGACTAAAAGGTACATAAAACCAAATATTTTGTTCACTTTAGAATAATGTGATTTTATATTTATTTTTTTAATCTTATAAATCCATTATGAATCCTCCAAAACTATTAATATATTTTATTGTTTTGAAATCATTTCATTAAGAGTACGACTCATCTCCACATAATAAATGTTATTATTTCCTTACATTGGGCCCATATAATAATAAAAAATGAAAAAATAATTATATATTTCAGAATCCATGGGAAAATAACATGCAATAATTTTCAGTTTTCATTATTTTATTATACATAGTGAAAAACCTACATGGGAGAAATAATAATGAAATACACAATCATTTCATATATAATAACACAAAAAACCCCAATAATCTTCACATAAAAATACTAGAGCACATACTTATTCTAACCTCCCCTCTCTAAAGTCCACCCAAGGCACCCCTAGCATCTCAATAATCTCCTCACAAGCATTTAGAGTCATTCACTTAATTAAAGGATCCTCACCATCTCATTATTATTCATTTTTACTTAACATCTTAAGCCTTATATTTCCAATTAAATAGGTTAGTATATGTCTTTACATGTCCTTATTGATACATATTTTATTTACAAATGATGTGAGACATTATTCTCCCTTTTCTACCAAATTTATGAATTTTTTGTGACATAATTATGTTTCTAAAATATCTCAACGATTTTTTGTGCCAAAATAATTGTGTAGTGAATACCATACCCATTTTCAATCAATGGTGTTAAAAATTATACAACTATGATTATTTTATATGAGACATACAAGTATTTATTAAATACTCTTTTGTCATGTAACAAAATATGATGATTATTGAATCCATGTTTTCTGATCTCTGTGTCATAATTTAGAATGAGAATGAAATGAATGTTATAGGTGCACCCAAAATGATATACTGATCCAATGCATTGGGTATTGCTTACGCTCCTAAGATGCCATTTTGGTAAATTTATTTAACATGATTAGTTTATGGGATTTTTTCCATAACTATTTCTTGGATGTTATCACTAAACTATGTTTTTTATGCAATGTTTTATGTTTTCCCCATTTCATATGTTCCCTCTATGATTACTATTTTATATCATGACTTATTGTTTAAATATATGATTAAAACTATTTTTATTCCGCATTGATATGCCTATTTTCAAACATTTATTATTCTCTTCATGTTATGGTATGTTAATTCCATTATTGGGGTTTATATCTCACCCCTTAGTTATGTTGATCCAAGGTTATCCCCTGATGTTTTAAGTGCGATCATGTTACGAAATCATTAAATACATATGTTTTTCTCCATTTTCAAGATGTTATGTAATGTATCAAAATTCCAAATGAAAGTAGACATAACGATCATATGGGTTTTATGAATTATAATTTTATGTAATAAATAAAATATTAATATGAAATAATGTGTATGATTGTTATAAGTCCTTATAAGGATTTGACCTTAAACATTATATATTCTATCTTTATAAGGACCCAACCTTAAACATTACACAATCTTGAATTAAAAGAATAATTCACATTTAGGATCTTTTCTGGATTAGTGTTTTATAGAATTAAGCAATAACTATTACATTACATCTCAAAAATTATAATGTAGACAATTCTACTTGGTTACCATTTTTTCATAAAATAAAAACTCTTGAAAAAAAGATTCATGTCTAGTTACATGTTTTAGACAACATGACTTTTCCATGTTCCCATCCATTACACTTTTCATCTTTAAGACCTGTGAAAGACATTTAAAAACTTGGGGTGAGCATAAAAAGTTCATTAAGGGTTATAAAATAGAGAAGTAACACATTATCCCATCAATAAATGAAAATCAATGAAACCATACTTTTCATTCATAACATACCTTGAGAAAAACTAATATTTATGAATAACACACACAAATTATATATCATAAAGATATCTTATGGCATTCATAACATAAATATATTAAGTTGTCATAGCTACATAGGGAGTCACATTTGAAATATCCATCACAGTATATTCCTTAAATCTCTTAGGATAAACATTAACATTTACCTATTCTAGTATCATCTCTTCTCTTGGTATCAAAGAAGGCCTCCTTCCTTTCAATTATTTGGGCATCCCTCTTTTCTGGGGTCGTCCTAAAGCAAACTATTTCACCAATATTACTTATCAAATTATTAACCAACTCTCCACCTGGAAGGGAAAACTGCTCTCCATGGCTGGTAGGATATGTCTGGTCAAATCAACCATTGTTTCCAAAATGGTCTACTCTCTCATGATCTACAACTGGCCTACCGGCATTTTCAAAAATATTAACACCTATATAAAAAACTTCATTTGGACGAGGAGCATTTTTTAAAGGAAGCTCGTCACTATCCCTTGGAATTCTTGCTGTAAACCTCTGATAGAGGGCCAGATCGAAGAGTTGATGTAACTATCATTAATGGTTCCTCTAAAGGCTCTGAGTTCTTAAAGAATATATTCCTTCCTAAACTCATGAATGAGAATTTTAGTTACATCAACTCTTCGATCTGGCCCTCTATCAGAGACTCGTTTCACATAATCATGGAGAATTATAGATGGATGGTTAGTGCGGATTATTCTATTAATTTTTGGTGTGGCAATTAGTGTGGTAACCCCTTGATTTCTTTGCTTCCTACAAATACCTCTCCTGGGGATAATAGTCTTTCTATAAAAGAGGTCATGAGGTCCCATCGACATACCCTCCCCGATAATATTACTCAGATCATTGATAAGCATCCTTTCTCTCCCTATGGTGACTTCCTGGTGTGGGAACCGGATTCAAATGGCATCCTTGATTCTAGATCCTTCTCTAATCATTGCTTCTCTAGAGAGGATTATAATTATCAATGGGTGAGTCACTTTAATAAGCCTTGGATAAAACCTTCTAGGCTCACCCTTATTTGGCGTATTGCTCACAATAAAACTCCCACTGATACTTGTCTTCAATCCTTTGGAATTCAACTATGCTCTAAATGTTTCATGTGTAATCAACATAGGTAGGATGCTAACCATCTTTTTCTGTCCTGCGCGACAACCTCTTCTTTATGGATATACGTTCTGAATCTTTTTAATTGCAGATGGCCATCTATTGATTCTATTTGCTCATTTCTTAAAAATTGCATTAGATATGATGCTTCTCTGCAGATCAATAATATCTTCCTTGAGGCAGACGCGGAGCTTTTGCATGTGATCTGGTATGCTCGTAATGATTTTATTCATAACAACCACTCATTTAGTCTCAATGCAGGTAAAGCTCGGATTCTTATTGCGATTCATGAAGCCGCTTCAGTCCAAAAAGATTCTTGCAACAACTCGGTTGATGACTTTGTGATCCTTCGGCATCTCTGTATTCCTGGAATATATCCAAAGCCCAAACGCTTCTTTGATGTTTTCTGGCAAACCCCGATGCCAGGATGGATTAAAGTGAACGTCGATGGAGGTTCCAAAGGCAATCCTGGCCCTGCAAGTTGTGGTGCCATCTTCAGAGACTAATCTGGTCAATATCAGGGCTGTTTTTATGTTGGTTATGGTCTTTCTTCATCGCTTGAGGCTGAGATGATGGGTTTCATCCATGCGGTTGATTTCGCGCTTCAAAGAGGCTAGAGAAAGCTCTGGATTGAAAGTGATTCCACCACTATCGTCCATGCCATTTGGAACAACATCACTCATCTTGCCTGGCCGCTTACCACTCATTGGATGAAGTGTCTGAACTTGCTTCACGGGATTGATTATATTGCTACTCATGCATACCGTGAAGCAAATTCTATTGCTGACGCCCTCGCCAACAAAGGTATTCAACAAAACATGACTTGGATCGACACTCTTCAAGTAGACTTATTACCTCTCTTTGAGAGAGATTGTAAAAAAACCCATCTTTCTGATCTTTCTAATCCTTTTTCTCTCTAATATATTGTGCTTTGGTCATTGACCGAAGCATTACCTTTAAAAAAATTAACATTTACCTATGTCACGTTACTCAATACAATGGGGAGCTATCTCAGGTTCAATAGCACTAGGTTTATCACAAAACCACCCATATACGTAAACAATTCCCAATAACCTTAATCATAACAGATAACACAAGATTAAAGGAAAAATAAAATTTCCACATTGCAATTACAATATATCATTTCAAGATATTGACATAAACAATGCTTTATCAAACCATTTTTAAAAACATTAAATAAAGATATTTTTTTAATCAAAGTGTCGCATAAAAATTTGAAGATTTTAAAGGAATATAAATTTTAAAATATTAATTTCCATATAAATAAATCCTTAAAACCATTTTTAAAACATGGACATTAATGAGAAATATTTAGAAGAATAAATCTTTAAAACATCTAAAATAATATTTTAGTTAAAGAGTTCTTACCCAAATGAGAGACGCTTGAATACATATAATTGAGGAATAAAATCAATCAAAGATTATAATATCATGATAATAAATATATTCATTATATAATATGTCAAATGGAAGTATATAACCCATAAAAAGTGAATTGGTGTATAACAACAAATAATTCTCAATGGAATGTAAATTGAGACAAAGTCCCTTGAAAATATCATATCTTTAGATTATGGATAAATCAATGACATAATAATGGTTGAAAAATATAACTACACTAAATATTATTGGATATTAAGTGTAAATAAATTATAGAACATTCAAAAATATTTTTTTAAAAACAACACCAATGACTTGGATGTTTAACTCAATGAATGGAAATTGAGTTAAAATTACTCTTATCATGTTCATATCAATGACATGAGAATTTATCAATGGAGTGATTATGTGTATCAAAAGAATATCCACACAAGGGGGAGTGTAAATTACCACATAAATAAACAAATATTTATTCAGCACATAAACTTATCATGACCTAATTAAGAATTAGAAGATTAACCGAAGGATTGGAAATTTGGTCAAAAAGATCCCTTAACAATTTGGTATCTTAAAAAACATACACCACATAAAAGAAGGATCAAACAATGAAGTTTTAAATACTAATATATTAAATTATATTACAATATGAATACAATCATTATCAGTACATACACCACACAAAATAAAATAGTGGAAAATATAGCATGAATCTAATGAGAAAAAAAGTGAGAAAAAACCCCTTACCTTGTTGTAATCAATCCAGCTGTATAAATAAAGTTAATAAAAACCAAATAAATCCAATAGTACCATGAATATAAATATAATAATGATAATATATATGAACTAGTAGTAAAAAATACACCACATTCAAGAAATAAGTGGCGAACAATGGAAATCTCACGGAATTAAAAGTGAGATTAGAAACCCCTTACCTCATGTCAAACTCGACATGTTTGTTCCTTTTTCTTCCTGAATAATAAACTTAGGTTAATATATAATTGATTAAAATCCCTTTTTAAAGTTTATTATTCCTTTTATATCACTTATTACTATTTTATAAACATTATGTAATCATTTATGTTAATAATGGTTGTTTTGTCAATATTTGGTACTTGAGAAACAAATGAACACCTTATAATTACAAGTTGTTCATGTGGTCAAGAGTCCATTATCCACAAAATGATATTAATTATTTATATGAAATATATATCATATATATATAGTAAATATCTGTATTTATAATAGTATATAACATTTTGAGATAAAAAATGAAATGCACTGTTCACGGAGACAGAAAATTGTATGTACGCATGAACGCTACATTCATTTCTATTTCGTATTTTAATTGAATAGAAAGATAATTATACATAGTTATATTATAATTCTAGTATAATATCATTTATAATTTCGATAACTCCCTCCTTTATACGTCCCACATATGGTATGAACGAGTCATATAACATTGAAGGGGGCGATAGTCCGCACTTTCTCAAATGAAATTATCTCATTTACTCATAATGGAAAACATAAAGGTATGATATAAATTCCAAATAAAGATGCATAAATAAAACATAAAAATAATATATATATTATATATATATACAGTTCCATCATAATGGCCACCATAGTAGGCGGTAGGAGATAATTGAACAATCACCGTTTCGTGAGGTGTTAGTTTTCCATCCATAGAAACAATTTGTTCTTTACCCATTAGATGGAGGTGTGTGTAATTTTAGTTAGAATACATATCATAACAATGAACTATTATATTGAGGATATAGGTGTTTTTATGAAAGAAAATAATAAAAAGAGTTAAGGGTGATTGAAATGTAAAAAATAATTCAAAAGGACTTAAGAGAAGATATTACCTTCAAATTGGGTATCTCCCTTTGGTTTGAACCAAAAGGTATAATTGAATAGATTTTTTCCTAAGGTAAGGATTCTAGGAGGAAGATAGAGATCTTGAGAGAATATTTGGGTCGGGTTTGGATGACTCAGGGGGCTTGAGATGTGTGAGAAATGGTAATAAGTGAGGGATATTTATAAGGGGGGAGGGGTTGTTTCGGAAACTATGAAAATATTATTTCATTATAAAATGATTTTTGGTTTATAAAGGTCCAAAAATAACTACAAAGAAAGATAATTTGACTAATGGTCGAAATAAAATCCTCAAATTATAATTGGACATGTTTTGGATATTTCTTTAATCTTTATAATATTATTAATTTAAATCGTTTATTAATGATGTAAACATTGCATCATTATTTTGTCATAAATAATTTCATTTATCTGATTTCTAAAAAATATAAAAAAATTAAATTTATTTTGGAAATATTATTACCTTTCTAATGAATATTTATAGTTTAATAGATAACATATATAGCCTTATTTAAAAATTAATTTACTAAAAGATATTTTTATGTCATTTTTGTCTTTAATTTAAATTAATTAAAATAAAGTGTCACTATCACTCTTAAGTGGATAGATGGGGTCCAAAAATAGACCCAAGGATTTCCATGGTTAGACATGACTCATAAAATAAGGTTATAACAAGTTTTAAGGTAATTTTGTATTATTATGATATATTTTTTACCTTGAATTACCTTATTTACCTTTAACTGCGGTAATTAAAAGTCAAATGTTACTATTCACTAAAAATTATTTTCATCTTATTGAACCAGATTTTACTTAATAATGACAACCATTTATGTCTTATTTTTGATATTTAGTCCACAGAATCGGTTAAATTTCATTTAAATGAAAATGGCTATTTTTAACAACAACTTAGTGGTTTTACAATTCCTTAAAAATTGATGTTTTTCAGAAAAATACCAAAATTTCAGCCTAAGATATATTTTATATTTGGAATTAAAAAATTATGTCTATTTTACCAAATTAAAAACATAGAAGTTTGATTAATTAATTTAAAAATAATTCGCATTGTCAAAACAGAAAGTGTGTTTTTAAGAAATATTAACTATCACAAGATTCACACTTGTTTATATCCAATTTCAAAGTGAAATTATTTACAATGACAAACCTTAGATTAAACTATAAAAATATATTATAATTACTCTTTAAAACCAATTAAAAATATAATCTATCCATATAAATAAATTATATTAAAGGGCAGTTTTGAATTAAAATATAGTATTTTCCACTATTCGTCAAACATTTAATTTCAGAAGTTAAATAAAACAATTTACACAAAGTGAATTTTGATGCCCCAATTCTAAAAAAGAATTTTATTTGGTCAAATATAAATTATGAAAGTGACCAAAACTATATTTAAATAGGGTTCTCCATCAAAGGGTTTTAAATCAACCTTTTAATGTAAATTACGTTTAAAATTAGATTCATTCACATTTTAAGCCTCTTAGTTTTATGGGATAAATGTTAAAACATTTAACAATCATTTATAATAATTTTTTAGTTTGTTCGGTTCATTCCCACTAATACAATGACTAGTCATTAACTACCATTTAAAATAATAATATTATTATATTGTTTTTTTGTATAACACAGCATTGTGTGGAACATAAGATTTCAAAGAAACCCGTTGTTACATATCAGGTACGCCATCGAACATATCATCCCCTTTCAAGTAATATTAATATTTAAAAAATATTAATAAATATGAAATATATATTCATTATTTACCTAGGATGTTACATCCTTCCCCCCTTTTGGGAATTGTGTCCCCACAATTTTAAAAATGGGCTTGGAAACATCAATGAATATTCCAAATTAGAAAACAGCCAAAAAATATCACATTAAAATAATTAAAGAGAAATACAAAGGTCACCCAAAATAGCCCAGACAAGGATTTCATGGTGGAAAACATGGATATGGAAGAGAAAAAACCATCAAGGTTTGATGTAGAGTGGTAGAAAACATGATTAGGGGAAAGTTAAACACCAAAAATCATTAACTTGTGATGGGTTAAATAGTAATTGATTCCCTAGTATGAAAAGTTAATAGACAATGTTTTTTTATGTTACTTTTCATAATGTTGAGAAATTTATTTAATAGCTTGAATAAAAACATAAGGAAACATACATACTTTTCATGTAAGCATTCATCCTTTACTAGATTTATACCACAAACTCATATTTTCTCTAAATGATGAGTATTCAATATGACTAGTTCAAATTGAAAGTAGTATAATAATATTCTACAAATCACATAATCCAAAAAAGATGAACTATAATTTTCCCATGTCTTTAGAAATTAACCAATACCAAAATGGTTAGTACAAGATCTGATATTCCCCAAAAAGGGTAATCTTTTACAAAAAGAAAAACTACTATTAACCTCCAAAATTTACCAAAAAATACCAAACGTTCAACAATGACCATTAAAAAACAAATTTTCCATAAAAATATTCAAAGTAATCCAAACTAAGATTGAAATCTAAATCTCAGAAGTATTTATTCACATAGTCTTCCAAGATAAATCTAAACATTTATCTCCAAATAAAATTGACCACCCTTAATGTCTCATACTAAAGTGTATTTAACCAAATCACATATTCTCTATGATAGGTTAATCATTTCCATAAATAACCTAAATCACCATATATCCAAAATATATACAAAAATTCTTCCAAAAATAAAATTCCACCATTACTAATCAAAACAAATTATTCCTTGAATTACGTTTTCATATATCAATCTTCAGGGTTAAACATATTATAAAAAGTCTTCGAAAGTAACCCTATCCTCAAAAGAGCCTTAATACCTTTAAGCATCTAATTATCTTAAAATCTACAATAACTCTTGAATCCCTTATATGTTTACTTCTTACTCATTTAATGTTCTTTATGAACCATTAACCATTCTTTACCAAATTATTCTGAAATACTTCATTCTTACATAAAAAATCATGAGTCATATCCTATGATTCTATAATATCAAAACACATGTTATAAAATAATTCATACCTTTCATTGGACATTTTTAGTTTCCTCTTCCTCAATTGGAATGGCATTAGGTATTGGTAAACATATATTTGTTTAATCCTGGTGATCCCATTCCTGAACCTTCTTCATAGGACATATGTATGTATAATGACCATGCACACCACATTTAAAACATTCAATTGATCCCTTAGAAATAACATCATTCCCTTTCCTAGATTTAATTTAATTATTCTTTTTTCTATGGAAGGTTATTATTTATGTCCTTCACGTCCACATCTATAGCATCTTCTTGTCCTTTTGAACATTTTTCTAGGTGTTTCTTTCAACATCCATGACTCATTGGTTTTTTAATATACTTACCTTTATGATTATTACCTGAAAATCTGTATGGATTTTTTTCTTGCACATACAATGACGTATAAAAATCACCATGTTTTATGGGGTTAATCATGACTCTAGATAGTTGGTTGAGAATAACCACAATATTTCCCATTGAATATCTCTTTTCATTTAGTTTCTCATTCAGAAAACCATCACAGTTTTCTTCACATCCACTATTACTTTGATTAATGCTAAATCCAACCATTTACTAAAACCAAAAAGGGTAGTGTGAGTATATCATCAAAATAATCATATAATAACTTATGAGGAGGGTAAATAATAAGATAGACCTATTTATGATATCATAAACTCAGTAAATTTATCTAAAATAACTATGGATCTTTCTAATATGGTAACCATTATGGTTATGTTACATATGATTAAATATATTTAAACCAACCACTGATATCGACTATAAGGACCTGACTACAAACATTACATAATCTTGAATTAAATGAATAATTTACATTAATGATATTTTTAGGTTTATAGTTTTATTGAATTAGGAAATAACTATTACATTACATCTAAAAAATTACATGGTATACACTTCTACCCAGTTTCCATTTTTTCATAAAATAAAAAATCTTGAAAAATACAGTCTTGTCTAGTTTTTATTTTTTAGACAGCAAGACTTTTCTATGATCAGATCCAGGAAACTATTCATCTTTAGGACCTATGAAAAACATTTCAAAACATGGGTTGAGCATAAAAAGCTCAGTAAGGGATATATAATAAGGAAAACATTACCACATCAATAAATAAAAATCAATGAAACCATACTTTTCAATCATAACATACCATGTCAAATCATAAGATTTATGAATAACACAGAAAAATATTAAATATTAAAGGTAAATTATGGAATTCATACAATACATAAGTTGTAGCTATCACAGCTACATAGGGAGTCAAATTTGAAATACCCATCACAGCATACTCCATAAATCATTTAGGAGAAATAATAACGTTTACCTTCGTCACATTACCCAATGCATTGGAGAGTTATCTCGGGCTCACCCACCCTAGGTTTATCACGGAACCACCCATATACATAAACAATACTCAATAACCGTAATCATAACACATAACACAAGAATAAGGAAAATAAAAATTTTCCAAATTGCAATTACAATATATCATTTCAAGATGTTGACATAATCAATGGTTTATCAAACCATATTTAAAACCATTTAAAACATTTAATAAAGATATTTTTGAATCAAAGTGTCCCATACCACTTTGATGATTTTAAAGGAAATAACATTTTAAAACACTAATTTCCATATAAATAAATCCTTAAACCCATTTTTAAAACATGGAAAATAAGGAGAATGATTTTTAAGAAAAAATCATTAAATCACTTAAAACAATATTTTAATTTAAGAGTTCTAAACCAAATGAGAGACGCTTGAATAAAAGTAATTCAAAAATAACATTAATCAAATCTTATAATTTCATGAGAATAATGATATTATATATATAATATGTCAAAGGGAAGTATATACCCCATATAAAAGTTAATTTTTGTATAATAACAAATAAGTCTCAATGGAATGTAAATTGAGATAAAGTCCATTGAAAAGATCATATCATTAGATTAAGGATAAATCAATGACCTTATAATGTGTGAAATATTTAAATACATTCAATTTGATTGGATATTTAGTTTAAATCAATCAGAGAACATTCACACATATTTTTTTAAGAAGAACACCAATGACTTGGATGTTCAACTCAAGGAATGGAAATTGAGTTAAAATTACACTTATCAAGTTCGTATCGATGACTTGAGAATTTATCAACGGATTGATTATGTGTATAAAAGGAATATCCACACATGGTGTAGTATAAATTAAAAAATAAATAAATAAATAGTGATTCCAAACATAATAATATCATGTCATAATTAAGAATTAGAAGAATAACCCAAGGAATGGAAAATGTGTTAAAAAGTACCCCTACATATTTGGTAACTTATAAAACATACACCAAATGAAAGAAGTATCATACAATGGAGATGTAAATACCCATAAATTAAATTATATTACACAATGAATACAATCGTGGGAAGTACATACACCACAAAAATGTAAATAATTGAAAATATAGCATGAATCTCAAGGGAATAAAAAATGAGATGAAACCCCCTTACCTCGTTGAAATCGATCGAGTCGTATGAACAAAAGTTAATAACCACCAAATTAATCAAATAATACCATGAATATAAATACAATAATGATAATATATATCAAATGGTAGTAAAAAGTAATCCAGATTCTTGAAATTAGTGGCGAACAATGGAAATCTCACAGAATTAAATGTGAGATAAGAAATCCTTTACCTCATCTCCGACTTGACTTGTCTGTTCCTTGTTCTTCCTAAATAATAAACATAAGTGTATTTATACTTGATTAAGAAACAATTTTAAAGTTTATTATTCCTTTTATATCACTTATTACCGTGTTATAAGAATTATGTAATCATTTAAGTTAATAATGGTCATTTTGTCGATATTTGGTACTTGAGTAAAAAATGAACACCTTATAATTACAAGTTGTCCATGTGGTCTAGAGTAAATTATCTCCAGAATTATATTCATGAATTATATATAATATATCTAATATATATCTAATATATATATGTGTATTTATAATAGTACATAAAATTTGGAGATAGGAAATAAAATGCACCGTTCATAGAGATGGTAAGTCGTACGTGCGCATGAAAGCTACTTTCATTTCTATTTTGTATGTTAATTGAATGAAACATTAATGATAAATTATTATATTTTAATTCCAATATAATATCATATATAATTAAAATAACTCCATCCTTTATACTTCCTACGTATTTTATGAACGAGTCATATCACTTTGAGGGGGGGGGGGGCAGTCTGCACTTCCTCAAATGAAATTATCACATTTACTCGTAATGGAAACCACAACGGTATGATATAAATTAAAATTAAATTAGCATAAAGATGACATAAACATTATATATATCATATCTAAATACAGTTCCATCATTGTGTCCCCAATAAGTGGTTGTACAAGATAATTCAACAATCATCATTTTGTGAGGCGTTAGTCTTCCATCCATAGATACAATATGTTCTTTACCAATTAGAAGGAGGTGTGTGTAAGTTTAGTTCAAATCCTTATCATCATAACAACATTTTATATTGATGATACTACTTTTTTTATAAAATAATGGAATTAAAATATTTTATTGGGTTGGAGATGTAAAATAAACAAAAGGACTTAAGAGAAGACGTTACCTTTAAATTGGGTATCTCTCTTTGGTTTGAACCAAAAGGATTAATTAAAGTGATTTATTCCTAAGGTAAGGCATATAGGAGGAAGAGAGGGATATTGATAGATTATTTTGGCTAGGGATGGACGGGCCAGGGGCTTGAGAGGTGTGAGGAATGAGTTAGAATTGAGGGCATTATATTAAGGGGAGGATGATCTCTTTAGAAATGTGTGAAAATATTATTTTATTATATAATGATTTTCGGTTTATAAATGTCCAAAAATAATTAAACTAAAATATAAGATGACTCATGATAGAAATAAAATCATCCAATAAGAATTGGGAAGTTTTTGGTTAATTTTTTAATCTTTATTATATGATTTCTTAAAATCATTTTTTAAAGAGGTAAACACTACATCATTATTGAGTCATAAATAAATTTATTAATTTTATGTCTAAAAATTATAAAAAATACCATGATGTAGAAAATATTTTTAGTTTTACAATTAATATTTATAGTGTAAAAGATAACTTATATATCCCTATGTAATAATTAATTTATTAAAAGATATTTGTTTATGTCATTTTTGTCTTTACTTTAAATTAATTAAAATAAAGTGTAATTATCACTCTTAATTGGATTCATGGGGTACCAAAATAGACCCAAGGATTCCCACTGTGGGCCATGACTCATCCAATAAGTTTAGAACAAATTTCTAGGTAATTTTGTGTTATTATGATATTCTTTTTTCCTTGTATTACCCTATTTACCTTTAATCATGACAAATAAAAGTCAAAAGTTACTTTTCACCAAAAATTATTTTTTATCTTATTAAACCAAATTTTAATTACTGATAACAACCATGTATGTAAAATTTTTGAAATTAAATTCAAATTAGTGATAAAATTTCATTTAAATGAAAATGTCAGTTTTTAACTACTACTAAGTGGTTTCACTATTCGTCAAAAATTGATGTTTTTCAGAAGAAAAAAAACCAAAACATCATCCTAAAATATATTTGATATTACGAATTCAAAAATTATTTATATTTTACCAAATTCATAACATAGAACATAGATTAATTAATTTCAAATTATTTCCCGTTGTCAAAATAAAAAGCGTGTCTTCATGAAATATTAACTTTCAAAAGATGGACATTTGTTTGTGTCCAATTTCAAAGTAAAATTAGTTCAATTGACCAACATTGGATTAAATGGTAAAAATATAATCTAATTAAACTTTAAACCCAATTGAAAATGTAAGCTAACCATATAAATAAATTAGACTAAAAAGCAGTTTTGGATTAAAATACAGTATTTTCTACTATTCATCAAAAATTGAATTTTCTCAGAAAAATACCAAAATTTTACCCAAAGTGAATATTGGTGTCCTAATTCTAACTAAAAATTTCATTTTGGTAAAATAAAATATATAAATGTGAAAAAACGATATTTAAAGGGGGTTCACCATCAAAAGGAGGTAAATCAACCTTTTAAAGTAAATTATGTTTAAAATTAGATTCATTCACATTTTAAGCCTATAAATATTATTTCATAAATGTAAAAACATTTAACAAACATGTATACTCATATTTTAGTTATTTATGTTCATTCCCGCCAATATAGTGGATAGGCGTTAACTACCTTTTAGAATAATAATATTATTATATTATTTTTCTGTATAACTCAGTGATGTGTGTAACGTAAAATTTCAAAGAAACCCATTGTTTTGTATCAGGTACACCTTCGAACATAGAATCCCCTTTCAAGTAAAATTAAAATTAAAAAATATTAATAAATATTAAAATGTTATATTCTTTATTTACCAAGGATGTTACTAGTTTACAATAATTCAATTTCTTTCTTTCCAAAAAACCATTTAGGTGTAAATTTTCATGGAATTAGTTTATAAATCTTACTAGATATAAAAATATACTACAAATTGGTAACTTTTACTTAGTATCCACTTTTCCCATAGAATACATTATAAATGAAACATGTTTTCTTTTCACGACCTAATACTTGATTTTTTTTATTCTTACCCATCCTTAATCACATTGATCGTTTTTTAATAAATGACCGATCATTATAAAAAAATATTTAGTATCAGACATAAAAATAATTATTGATGATTTTAGTCTATTTTAAAAATAATAAATCATATATAGTGTTTTACTTCGAAAAAATAAATACTAAGTAAAAAAATAATCATTTACTTACAAATTAATTCATCTATTCTTATCGATGTCTTTTTAAAAACACGTCATTATAAATCATATAATGAAAATAATTATCATTGGATTCTCTTAGAAAACATTAAATAACATGAAATAAAATTATTAAAACCATAATATTTTACCCAAAAAATGAGTAATCAATATTTTTAAGAAATTATCATCAAATTTTCTTTTGAAATAAAATTATTTCCAAGGAAAGTCATGATCAAAAATAAATAATATATATGGGTTCAATGAAAAAAATTAGAACCCTTATTTGATCCCATAGAATTTGATGTAACTATTACTATCAACATCTAAAATAATTCTTCTGAGAACTTAATCATTATGCAATGCATCAGAGGGATATAGGTGACCCACTAATCCTATCTTTATATTGTAACCACCAATATTACAGTTTGAAATGGATACCCCTATACGTTTTTATAATAGAACCACCTATCATCATAAACAATTTACAATGATCATATCATAAACATGAAATATTAATCATGTATAATTTCATCTTAAACTCCCTATAATGCAATTTTGAAAACATTTGGAAAACACTTTCACATATTGAATTACTCATTGTATTTAAAAACCACTATAAAATATAAAATCTATAATAATTAATATAGGTTTTTTAAATAATGAAAAGAAGGAATCTTATAAATAAATCCAAATATCAAATAATTGTCACTATGGTGGGATAATCCTTTTAAACCAAAGATTTTAAAATAAAACATTCCTTTGGACTTTTGTAAAAAAAGCCAAAACATTCCTTAAAATGATTCATTCTGGAAAAACATATAATGAGACAAAAACATCCTTAAAAATTGTTTCATTTTCATATATATAAATAAATAAAATAATTTTATGAATATATACATGGATGATAAAATTTATAAAATGTATTAAAAACTATTAAAATGTGTTTTTTTGGTAAAGGCGTCCCTTACCTTGACTCTAACTCGCCACGTAAATTCAAAATATTCCTAAAAACTAATATTTTTTTAATTTTATAAAAAAAATTAAATTTTTTTCATTTATTTTATTTTATTTATTACCATGTAACATTCATTGACGTAATAATTTATCCTTATGTCATTCATTTTTTTTTACATTCATCCAAATGACCTCAATAGGTTGACTATGACCAATGAGTTCATTATTACACCATGTCCAGAATAGTAAAAATCATATAATTTTAAATTTTATACATTTATTATAATTATAAAATCAATCATGAATGATGGTTATGTAAAATTAACTATATTAAAATCATGGAGACAATA
Source organism: Viscum album (assembly GCA_963277665.1). Classification (NCBI taxonomy): domain Eukaryota; kingdom Viridiplantae; phylum Streptophyta; class Magnoliopsida; order Santalales; family Viscaceae; genus Viscum; species Viscum album. The sequence goes on along the minus strand of OY728119.1, from coordinate 1,733,190,764 downwards.
GTCCATACGTATTCATGTGTGATGTATCCTTTTTTATTTGATATTGATGCAAAGAAGAACTATTTTATTTTATCATTTAATAATTTTAATTTATAAGATAAATACAATATTATTTCATTGAATATAATAATATATATTATATATGTGATGTGTTGATAAAAAAAGAATCTCATCACTTCATGGAGGTAGTAGTCCACACATAAACACAAATGTCTTTATTATTTTTCATTAAAAAAATGTAAAAGAATTTGTAATATATTATTTTTGTAGAATTATATTTATTTCATTAATAGAATATATTTATAAATATATATTAAATCCATAATATTAATTATCCATGATAGTTTATGACAAATGAATTACAATAGTTCAGGAGGTGGTAGTCCACTATAAATACAAAGGACAGATTCATTTCACATTTTATAGAATACATAATATATATAGTTAATAGAAAACATAATAAAATATATTTATTTGTTTGATATTTGTTGTATTATTACAAAATTATTGATGATTATTCTAAATAGGTAGAAGAATAGTTAAACTAAAAATGCTTGGTTAATAACAGTACGTCTTTTTCGGAAAACCACATTCAGTTTTCAATAAAAGACATCATAATTTGTTTTTATAATTAAACTATGGACTCAAGTATTTTAGTATACATTTTAGGATGGAATTTTTTTAGATTATGTCTTAAAAAGTATTATTATGTGTGATGGAAAGATTATATGTGGTCCCCTTTTATAATGGATGGGTGGTGTAATCATGGATTTTTATAAATAATTAAATTAATAAAAATTAATTTATATATGAAATAAACCAAAATTTAACTTGTTCTAAGATAATATAAAAATGAGACTAAAACATCTCATATAAAAAAAAAGATATTTGTTTTTATTCTTTCACCCATATCCTTATTTTTATAATGTGTTATGTATTTTTCATGATTACCGAGATAACAGCATTTTTACCCTTTATCGGCAAAAAGAATTTCCATAAAGGGAAAATTGAAACATAAATAAAACATAGTTAAAATTTTCAACCACATAAACATAACATGGATGATTATTTTAATTTAAAACATATAAATAATTTATTAAAATTTTATTTTATTATAAAATATGATTAATTTCACTTTTGTAATTATTAACATAAATAGATTTTGACAACAACATGATAGATAAGGAACACAAATCTTGAACTCCAACCCATATCTGTAATGTTATTATTGTATAATAAATTCAGGGAACAAAAAAAACTAATTAATATTATATTATATTTTGTTATTTTTAAATTATTTACTATGTTGTTGAATAAATATTTTTCAGGGGCTATATAAGAATTGAAAGAATTATTTCATCATAAAAGATTAAAAATGAATTAATACAAAAAAAAATTATCATCAAATGGTAAATTTATAAATGAATGTTTTTGTCCCTATAAATGTTATTATAAGTATTAAAAGAAATAAAGTATCATTTTTTAGAATATATTTTACTTAAATGTTATAAAGGTGAAAATCAATGAAATATTGAACTAAGATACACATTTTTTAAATTGGGATTGAAATGGACAACCACACCTCATACAATAGGATAAAATAATGTTTTATTTTCATTTTTAAACCCTTATCATATTATTTTAAAATGAAATTATCATATTTACCCATACTAGGGTGAAACATATTTACCGCGGTCACTAATTTTAATGAGAAAAACTAAAAAGCGATTATTTAAAAAAACATACACATCGTAATTCTAAATATGTATTATAGTTTATATAGCTCAATTTATTGATGTTACTCATGATATTTTAGGATTGAAAAACAACATGCAAAAAATCAATTTTTATAAAAATGAAATTTGTACTCTAAAAACGTTTTTTATTAAATTCTATAGTAAAATTGATTTGAATTAATTTATTTATATTATTAATTATATAAGAGTTATTTTATTAATTAAAAATCATATTAAAATATATTCAATATTTTTTAAATGATGAAAAAACTATAGTTTTCCAAAAAATCATTAATTTTTAATATTCACAATAAATTCATGTTTTCCAAAAATATACTAAGTTCTTACTCTAATTTAATTTTGATATAATGATTTAAAGAAAGATCTCTTATTTTAATTTTATTCATTTATATAATTATATTATATTATTTTCCCACAAAAATAAATAAATATTCATTTATTTTGAAAACTAATTTTATTAACCATAAGATTAATTTAATGAAAAATAAAGAGCTTATATCAAAAGAATTAGTCAATAATATTACATTTAGTATTACCAATATATATATAAATAATAATTTGGTTAATAATATTCAAACCTACCAATTCAATATTGAGGTTATAACTATAAAATTTAAATATTAATATATTGTGGTTCGTTTATACTTGATGTTTCATCTCTATACAGTTTCTAATACAATTTAATTTTTAAATATTATTTTGTTACAATATCCCCCCCTTAATAAATTGAACCCTTGTAATATAACTACAACACCTGGATTTTCAATTCTATTCTTTGGTTCAAATCTTATTTCGGTTCTTAACTGTCTCTTGGTTTGTGGGTGTTCCGGGTTTGAATTTTTGGTGTCTCGTGTGTTTTTTAGCTATACCTTAGACTTGGGGATCTTTTGTGGTACATAGTCTACTATTTTTTCAAAATGGATGGTATTAGGTTTTGGAGTTAGTTTTGTGACCCTCATAGTGGCACCACTTATGGCGTATGTTGTTGAGGTGGTTTTCACCCATGAGTTGAATGAGTATTTGGGGGAAAAATTGATCTTGATTTGGGTATTATTTATCCCAATCCATGTAATATCATTACTCATTTGTTCCCCCTTGTACCCCCCTATAATTGGAGGGGAATGGAAACTTTTTGGGGTGGTCAGGACATTCTTTATGGTTTGGCCGCACGGTTCTAAACCATGCTGCTAAACTGTGTAGGGTTTCCATCTCATTAAAATTTGGGGTATTATGACCCCTTTTCCCTTCTATAGATAAAAAAATCCCCCCCTCTATTTTCTATTTCGTTCCATACCTCTATTGGCAACCTCCAATTTTGCTCCTCCACCCATGGACCTCAAAATTGAAGGGATATTTGATGGGGGATATTTCAAAATCAGGAAAGTAAGTCCCCCTATCAAGGATTTCTTTCCTTAATATAGGGTTTCATTCACCCTTTATTGATTTATAAATTTTCTATAAACTATGGCACGTACCTAGTGTATAACGTTTTGTATTTTGTGGGGAAATCTCGAGGTTTTAGGTTTCCTTTATCTTTCCTGAGGTGCGGTGGAGGTGTGGTTGATGTATCACCCCATGTTTTGAGTGTTTCAACAAAAAAGGTTGGTGATCCGATGTGTTACTATTATATGATGATTTACCTTTCTTATGTAATTATTTTTCAGGTTCCACATATCTTGTGTGTAGTGCAAAAACTATTTTGGATAGATTTGGTTAAGTGTTTAATTTTTTAGATTAATTTAAGCTTGAAATTGGGTGTTTCTCATGTGTGATTATTTGCGTAATATTTCGGTGTCTTTTATAACATATAAAATTGATTTATTAGGGTTTTAAGAGGATTTAAATTCGGTTTTGTTAATGCATTGGTGTCATGTGGGCCTCAAAATGGGGTTTCAGAATAGGTTAAAGGTATAAAACTTTGTTATACTTCATGAGAGTATTTTAGGAAAATGAATGATTTCATGTGTATGTTTTGTGGAATTATTAGAGGTAATTTTATAACACTTTGGATTGGTTTAATAAACATTACTAGGGATTCCAATTATGTTATCAGTTGGTATTGGAATGGTTTTTTCCTTGATTGAGGGCTTTGAAATTGGTTTTGTGTGCGAAGAGTAGTTACACCCATTGAGTTTGTTTTATGAAAATTGATACTATTTTATTTGGCTAAAAAAAGTGGGAAAATGGTGTATATATACTATTTGGTGATTCTGTTCACCTAATATGGGGTTTTAAAGGTATGGTGCTGATTTATGATGTCTAACATTTTTAAAATGTTTTATAATGTGTTGAAATGTTCTATCAAATGGAAAAAGAGGTGTGAAACATGGTTGTGAGATTTTTTGTATTAGTGTGATGTAAAAATGGTATGAAAAGTGAATTATGTAACATGTGAGTCATATTTTATGTTATGTTTATAATCTTGGAAAATATTTTATAAAATTTTCAATTTATTTATTGAATTGTGAATTATATGATAAATGTGTTGTGGGATATTTTGGGGTGAGTTTGATTTTAAAGTAATTTTAAATAAATAGGGGGATGATGTGGCTTGTGTGATGTACATGGGGGATGTTTTGTGAATGTGTGATTTGGAAGTGTAATTTTCAAGTGAAAATTATATTTCATGACTTGTTGAATTTGTTTGAGAACATGAGGGAATCCCGGGAATCAAGGTGGGTGTATGTACTTGTATGCTAGTGATATCGTGGGGTTTGGCCTCAGTTTCACATAGTATGTTTGATGCTTACAAAAAAAACTGAACTATCATTGAGCCTATGAGGTAAAGAGATTGTGCCACTAAATAAGCATAACTAATTCTCACTCCCAAGTCTCTACTTAGATATTTCCATGCTTCCATAAAATTCAAATCAAAGGGAAAACCTTGAACCACAATTCCTTGTTACTATGACCCACAATACCCACCAGATTCTCTTCAAAAGACCCAACGACCTCTAGCTCTACATACTCAACATTTATCACATGAGTTATATTGGCGAGATAATTTCAAAGTTTTGAAACATGAAATACATAGTCAATTTAACTATAACATTCAGAAAGATCTAATTGGTAATCAAGCAATCTGATCCTCCCAAAAATCTCAAACGACCACACATATTTGGGTTCCAGCATTCTATACTTCCGAGTTTGACGGTGACCCAACAATGGATAAAGCCAAATAAACACACTATCACCAACCATGAACTCGAGACGTCTACAATGCCAATCTATATATTACTTCTGCCAACTCTATGTTTTTTCCATGTGATTTTGAATAAAGCAAACCTTTTAATATTTCTTCTTCATGTGACTCCATCAAAATGGATAAGACTACCTAGCTTCAAATTGTCATAATAGAGATCTACTTGGACTCCCATAGAGAGCCTCAAATGGATCCATTTAAATAGTATCATGAATACTATTGTTCTAGGAAAATTAAAAAATCAGCAAGTGTTTTTCGCATGAACCACCTAAATCCAGAATACAGGTACTCAAATTTTCCTAAACTACCCAAAAAGTTTTCTCTGATTTAACATCCGTCTGTTGGTGATAAAACATACTTGAAAATAAATTGGTACTAAGATCCTTCTGTATCCCATACTAGAATTAATATGTGAAATGAGGATCATGATCCAAAACTATGGTTCTCACCGCACTATGAAACCACACTATCCCCCGATCATAAAACTCACCCAACTGGTCGACCATATAAGTCTCTTGGATTATCAATAAATGATCCCAATTATTCAACCGATCCAAAACAAACTCGATTCCATCATTCTATAGAGGGGTCCTTAAAAGGCCCACTACAAATTTCATTGTTACATCATTCCACTTTCACTTAATAAGGTGTAATGATTATAAAAAACCACATGGATATTGATTCTTAGCCTTCACCTTTTGACAAGTAAGGCATTGGGCCACAAAACCCCCCATCCTATTTCCTCATTCTCATCCACCAATATTACAGAAAAAGATCTCAATACATTTTAATCAAACCAGAATGTACTACCCACATTGATGCTTGGAACTGATGCATTAACTCCTTGTGCACACCCGTTGGTTCCAAAACATGAACCTGAATAGAGACAACTCCATCGGTACTAATAACCCATGTACAAGTTAAAACCCCACATTTTAAACTTTTCAAATAGGAAAAATACTCATGATATTTCAAATAATACCCATTGACTCGAATCAAAATCATACAACCAATCTCGAGAGATGCACAAACCATTTTTTCATGCCCATCCTATACCTATAAGTGAATCTCAGCAAACACAACCATCATTTTCTATTCATTTTTCTATTTCAAAACAACCTGATTGTGAATCATCAAACTCAGAGAATATGTGACACTATTCAATATTCCTTGGGTGTAAACCAACTAAAACTAAAAGGATTGTAGGTACTCGACCCACCTTCACAGTAGATTATACAAATCTTAATAATATAAAATGTACTTATGGAATTTATGATTAGTAATCACCATTAACCTTTCACCCAACTGGATGTGCCTCTAACACATTAAGGCCTAACCAAAAGCACCATGCTAGAGATCGTGGGTTGTTTAATTTCATTCATGAGGCGACAATTTTCTTGACAAATAAGCTACAACTAGATCATCCTACATCATCACTGCCATGAGTCTCACAATGGAGGAATCATAGAACAATTTTTACTTCTTACCATGTTTAGTTATGATTATAATTAGTGTGTTAGTAAATCTCTTCTTCAATTTGTGACAAGCAGTTTCACATGACTCTGACCACTCAAAAATAATTCCATTACGAGTTAATCTGGTGAGTGGCGCTTCCAAATGACATAAATCTATAATGAACCTTCTGTAGTAGCCATAAAAACCTATAAAAATTTGGATATCAAAAACATTAATAGTCTAATGCCATGACACCACAACCAGAACCTTCTCTCGATCCACCGACACACTTAACTCAGAAATTATGTGGCCCAAGTAATACACATTATCAATATAGAACTATCTTTTTGATAAGATGGTGTGGATCCTATTCTCCCTTAGTGTACTTAAGATTATGTGAAGATGTTTGGAATGATCTTCAAGATTTTCTGAGTCCACCAAGATTTCATCATCAAAGACAACCCCAAACTGATCTAAATATGGGTGAAATCTCTAATTTACAAGCTCTATGAACACAACCAGCACATTGGTCAACCCAAAAGGCATCAAAATATATTTATAAAACCATTACCTAATCCTAAATGAAATATGATGTACATCAGAAGGTCTCACACTCAACTGATGGTATCAAAAATCTCAAATAAATATTAAAGAAAACTATGGCACCCCTCACTTGGTCCAAAAGGTCATCTATACTTGGAAGTGGGAATCAGTTCATAACTTTATCTGATTAAACTTCAGTTAATCAACACATAGTCTCATCGACCCATCAACCTTATTAGAAAACAACATCAGTGATCACCAAGGTGAAATACTAGGTCGAATGAACTCATATTTATCTAACTCTTCTTGTGGAACCTTTAGTTCCTACTGTTCTATAGGCACAATTCGATATGGTGGAATAGAAACTGGTTCTTCTTTGGCAGCAACACGATTGTGACATGCTCATCCCTTTTGAGCAGAAGACCCACGAAATCCATAAGAAAACAACCTAAAATAGATCCAAAATTAGAGGAATTAAATGTCACTCCACATATCCACCATTAAGAATTACACATGCCACTTGGGCTTTCAGTTTCCCCAACAACAAAAAAAAAATTTCTTGCACGGCCTGCACAAACATCCAACTCACCACGAAAGACATAAGTGTCTCTATTTGGAGATTTGAATGATTACCTATGACAATAGTAATTGATATGAGTCTGATACAACACTAGTATGTCCATACCCAAAATCATGTCAAAAAATTATATATCAAGGAAAAATAGGTTCCATGTGAAACGATTACCACTAACGTCTATGGAATAACATCTACACTATTTGATATCCTCATATCGCACCCCCAACGAAGTATCAATCGATACAACCCACACACTTGGTCCATGGATTGTCCCAACGAAACCATGAATTAGGAAGATATAAAAGGGTGAGTTGTACTTATTTAAAATAATTCATTATTGAGTATGGAAGCTATAAGAATAATACCTCAAATAGTATATGGTCCGGCCACTCCACCCCTCGGTGTAGACTGAACTGGATGAAGATGGAAATCCCCCTACCATGGGATCTAGCCTAAGTACCCTACATTTCACTACCCTGCTGGTGAGGATGCTCTTGTGAAAAATATCCATGTCTGCAACCCCAATTGTAGGGCCAGTGGAGCTCCAACTACCTGCCTGATATGGGGTGATCGATCCCCTTCCCTCACTCAGTATCTGCTTCTAACTCCTATTCAAGCCTGGTTACCAAGGGTTCTTACAGGCCCTTTGTATATGTCCCAACCTACCACTAGACTGACCTTGAACTAGTGGTTGGGGACACTAACCCCACATGTTCCCCAACCTTCCACACGGATAGTAGAAATCCCAATCACCAACTTGAGAATCTTTCCATCTCTTTTGACTATTCTATGTTGTTTTACCTTGTTAGAAACTACAAAAATGACACTTCCTTCCCTTAGAGTTTGAACTAGATGTCCACCCAGTTGGCACCGTAAGTCAGCCTCATGATGTTCTATCCAGGTTCTATTTTGAGATAAAGGCTCAGTCCACTACCTCTAGAAACCTCTTCAGATTGAATATGTTCACCTGGGACCTAATCACATGCCTAAAACCATCCTAGAATCAATTTTCCATTTTGACCTCATCTCCATCCATCTTCAGAATGAATTAGCATAAGTCCGTGAAGCAAATAGCATAATCCACAAATAATGTATCCCCCTAAGTAAAACCCATAAACATTACATCCCAATTCAACATCAAGTATTGTGGGTTGTAATGTTGCAGACACTTTTTCTGGAAATCCTTCAAAGCCATTGCTTCATCTTGCTCCTTCTAAACCATATTCTCCCACTAGCATGTGGCCGAACCTCTTAACATATAGGATAAAAACTTGACTTTATTCTCAATAAGAGTCTCCATATGATCAATAATAGTCTTGATAATCTCCATCCAAACCTCTTCAACCTTAGGCCCACCCACTCTGGTAATGTTCATAGTGTGTTACTGCTAAAACTCCCTAGACATTTCAAACATACACAACACAACCTTCCCTGGATCCCATTACATCATCCATATAAAAAGAGAAATATAACTAAAAAACTACACTCCCATGTAATATAAAACCACTAGAACCTCTTGCTCCACTAGTGGGAGAGCATTCTCAGAAACGTCCTCCAATAACCCAACCAGTACATGACTTCATGGAGGCATTTCTCTATAATTGAAAACTAAATATTTAGAACAAAAACCAAAAAGATTCCAAAAATATAAATTAAGGATATTTAATATCACAAAAAACATTTCATGTACCACACAAAAACAGGTCTAGTCATACCTAACACACTACCCTCGACCATCCATCCCAAGGATATGGATAACACGAGGTAACTAAATCACAGGACAACCCTTATCATGTATGGTTCCTTAATTATTGTTTAAAATGGTATCCCCTTTATAACCCATTTTTATTGTTTCATTAGACAAAATTTTCAACACCTTTATGAATGTAAAATTCAATCTAGCATATATATTACACTCACATGTCATGTGTGTGTGTGCATACAATGATGCATGTAAATTATATACATAGTTTCCTAGAATGATACATGAATGAAAAACCTCATTCCATTCAATCCATGAGTGAAATATTATAAAACATTCATGTCACACGACATGTGAGTAACCCAATGATGAAATATAAAAAATGTAACAACACACAACAAGAAAAACAATTACTGCTCTATGTGACTTGGGTTTTACCCAATAGTTATGTTATATACACCCAGGCATGAGCTCATTACCATGTCCTGAAGCTATCATAATCTCTTATCAACCATACCCAAATATAATAAAAGACAAAATAACTCCTCTGATATAACTTGGTAACAGCCACGGCCTGGGTGCCACTAAATATGTACCCAAAGATTGGACATCACATGACCTAATGTGAAATTACAATACGCTTGAGGTTTCCAACTAGCAGCGAGGGTATAATTACTCATGGGGGGAGATAACACCTTTTTTAGTAGAGTAATCCATAGAACATCATAATAAAAATAGAGAAAACAATATGAAACAACATAATATGCATATCTAAACATCTCCCAAATTGGGTATAAACCACAAGAAATATTAAATATGTCATGCCATGCTACAATGCCAAGTGAAAAAAAACCCGAATTAATGCAAAATAGTGGTATCCCAAAATTGGTCCAGCCTGCAAGTATGGATCCTCTTCCATGTGTTCCCATGTCAGGCTAAACTCTCTAATATTGGGCCCTTGCCCTTGTCCTAACTTGTAGGTATGAATTCTTCTCGGGTACCTAATGGAGGCATGAGTAGGGTGTGAGTACAACTCGATAGGCCACAACCAACGATGAATAAAAATATACAAACTAATTGATTGTTCATGAAATTGAAAATAAATAACATAAAAAGTAAAGACAAATTCTAGGACACTTGTTTACAATCTCTACGTAGTTATATTAACCATGGTGAGAAATCATTTTGTATCTTTTATTACTAGGTTATCATCAGTCACACAGGGTTTATGGCATACATCATTTTCAAAAGGGAAAATTTAAGTTCCAAGCTCACTAGGGTTAACATATCCAAAAATCACAATATCTTCACCTCGAAGCCTCAGTCTTGGTGAAATGAAATCATTAAGGTAATAGATATTGGTCCCCATCCCATACCCATGCATTGCGGGTAGTGATTGAGCATCAGTCCAACTCGGCTCGTGGGAGGAACCGCAGTCCTTTATCCCACACCTCAAGCCATGTGAACATTCATATCTATCCATTCACCATACATAACCATATCATAACCAAACACAACCAATACATAGAGCAATCATAATCCATTTCAAGAAACATGGTAAATCATATTCTTCCATAACCCATTCTCACATTTTCTGTTTACATCGCTTATCCTATTTAGCCCAATTCCCATTATCAAGCCTATCTCACAACTCATAAAAATTAATTCCCTTATGAAAATAATGTTAACATATTATCCCATTTCACATACCATAATAATTTTAGCATATTCACTGCTCCATATAGACTAAATTACTTAGGTATTTCTAACATATTTCATAAGCCTCATACCAAAGCCACAAATAAATGATACCTCACATGGACTTCCATTCTGATTATCAACATCCTCAATAAGGTATCTACATGGCCTCACACTAACCTATAATTTACATAGCTAATTCTAGGTCCACAATGTATCGTCCCACCCCATGGGTGGCCCAAAAAAGGTAAATTTAAACTTTATATATCCCATGGGACCATGAGGGTTACCATTCTTCATGTGGACATTCATTGTACCAGATATCACCAAGGGATATAAAGCACCACAAGTGGTAACCATGAAATAAACACAAGATTGAAAAAAACTCTAACTTAACTATGGGATATAACTTATAGAAAACCTACCTTGAATATGTTGATGAATGCTCTCCCAAACATAGACTTAGATCCGAATTCAACCACTGATTAAATCATTATCCTAGATCTCATTTAAAAAATAGGGTTTTTGAGCATTAGAAGGATATGGAATATTTAGATAAACAGTAATCGAGGAGAAGAATCAAGGAAGAGATTATACTTACCTAGATCATTTATTTTCTAATAACAGCACTCCAAACCACATATAGATGGGGGATAATCACCCTTAGAGGCTCTTGGGAGGTTTTCCCCATCAATAAGGTTGAATGGGGGGATGAAATAAGTAAATACCTATTTGGGGTTAAAAATACCATAATGGAATTTTCGTAAATTTTTCAACATTACAACACTACATGATATAACCACACATTTTTTCAAAATATGTGCATACCATGCTAGAAATACAATCAGTAAATCACCTCTTTTCAATGTTTTCTAGGAATTATTCATGTTTATCTTAACCGTGTAGTAACTACGCACACGTCTCTACCCAATCCAATATGGTTACCTGGGATGTTCCGCATGTTTTGTACTAAATGTGCACAAACTGTGAAACATGCACAAAAATTCATTTTTCCTCCTCTATTGTGCCGCAACCCATTGGAACATCCCTGAGACATTACATGAACATTGGGAAACAATCATTTTACCAAAAATAATAGACTTAAAATGAAATTTAAACAAAAACATACCTTACGAAAAAATCTCAAATATCACATGTTTTGTTGCATCAAGCTTAAAACGAAGAAGTCTAGGATGGTCATGCATCCCATGAGGAGATAAATCCAGACATAGTTATTATTTCACACATTATATTCCTCTACTTACAATTATTACTACATAATTTACATTAATATTTACTATTAGGAAATGTAATAAACATCATTGATAGTGGAATAATGAGTATATATCACACCTAGTTCAGGTAGTCAATTGGTACTAAGAAAGACATCATGAATGTAAGTAGGAACATGAGAATGTGACTAGTCATTGATTCTTTATTTTATTATAGCATGGGATCTTGGAGGAGAATACTATGCTAGGCATATGGTTCTATTAAAGATAGATTTTATATTTTACTCTAGTTGATATACATATATTATATGTATTACTACTTATATATGTTCCCACTTGATTTGTACATAATAATGGAAAGGACATCACATCATATATAGTGATAAATATTATTGTTTTGTCTATTTATATTATTTTTATGACTCTCTCTTCCTCTATTCTAGTTATATTTTTTTATTTGTCTCTACAATTTATTTAATAATTATAATATTGTGTTCCACATTGATCATGAGTGTTTAATATCTATATTATACCACTCGGATGCTCATGACTGGTCAATAGCCTCTGGATGATAGGAGGTGCTTCTAAAGCCATGTGGAGTCACGAGATCTTATAATTATGAGAGAACTGATTCTATTAGGTCACAAAGAAAGTCTTAGTGACATATTGTTTATTATTTATTTAATTTTATTACAAGATTCTTCATGATCCTTTACTCCAATTTATTTTTTGTTATAACCTGCATATGAAATGGTAGAATATATCCCCTTATAAATATATATGATGACTACCAGAAGGTGACTCTGTTAAATTTATTTTTTTATGAATCAATGGGTTCATTCCTATTCAAATCAATGTATTGTTAGATGTAAAATCTATACTGAGTGGATATGATCCTTTGGGTATTACTTTTTCCAAAAACCTTACACTACATCATGGCAGTTATTCAAAATATTTTTTTTGTAATTGTTGTCAATTTTAATTACAAAATCATGTGTGTTTAAAAAAATATTGGGGGGTTTTCAATGATATAATCAAAAAATTGTATATTATTTTTATTATGAGATATACTAATAACGAAACCCAAGACATTGTTTATTTTTAATTGAAAAAAAATATTTCAAATACAGTATTATTTTTTATAAAATGATTTTTCATTTTTCTGTCACGACCCGTCCTCGGGGCCCGTGCCGTGACTACCCCAAGCCCGCCTTCCATAGGTCAGGGGCTGGCGACTAGCACCAAAGGCGTAAATCCTGATAACTGGGAAGGCATTGCCTTTATTAAAGTAAACAAACACCACAGATTACTAGCGGAAGTAAACACTAAGTACAAAGAGAAGTGCTGAAAGGAAAATGGGCCAGAATACAAACCCAAAATAAAGTACAACTACAACTGAACAAAGTACAATAGAAAAAGACAACAGCTGGAGGGAAGGAAGTGGCTCCTAGGTCGTCCTCCTCGGATCCTACCTGAAGGGTAGGTACAGATGGCGCAGCTCCTGGATCGTCCACCACGGATCCTACCTAAAGGGTAGGTACCGATAGCCTCCAAAATGCTCTTGCCCGTCAACCTCCTCTGAGTGTCGTCTCGCCGTGAAGTCCACCTCTGGATACTGACTCGTCGTGTAGTCCACATCCAGGTAACGTCTAGTCCTCGAACACTCGGCCTCCGTCAGCACTGCCCGTAGTCTGAAACCAACACAATGAGGTGCGGGCATAGCAAGTGCAGGGGTGAGTATAACGATACTTAGTAGGGAGCCTGAGACCCTCAAGGTCTCACTAAAACCAAAATGGATAGACACAAAGAAGATCTCAATAGATAACCCCTACTTAGGTATATGCCCATGTATATACCTAAGTTATCAAATAACTCATCTCAATGATGAGGAAAACACAAAGATCATGAAATCAACGGATAACCACTACCCAGGTATATTCCCATAATATACCTAAGTTATCAGGTGACCCATCTCAATCATGAGGTAAACACAATGGTCAAAAGTCTCAGCTCAAACCAGGATTTTCATTATCGAAACTGTAACTACTGAAGAGCCCCGTCTCGGGCGTGTACAGTGGTCCTGTCATGACTCCGAGGTATTGCTCACTAACCTAAGACTGCTGAGGTACTCCTCCTGTCGAGTAGCGCGGGCCAGCCACCCAAATACAGTAGTGCTTCCCGCCGGGGTATGCCACCCAAACATAGTAGTGCACACCCCCTAGTAGCCTACAGAGGTACTCTCCGGACGAGTACCGCGGGTCTGCACTGTCACACAGGTAGTGCTCCGTCCTCCATGGTTCTGTAACTCACAAAGTAGTGCTCCGTCCACTGGGTTAGTCGACTCACTCCAAGTCGAGTCGGTCAAGCAGTCGTCAGGTCTCATTTGGCTACACGGTCTCCGTAGTCCGCACGCTCGTCTCTAGGAGGGTCCGCTCCACGAGCTACAGGTCGATACTCCAAGTATCTCAAAGTCCAACGAATAAGTATCTCAAAGTACTTCCTCGTCATAGGGGTCTCAACGCAACAGACGGCGCGTCAATCGGACGCACTGTCTGTGAGTTATTAGACTTTTCGTCCCAGGGGCCCGGTTGGTATCGTGTGCGAACCAACACGGCTGTATCTCAACTGTACCCCAAATCTCATAGGGTAAACTCAAAGTGACCGCTTCTCAATGTGATCACCAATGCCGCTGACGGTTCATCAAACGGACGTCTGGTCTGAAAGATATCAGCTTTTCCGTTCCAGGGGCCCGGTTGGATTTCAGGTACAATCCAACCCGATCACTATCCAACAGTAACCAAAACTCTGGTGAAGTATGCCAAAAGTTCCGTCTTATCAAGAGGTATTCAACTAGATAGACGACGCGTCTATCAGATTCCCGGAGCTCAAGATATAAGTGTTTCTGCTCCGAGGGCCTGGTTGGTTTCGGGTTCGAACCAACCCGGCCGTACTTCAAGTGACACCAGTTAACCAAACTGGTCACACCATTGCGATCTATATGAAAAAACACATTAGATGGAATACCCATTGGTCCAAAACGGATAGCCGGTGAAAAAGTTGCATTTCACTGCAACACGTGCGAACCGGGCCTCGTGGGGCCCGCGCCTTGACCTCGACTTAAATATCCAAAATTGGTTGTGAAACATCTGTGTTAATTCTAGGGTCGCAACCTCGTAGACGGTTGGACATTCCGACACCGTATGAGAGAGATATGTCCGATACAAGATTTCGTAATAATAATAATAATATTATTATTATTCGGTGTTTCGAGGGCTCGAGCCACGAAAAAGAATTTAGTATTCAACATTAGACTTGAATCGACCGTATTGATGTCAGGATTACATCGCCACTGACGGCAAGTCAATCGGATTTCGTCCGCCTGAGTTATGGCGGGTTGAAGATTTAATAATAATATTAAATCTATTATTTTCCGAGCGCTTCGGGTACCCGATCCAAAAATCCGAAAAAGATATCCAATATTGGACTCATAAATTCCTTCTTGGAGTCAGGGTCACACTGCCGCTGACGGTTCGTGAAACCGAGGTCGCACGGGGAAGATACCGTCGAAAGAGTGTTTTATCAACAAAAGTAATGATAACAATATTTTATTATTATTATTAATTGATTATTTATTTATATATCCATAACTCCATAAAATAAATCCACGCCCAAATTCCTCATTTGCGCCACTCAATCACCAACGCTATACTTCTTTTTGTTTCTTTTTGTTTTATTTCTCAAATATCTTTATCTCTCCAAACTCTTATTTTTCACGATTTCTCCCCTACAACCCTAGCGGCCAGCCCTTCAATCACGCACCGCCCATACTTTTCATTTATTTGAATTAAAATATCATTATGATATTCTTATCTCTCCAATATTCATTCTCCTTCCACGGTTTTGCACCTATGTACACGAACCAAGAACCCGATGCGTCGTCGCCATCAATCCGCGCACAAAAAACAATCTGAGGAGGGTTGTCGGGCCATGTTTGTTCGGCCTGCGCCCTCCGCGTTAGGTGTTATCAATTAACCAAGTTTAAACAGGATTTTATAAAGAACAAACAATAATCAATTTTATTTAAATTAAATTGAAGCAAACCATTCCACGTTCCCTCAAATAAAATTGAAGCATACCAAAATTCCCAACCCGCAATTAAAACATTCGTGAATCAACATGACAACAAGTTGATCTGCGTTATTTGTTTTCTTTTTGATCGAAAGAAACAAGGGAATTAAATTATACATAAATAAAAACCCTACAGTTCTCCCCGTAAACAAGATTTCCCAACCCGTAACATAATCTTCGCGGATCAACTTAATATTTTGTTGATCTGCATTCTTAGATTTAGAAGGGAGTAAAAGGGTTTACAAATAAGTTCCCTACCTTGACAAAAGTTGATGAACGACGGTGTTGTGGAAAACGGCGTCGGTTCTGTTGTCGTTGAGGTGCGTCCGAAGAGGAAACGTCGCGGAAGAATAACGTCGTGTAAGAAGTTCTCCTTATTCTTCGGCGGAGATGTTCTTCGTTGAAGAACGGTGTTCTTCGTCGGAGTCCGAGGTGTTCTTCACATTCTTCATCGAAGGAGAAGATGTTCTTCCCAAAACCTCTCAATGACAAAACTCTAACAACAAAATAAATTAAGCTCCTTTCTTAATTTATTAACACAACAATCCTTTTGAAATTCAAAGGTTTGAATTTCAAAAACTTACATTAATCACTCAACAATAAAACCATAAGTTTGATAAACTTAAGTTATCAACATTTAAATGGGAGTTAAGGGGGTTTAGAGGATATTAAGGGGTGGGGTTCTTGTGGGCCCCACCACCCTCATAACCTCCCAAGGGAGGTTGGGTAGTTACCCAACTTCCATCCAAAGGATAAAACACTTAGAGTAAAACAAAAATTGTAGAATAATTATAAAATAAACTTCCACAATTTTTATCATCAACTCTCGTGAAAACGCAACTCTGGAACAGGTGTTTCTAAGCAATTACCGGCGCTAAGGTTTCATCGGTGCCCTCAGAATTCGATTCCGAGCACCGGTTCAAAAGATAGAAATTCACACTCATTCATTCACTGAACGTACCTGAGCTAAACTTCGGAAATTAATTCCAGACACACCGGGCCTCGGAATCAGGCGCCGTCAGAAACTGCGTTCTTGTAAAATTCCAAAGAAAATTAAGAAAAAAAAATTCCTTGAAATTTCCGGGTCTTTACATTACTCCCACCTATGGGCTTTACATCCCCGTAAAGCTTCAACACAAACTAGGGTCACAAAAGCGGTATTGAACATGCACCTTAGCCTTCCGCTCCCATGTGCTTACCTGGAGGTTCCGTACTGCCAAAGAAAGCGCACCCGAGGAATCGATTGTCCTCGTAGGATCCGCTCCTGTCGATCCTCGATCCCCACTGGAACCTCAGTGAAAAACACCTCATTTCCATTTTCCAGCTCCTCATGGTCGATGTTATGCGAAGGGTCGAGCACGTATCTCTTCAGTTGAGATACGTGGAAGTCGTCGTGCACCTGGTGCAACTGAGGTGGATGGGTCAAGCGGTAAACCACCTCGCCTACCTAGCTGTGGACCTAGAAAGGTCTGTTGAACCTCAATGTTTACTTGCCTCCTTGGCCACAACTCCGTAAACTTTGTCGAGGTGAGACCCGTATAAGGATGTGATTGTCATCCTCGAACTCTAGAGGTCTCCAATTCCTGTTAGAACTGGAACTCGAAACGACTTCCGCTACGAGGGTAAGATTGACCGACTCAAGAGTGATCGGTCGCACCCTCCTGTGAAAGAGTTTATCATGTGCTGCCTGAGGTTTCCTTTTCGCCGACCAAGGAAAACTCATCCCGACGTTTGCCTAAAACCGTCAATTTGAGTATGAATAGTTATTGTCCATTTCATACTCAAAATAACGTCGTAAGGCCTCAACGCTGCCACCAAGAGATTCCAACTGGAACTCTCGCCTCGAGGGTCTGACCACACCGTCGGCGTAAGTGTGATTATCGAGTCTCCTCCCAAGGTATCTTCAGACGTGAGGGTCAAGTCCACGGATTACCGGAAACTCTAGGTCTGGGACAAGATTTTTGAAAGAAAGGAATGATTCATATCGACATCAGTTACTACATCAGCTAGTAGTGGACACAGACTGTCTGTTTAATCATTTTTAGAGCCATTGGGTCACACTCCTTGACAGCATGCAGCCGCACTCTTCCTCCGCTCTCCATCTCCCTAAGCCTGGTGGGGATAACTAAGGTGGGTGGTTGTAGCATGTTAAGATGTACACCACCTCATGCTTCCCTCCTAGCTCTGCCTCCACATCTGCTGCTTCGCAGACTCATCTCTCCTTTAAGCTTCCTCTTCTTTAACATTTATCATGCCCGAGTCTCTAAGACTGGAGCTAGTTTCTTGTTTCTTACTGCACTGTGCAGTATTCATCCACTCCTGGATGATATGTACCTTCTTTGCAGCTTATAGTACAAAGACACGAATACAAAAACAACATGTAACTAGAAGTACAAGGGATATATCCACTAGTTCCGCTCTTGTCCACCTTCTCCTGGAGCTCTACTGCCTTGTCCACTGCTCGGATGTTTCTCAAGCACTCGTCGCTGCTTCTGCCTCGGTGGCTCCTCCAACACATGTGGATCAACTGTACGAGGAGTCGGACAGTCACATGCCTGGTGACCCTTCCCGCCGCATGAGTAACACTGTCTGTTTCTGGCACGCCCGGCTCTGACCCCACCCCGGGTGCCCCGCACCACCGGTCCTAAAACCCGAGATCGTCCAACTACTGGTCTGGTCCTCCTGGACCTCTGCAGCATCTGTCTACTGCCCACAGATGACTCGGATACTGATTGAAAAACACACGGTAAAGGCAGAAGCTCATGTACACGCTCAGGGTGTAGATCTACTGGCACAAACTCCACCCTAAAGAAGGTCTTGAAGTCTTCTCATGCGAAGGTCATCCCGTCGCAAAACCGAAACAAGTGGCTCCACCACCTGCCTGCTGCTGCCTGAAGGAGGCTGGCAGCAAAGATCACCATGAAGTCTACAGGTGTCCCCACTAGCCTGAAGACTCTCACCATAGCCTCAGCCAAAACTCAGCCGCCTGTGGGTCCGTCTCTCCCCGGAACCTGGGTCGCCTCTAGCACTGTAACTCGTGCAGCGCACTCAAGTGGCGTGCATCGCCAACTGCTAGGGCTGGTGGCATCAGTGGCCCAACGTATGGTATTACCGCTGGTGCCTCCGCTGGTGCCTCAACTGCAAGAGGGCCCTGTACCGAAGCCTCGTCGCTCGACAGGCTGTCAGCACGCGCATCCCTCTGGGCTCTAACTGGTCGTCCGAGAAAAGGCATCCTGAAAGAAACAACGTGACACGGTCAAACGATTATACCTGGTGAGCTGACCTGGTTTGAGCTGATATTTAAATAAAACATCTGGAAAACACACAGGCAATCAGTTTTTTCGTGCACAAAGTCAGAATTCAGTTGTCAGGGTCCTAGTGTATGGATACGTCGGCTGCCCGCACCAACACTGGACTCCCTGAACTGAAGACCACACTCGGTACACTCAACACTATTGCTTCACAGAAAGAAAATATCATAGTTATAAGTTTTGTGGTAGAACCGACTCCTCTGATACCAATTTGACACGACCCGTCCTTGGGGCCCGTGTCGTGACTACCCCAAGCCCGCCTTCCATAGGCCAGGGGCTGGTGACTAGCACCAAAGGCGTAAATCCCGATAACTGGGAAGGAATTGCCTTTATAAAAGTAAACAAACACCACAGATTACAAGCGGAAGTAAACACTATGTACAAAGAGAAGTACTATAAGGAAAATGGGCCAGAATATAAACCCAAAAGAATGTACAACTACAACTGAACAAAGTACAATAGAAAAAGGCAATAGTTGGAGGTACGGAAGCGGCTCCTCGGTCGTCCTCCTCAGATCCTACCTGAAGGGTAGGTACAGATGGAGCAGCTCCTGGATCGTCAACCAAGGATCCTACCTGAAGGGTAGGTACAGATAGCCTCCACAACACTCTCGCCTGTCAACCTCCTCCGAGTGTCATCTCTCCATGAAGTCCACCTCCGGATACTGACTCTTCGTGTAGTCCACCTCCAGGTACCGTCCAGTCCTCGAACACTCGGCCTCCGTCAGCACTGACCGTCGTCTGCAACCAACACAACGAGGTGAGGGCATAGAAAGTGCAGGGGTGATTATAACGATACTCAGTAGGGACCCCGAGACCCTCAAGGTCTCACTAAAACCAACATGGATAACCACAAAGAAGATCTCGACAGATAACCCCTACTTAGGTATATGCCCATTTATATACCTAAGTTATCAAGTAACTCATCTCAATGATGAGGAAAACACCAAGATCATGAAATCAACGGATAACCACTACCCAGGTATATGCCCATACATATACCTAAGTTATCAGGTGACCCATCTCAATCATCAGGTAAACACAATGGTCAAAAGTCTCAGCTCAAACCAGGATTTTCATTATCGAAACCGTAACTGCTGAAGAGCCCCGTCTTTGGAGTGTACAGTGGTCCTGTCACGACTCCTAGGTAATGCTCACTAACCTAAGACTGCTGAGGTACCCCTCCTATCGAGTACCGCGGGCCAGCCACCCAAACACAGTAGTGATTCCCGCCGGGGTATACCACCCAAACAGAGTAGTGCACACCCCCTAGTAGCCTACAGAGGTACTCTCCGGACGAGTACCGCGGGTCTGAACTGTCACACAGGTAGTGCTCCGTCCTCCATGGTTCTGCACCTCACAAATTAGTGCTCCGTCCATTGGGCTAGTCGACTCACTCCAATTCGAGTCGGTCAAGCAGTCGTCAGGTCTCAGTCGGCTACACGGTCTCCGTACTCCGCACGCTCGTCTCTGGGAGGGTCCGCTCCACGAGCTACAGGTTGATACTCCAAGTATCTCAAAGTCCAAAGAATAATTATCTCAAAGGGCCGCCTCATCATAGGGGTATCAACGCAACCGACGGCGCATCAATCGGACGCACGGTCTGTGAGTTATTAGCCTTTTCATCCCAGGGGCCCAGTTGGTCTCGTGTGCGAACCAACCCGGCCGTATCTCAACTGTACCCCAACTCTCATAGGGTAAACTCAAAGGGACCGCTTCTCAACGTGATCACCAACGTTGCTGACGGTTCGTCAAACGGACATCTGGTCTGAAAGATATCAGCTTTTCCGTTCCAGGGGCCCAGTTGGATTTCGAGTACAATCCAACCCGATCACTATCCAACAGCAACCAAAACTCGGGAGAAGTATGCCAAAAGTTCCGTCTCATCAATAGGAAATCAACGAGATAGACAGCGCGTCTATCGGACGCCCGGAGCTCATGATATAAGTGTTTCTACTCCGAGGGCCCGGTTGGTTTCGGGTTCGAACCAACCTGGTCGTACTTCAAGTGACACCAGTTGACCAAACCGGTCACACCATTGCGATCCATATGGAAAAACACACGAGATGGACTACCCATTGGTCCAAAACGGATAGCCGGTGAAAAAGTTGCATTTCACCGCAACACGCGCGAACCGGGCCTCGTGGGGCCCGCGCCTTGACCTCGACATAAATATCCAAAATTGGTTTTGAAACATCCGTCTTAATTCCAGGTTTGCAACCTCGCAGACGGTTCGACATTCCGACACCGTATGAGAGAGATACGTCCGATACAAGATTCCGTAATAATAATAATAATAATAATATTATTATTATTCTGTGTTTCGAGGGCTCGAGCCACGAACCATAATTTAGTATTCAAAATTAGACTTGAATCTAACGTATTGATGTTAGGATTACATTGCCACTGACGGCAAGTCAATCGGACGTCGCACGCCTGAGTTATGGCGGGTTGAAGATTTAATGATAATATTAAATCTATTATTTTCAGAGCGCTTCGGGTACCCCATCCAAAAATCTGAAAAATATATCGAATATTGGACTCATTAATTCCGTCTCAGAGTCAGGGTCACACTGCCGCTGACGGTTCATGAAACCGAGGTCGCACGGGGAAGATACCGTCGAAAGAGTGTTTTATCAACAAAAGCAATAATAACAATATTTTATTATTATTATTAATTGATTATTTATTTATAGATCCTTAACTCCACAAAATAAATCCACGCCCAAATTCCTCATTTGCGCCACTCAATCACCAACGCTATACTTCTTTTTTGTTTCTTTTTGTTTTATTTCTCAAATATCTTTATCTCTCCAAACTCTTATTTTTCACGATTTCTCCCCTGCAACCCTAGCGCCCAGCCCTTCAATCACGCACCGCCCATACTTTTCATTTATTTGAATTAAAATATCATTATGATATTCTTATCTCTCCAATATTCATTCTCCTTCCACGGTTTTTCACCTCTGTACACGAACCAAGAACCCGATGCGTCGTCGCCGTCAATCCGCGCACCAAAAACAATCTGCGGAGGTTTGTCGGGCCGTGTGTGTTCGGCCCACGCCCTCCGCGTTAGGTGTTATCAATTAACCAAGTTTAAACAGGATTTTATAAAGAACAAACAATAATCAATTTTATTTAAATTAAATTGAAGCAAACCATTCCACGTTCCCTCAAATAAAATTGAAGCATACCAAAATTCCCAACCCGCAATTAAAACATTCGCGGATCAACATGACAACAAGTTGATTTGCATTCTTTGTTTTCTTTTTGATCGAAAGAAACAAGGTAATTAAATTATACATAAATAAAAACCCTACCGTTCTCCTTGTAAACAAGATTTCCCAACCCGTAACATAATCTTCACGGATCAACGTAATATTTTGTTGATCCACGTTCTTAGATTTAGAAGGGAGTAAAAGGGTTTACAAATAAGTTCCCTACCTTGACAAAAGTTAATGAACGACGGTGTCACAGAAAACGGCATCGGTTCTGTTGTCGTAGAGGTACGTCCAAAGAGGAAACGTCGCGGAAGAAGAACGTCGTGTAAGAAGTTCTCCGTATTCTTTGGAGGAGATGTTCTTCGTTGAAGAACGGTGTTCTTCGTCGGAGTCCGAGGTGTTCTTCACGTTCTTCATCGAAGGAGAAGATGTTCTTCCCAAAACATCTCAATGACAAAACTCTAACAACAAAATAAATTAAGCTCCTTTCTTAATTTATTAACACAAGAAGCCTTTTGAAATTCAAAGGTTTGAATTTCAAAAACTTATATTAATCACTCAACATTAAAACCATATGTTTGATAAACTTAAGTTATCAACATTTAAATGGGAGTTGAGGGGGTTTAGAGGATATGAAGGGGTGGGGTTCGTGTGGGCCCCACCACCCTCATAACCTCCCAAGGGAGGTTGGGTAGTTACTCAATTTCCATCCAAAGGATAAAACAATTAGAGTAAAATAAAAATTGTAGAATAATTATAAAATAAACTTCCACAATTTTTATCATCAACTCTCGTGAAAACGCAACTCCGGAATAGGTGTTTCTAAGCAATTACTGGTGCTACGGTTTCATCGGTGCCCTCAGAATTCGATTCCGAGCACCAGTTCAAAAGTTAGAAATTCCCACTCGTTCGTTCACTGAACGTACCCAAGCTAAACTTCGGAAATTAATTCCAGGCACACCGGGCCTCGGAATCAGGCGCAGTTCGAAACTGCGTTCTTGTAAAATTCCAAAGAAAATTAAGAAAAAAAATTTCCATGAAATATTTGGGTCTTTACAATTTCAAATAAAATTATCTCTCATTATCCATATTATTTTCCATTATTTTCATATTATTTTTATGGCATTTTTTATAACATAAATTATGATTCAAATATTATTATTTTCCTTTTGGGATAATTAAATTACTATTTAGAGAATTAATATAATTTTTTATTTTTTTATTTCCGCTATTTAACATTTACCACTGATTTATTATATATTTTATGATGATATATTAAATTTTTTATGTTATGAAGGCAATATTTCTAAAAGAAATAACCGAAGGTGAATCCTGAGAATATTATTTTATATTTGTATAATTTTATGTATATTTATTTATTTATTATCATGATTTTCCATTTATAATTGATATGAAATGGGAACCCAAGGGTAGTTATGTTAGATTTAGTAAAAATTGTTACGTCATTTTTTATTATTTTTCCCATACTAGACATTTCCTTAATATAGAAGTATTTCCCTAGATGGGGGGTTTGATATATCTCAAGGAGTTCGATGGATAAAAAGTAGAGTATGTATTATTATGGTAATCAGATATCCATATGATAATTTTCCTTTCTGTTTTACATATATTTTCCACCTAAATACCTATGGTATTTTTCATTCATAACATTATTTTCATATTTTTGGATTTCAATTGTAGTTTAGTTCTCTATGATTTAAGTAACTTAACCATTATTTTTTCAATTATTTATATCATGATGATACTTATTCATTCATGGATTACTAGAACATATCTTTGAAATATAGTTATTTGATACTTCTAGTCACAAATGCTTCCTTTTTTGGATATTTATATTTCATTATTTATATTTTTTATACCAGTGTTTTTTATTTTATCATCACATTTTATTACATTCCCAAAGTATTTAATAAATATGTCGAGTGGGTGTTTTTGAGACTAATAAATGATAATTATTTTTATTGGAATGAGAAATACATCAATTTTCAAAATTAAATCCCTTTATAAGGAAATAAATGATTATCATCATATAACATTTTCATATAAGATAGTAACCATTTTTTGATCTTATATAGGAGTTATCATGTTTCCACAATCACATGGATTATCGAATTTTGGATTCAAGTATATTGGAGATTACAATTTATTTTAACTTATAACACATAAAATTGATATCTTTATTTATTTTATCTGTGGCTAGGATTTATATTATGGTACTATATGTAAGTATAATACCACAACAGAAATTAATAACTTCATTATTCCTTTTTCATATTGGATTTTTTATTGTATTTTAATACATTTTTATGTTGATGGTTATGGGCGGGATGTAATTATTCTATATATTGTGGAAAAAAAATCATTGTGCATTCATTGGTTATGCTATATTTATGATGTTTTATACATATTTCACATGACATCACAACTTATATAATATCAATTTATTAACTCTAGGGAGAGGTATTATGTAGTTACTTAATTATAATGTGAAATAATTGAAAATAAAAGTATGTTTTATTCAAAACCCCATTTTTGATCATGTGGTCTTTGGGGAAGCTCTTTAATTCTTTTGGCAGATTGAATAGGGTGGGATGGAGGTTTTCACAGCTTATTTCATAACAAATTAGTATAATTTTTTTGTTTTGTTTTTGTTATATGCAAATTCTAGGAATATATATTATTTTTTCATAAAATATATAGGGTTAGGAGCAAGATAAATTATGGGAAACTATTTCTCAATTCACTAATTGAGTATCCATGGGTTGGTTAGATATATAATTAATGTATGATATTTATTATATTATTTTTTTGTGATTTATTGATAATAATGTCAGATTATTTTAATCACATGAATGTAATATTTTTATGTACATAAAATATAATTTGTTTTGTTGAACAAGGAGAAATTCAAAGTGTCTATTGATATTGTTCACGATTTGGTAAACCATGGAGTAGTTGTAATACTAGATATATAAATTCACATTGTAATTGTTAATAGTTAAATAACATATTGGTAAACCATGTAGTCATATCATTAACTTTTATAAATCCCCATAATTTATCATTTTCATTCCTCTTATTAGATGTCTATTTTATCATTTATTTCCACATGATTTCGGCATTTTTATGATACATTGTGATCTTTTTGCATATTCATTTTGTATTATAGTTAATTTGATTTTAAAAAATTTTGGGGTCTTATAAGTGTTTAATTATTATTTTACTTTTCAATTCTTGAGTTATTTAGAATTTCTTAATACCTTAATGTTTTTATGCGGTATCTCTTTACAAAGATTATCATATTTTTTGAGAACTTTTGGTTTCCATTGTGGATTACTTTTACCCCAATGGAAACTTATATAATAAATATATTGTATATAAATAATATATATTTTAATACTTTATAATTGACATCTATGAATAATTTATCATCGGATATTTGAAATAGATTTCTCATGTATAATAAGAAAAATATTATAAAATAATGTGTTATTTCATGGTTCTGAATGATATTATTAATTTAATTTCTATCAGTTAAAATGGAATAAAAAATTAGTTTTATTTACTTTTAATGAAAATGGGGAAATTTATAAATCAATTACAATGGGTTTTAAAAAAGGATGTTTTGATGTCGTATAAAAAATATTTCTGGTATTAAATTATTTTTAATCATCAATATAGGTTTTATTTTGTTATGTTTTTTCACATATTTTACTGGCACATGAATTCAGAATTTGTGATAAATTTTTGTTTATTCTTTGATTGGAATCATTTTATCAGGGTAAAAGATATATTGATGTGTTGTTTTTTATGAGATATTTATTGGAACCTAAAGGAATCCTGAAGAATTTTCTATAGAAGAAATTTATGTAAATATATAAGTGATTACTTAAGTAAATTTATATTTCGTTGCATCATATTTTATTACGGTTATCATCCATTAGTAATGTCTATATTTTATTAAACATAGAAGTTAACTCATGTATTCTAGGAAAATATTACAAATATGTTTTAGGAGGAGTGGTTTTCTTAAAAATCATAAGATAAATAGAATAATTTTTAATGAATAATTAATATTATCAAGATAAAATAATGTTACAAGATCAAATTATCCATATTCATTAATAATGGAATTCATATTTATGGGGGAATTCATTCAATTTAAAAAATATAAATATGGAATTTTGATCAGATAGTTTCTAGGTATTGTTTATTTAATTTCTCTACCATGATACCAACACTGTATAACAAGCGATGTAGTTTTCTATATTAGTTTTAGTGATAGGGCTAGTATGTGGTCTATAAATATTTTCTTTAATACAATACTATATATTTTATTATAATTCAAGTGTAAAACATTTAATTCCAACTATTTTAGATGGAATATTTCATCAGATAATATATCAAAGATGATTCTTGGTGTTGTTTTATTATGTTTAGATAGTATATTTTTAAATAAGTATAGAACATATTTTAAACAATTCATATAAGGATATAAATTTTATCCTGTACAAGGGAGTGGTAATCAAGAGTCATGTTATTCAATGAAGAAGTTAGAAGAACTCGATTATGCCTGTAGAGTCTAAATAAAAAAGGAAATATCCAATTTCATTTTCAGAATCTATAAGGTGTATACCTATAATGTTCTATAAATGATTAAATCATACTGAAAAAAATAATTCATATTTGGATGATCATAGTACTTTTCATGGTTCTTTATGGTTGGGTCATCAATATAGATTCAATATAGGATTTCAAAAGAAATGTAGAATTATAATAGAATTTATCTATATTTCATTTCCATAATAATTTTTATTTTTAGGAAGAACATTCCATTATTAAATTGTGGTTAGAAATAGTTCTTTTATTTTAGATTCATGTAAAGATTTTTTATTAAAATTTTCCCATCAAGAATGTTATTTTTTTTTGGAGTATGTTCTTTATAATTGTCACAATAACTTATTATGACATTAAGGAAAGGTTTTTCATAAATTATTGTGTCATATTCATATAATAGATTCTATGAATATTAATACATAATGATAATATAGATATTTTAATGGTTTGAAGGCCAAAAATTACCGATCTACCCTCGTAGTGGCGTACCTATAATGGGGGTACTATTCAACTTTTTGTTTCAAGGATTTATCAATGATTGTTTGGTCTGTAATACCGTTACTCTAAAAGACCATAAATTTTAAATTGTAAGGTTCTTATTCTTTATATCTATATAAAATTTATATGAATAATGTCTTGAATTTTTATTTCAGTAAATTTTTACCTTTATTGTATTCCAATATTTTCTCATTGGAGTGTTTGAGATGATGGTATCCATGGAATCCTCTAATAAATGACATGATAAAATATTTTTATGAAAAATTTGGTGGAATAATGTTGAATGGTTTAATGAAAAATGAATAATAAAAATGTAACTATATAAAATTATTTTTTAATGACTTTTTGAGTTTCAGTTTCAAATATTCATGTTTTAAATAAAATTGTAAAATAAATAGAGATATGAAATGCAATTTTTTGAGAAAATCATTAATTGATATTCATAATGTTTTTTTAAATATATTGTTATTTATCAAGAGGATAGATTATGGTGGAAAACTAAAATTGAAACATCATGAGTTATATGGTACAAGATTGAAACATTTCTATCTATAAAGGCATCACCCATACCATAGTGAGTTTTCCATATATATTATTAAACTTGATAGGTTAGTGGTGGTTATTCCATAGTGATAAGTATGTATGATATTGAAAAGGACCATGGCCATTTATGGAGGAATTTTTCAATTAATATGGTCCAATAAAACATGAAGTGTACAAATAAATTATGGGGATAAATGAAGAAGAAAGAAGAAAATTGAACTACACTCAATTCGTATGGTATGTTTATAATACAATTCATAAACTATTAAACTTTAATTTTACCTACCTATATTGGAACTTATGGTGGGTTTCCAGTAAAACTATAGAACATGATCAATTCCAATAAGGATATAAGAAAGTTATGTTTGATATGGGGTAATGAATTTAAGACCTACTATGAAATAATTGAAAAATATCTAGAACACAAAAATGGTTTAATCTCTATTGTTTTTTTATATCTCCCAATGAGAAATAAAGAATTCCATTATGTGTTTGGTGGTGTCTGATGGAGGTCACGGTCAAACATTGGATTAATAATAAAAAATGTGAAGAGATTTGTGACCACACCCATGATAGAATATTTCATTTTTGATAGGTTGTTCTATATGAATATATGAAAATAACCAAGAGTCCATTCTTTCGGTTCTTTGAATTTTGGAGGTATAATAGAATGTTATTTTTCACTAAACTATGGTGCATGAAATTCAAATCATGACATGATGATTTAAGAGGAGAAAACATTAATTATTCATGATCAATTATAATATTACTCTTATATTATGTGTTTATGTTTTAGAAAATTTTGACAGACAATAATGAAGGTGGTTACATCATTTCATTTCAATAAATTATTTGGAATGAATTCTGGTTATAAAAGGATTTATATCAATTTTCCATAAAGTAGTTGTTAAACCATATGTACGGGGGATGTTGTGGAAAGAGTTATTGGAATTTTGAATATCCAAATAAAGAATATAAAATTGTCAATTTTTATCCCATGATCCATATTATTTTAATGGTGATCAAAATTATGAAAAAAACATTAAGGTGGGGTTTTGGGGTATACATTATATGTCCATAAGAAGAACAAAAGTGATTTTTGAGATTTTATTAAATATTTGAGTCACTATGTGGATGAGTGAAGAGGTATAGGTGTGGGGATTGAATGTTTAGTAAATGGATATTATTTATGATTCATCTAAGATAAATTTTATTATTTCACCTAAAATAATGTGAATGTTATTCTAGGCATGTTTTGGAATGTGAAGATGGTGTTAATAAGGTGGAATTCACCTAATGTGATTTGTAAAATATTTTGGTTTTCACTATATCATATATACATGTCTGAATATATATTCTATGATGAAATGAAGGGAACTAATTGTCCATAAACTATTAAGAGGTGATGATTTCTATCATTTTGAGTAATGAAAGTAAAATTTAATGGAGTGACAGTTAGGATAATGTGTTATAGTACCTATGTGTTTGTAAATTTGTGATCATAAAAATGTTTGAACTACCCCAGACCATTCTAGTATATTTGAACCTATAAAATGTTTTGTTCACTCTAATGACGTACTGAATGACACATAACTATTGTGTATTCCATGTATACGTCCATGTGATTCTAGAACATTTAAATTCATGTGTCCTTATTTACTTTATTCATTCAGATAAAATTAATATCGCCACCTAAAATAAATTCAATTAAATATCATAATAAGTGGCCCTCAATGTCACGAAGTAAATATACATTATGGAACATGAAACATTAAAGGAAATTTTTTTAATTTTTTATGTGCTTGACATTACCTGATTCTCCCACACCATTAATGTAATGTAAACTGAAACCTTAATAGTGATCACAACATGATGTATAAAAAGGATATGTTTATCATTATTCGATTTGTTATTACTATATATTGATATTTTATTTTTTAAGTTAAATGGAATTGTATGAGAATGATCTATTTATTGATTAAAAATAAATAGATGAATGGAAGAAAATATTTTATTTATTTATGGAATATTAACATGTACTGAAATATTAATTTGTTGGATAAATAATTATTCTACTAATAATACAAGGTGTTATCATTGAAAATTATCAATGAATAATTGATATTAATTCCATAGTGAAAATATATTTAAAGGATACCCTTATAGATGTATTATATGAGGTAGTTTCTATATGAATATTCTCTAAATATTTGTGTATAAAATTAGAATAACATCATAAAAAATAAAATAAAGATAGAATTATTTAAAAATTTATAAAGGACTAAAAAAGTGGAATCCAACTTTAAAGATGAATTATCCTACCAAGAAAACCTAAATATAATTTAAAATCATATTATAAAACTTCTATTTAATTATAGAACCAATTTAGAGGCATAAAATAACATTTGAAGAAACATTATCAACAATTTATTGTTTCCCATCATGAGGGTTTCCAATAAATTAAGTAGATGATTTCCCAACATTATAGGAGAATGTATTATTATAGGAAGGAATGAATGATAATTTTTTTCAATGTGTTTTGATTTTATATCCCATAAAATGAGAAAAAATAGAATAATCGTTTCTTTAAAAATCAATTTATAAAAAATGGGAATAAAAATAATGAAAAATTAAGATTACCAAAGAGATGTAGAAACATATTTTGATGAAAATGAAAAAAAATACAATGACTTGAATGACATAATCAATCCACTCAAGACCCAACATGAATAAAAGTTACAATAAATTATGGATGTAGCTAAATGTTTTAAGAAAATAGATAATATAATTATGAATAATTTTGAATATATAAGTGAAATCATTGAGAGTATATACACCTAAAAAGACAAGATAAAAATCCCTAGAATATTGTCCTCAAAAGAAATGAGGATTCTAGATATGAAATTTGGAAGTATTTTTTTTCAAGATAATTATGCTAGTGATATCCCATAATTGATGGAGGTACCTAGGTGATACTAATGTGAAAAAATGGATACTAATTGAAAAGATGTTTTAAACACATCAAACCTGAATGTTATAAGAAAAACTACAACTATGCCTATATTTTATCAACTAGTAGACTACATTATGTCAAATAATTTATGAAAAATATTTATTATATCTAAACAGATTAAAATTTATTAGTAAGTCAATTAGACGAATACATGGAAATAAAATGAAGAAATATATAAACACAACAATTGTCTGTATTATAAGGATAAATACTTATCCTGAATGATGGTCTATTTAGATGAAATTTTGGTTCACTATATTGGTGGATGAAAAGTGGAATCAATATATGGATTATTAAGAACCATAATATTACTGTATTAAACTAACATATTTTAAGGGAATAATGGAAATATATAATAAAAAGTAAAATTATATACCAACTATGAGAAATGCAGAATATTAGTGGAGGGGAATACACAAATATAGAAGATGAGGCACATGATGGAACTTTTCGTCATAAATGAAGAAATTATCCAATGTTGTTTTAAACAAACCACTAAAAGGGACATGTTGGGACCAAGTTGGAAGGAGAATAAATTGAGAAGAGTTTTATTTTATAGAGTGTTGTCATTTATTATCAATGAAGATAAATCAAATCACATTGAAAAGCACATGGTGAACCAGACGATGCTTTGTTGATATGTATTTTACAAATATAATATGTTAAGAGAACTTTTGATTCATGACTTTTGAAGGAAAGGGAGAGAAATGATTATGCCAGTCATATATAGTTTTGATTGGAAGGAATGATACTGCTGGAAGATATGGAACTTTCAGTACATCCCAATATAACTCTGATGATGGTAAATATGGTCTATCAAAGGATATATATCATGATAGTGGAGTTCAAGATGAAATCTGAAGAATGGTTATTGGAAGTAGTGAAGAGAGCAAGGACAAAGGGATAGACAATTTTGAGGCAGGACAAAAGAATAATTTAAGGTGACATCGTTTTCCAGTGTGTACCAAATTTTAGTGCATGAAAATCGGGAGATGAAGAAATGTGTTTTTGGAAATGAATGGTGTGCTCAAGTTTGAATATTGACTATAATTTTGCGCTCATGGCTTGATTTTAGGTCATAAGACCGAAAAAGTCAAAGTCATGGAGTGCATCAAAAAACGGGCCAAGTGCGCGAAAAATATAGGCTTTTCAAAATATTGGCATGGTGCGTGAAATATAGGAATGAACTTTTTCATGCAAGAGTTGTTTGGAGAATAGAAGATCGAAAATATGTAAAGGCATGAAGTGCATGAAAAATTGTAGTATTGCGTGAAATATGATGTTGCGTAAAAGCGTTTTTATAAGCATGAAGAGGGTTTTAACGTGCAGATTAGTGTTTTTTGCACAAGGTTAAAAATGCTTATAAATACGAGGTTACCTCATATAATTTGAGAGAGGATAGACACTTAGAGAAATCTTGTTCTCAGAGGTGCGTAAAATTATATACTAAGAGATTTTCACGAAAATAAAGTGGTTTTTGAAAAAAGATGAATGTTTCATGAAAAAGTGGGAAGTTGCGTGAAAAGGTGGAATGTTGCGTGGAAAAAGGAAGTTTTGTGAGAAAGGTTTTATGCACCAAAATGGAATTTTTACATGCAAGACATTTTAATTGTGCTCAACATACTCTAAATGTTGCACGAAAAAATTTTGGTCTTTCCACGTATTCAGTTGTGCGTAAGATAGTTCTTACCGACTTCTGGGTAATAAAGTGATGATTTTTACTTAAAATAATACAACTGTTCAATTGTAACGAAGCACTGAAATACTGTAAATCCATATTTGTGTTAAGAGGGTCCACAAACACTGAAAGATTGTTTTCCAAGTGCTACACGGTTGCAAGGGTATATCCTACTCGTTGTATTCCACATCAAAGGATTTTTTTCTAGTGGATTGTGTGGTATTGGATTATTTCCATACCATACCAAGGATTTAGCTACTCTAGTTGAGTAGTGAACCTTGTAAATATTTTGTTCCTATGGTTATGTGTGTTCAGCAGGGAAGAAACTCTTCAACAGGAGGTGAAGGTTGTTTCAAAAAGAACGAAACATAAAAAGAAAATGACATCACTGATTCACCCCCTCCCCCTCTCAGTGATACTTAGATCCTGATTGGGAACATCAGATGAATATAAAGACACGATGGAGAATAAATATAGGGGGTGAGATCCCCTATTCATGGAAATAAATAAGACACTCATTCATTTCTCATTGATCAAAAAAAATGATAAAAATCCAAAGAAAAGTAATGATTAAACTGTTCACATATATTATTATATACTTATATGTGTAATAAAAAAGTAGAGCCATTAGATAGAATTTTAGGTGTCTGGAAAATTGAAATACTGATGATGTTGATGATGATGACATGATGGCATTCCATTCCAAAAATCTGAGAACAGTACAAGGAATGATCAATGGTGTTAGGTATGTTCATATTTACAATAACTTTTCTTTAAAATAAGGTAACATGAGGTGATACTCTCCCCATCAGCTCCATTAACTTATAATATTTTTAAATAGGTGAAGAATTAAGGGATAGATACAATTTATGTCATTTTTTGGTTACATAGAAGAATATATGGTGGACGTGAAAAGAAAATTTGACAATTATACCGCTAGTGGTTCCCAACATGAACAACATTAATTTTTTGGAATATATAAATTCATTGTGGGTGTGATTACAATAAATCAAAGGCTTCATAGAATTATCTATAAATTGAAGAGTCCCATAATGAATAGAAATTAATTATATATAAGTTGTAATATTTTTTTATATATTTAAAAGAAATTGATTTATATTTTAAGTGGTATGATCTTCATATAATTTAAATTATTGTAATTTTATAACTATTTAGTGTGAATGTGTTATGGAAATAAAATTTTCTTTCTTGATATGTGAAAATGGAAATGATGTTATGAATCGTTAATTTGTATTCATGACTGACCTAAACAACACTATTGATATCTATAAAAACTATTCTCTCTAATATTGAAATCAATTTTTGTATGATTAAATGACAAAGTTTTATCTCTTATTTTGTGTGGTCATTTTATATAATTATTATCTAGTGAAATACATAAATTAGGATTATTGGATTATAGACTTTTATTCAGATGGTCATTCCAATAAGGGGTTGTGTGAATAAGATTTAGCTAATCCATTTTTGGAATAATCAACATCGTAATGGTGTTTTTAAATAGGGGGAGAAGAATTAAGATGATTATTTCATCCATTTGCATATAGGGGATTTTGAATCACCTTAAGAGGACCTCATAGAAGATGAATAAAAATCATACTTGATCTTTTATTGACATTATTAAAATACAAAAATAGATAATTCCAAATGTCATTTCCCATTTACAAAATATCAAGAGAAAAAATTAACATAACGATGTTCACTCAAAAAGATGTAGAAGGAGGAATAATGTGTCCTTAAATATGAATGGTTTTAAAATTTTAAATTCTATCTATTTTTCATTACCAATAAGGTAATAAGATACATTATAATGTTCTTTTTTAGGATTCCAAAAAATCCATATGGGTATTTCTATAAATCCAAATGTATTATTATGTATTTGATTACAATATGATGATTATTTATTAGATGACTTGAGTAATCTTGAAGAATAATGTTATATTTTTATCCAATATTATTTCTAAACATACATGTTGAAGATCATAGAAGTGATGATGTACTGAATAGAATATTTGTTAATCATAATATTGATAGACAATGTGAATTTTTGAGAACCTATATTATTAATATATGTAATGAATTTTTGAAAATTTATGTATTGGTCATGAATTTGTTGTCTAGTGTAAAGATAGTGGTGAATCATTATGATTTTTGTTTCAAAATTGTAAAGACCATACATCCAAGAAGACCTCACACATAACATAGGTCCTTCTTCTATGAAAATAAAAAACATGGGCATGTTATAGGTGTTTAATCTATTTTCATTTTTGTAAAGGTTAATTTAGAGGGCCATTCTCATGGTTGAAAGAATGTTTTTGTGATGATTGGGCAACATGAAAAAATGTGTCCATTGGTAATCCTCGTGTGGAATATAAAATTATAAAATTGGTAAATAAATTCTAATACATATGGTGTTTAGAGAAGAAAATGGATAATACTAGAAACTTAAAAGGGTCTATTCCATTATTATAACTAAAAAATATTGATTTATATGGACATTACATTACATTTTTTGAATACTTAATACATTAAACAAAATGACTCTCAATTATTGTATTAGTTTAGTGCCTCTAGAAACATTTATCATATTCTTCTAATTTTGTGGGACATCATTAACAACTCCCACAAATATTTTCACCATTAGTTTTCATACATAAAATCATTTATTATGTTTTAGGGAAAAGAAAACATATAAAAATTGTCAGATTAGATTTTTAGTAATGTTAAATAAGAAAGATATCAATCATATCATTATTATAATACATATGAATATAACATTTGATAATATTATACTTCCTATGAAGGATCATGATATCACATCAAGCGATAAATCATAAAAGTTCATAATACTCAATGAAAATAATCAAAAAATCCATAAAATAATACATGAAATTTTGTGTCATATAAATAAGTATAGAAAATCATTTCGTATTAGTAAATGTTCATTACCATGATCATCATAGTGGACAAAGATCATTACTGAACTGGATTCAACTATCATTCCATCCTTATATTACCGAATCAATACTAATTTATAATTCATCCTAATCTATATCATAAGATACAAATGTTTACCCAATGCATTGGGGGGGGGGTATATAGACCCAAACCATATCATATTGATATCATTCTCACATGTGACACAAAAATAGTTATAATTTATCATATCATAACCCTTGCAATAAAATGGGTTTCTTAAATATTATTCTATCATAACATAGTCGATGAAAAATAAATGGATTTCATAAATAAAATTCCATCATAAAAAATTAACACCTTAAGAATAATAGAAATATTATACTTGAACATATCCTTTTTAAATTATTTCCTCTTAGGTGGAAAATTATTTTTATAAAACTTGGGAAATTAATTCATAAGTAAAATATCTATAATTTTTCAAAAAACATTTTCATTTCTCAAAATTCCATCCATTTTTATAAGAAAATATTTGAATTGAAAATAAACCTGAAATAGTGTAAAGGAAGATTCATCGAAATAAGGAATTATAAAAATGTCAAAATGCATTAATATTTTATATGTTAAAAGATTACATTCTTATTATCGTTTTCTTCAATAGAGAATAAGTACCTCATACTGAAAACAAAAAAATCCTTTAATACAATTAATAAATAATAAACAAATGGGTAAAATTTACTTTAAATAATTTTATAAAGATTGAATGAATTTTTTGTATTAAATATTTATGAAACAAGGATGAGGATGACAAATATACCTCAAAAAGCACTTCTTATAAATAATCTCAAATTATAATCAGATTAAAAAATTATCCCTTACCTTAAGTCGGATATTATTTATATGTATCCAAAAATTTTGTTTAATAATTTAAATAATTTCATTGACTTCTTCTAGAATCATTTTCATTTTTATGTTATAATATATGATCATGTTATCATTTTTTATTAATAACATTTCATTATTTCTAATTATTTTGGAATTAAAAACTTCATTTTATCATTCTTGTTTTGTTTAATAAGTTATGGTTCTCCATTTGAGGTCATATTTATATCAATAAAAAATTATATTAACATAATATATATAATTTTTATTCATTATAATCATATATTTAATCATGCTTTAATGGATAACATGTAGAATTAATCTCATCATACCGAAAATATAGTAGGTCGTATGTATGCACGAGTGATGATACCATTACTTTAAGAATTAAATTGTATGGGAGTGGATGATATATATATTTCTACAGAATAGATATATATTTATAATACTCATATTAATTTATTATTTCCATCATTATAAACATCTAATTAATGTTTTTTTGAAAAATAGATTACACCACAGTGTGGAGTTGGTAAGCAGTAAGTATACACAGATGGTGATTTCATTTTTCATCAGATTAATAGAAGGTGGGATAAAGTTTTTCCATAAGAATAATAATATCATATTATATATGTGATACTGTGGTTATTACATAGTATTGGAAACAACAAATTTAGTGAAATTAAAAGAAGAAAAGATCTTGAGAGAGTCGGTAAATGAGCTTACCTATTCATTGTGAGATCCCACTAGATCTCCTCTTATAAAAACTAAGGTTGGTCTTTTGAGAAGACGAAGGCTTCTAGAATGTCACTATATAAGTTGATGAGGGAAATGGGAAGGGGGTGTATGAAATTAAAGGATCATTGAGTTATTAATAAATGAGGTAAGATGTTCACTCTTATATTTGAGTTTGAGGGTACCTTTGGGAAATCATAAAATATTAATTTATAATGAATTTAAACCACATCAAAAAACCTACAAAATTTCATAGTTTAGACTATGAAATTAGATAGGTTATTAATATAATAAACCAATAAATTTTAGATAGTTTTTTTGTCGATTACTTCATAATCAATATATAAACATTTATAGTAATTATTATTTTTTAAAAAATTAAATATTAATTACCATGATAATGAAAATAGATTTATATTTAAAATGAGTATTTATAATTGAATTAATCTTCTGTATAATCTTATATTAAAAATGATTAACTATTAAAATTTGAGTGAGATATATTTAAATATTCTTTATATAAAATAAATTAAATGTCCTAATCATATCCAAGTGGATTTCAATGGACACCATTTTGACAGAAAGATGATTTTGGACAAAACCTAATCATCCAATGATATTAAGAAAACCATTTGGTAATTTCATAATATGATTATTACCCTTAATTACATGATTTAACTTGTTACTGTATTAATAAAAATTACCCAAGTTAATTCCCATAATATTGAAAAAAATAAAATAATGATATTTACTATATTATGAACTACATGTCTAAATATGTAAATAAATATATTTTCATGGAAGATTTATTCATTAATTTAAAATTAATCCCCTTATTTTAATGATATAATGAGTTTATAAAGTTAAAACATTGCAAAAATATTTTAATGTCTTAACATCTAAATTCAATGAAAAATTAATTTCAATGAACTACATTATATCAATTGATAGAAATATATTCTATTTATGCAGTAAAACAATTAAATAATATAATTTAACAATATAAATTTTATGGATTAAGAAAGTGGTTTTAAATTATGATTTTGAATATTTTTACTATTCATAAAAGTTAAAACATATCAGAAAAATATTAAAAATTCATCCAATGTAAATTATTATATCCCTATTCCAAAGAAGTTGTTTATTTTGTTAATTAAAATATATATAAGTGTTTAAAAATAGATTTAAAATAGGTGTCCCATCAAAAGGTTGAAACGTAATTTTTTTTTAAAAAGTTCTTTTATTTGAATGATTTAATTTGTTATTTATCCTGTCTAGAAAACATATAAGATGAATTTAAAACATTAGATTGAATATACTAAATATATA
Source organism: Viscum album (assembly GCA_963277665.1). NCBI lineage: Eukaryota > Viridiplantae > Streptophyta > Magnoliopsida > Santalales > Viscaceae > Viscum > Viscum album. The sequence goes on along the minus strand of OY728119.1, from coordinate 1,733,151,689 downwards.
TTACATTAATAAAATCCTTCCAAAGTGATTTTATTATTTTATAAACTCACTTATTTCCATTTAAATATTTTTCAAAAATCGTTAATATTGTTCATACCTCCCAATATAATGACTAGGTTGTAAGTTATCCTAATAATATTTATTTGTTAACTTAAATTCAGTCTTGTGTGAAAATGAATCCTATAAAAAGAACATGAAATTATTTGTAACATTAGCCAAGAATAGTGTTTATTATTCCACAAGCTAAGCATGTGTAGCTATATCACTTCCTTATCTTTGTGTATAATACAACATAAGGGATCAAAGAATAAAAAAAACTACCTCATAAATATCTTCAGGTGTTACATTCTATGCCATTAAACAAATTTCTCCATCGAAATTCATTATGTTTATAAATTGTTTAATACGTTAATGGTTCTTTCATATAAACCCATATTAGAAAAAACAATATTAATATAACACTTTAAAAGGGAAGGTGATAAATAAAAAAATTTCCTAATGTCACTCATAACTATGTTTCCACAGAGAAAACATTTGGAGGAATGTGAAAACAATGATTATGAATGAGATATCTAATGATAATTTTTTGGTAGAGAGTGGTTGAGAACAAGGTTAAAAGAATGTTAAAATTAGAAAATCCATAAATATGCGATGATTTAAGGTTCCAATTGATTGATCAAAATGAAGGTATTGGGACAATTTTTTTACTATTATTTTCATAGAGTCAAAGAAAATTTCAGGATGTGAAATACTTACTTGATTAAGTATACTATCCTAAATTTCCACTTCATCTCTTATTACAAGAAATGAATTTGAATTTTTCATTTATAAAGCATTAGCATATCATGTGATACATAAATAGTATAATATGTCATTAAATCTATAAATAAAGCTTAGCACATGTTATTAAATACACATATGCCCTCTTATGGTGAGTTATTACTATATTTTAATAAAATTCATCCCTAGTTTTCCTTAAACGTTCCATAAATTGATAACCTTACAAACCTTATGAAAGATTCAATTCAAAACATTATAAATAGTTTCACTAACTCTTCTTAACATTTATCCCCCATATATTATAACGTATCTCATGTTGTTCACATTTAAAACAAGTGAATGTTGTCATTGTGTATTTTCTTGAAACATGGATATGACTAGAATTACTATGTAAATTTTGTGAAAACATGTGTGCTTTCAAAAATTAACTCTTTCCGTATACCATAAAATTTAAATGATTGTATATTCCCCATCTAAGATATCATAAATCACAATTTCATCATATTAGTATTGAGGTAATTAATAATATCAAACCACATTTTATTATGAACATATTAAGGGTAATCCTTACAAAACTGTTTTAGAAAATCTGTGAATAACTATTCATGGTTATATGAACCACTCAGAATATATTATTAAATTCATATGGAAAAACCACTATAAACTAATAAATATTTCATTTTTCTATAATATCATTAATGGTATTTTACCACACTATTCTAGAATCCCATTACATAAACACTTAGACATTCCACCATATAGTTTTCATACTCTACATATCAAATAGTGATCGCATCCACTTTTTCTTTCTATTTTACCTTAAAAGGTTGTTGAAGTTGATCCTCATCGATATTCCTTGTATTATATAATTGGTTGGCAGGGTGCCCCATTTCTTTTCACTTGTATCGTTGATGTGTGGGAGCTATATTCTATGTAGAATTTTCCTTATTTTCATCATTAGATATGTTTTTCTATTACTTCGACACAGAACTACCTGATAAACATATTTTCCAAAAAATAAAACATTATCTAGCCCCTCTAAGACAATCTAGACCATGCATATTTCCACACATTAAGAATTAGTAAATATTCTACTTACTCTCATGTTGGATATTAACTCTAGAAGCGTGCATTGAGTGTCTAGAAAAATTTATTTCATAAGTACAAATGGATTCATCTTTCTTTTTCATACACTCAAGGATCCCCTTATAAAACTATTTAGAATAATAAATGTAATGTAATTATTGATAAATAAGTTCTTGAACTCATCCAATTCCAGGGATTCAATTTCATCCTGATGCCTTGTATTCTAGATTAGATTCCTCCATTTGTATAGTTCACCTTTTATTTAATAAATAGATAATATAAAATTTGCATGTATCGAACAGTTAAGGATATAAAATATCATTTCAATGGTACTGATCAATTTTTCAACAATAAGTTGATCAGAATACCCAATGAAGGAAGGTGGAAATTTCCTCATGACATACTTAATTGAATGTTTTTCCATTCACTACTCATTTAGAAGTAAACAATGATTCTAGGATTTTTTAAGTATAGTGAAAATATTTTTTATTCTAGATCCCATAACAATTGGTTTCTAAAGAGTATTATCATTGACTTTCCCACTGAATTCACCGTTAACACGATTTCTTCAGGTTCTATCCATTATCTAAAACCCAAAAAGAATAGTGTGTGATGAAAAAAATCATACTATGAAAATAAAATAATAAATGGGTATTACATTAAATATATAATATCATAGGATTATTCATATTCTAACCATGATCATTACCAAAATTCCAAGATTCTAACATATATGTAGACTTATCAATAAAGTCATCCCTAGATATACCACAAAAATATCACTAGTGATCTTAGTAAATTTTTCACATCATAGTTCCTAAAGTTCAAATAAAACCTCCTCTATGATTACATCTCGAATGATCCAAGAATGACATATATGGAAGTTACATTACATATTGGTAATACTTAATACATTACACAAAAGGAAACCCAGAGACCATATTAATTTATTTCCTGTGATAAAATAGAACACATTCATCTGATTTTATAACAGATATTTAATATATACCCTAAAAATGATGACCTATATTTTTCCAACATTAAAAAATTACAAATATCATGGGGAATGAAGAATATGAAAAGGGAGATCGTATATTCACAATATTGTTAAACAAGGGAGATATAAATAAAATCATAATTGTAATACAAAAGAATATAACATTTGAAAATCGTTACCTGCATACAAATGGTCATGATATCACATCATGTAATAAATCATAAAATTTCATAAAAATAAATGAATGTAATCCCAAAATTCAGAATATTGACCTTAAATATTTATTCATACACATATTCATTGAAAATAAATTCATATTATTCAAGGATAATTTCCAATACCATCATAGCATACGATGTCCTTTACTAAACTGAGTTCACTCCACATTCCAGCCCTATATTATGTAACCAAGATCATTTCCCATTCCTTCCCCCTATATATTGTGAGATATAAATCATTACACAATGAATTGTAGGGAGTTATATGTCTCACCCATATAATAAATAAATCATTATTATGTCTTACTAAAAAAATATAAATAATTCATCACATCATAATCTGATGAATAAAATGGGCTTCATAAACATTATCCATTCATATCATATCTATGAAAACCCAAATAATTCCATAAATAGAATTCCATACTAAAATATAAAACCATAGGAATAATAGGGATAGTGTACTTAAAACAAATCCCTATTAAATAAATTTATCTTAGAGGGAAAATAATTTTGATAAAACCTTTGAAATTAATTTTTGAGGAAAATATCCCTTCATCTTCAAAAACATCCTATTTTCTAAAAATGATAAAAAAATATAATAAAAGAACTTATATAAAAATAAAATTTAAATAACATAAATAAATATTGATGGAAATAATTCACTATCAAAATTTAAAAATTCATTCATTATATATTTTTTAAAAGAGAACATTCTTTAAAAACTATTTTCTAAAAGTCAAAAAGTACCTCATATCGAAAATGTAAAATGATTCATTTTATACCATTTAAAAAATAGAAAATGGGTAAAATTGAATTTTAAAAAAAAAATTAGTATGAAAAGAAGATTTTTCATTATATATTAAGAAAACATGGATGTTAATGATAAATATAACTCAGTAAATACATACCTATAAACAATATGGGATGATAATGAGATTAAAACATTATCCCTTACCTTTTCTCCAATATCCATTTTATGTATCTAAAACACATGTATAGTAATTGAAATAATTTCATTTACTCATTCAAAAATCATATTAATTTTTTTGATATCATATATGATAATATTGTCAATAGTTTGTTAATAACATTTCCTTATTACTCATTATTTGGGTATTAACAGCTTCATTTTCTAATGAATGTTTAATTGAATAAGTTATGGTTCTCCTTATTAGGGTATAGTAATATAATTAAAAATTAAATTAACAAAATTTATATCATATTTATTAATTCTATACATTTATTAAATCATTTTTAATGGATATCATATAGAACAAATCGCATCTTATTGTAGAGATGGTAAACTGTATGTATACAAGTGCAATGATATCATTCATTTAATGATTTAATGGTATGAAAGTATACGAGATATCTATTGTTTTAGAATAGTTTTATTGTTATAATAATTGTATATAGTTATCATTTCCATCATCATATCCATTCATGTAAAGTGGTGGTGAAATTTTTTTACCCCACCACATGGAGACGGTATGCCGAACATACACACGCGTGGGGATTTCATTTTTCAAAGGATGGATACAAGGTAGAAGATGGATCTTTCATAACTATAGTAACTTCTTAGTATATAGTTGATACTAAAGTTTTTCATTAGTATAGGAAAACAGATGAATAAGTTATAGAATTAGAAATTCTCATGAGAGAGTTGGTAAAAGAGATTACCACTCCTTTGGGGAGCTCCCTCTAGATCTCCTCTAATATGAACTAAAGATGGACTTTTGAGGAGACAAAAAATCTAATATTTGACTATGTATGTTGATAAGTGAAATGGTATAGATGTGGAATAAATTTAAGGCCCAATTTTTTATGAAATAATGAGGGATGATGTAACATTTTATAGTTGAGGTTGGGGCACCTTTAGAAATTTGAAAAATGTTAATTTATAATATATTCAAAACAAATAAAAAACCTAAAAAATGTCTTAGTTTAAAATTTCAGATATAGTAAATTTTTAATATCATGAAACAATTGATTTTATACATGTTTTCCTATAAATTTATAGTGTATCATTTTAATTAACACTTAGTTATTTTATTTTATTTGTAAACTGAGTAACAAATATTTTTATTTTAAAAGGGTTCAATATTAAATTATTTTATATAAATTTGACCACAAATACATAATACAGAAAATTTTAGACAATATAATAATTCTTTTGTATTTTTAAAAATGTTTAGTTATTTTTTAATAATTTAATATAAAATTATTTTATTAAAAAATCAATACTGTTAATTTTGAAACTATTTAATTAATTGATTTTTAAAAATATAAAGATAATAATTTAAACATGAAACAACTATTTTATTATATTTCTATGATATCATGATCCTAGTTAAAATTAATTTTACATATTAACTATCATAAATTACATTTATTTTAATAATTTAATAATATTTATTTTTTATCTCTTGAAATAAAATAATTTCATCATCAATTTTCTGTAATTATTTAATACACGTATTTTTAAATAAAAATTAAAAATAATATAAAATAATGAAGATAATTCTGTTATATTTCAGTTGTATACTTTTATACGAATATATCTTCTCCAAAATCCATCATGAAGAATTTTATATTTATTTAAACAAGAATGTGACAATTATAACATTACTTTAAACAAAATAATGTAAGTGTCATAATTTCTTATATAAGGCTCCAAATGATAAATAAATATTCCATTGTATTACTATGGCTAAAATATACTAGGAAACAAATATTTAATCAAGATCTTGTTTCTTTTAATAGATAATATCATTTTAATTATAATTTTTTTATTTATTATTCATTAATTAAAAAATTTCAGCATCATCAATATATAATTCTTTAAGGTAATTATTTATTTCTGAAAAATTAAAAATAAATTTCAGTAATAAAGAAAAAAATATCTTTTGAATTAATATTTATAATCAATTTTATCTCTTGTATAACCTTATATTAATAATTATTTGGTTATTAAAATTTGAGTGAGACATATTTAACATTTATTTAAATAAAATAAATTAAATATCTTATTATCATAAAATTGGATTCTAATGGACACCATTTCGTTCGAAGAATTATCTAAGAAGAAACATAATTATATAATCGTATTATGATATGTTTAAGGGTAATTGTATAACATAATGATTACACATAATTACATTATTTACCTGTTTACCATAATAATAAATATTAACAATGTTACTAATAATTATTCCCAAAAATAAAATACAAATATTTAAATATTTTGTAATTAATTTTCAAAATATGTAAATAAATATATTTAAATATAAGTTTCATTCTTTAATTTAAACATAATATCATTTTCAGAATGAGAGAACGTGTTTTAAAAGTTAAAACATTACAAAAGTTCGAAACGTTTTTACATCTAAATTCCATACATAATTAATAAAAATGACATCCATTATATTAAATGATAAATATATAATATTTCAATATTTTAAAACCATTAAATTGTATAATTTAACAAAATAGTTTATTTCAATGATTTTTTTGAATTAAAATTTACTATGTTTTAACAATTAATCAAATCTTCAACCGTATCAGAAAAATAAAAATAAATCATTCAAAATTAAATGCATACACATATTCAAAAAAGAATCAAATTTTTTAAATAATAATAAATAAAATTTTCATAAAATAGATTAAAAATACGTATTCCATAAAATTGGTTAAAAACTGCATTTTTTTAAAACTACATCATTTTTCTGAAATGTTGAATTTGTTTTTATATCTTGTCTACAAATCCTATAAGATGAATTTTAAAAATTATATTGAATATATTAAACATATATTATAATAATTAATACATAATGTGTGATTTTTTTATTTTATAAACTCACTTATTTTCATTTAAATAGTTTTTTATAAGAAATTTAATACTATTCATACCCACCATGATGATGACTAGGTTATAAGGCTATAATATAATATTTAGTTTTTAACATAAATTTCATCTTATGTGAATTGAGTTTAAAAAAAATAACATCAAATTATGTGTAAACCAATCCAAGCATAGTGTTCTGTATACCACAATCTCATATGGTATTTCATATAGTGAAAACTTATCTCAGTGTAGTGTAGAACACAAGACATCAAATAAGTTTCAAAAAAATATATCTCATTAAATTTTTGGCTTTTTACCTTAGTATTTCCCATGTTGGAGTTCCATGGAACATATGAAAAATGAATAAATCAAATATTGTTGTGGGGAATTTCTTTCCCTTGGTGATATACTTCATTGAATAACATAAGTGCATTTATGAAGAAATGGTCCCCAACATACCTATGTTGTAACTCATTGTTCTATTTTATGTTTTCTAGAGAACATACAGATTCCCATTATGGGTGAGGGGGTTTCTAATGGTGTATTGGGTTGATAGGTGGAGTAGTATTCCATAATGGGAAGTGTTAAGATTCTACACACATGGAGAATAAATACCTGTATGACCGGTGGTTCCACATGAATGAACTACAAGAAGACAGAACCTCAACCTATGGTGTTTTTTCATTCCATAGGGATAACAAAAAAATATTTTTCAATAATAAATAGTAGACAATATACTGAAATGTGACATAGATATTATATGATAAATCACTCTCAAAATGTATAAATCCATAATCAATTCTTTATACCTCAAGGGTGTCAATTTTATAAAACAATTATTGAAAAATGTTATGGTGATTTTAGTGATTCTTTTGGTGAACTTATTTGGCATAAATTCACAATGTAATGTTTTTATAATAATGGACTAAAAAGTAGTCATTTTACTATTATTATGGATAGAATAATGGATGGAGTGATTAAAATTTTGAATTCAAAATTAAATCACTAACAATAGAAAATTTATATTCCCATAATCCTTCTCATTATATAGGTGATTGATATTTCTAGGATAAAAAATTGGAGGGTGATTCTCTAATTATATGTTGTACATGTAGAAGAAGAAGAATAAAATAGCTACATCTGATTATATTGAATATACGAGTATTTACAGGGTTAAAATGAGTGTTCCAAGTTAAGAGATGGATACATGAATAATTGTAATCCATTGATGATTATTCCAATAGAATAATAATTTCTATTCCTACAATAAAGTACATGTTATATATACTTTTTATGGAAAAAAACTGAATTTGTTGCCCTGTATGAATTCAATATATTTTAAGAAGCAGCCTATTGAGACTAAAATCGAGAACCAATCCTAATGTGAAGTTTAATTATGTTAATTTATAAATGGAACAACAAGATCATAAAATATATAGAGGTGATCAATTAAACCATTGGGGGAGAATGAATGAACATATGAGGTCGTGACACCTCATCAATGAATTATTCATGGATATAGCCCATCAATGGTGAAGCATGAAATATTTTTTTTCCTTCTTTAGAATATTCATGCCCAAGAAAAAAAACAAGAAACGGAAATTTAGTTTGGGGAAATATCATAATGAGCGGCCGAAAATGAGTAGAGGTCATAAATACATATAGAAATTGTGGTATTAATGTTTCTAGGGATTTAGTTGGTTGTGCACTTTTCCAACAATGATTTACCCACCCATATGTTAATTTCACACTAAGACACTATAGAGATACATAAATATGTGAATTTATTATATAAAAATTTATATTTATTATTATATTACCATTTAAATATATTTATCAACCTCATCATTTTTTCACTTATTTCATCCTTTATTTTATTTTTATTTTAATATGGTAAAATAATTTTATATATGGATTCTTTTTTAGTTATAGTATTGATTTGGGGATATTTAGGGTTGTCCATATTTATTTTCCATGATTTTTTATTCTCTATCATTGAAACTCAATACTTTCTACACACAACAACAAAATATTAATAACTGTTTTAATGAGCATAATATTGGAGGATCTAATCATTTTTTTCTTTGTCAGCTCATGTCATTCCCATGTTGAGTATTTATGAAGTTCCAACATTTATTTCATGCCAGTTATAATAATGAATATGCTTGGAGCCTTATAGAGGATTGAACCATGTTATGTTGTACTTTTACAATGTTTTGATTGATAAAATTACAATACTAGAATTCAAATAACTAAAATAATTATGAATTATTAACCAATTATAAAATAACATATATTGGAATCACCAGACCAAACTAGTACTATAAAATAAAATCAACTAAAATATAATGATGTAAATTAGTGGTAAGTGTCACATTATTTTTAGTAAATTATTATAATTAATTAGATAAAAAGTAAATAAATATGAATGAAAATTTAAATTAAGTGATTAATAAGGGTATTTTTTTTATTCCATGGGTTAAATTGAATTCATATGACACATGGGTAAATGCATGGGTTTATCTTCTAGTCATTATTTTTGTTATTGATTAAGGATACCAAGACATCCTTTGAGATAATATGTATATTTGTTCTGTAAAAATAACCATGCTTTTTTAAAATTATAATGGGGATATATATTTCTTTTCACCAAGTTCCCACAATCCAATTAATAATTTTTCAAAATTAAAATTTAGTTAAGGAATTATCATTATATTTTAATTTTTGTTAGGAATCATTCCTCATCATGCCCGTATTAGTTATATTTATCCATGAATTTCATTATATAATGTTAAATGGTTTCTGAATTTCACATTATAATTACATTGGATACTCAGAATTGAATTTGAATGTATTATTCTCCCTTTTATATTATGTTTCATTCCCAAAAAGTTTCCCACATTTTTCCCTTATATTTACGTTACCGAACACCATTTTTAAGAATTAAGGATTCCTCATGAAATTTTATTAAATTCAATTAATTTATTCAAATTTTGGGCTTATAAGTTATTTCTATTGAAAAAATATTGAAATTCAATTATTTTTTCACATTTTTTTATTAAATTCCCTAACGTTCTCGATATGTTTTTAATCTATATTCATATCTTATTTTGTGCATATGTTTCACTATTTATATGTTCTAATAAAATAATATATCCACTTTATTCAAAATTATTACTTTTGTTCATAGGATTAATATTATAAAAGTAATTTTATTATCATAGGTTAATTATGGTATTATTTATTAAAGCAAATATCATTCTCAGAGGTACACATATATATGGTTTATCATTATGTAAAGTGTGGTCATTAAATTATATGTCTTTCAAATTAAATGGGAAATGATTATATGTGATGATATTTTGTTTTATGTGATATGGGAGGTTCTCCATGTCTATTATAATTTGGGATATGAAATACCTATGTTGGATAATATCCTTGTTATTGTGTATTTAAATAATATTTTATTTTCTTGAATTATGATTAATCTACATTGATAAACATCATTTTTAAGCTACTGAAAATTAAATATGTTATGATTGAAGGTTTTATTTTTTGATACATATATCTATATTTATGATATATTTATTTCCATATATTATTTATGTTATAAGAGCCACATTCTAATATTATACCCACATATGATATTTATTAATTTTATCTACATTTTTTGAATAAAATCTCATATATTTTACCCCTTATTGAGTATATGAGGTAACAATATTATATATCACCACTCCCAAGTTATGATGAAGAAAGTAACATGTGATATATCTATTATGGTGTCATGTGTAATGACCCAATACTCATACTCTTTAATCATATACTAAAAATATAAACATTACATTTCTTTTTACTAAAATGATAAATGTGAACCAATTTGTTCCATCACAACCTTAAAACATCCTAATTTCATCAAATACATTACCAATGACATTTTCTTTGCATTTTTCATAAATTATGAAAGAATAATACCCAAATAATTAAAAGTCCTTTTTGAGACTATTTTTTCACTACACCAAAATTTTAGTATTCTATAAGAAGTCATCAACATCTCAAAAAAATTATTCCCCTATGAAAACATTCTGGGAACAAATAATTTATTATTAATTATAATAACTTGGGAAAGTGGAAAATTAATAAGGGTGAGCTGAAATTCATAGTAATGTTAAACATAATAATTATCAATTTAATTTCATCACTTAGAGTATTATGTGAATAAGGGTGTGATAACATAATCATTGAGCATAACATTGGATAATTCATACAATACAATACCTAGATCAAAAAGTCAGGAATCATGTCATGATTCAATACCATATGGAATGATTATTTGAAATCATTATACATGGTCCATGTGATGTTAATCCTGATCAAAGTAAAAATTAATACCCCATATATTTTTTCCTACTTGAGTTATCAAATACATTTCATTAATAATAAAATCATTATCTTAACTTTATAAATCATAATATATTCATAAAAACTAAAATTAAGTATTGATAAATATTGTATTTTTCATTAAAAAATAAATTCTATATTACTCTTACAATCAGTCCTAAAAATATAAAAGTCATATGATTTTCTTCCAGGACCAATGAATTGGAGGGATATTATGAACCCATCTATATTTAGTTTATAATAGAACCACCCATTCTTGGTTAATAATGTTACCACCAGTCCTTTCTTTTTAATGTAACCACACAAGAATACTCTATTATTGAACAACCCATCATAAAAAATAATTTCCTATATCCTCAAAAATAATTTTTTTAAATAGTTCTTATTTCTCACCATAAAACTCAATGAATCATCCATTATTCCATCAATGGAATGATTAAACCAGGGAAAAGTTATTTTTTCCACGATAATCATTTTCAATCAATCCATATCCATATAAAAGAAATAAAGGGGATATTAACATATTAATATATCCCCATTGAATTATATTTAATATCAAGGGATGTTGGAATTAATTTATGGATATACCATTATAATATTATAAACTCATTCTTGATGAAAATACCATTTTTCTTGGAAAATCACATAAAAATAATAAAAATTCATAAAATAATGTCAAAATTTATTTTATTAAATATAGTCATAAAAATATTTTATGTAATAGTAGAATAAAATAATGGTTATGATGGAATTAAAAGCCATACATTTTTTAAATGTTGAAAATAATTATTCTATTGAAACAATTTTTAAAGAAAGTCTAAAGTGAACCATTTAGATGAATTTAAAAAAAATTATATTGTAAAAACATTTAAAATATTTTAAAAGATAGTGTAAAACTGAAAATAGTGTTCATTTATGTTCTAGAATGGATTTTTTTCAATATTTTAGAAAACAAATTGGAAGATTAAAATTCATGATCTGAAAGAAAAAATAAGATCAATATCACTTACAAAAAACATTATTAATGTATCGTTAATTAATAAGTTATAAAATTTAATATATAAATTTAAAAATAATAATAAATAGTGTATAAGAAATTATATGTTTTCAATGAGAATAATATCTTAGTACTTCTTCCAAAAGAACCATTAATATAAATATCCTTGAAAATAAAACCATATTTAAAATAAACTCATTACCACTTTAGTAAAATTTCAATCATAAAGAAAAAGAAGTAATAACATTAGATAAATCATAAAATATTATTAAAACACATATATTCATGATATTAAATGTTAAAGGGTTTTTATATACACCGAAATAATGGATAATATTTCATATCATTAATTTTTTACACTAAAAATGATTTGAAATGAATCATCATTACAAATACAATATTATTTAATTGATAAATAATCTATGTAGAAATTATGTACAAAAAATATATATCAACATAAAAATTTTAAATATATAAAAAAATAAATTTATAAATCAAATAAAAAAATTATGGAATAAAAATTAAATTTAGAAGATTTATAACTCGATTAATGTAAATTGCGTTAAAAACCCTTTACCACCTGCCAGCATTCATGTCAAGTCTTCATAGCAGGAATAATTAAATTGAAAATTAAAATATCATAAATTATGAAGGAAAAATTCTATACCTTGTAATATGTGAATTATATAAAGCATAAAAAATAAATCAGGAGTATAAAAATAAATTTTTTCTCAAGGAATGGAAATTGAGACAATCTCTGGTACCTTGAGTATATGCATTCCATGTATTTCACCTAGATCATACGAATAAACTTATATAAATTATTTACATGTTTAATATAATTTTAAATTTCTATAAAATTATCATTTAACATTTTGTTTCACTTATTATAATGACATATTTAATTAAATATTAATCTTAGTCCACGGTGAATGTTTTGAGGACATTCAAGGCAAAATTTCAAAATAACATCGTATGTTGAACATGATAAAAGTTATAATATATATGACATCTCTATAATAAAAAAATGAAATAATTATAATTTCTATTCATAAATTATGAATTCTAATTTAATCAACTAGTATATTTATGAAATATTAACTCAGTTGTATTCTTGAAGATGGTAGGTCATACGTACACATGTGTTACATTTCCACTTTTCACCATTTATAACAGAAATAGTGTAATTATTTTTTAAAAATAAAAATATATATTTATATAATAAAAAATTTTTATTAAATAATATTTATATATATCATCCATGTGATGGGGTGAATAAAAAATAAATCACATCACTTCGTGATGTGGTAGTCCACACATACACTCGAACGATGTTATTAATTTTTCAGTGTGTGGATAGTTCAGAAAAAAGAAGATATATTATTTCTCAAGAATTATAAATATATAATTAAAAATATATTTATATATTAAATATATTATTATACTCATATTTTTCTGGTGGTTATGGCAAACAAATTTCGTTGGTTCATGAGGCGGCCGTCTACTGTTCAAAATAATGATGGATTCCACCCCCATTTAATGGAGGTTAGAAAAGGATGTCTGTAATTCCCTTAACCTCATAAAATATAAATATTTTTTATATATTATTGTTATTATATCATCATTTTTGAACAATATTATAAACAATTTGATAAATAATGTAAACAAACATGCTCAGTTGTGAATGATATCTCTTCATCGAACAACCTCTTATGGTTTAAATGAACAGTATTTCCCAGTTAGTTTTCTAATTGAAAAAGGAATCAAGGGTGATTTTAGGTATGTAATCACAACATTTTGGGTATTATTGGATAAATAAAATGGTTCATTAAGTATGATAACTTGGGATGAACAGATTCATTTTAATAATAAAGGGGATGGGAACTCTTGGAATTTCGTAAAATAATAAAATATTATAAATTAATTATAATGTTAAAAATGAACCAAATTGAAAATATTACATGAAAATATTAATAAGAGTATAATTAATATTTTTAAATAAAATTTTTACATGTTTTATCTCATTTGTAACAAATTATATTTTAAACTTTAATAACCCTTTTGAAAATTATAATGTTATAAGTGATTCTTCCTATCAAAGGGGTAATATAGTTATTATAAAAGCAAAATGCCCCAAAAATGGAAAATGGTTGATGTTATAAAATTTTTAAAATTAAATTGGAATATGTTAATATTTTTAATAATTTAAAATTATTTAATGAAATGTAATTAAATATATAATATAATTTGGGTAAATTTTTGTTGTAATCATTTATTATTAAATTTTCAAACTACAAGACAACAAATAATTTTGAATAAATTTACTAAATCCCCCTATAATATGTCAGTTGTTTATTAAAAATTCATGAAACACAAAAAATATGGGAAATGATATTTCTTTTCTAGTTTAAAAAATAAATTATTGGGTTTTCTTCTACTCAGAGAAGCACAATGTTAATGTTGAATAAGTTTATAGTTCAATTAATTATTAACTAAAAATTAAACATAAATTATAGTGACGAAGAAAAATTATTTTATATTTATACCTAAAAATTTCCTCTTTTTATTATTACATAAAAATTTATTTATAAAAAATCATGATAATGAACATTTTGATATTTCATTATATAAAATAATAAAAAGCCTCAAAATCCGGGAAAATGGAAAAAGGTCAATCTATTATAAATTTTGTTTATCAACGATAGTATATAAGATAAATATAATATTGACGCATGTTTTTGGGTAATTTTTTATTCTTTATCATCATAATTTTAACATAAATTAGCCGATTTATGTGACACCACACCCCTACCTCATTGGACTTAGGAGGCGGTGAGGGTAATTTGGCCTTAAGCAATGTTCCCAAGGAGACAATGGCTAACAATAAATGTCGAGGGCTTCAAGAACAAGTTGGGAAACAATTTTACCTTAAGACAAAACCAACCAAAACATCCACTATCGAACACTATATGATGCATGTCAACCAAAACATTCAAGCATGTATTCCCAAAGGACAACCAAGTTCTTCCACTATACAACCCAAATCCAATACAACCAATTCCATAACAGATTACTATGTGAAATACTCAAAAAAAGACCCAAAATAAGCCAAGGCACACTCCATGGCTCCACACCAAGCTCTATACTCCAAGCTCCACCCAGACATCACGATGCACCACTAATGGAGGGTGATGCCTTACCCATGCCCATGTCACGATACACACTATCTACAAAGACACCAACGTGCCAAAGCAGGGGGTGAGTACTAAAATATAGTAGGTTTTCCCCAAATGACATCCCTATACACACCACTAGTATAAAACTGTTAGCACATTTATATAAAATAATATATGTAAAATAATCACAAGTGAATCCATTTCCATAAGCCAAACACACCCTTACCAAGCCATCATACCCAATCCAAAAACCCAAGGGAAAGCCAACCAGACATGCCACAAGCCATTTCATCATTTACACACTCGCACAACAATTTCAAACTTGCAAGAAATGCACAACAAACAACCAAAATGGTGGGACTTACTCCCAACCCGTTCACCCATTCACACCAAAACAACCAAAACGGTGGGACTTCCACCCAACCCGTTCACCCATTCACCACTAGTGGTACTTCTCGACCACTACCAACATATTGGTTCATCCGACCATTATCCATTATATTTTATAGTGAGACTTCCCACCCACTTCCACCAAACATTTCAACCAGTCACAACCAAGTATATAACCCATCAAGGTCACAACATCATGCAATCAACCAATTCCATTGCATATCAATCCACTTCAACAAATCACCCATTTATTGAAAACAATTTTCCATACCAAAAAACAATTAAATAAAACAACCTATTTATTGAAAACCATTACCATCAATCATTTTCTCAAGTCAACCATTGAATCTCATTTTAAAATCTCCATTTTAAAATCCACAGCAACATCATTTCACCATAAAACCCCCTTTTTCCTAAATATCCCCAAAACATCACCCAATGGATTTCAAACCAATTTCCCACAACAAATCAAAAATAATTTTTCAGCACAACAAATTAATTGTAATAAAATACCCACTAGTTCTAACCAAGTGGAGTCAAGAGAGAAATCACATACCGTTATGGTTCCCGAGATATAGACCCACAAGCAATCGCACCTCAAAACCGGCAAATGCACGACCTAAACCTCTTTCGATCTCCTTCCATAACATCCACAAGCCTTAAAATAATCATCCAAGGAAACCAAAAACCTCGATCAACATACAACATGTGTAGATCTAAAAAACCAAGCAAGAGGGAGATGTGGATCTAGTGGAAACCATAAGATAACCAAGAGGAGAGACTTTCCCAGGAGAAACCACTTTCAAACCGCGTTGAAACCCTTTTGAATCGCTTCCAAAATGAGTGGGAGAGCCCCTCCAACCCTTGAGAAATGAAAATACCAAGTTAGGATCGAGTGAGAGGATGTTTGGAGAGGAATGAGGCAAGATCGAGTGAGCTCGGGTTTTAAAACCTTATTTTAAAGTGGTCGCACGGTTAGTCCGCACATTTGGGAAAATCATGCACTAACCATGCGCAAGCAACTGCCTCAAGAGAAAGGGTCTTCATTGTTGCCTCGCATTGTTTGGAAAACTGTGTATAGGCCGTGCGAAGCATATTTCTCCCCCTGCACAGTTTCCTGGGGTATCTGCAATGTTTCCTGGGGAATCATCACGGTTTCCACTAACCATGCTCAAACCGTGAACACATTGAATAGCCTCAAAATTTATCCAAAACCATTCCAAACTCTCCCAAACTCTTCCCAACTCATCTCATGCACTTGAAACACATAAAAATGCATTAAATAGGCCATATACCTTAAACCAAGGGTACTAAAATCTCCCCACCATTGGGCTTTCCATCCTCAGAAAGTAGTGAACCCACCCTTTGCCAAAGAACTTGGGCCACTGCTCGACCATTTATTTCTCCCACTCCCAAGTCTCCCCTTGAATCTGACCATGATGCCACAAAAAACAAACTAAATTGATGATTTTACCATACAAGACATTCTCTTGCCTATCCATAACCTGCACTAGCACATCCACCAATGAAGCATTCAGTTTTAACTCAACATGATCCCATCGAATCACATGGTAACGATCCGGCTGATACTTTTTCAATTGTTCCAAATAAAACACATTGTGCACCGCCCTGAACCTAGGTGGAAAATCCAAATGATAATCCACCCCACTAACCCACTCAAGAATCTCAAAAGGTCCAATATACCTCGAAGATAACATTCTGTGCTTCCCAAACTGGCGATATCCAATCCTAGGAGAGATCCTGAAAAAAACATGATCACTCACCTCGAACGACAACGGTCATCGACGATGATCCATATACAATTTTTGATGACTATGACTCGTCTCCTTTCTCTTCCTGATTAACTTGATTTTCTCCATAGTCTCATGGACAAGGCTCAGTCCATCCATCGAGGACTCACAAGTTTCCACCAAACATAGTGGAGAACGACACTGCCTCCCATACAACACTTCAAACATAGCCATATATATGGATACCTGATTACTGTTATTGTACGAAAACTCAACCAATGACAAGTGATCCTCCCACAAGCTACCAAAATCCACGACACAAGCCTGAAAAATATCCTCCAGAGTTTGTATCGTCCTCTCGGATTGACCATCCATCTTAGGGTGTTACGCCATGCTCATAGTCAACTATGTCCCATGGGATTTCTACAAGGATTTCCAGAAACAAAATATAATCCTCACATATCTATCAGATACGATCGAAACTGGAACACAATGCCTCTTTACCACCCCCCCGGATATAGATTTTGGGCAGATCCTCCACCTTATGATATTCATGAATCGGGATGAAATGGGCTGACTTTGTTAGCCGGTCCACTATCACACAAATGACATCATGCTTCCTGATCGTTCTTGGGAGACCTTTGACAAAATCCATTACTATTTTCTGCCACTTACAAATAGGTATTGGTAAAGACTGCAACATTCCTGCTGGCCTCCAATGCTCTGCCTTGACCTGCTGACAAGTCAAGCATCTCGAAACAAACTCAGCCACACCTCATTTCATACCAACCCACCAGAACTGTGCATTCAACACTTTATACATTTTCTGAGTTCCAGGATGGACAACCCACCTGGAATGATGATACGCCATGAGAAGATCCTCCAAAAAAGAAACTGGTACAACCATCTGATTCTAAAAACACAAAACTGAATCTCTATTTAGTTGGCAACCCTAAATGGTATCCCCACCATTGAGTCTCGACCCCATGGTCACACACATAGAATCAGATATCTGTGCCTCTTTAACAAGTCCAACCAAGTCAGGAATCAACAAAAACGGAAAGAAGACGGCTCTATCACCCTGGTCCTCACATTCCAACTGCATATCGGTTATAACTGACATCAACTGCCACTGGTCTGATGCATGTTTTACCACTTGAGCATATGATTTTCTACTTAACACATCCTCTACCAAATTTCCCTTACCTGGTGTGTATATTAAGTCAAAATAAAACATCTAGAGATATTTCATCCATCTTCTTTGCCTCAACTTCAAATCTATTTGTGAGAAAGTATTCTTTAAGATCTTATGATATGTATATACTGAAAATTTTTCACTGAAGAGATAATGATGCCACACTTTCAAATAATGAACTACTGCTGCTAACTCCAAATCATGAGTTGGGTAGTTCTTATCATGGACCTTCAGCTGCCATGATCCATACGAATCCACATTATTTCCTAGCATGAGAACGCACCCCAACCCTGATCCTGATGTATCGCAATACACCACATACCCTTTTCCTGGTTCTGGAAAAACCAAGATTGGTGAAGACATAAGGTGACCCTTTAGCTCTTCGAAACACTACTGACATAGTTCATTCCATTGGAATGGAATATTCTTTCTTGTCAAAGCTGTCATCGGCAAAGACAAATGAGAAAAATCACAAAAAAAATGTAGATAATACCCAGCTTGAACAAGAAAACTCCATATCTCAAACACACTATTTGGTGGTTACCATGAGATAACAACCTTTATCTTTTCCGGATCCACTAAAACACCCCTTTCAGAAATCACATGGCCAAGAAAATGAACTTCCTATATCCAAAAATCACACATTGACCATTTTCCATACAACCGATAATCCCTCAAGATCCCTAGAATTGTCTCCAAGTGCTGCGCATGGTCCACCCTTGTCTTTGAATATGCTAGAATATAATCTACAAACACCACCACAAATGAATCCAGATATCACTGAAATATCGGATTCATCAATGCCATGAACACCGCTGGTGCATTCGTTAGTCCAAAGGGTATAACCACATATTCATAATGGCCATGTCTACTTCTGAAAGCTATTTTAGGAATATCATCCTTCCTCACCCGCAACTGATCCACCACTACCGGAAGAACACTCTGCTCAACACCCTCTACCGATTCAAGAAACAACATCGCCAACAGATATGATAACATTCCCACTGTTAGTTCCAACAAACCCATTGCACTCTGCCTTTCATACCTCTCTCCTCGAAAGATATGCCTAATGCCATCATGTATCATAAAATCCATTGTCGCTACATTAAAATCGATTTGGGACTTAAAATCCACCGGCCAATCCATTCCCAGGATGAAATCATACCCATTCATCTCAAGCATTGAGAAATTTCACATTAGCTCAACCTCGCCCACAGTGATACAACATGCTCTACATAAGAAGTCTCGACACTCTCTTTGACAAAGAGGAGTTTGATGTTTTAAAACATAGGGCATCATTTCTACCCTTAAACCCATCAAATCAACCACACGTGCAGTAATAAAAGAGTGTGAAGCTCCCGTATCAAACAACACTTGCATCAAGTTACAATTTAAAAGAATATTACCTCACACCATGGATTGTCCCGACTGATCATCCACCACAACCTACTCAGCTCCAAACACATGTTTTCTTGCCACGCTCTACACTTTATTTACCTGCTGAGGTGTCGTGGTATTCTGAGAATCAGAATGACCCACTTTACTCTGTTGATGAGGGGTGTGCTGTTGTCCCTGTACCGTCGAAGCATATGACGTCTGCGATCCCTAAGGAGTGTCACGCGCACCTGACCTTGGAGAATTCCAACAATAACACTACAGATGCCCCATCTGATTAAAATTAGGACATTATCGAGGATATGTCTTAAAATCCCACTTGATGTGGCTCATATAACCACACTGAAAACATCTCAGCATTCTCAAGAGCTTCAAAGGAAGATTTACCAATCCTTCCATCGGATTATATGCCATATTCATGCCTGGGGAATAAGTGGCCCTTCTTCTATTGAACCCATCATTGGATTTCACACTATTCCCCTTCGGTACCGCCATGCTTCCTCCGCTCGGAGCACCCAACAAATACCGCTAAGCCACCAAGGCTCTATTCACCATCTCTAGGTAACTATCTATACATAGTACTGCTATCATTGAACGGATTTCTTGCCTTAACCCCACTTCAAATATCCTTGCCTTCAACAACATGTTACCTTCCAACTCAGTTGTGAACCTTACTAATTTCATAAACATAGCTGCATACTCCGTCAAAGACATATTCTCTTTCTTTAAACTAAACAAATCAGTTGTATGCTGAATTCTGAACGTATTTGGGTAGAATTTTTTATTAAACAATTTCTCAAATCCTTCCCACATCACACCCTGGTCTATCCCCACTTGGACTACCAACTCCCACCACTAAAGGGAAAGATATTCAAACATTTACGTGGAAAAAGTCACTTTTAACTCTACCAGTGTTACCAAGAACTCAATGATCATGTTCATTCTATTCAACCATGATTCTGCCCTCTCTGGCTCTAAATCACCCATGAATATGGGTGAATTATTCCTTTAAAAAACACATGATCCACATACCTTGGTTCATCCATTTTATTTCCACTTTCCGGAACATGGAAAGCCTACACTGTGCTCTGCACTAACTACTGGTTCACCTGAGGCTCATGTGCCACCACATTCTTAGCAGCGTCCTCCAGTTGGTCTCTACAACGCCTACCCGATGCCATTTATATAAACAAAAAATAAACAACCATGAGTATCACTTCTGTAGACATCACAAAATTACATTTCAAATAACATTACACAGTATTATCACAACGAGGCTTTCCACATTTCCACATTTTCCATGTTTCACCATTTGAAAACCAAACCATTTTCAAAATACCAAATTTATTCACATTTCAATTTCACACATTTGCAAAACCATTTCTCAATTCATCCCATAAATCATTATGCCCAATGAATTATGCGTCCTAGTGTGAAGTCATTTCTACCATGCATGTCATGCTCATCGCATTGGCTACACCCACGACAATGAGATATCCAATTCCAATAAGTGTTTCCAAAACACATGTGTACCCAACTCCCTGGTAACTTGAATTTCAGCATAAAAGGGTTAGCTACTTCCTTTTATGCTATACATTCCATGTTCCAACATTCCCATGCCTTTCTAGAATCCCACCTCAAGGAATATACCACAATGAATATCAACTCCAAAACAAATGATCAACATTAATGATTAAACAACTACTCTCACTTGAAAGCTAAGGACCGAACAAAATGATACCACTTGAAATACCACACCCCTACCTCATTGGCTTGAGAAGGTAGTGGGGGTTATTTGGCCTTAAGCGACATTCCCAAGGTGCCAAAGGCTGGAAATAAATGCTGAGGGCTTAGAGAACAAGTTGGGGAACAATTTTCCCTTATGAAAAAACCTACCAAACCATCCACAATCAAACACTAAATGATGCATGTCAACCAAAACATTTAAGAATGTATTCCCAAAGGACAACCAAGTTGTTCTACAATATAACCCAAAACCAATACAACTAATACCATATCAGAGTACAATTTGTAAGACTCAACAAAAGATCCAAAATAAGCCAAGGCACACTCCATGGCTCCACACCACGATCCATGATCCAAGCTCCACATAGACATCAAGATGCACCACTAATGGGGGGTGATGCCTTACCTTTTTCCATGTCACGATACACGACATCTGCAAAGACACCAACGTGACAAAGTAGGAGGTGAGTACTAAAACTCAGTAGGTTTTCACCAAATGACTTCCCTACACACACCATTAAGATAAAACCATTAACACATTTATATAAAAAAATTAATATAAAATAATCACAAGTGAAACCATTTCCATAAGCCAAACACACCCTTACCAAGCCATCATACCCAAACCAAAAACCCAAGGAAAATATGACCAAACATGCCACAAGCCATTTCAGCATTTACACACTAGCATAACAATTTCCAAGTTACAAGCAATGAAAAACAAACAACCAAAATGGTGGCAATTCCACCCAACCTGTTCACCCATTTACACCAAAACAACCAAAACGATGGGACTTCCACCCAACCCGTTCACCCATTCACAACTAGAGGTACTTCCCGACCACTAACCACAAAGTGGTTATTCCAACCATTATCCATCACATTTTATAGTGAGAATTCCCACCCACTTCCACACAACATTTCAACCAATCACAACCAAGAATATAACCCATCACGGTCACAACATCATGCTATCAACCCATTCCATTACATATCAATCCACTTCAATAAATCACCCATTTATTGAAAAAAAAATCTATACCAAAAAAAAATTCAATAAAACAAACTCTTTTTGAAACAAATTTCCATCAATTATTTTCTCAAGTAAACAAATGCATCTCATTTTAAAATCTCTATTTTAAAATATACAACAAAATAATTTCAACATAAACCCCCCTTTTCCAAAAAATCCACAAAACATCACCCAAGGGATTTCCAACCAATTTCGCACAAAAAATAACAATTAATTTTCCATCCCAAAAAATTAATTATAAAAAAGAACCACTAGTTCTAACCAAATGGACTCGAGAGAAAATCCACCTACATTTAGGGTTCCTGAGAAACCGACCCACAAGCAATCGCACCTCAAAACCAGCAAACGCACCACCGAAACCTCTCTAGTTCTCCTTCCCTATAATCTATAATCCTTAAAATCATCATTAAAGGAAACCAAAACCCTATATATACACATAAAAAGTGTATATATATATAAAAGTAAGAGGGAGATGTGGATCTAGAAGAAACCACAAGAAAACTAAGATTAGAGACTTACCTGGGAAAACCGCTTTCAAACTGCCTTGAAACACCTCTGAATCGCTTCCAAAATGAGTGGGAGACCCCCTCCAACACTTTAGAATTGAATCTTCTGAGTGACGCTCTAGTGGGAGGAATTTTGGAGAGGAATGAGGCAAGCCTGAGTGAGCCTATTTTTTAAAACACTATTTTTAAGTGGCTGCACAGTTAGTCTGCACAGTTTGGAAAATAGTGCGCTAACCGTGTGCACACTACTACCTCGAGATCAAGGGTCCACATAGTTTCCTCGCACGGTATGGAAAAAGGTTCATAGGCTATTTAATTAGATAAAATTTTTATAGAATTTTTTCTACTGTTAAGTAAATCCATTAACTTTTATACTAAAATAAGAAATAAATACACAAACATGTCAACTAGAATTTCATAATTTAATCAATTTCAATAATAATGTCATATATTTCTCCACATAAGGATTATTTGAGTTCTATTTTTCCAAAATGAAGAACTGTAATCAACGTCTAATATTTCACATGATTCAACCAAATAATAACATGTTTTTCATCATATCTTTAGAAATTGACCAAAACCAAAATGTTTAGAAAATTGTATGAAGATTCAAATAAAAATTAAACAATAATATGATTAAAATTTTATTACTCACCAATGGATAATGAAAAACACATACATGTAGACTTAGATAATTTCATAACCTTATATCCCAAATAACCTCAAAAATCAAGACGTAAAAGACTTTTATTATATATGGTTTTCCAATATCTTTTATCTTATATCAAAAAAAATATAGTAACATATTTCCAAAATAAAAAATCAGGTTAAACATAATTGTTACACATACATAAACACAATAAAATATCTCTAAATATATCATTAATGACCTCAAAATACCATCACATAAAACATCAATGAGACATCCAAGACATTTAACTAAGGATCAATATTAATCTTATAAGTCGATGATGGTATTAACATCAAATATGATAATCCCACATGAAAAAAACTAATCTATAATATTACCTATTCCAACCTCTGATACCAACTACAACAAACCTAACCCCACACTTCCAAATTATGTAATAAACACATAAAGATTACATTTTAAGCGTTGGTAGTAAAAAACATAACTGATTATTTTCTAAAAAAATGTTACAACACCAAAAGAAGTTATTGGATCACTTACATACCTGTAGAGGTTAGAGTGGTAAAGTTTTAGATAATTAGGTAAAACTATTACATAAAAAACACTCATGACATTAACTAATTATTTTTCTAGTATACCAATATTTTCATATTCCATATTATACCTCAAACATCTCCAAAAAAATTCCTTAATGAAAAATCTATATACACTCCAATAATTTATCATCATTATTCATAACCTAGGGAAAGGTAAAAAAATAATGATTATATCAACATACCAGTAATGGTATACATAAACTTTAAAATGTGATTTTTTTAGAGTGAGTAAGCTGAGAATAAGGTTATGATGCCCGAATTAAAAATCATAATATGAAATATTTCTTAGTAATTAATTAAATGATATCAATCCTAAAATGCTTAAAATTTCTTTAAGAATTTAAAAGATTCATTGTAATCAATAATCTTGAGTAATGTGAAGTCACTATTTTTGAAAGGAATCATTTAAAACTAATGGATTTAAAAACATAATAATTATAAAATACATATCTTTAAAAAAATTGTATTATATTACCTTATTAAAACATTATTTTGATATCAAAACCCAAAAAGTATTATATAAATAATTTAGGTATCCAATATATTCATTTCCATGGCACTCGTTAAATCATTATTACAAATGTTATAACTATACATTTGACTTCCATCCCCCGATGCGTTAGAGGGAAATCATAGACCCACCTGGAATAAGTTAATAACACAACCACCCATCCCTATTTAATAAATGAAAAAACCTCCCATGGTTATAATATAGTTATCCATCATCCTAAAAACATCCCATGAACCCTAAAATGAATAATGTATATAGATTTTTCATATCTTAATTAACTGATACAAACATCACCTATTTAGATCTTATGGTGATTAACCCATGGAAAAGAAACCAGTTCTATGGAAATATCTCCGAAACAATCATAATAAATCTATAGATCAAATGAGGTTGGTATCATTAAAAAATATCCACATTATATCATAACTAAAAACAATGGTTCTTCACATTGATGAAATGAGATTCCATTAAAAGTTCTCAAAATAGTTTTTTAAAATAATACCCTTTTCAGTTTAAAATATATTTTAAAAATAAAAAATTATTAAAATATTTTGAAAATAATTTTAATTCAAATAAAACTTGTAAAAATATAAAATAAATTTTATAATAAAAAAATTTCATCATGAAAAAGTGTCATCAATGTTGTATACATTAAAAAGAAAATTTGTTTTTAAAAAAATTGGTAATAGGGTCTATGGTGACCCATTCGATAAACCTAAAGAAAATAAAATTTTAAATCATTTTAAAATTATAGTATACAAAATATGAAAAAATAATAATTTTTTTATTATATAATATTTTGAATACATTTTAGAAAACATGAATAATGGAGAGGAAGAACGTTGATCTAAGAAAGATACAAGATCAGTATCACCTACAAATATCATTTTCAATATTTCAATAATTATTATAGTATAAAATTAAAACTATACCTCTAAACAACATTAATAATATGTTTTTAATAAATTATATATGGTTTTAGAAAATAAGATCATATTATATCCTCTAAAATATCATTCATCAAAAATTAATTTGAAAAAATGGAGATTTTAGCATATATCCTTGACATATTTATTATCATTTAAATACTATGCACCATGAAAGAATAATATCAATTTAAAATTTAAATATCACAAAAATACCATATTCATGATATATAATGTAAAATCGGTAGTATATTCGCCAAATAAAAGGACATTGGTGAATATCTAAAACAAGTGTCTCAAAGAAAGATGATTTGAGATAAATATCACTTATAATATATTATCACTTAATTGATAACTATTTAATGAAGAGATTATGTGTAAAAATATATATCCCAAAAATATATAATATATAATAATACAATTTATGGTAAAACATAAACAGAGTCATGGAATAATAATTTAATGAATAAATGTTATATCCCAAACATAGGGAATTGAGCCAAGAAAAACATTGCATTTTATAACTTTAAAATCATTCCCCCTTGTATGAAATAGTTCAAATTGATACATAGTATACCCTGAATTATAATGGTTTCATGATATAAAATGTAAAAATTGATATATATTCACCATATAATAATTAATAATTTCATAATAATAAAATATTCATTAATAAAGAAAAATTGAGAACAAATAAATTTCCATGAGTCCAAACAGTAAATTAATATCCTTTACCTCCATAATAATAAAATCATATCAATTATTTAGTTATTTTAAAAAATTAACTAGCTTTATTTATTACTCATTTAACCATTTGAATAAATTATTACAATGTCATATTTAATTATGTAATTAGTTACATCCATGTTGGTTCTTTTAAAGACATTTAGTTAATAATTTTAAAATGAAATCATCATGCTTACCATGGTATAATGGGTAAGTGTTCCATCGTCTACATAATAATAATCATGAAATAATTGTTGTAATTTTATTCCAATTATTATGTATAACTAAATCATGATTGATGGATATGAAAAATGAGATCTATTGTAATCATTGGAATGATAGGTCATACGTAGGCTTGATTAAATTTTCCATTTCCAAAATATAAATTTAGAAATAAGGTAAGAATTATTTTTTATTTCTATAATAATAATTATAAATCCAATAAAATATTTTTTCGTTAAATAAACTTATATATATAATCAATGTGATGTTATGATGAAAAAAATATTTTTATTACTTTCTGGATGTGGATGTGCACACATATTCCTGAAGGGCACATTCATTTTTTAGTGTGTGAAAAGATAAAAAATATATATTAGACTATTTCCCTGGAATTATTAATATGTCCTGAATATAATATATATAAATTAAATTCTTCATTATAAATATATTTGATAGGTGGTGATGGAAAATTAATTACATCAGCCAATGAGGATGGAGTTTTCCATACACTCAAACGATGGATTTCTTTCCAATTTTTATGTGTTTGGAGATGGATATTGATTATTCCATTAACATAATAAAATATAATTATGTGAAAACTAATATTTTATGTATTTAATATTGTTTTAGAATAAAATGTTAGAGGAAGGATAATGTGTAAAATAAAAATACACAATTAACAATGATACCCCTTCTTCAAAAAAACATCATAATATAAAAAAAATGAATAAATATAATTCCTTTTGATCAAAAAAATGTCTATATAACTATTTTATGAATGTTAGAGGGTATTTGAAAAGTTATTTTTTGAATAAAAAATTCTTTTATTGTGATGAAATGAGAAACATATGTTCCCTTTTATAAGATATGGGACGGGCAGTCTTGGAATGACTTGAAATACATACATGATATAAATTTATTCTGATATCCATATGGAATAAATATTATTATATTCTATGATAGGAATAATTTGATTCAAAATCCCCTTATCCAGTAATAATTTTAAATTTTTTGATCAGATATTTTATGTATTTTTTTGTTTTTACGCGTCTTTATCAATTTTGAAAATTATAGTTATATCAATGTTTTCGAATCTTAATGGGTTAATATATTTAATATAAACATAATATTACCCCATAAATTTAAAATTTTAGATTTCATAAAAAAATATTAAATTGGAATAATATAATGTTTTTAGAGAATTTCATTCTTTTAATGAAATGTTTTTTATTATTGAATAATATTAATGTCTATTTTGGAAATATTCATTTACATTGAAATTTAAAATTAGGAGAAAATAATGTTAACAGAATCCAATGATTCCAAAAATATAAAAAAAAAATTTTATATCAAAGAATTTTGGAAAAAAAAAATTCATTAAAACAATATTATTATGAGTGTAGTTATATTAATTTTATTGTTTCTTACAACAAGAACAAGATCTATGTAATTGTTGTGTAAGAATTTAAGGAATGTATTTCATAATTAAAAATAAATAAATAATTTCCATGATTAAAAAGTAATTTATACCTATATTTATTATTTGTTGTCTAAACAATTCTCAGTTAATCAATATGTAAAAAAATTAATGATAATAAAACAAGGAGAATGAAATTTTTGACATTTCAGAAAATAAAATAATATAAAGGGTGAATATCCTGGACAAATGGAAAAAATCCCATATATGGGACTCTTTTTAATGATTTATGATCTGCAATTATCATCCAAATTTTTTTTTGGAAAATTATATATTCATTTTTATGTCCATATAAATTAATTTTTAACCTAAATTAAATGATTTACTGTTTTTTGGTGATAACAAAATTTACTAACGTTATTATTCATAATGTCAAAAACATAATATAGAAAATATTATAAAATTTTTACCAAAATAATATAAAATGTTAGATCCATTATCAATAATCAAAATTCTAATCGGATACTATTTTATAAAAATTTTAAATGTATATTTTATTTCATCGATAGCATGTGTTTCACATAACATTTAGTTTAGACGAATAATGTTATATTATCAAATTATCATTATTTAAAATGATAGTGATCTCTGATATTTTTTATAGGAAGGTATGAATGTGAATAACCGCATTATTAAAAAAATTATTATTATATATGTATATAATTAATTAATTTCTTATCAATTTATTATAAGTGAAAATTAAAATAAGTTGAATGAAAAATAAATATTTATATGAAAAAATGATTATATGTGGAAAATGTATTTTTATCATTTTAAATTAAATATTTTGATATAGGTGAATGATATTAATTTAATTTCTATATATTATAATCAAAAAAACATAAACATTGATTAAAAATTTCTCTAAGCATTGGATAAAAATAGACATTGTTTTATGCTTCAAATGTATTTTTCTAAAAAGCGAGTTTCATAATGTTTGGAGAAAATAATTTAAAATTAGTTCATTCAACCAATATGGACTACACTTAATAAAATTTATTTTATATCTGGAATCCATAATTTCATATTTTGGAAACAATCCCCTTTTATTTATCACCCAATATTAATAGAAACATTGGTAAAATTTCTCACTTCGTTAATTGGTATGTTGGGTTTATCTATGATAAACTAAGTAATATGTAAACAATGTTTCTTCATAATTCTTATTTTATTTATAAAATTATACCATTATAACATTATAATAGAAATTGAATATTTTTAACGGACAGTTTTCCATGAAAATTGACTATATAATATTTACATAATTTTATATTAAACATTTTCACTCCCTTAGCTTTAAATATATCTTATGTGTCAAAATAAATAAAAAAGGATATAATGAATAAATATTAGTTTCTATTTTTATATTAATTGGACTTATTTATTTATTTATTTTTATTTAAAAATTTTAGAAATTTTATAATAACTATTATTTATTTTGTATAACCCAATAAATATTTCTCAAATTAATTAAAAAATTTAAAAAATGATTTTAAAAATATTAAAAGTAATATAATTGGAATTAAATAATGGGTGCCACTATTATTATAGTTTAATATAACATATTAATGTTATGTTAAATAGTTATAATTAGACATATACATTATATTTATGAATTTTATATCAAATTAAATAAATAGTTTCTAAATTTGAAATAATTTTATTTTAGTAAAATAATATTTTATTTAATTAAATAAAAATAAAAATACTAAAGGGGGTAAATAAAGATAAGATATGGTCTAAAATTTATTCCCTTAATGATTTATTGTCCATTAAAAACCATTTTCCTTTAGAATGATTTTAATATATTCCCAAGTTTTAAGAAATTCAAGGACTACCCCTCCCTTCAATTATTTAAGGTAACCCTTCCTTTATCATCTCCATTACACATTGATCCTTTTATCATTACCAAAATTTACCAATTTCTCTTACCCAATCCCCTAAAAACTTTTTATAGGTTAAAATCCTCCCAAAATTCCAACCCTATAGCATATAAGAGGTGAGCTAATGGAGTTATTTCAAATAAAAGGTAACCATCTCACCAATCACTTCTATTTTAATTATTTTTTGATGAGATATAAATATATTATATTATTCTTAAAATAATAAATTAGGAATGAAAAATATACATAATTTTGTTTATGATTTTCAAACAACCTTTATTCACCCTCTTTCTATAAAAAAGACGTGAAAATATTTCTCATTTTTTTTGTATGACTTAACATATCCACATAGAAATGAAATTAATCTCTCATCGCAAAATTTTATGGTGAAACATAATAATGGTTTTTAATTTAATAAATAAAAATTAAGAAATAATTATACTTATATAATTACAATATCATATTTTCATTCATACCTTTCAACCCATTATGAAATGATAATGTCGATCGTGTGTACGTGTGGACTACCACCTCCATGATGCGAGGTTTTTTGTTTTCATTTCCAATTTAATTGGATAGTAATAATGATTGATTTAATTATTATATATGATATATATAAATGAAATAATAATTATTTTTCCACGATCATTTTTTATTTACCATTATATTGTTCGATCCGCTAAAAATGGAAAACATCATTCATTCTTACATACATCTTACAATATCTATGAACAGTTTAATTCATTTATTGGTATATATATTTCATTAATGAGTCTAGGAATTGATATAATAAATATTTATTATATTTACAACTTGATCAAAAAAATTATTTTATCTAATCATGATCAAAATATGAGGACCAAAGAAACCTAATGAGAACATACATAAAAATGGAGAAGGTGTCACTCAGATCAATGATATAATATTATTAAAGTGTTACCATATACGTGATAAAGGGTTATAAATAAGTCATAAATATTTCTATATATACTTTTTTATAGTTATATAAAATTTTTATAATAAATGTATATTTTTTATACATTATGTTTGAACACTTTTCAAGAATGTCAGATCTATGTTTAGGGATTTTTATCTGACTTTATATCTCACATGTGTCTTATATAGAACATTTTTCATTTATGTGGTATATATAAATATCAGGAATTACATTTATTATTATTGTTATGAACATTTTGGGATTTACATTTCTATATATATCAATTTAATTTAGGGGACTTATCATTCAAAACATACAAAAGTGGTGAGGGTTTTATGCTAAAAACTCATTGTTTGTGGGAATTGTTTATGAATATGTTTCCAATTATGAAATTCAATGTCCTATATCTCAATAAACATATGTAAATTTTTATCAGATTTTTATTACCTGAAAATATAGTTTTTACACTCATCTTCCTAATCTCAATTACTCAACAAACAGAAAATATGTTTTAATGAAATTAGAGAATATTTCTCACTTCTGTCAAAAAATATTTCTCATCCAAATAATTTTTTTTATAAAATTTATAAGGATTGAAATATTCTATTTTAATTATTTAATTTTAATTTGACTCATTTTTTACTTTTTGAAAGTATGTTTAAATGTAATTTTCTTTTATTTTTTTTCAAACTGATGGTTTTTTGACATTTTCAACAAAAATATGAATGGAATGGTTTCATTAAGCATATATGGAATGAATAAAATTTCCCACAAGGATAAAAAATAATGGTTTTTTTCATACATTACATGTTTAAAAATATCTAATCATTGAAAAAACTACCATAATATTTTGTAAATATTATTATTTTAAAACTAAATTTAAATATTCGTATTTTATTTTCCTCGAGATATATTTCTGTGAATTTTTAATGAAATTTATATTTATGATAACATCACATTATGATAAATATTATTTTATATTTATATGTACCAATGATTCAATCCATATTTTTTCTCTAGATGTTTTATGTTTATTATTATAAGATTATTATAAAAATTATTTGTTTTCCATGGGATATACTATGATGAAAATATTAAAAGAGTAGGAAACCCATTTCTTCAACAATATATGATATGAATAAGTACATATAATCATCATTTAATTTAATGGTTTTGATATGATCATGGGGAATTTGTGTGAATGATTTTCATTTAGTGATATTGGTTACATTATATCCAAGGAAGATGGATATATTGTATCAAAGGATTATAGATTCATTATAAAAAATTGGTGGATATGTTATTACTATTGAAAATTGGTCAATTATAACCATGGATGGAGGTTAATTTATAACCATCAAATGGTGGGACATATATCTCTCTCTGATTAATTATGTTTATATTTACAACACTAAAGATGATGTGGATCCAAGAGGGGAGTGAACCCAATTAAGTAAGGGGATTTTTCTAATTATGTAGTATAGTGAGGGAACTATGACCGCTATGATGTTTTGGGGAGTGATCCTAGTCCAATATGATAGTATCATAAACAAGACTTTATTAATAAGGAAATTATTTTATATAATATCGTCTATGTGTGATACAGAGGTTGTATTCCAATGATATAATTTTATGGATAATGTAAATTGATTATGTTATAATTAATTCATTATTAAAAACCATGATTTATTCCATGATTGTAAATTATGATATATAATTTTCATGGTGTTATTTTAAATTTTTTTATAATTTTATTGAACTGTTATGTTCATGTTATTCTCACATGATCATTTATATATCGATTATTTACCCTTATCATGAATCTAATCTATCCAATTCATATTTTTCCATTCCCATGTTGTGCAGAAATATATTATGAATGATATGTATATAAAAGGTTCTAGTTATAAATAACTTAGTGGGAGATAATGTTGATATTTTATTATTCATTGTTTATGTGTCCATGTTTCCAAAGGCACTATACCTATATAATTGTATAATACATTAATATTTTATTTATTGAATATAATTCTGATATGAAATGATATATATGTATGCAATGTATGGGTTTCTATAGTTTGTATAAGAGAAATATTTAGATAAAATTTTGAAACTAGGGAGAGATCAATATAGTTAGAGATATGTGGATAAGTTTATGTATATCAAAAGATCATAAACATTTGGAAATAATAATGAATGAAATTTTTTAATCCTAAGGAACCATAAAAGAAGTTTTCCATTTTAAACATCATATATATATTTTTTAATGAATACATTTTTTCCAACAATAATTATTATTTTACAGACATATTCTTTATGTCAATGGAAGGAACCCAAAGAAATATTGTTAATTTTAAAATCAATAAACAATGAAATGATCATTTTCATTAGAAAGTTTTATTTATCAGATTTAAATAAAGTATCTAATTGTTTTAATCATGTGAAATTATCATGATATTAATCAGAATGATATTACAAATGAGAAAATGAGGGAACAACATTCAGTTGGTAAATTGACAAGAAAAGATCCACATTATTTTAGTGGTTTTACTACTCCACTAGTTCCTATAGAATTGATTTATGCCACTAAAAATCCATTTACCATTATTTAGTGATCAAAACATAATAAAATGGTTCTTTATGATTATCATTTGAAAATTGAACAAGAATAATGGGGGACTCTTATCATTAACATGAGGAATCATGATGAACGTTTCTCATTAGAGTGAGATGATTTTAAGAGCTTATCTTTTAATAAGTTCATTCCTCTTATTCTTCACTTGAAAATAGATAAATATTTCCCTAAACTAAAGTATTATTATAATGAATCATTTTGTACCTATGATGAGAATTTTATAAGGCATGTATGGTAAACTTATGGTATTATTATCTAATAATAATTGTAAGTTTGATGATTCTTAAATGGATAAAACAGTGACATGGAAGGGAGTTTTCTATAAGAGACATTACCCTATATGAATAAATCGATTCATGTTCCATTAGTTTGGATATAGATATTCGAGATAACCAGCAATATCACGTGTTATAAAAGAATGGAATAATGCAATTAAATATATATTTTAAAAACCATAGAGAGAATAATATTGTCCTTCATTTTTACTAAATGTATGGAAGGAAAAATACAGGTAATAGATATAATGGAACTTGATTAATGTTTAATATTAGAAAGTAATGTTAATCCATAAATTAAATTTCAAAATAATTTGAGGAATTTAACAAATTATATAAATAGATACAATGATTCTTAAAATTCACCACACAAAAACATCTATCTAAAATGTTGGGATTACTATAGTTATACCAATTACTCTCCAACTATGAAGGTTGATGATGATGATCAATGCCAACAATATATTATTCCCTAAAAAAGGTAAATCTTATATGATCACTATTTTTGATGAGGTTTACGATAATAATTTTTAAGAGGAACACAAACCATCCAATCTAAAATTGATAATGTATTATTTGATTCATGATTTACACAATCTATTATATCTGAAAAACCAAAACTGTAAAATTATCACATTGAATATCTATGATTCTCCTCAGGTTTCAGTGTTTGGGAATGTTCATCATATAAATAATGTTAATCTCCATTCAGTTGAGGTTAATTTTATCTTAGGAGTGAATTTGATTCAATTACATCAATCTAACATCAATTGATAAAATTGAAACCATGACTGATATTCCAAATCAACTTATGATCATATACCAGTGCAATGCTAAATATGATCTTCACATGTAAAATAAATCCTTCATATAGTTCATGATTCATTTTCAAAAGCTTCATTTATCTATTTTAGTTTGTGAGAAACAAAAGATCAATTATAATCATAATTTTTGTGTGTTTTGTTATTTCCCACCTGAATAACTTATTCAATTCTACAAATTTGTCAGTTCCAATTATAAATGGAACTCATACATGGATCTAAACCTATTTAAAGGACTCTTTATAGAATGAAACTGATTGATTTTCAAGAACTAAACAAGAAACATTAAGTGATTCATGATATTGTGTAAATTCATCCAAGTGTATCCC
Source organism: Viscum album (assembly GCA_963277665.1). NCBI lineage: Eukaryota > Viridiplantae > Streptophyta > Magnoliopsida > Santalales > Viscaceae > Viscum > Viscum album. The sequence continues at coordinate 1,733,116,181 of OY728119.1, read as the reverse complement.
CATGGGGTTCTGTTGTTCATTTTTTTAATATCAATGATGGATCAATGCGACTCTTCATTGACTACCATGAACCCATAAAATAACTATTAACAATAAGTATCCATTAAACCATGTTGATGACTTCTCTGATGAACTATGGGGAGATAAAAAAATTTATATGATTTATCCTCATTCTGGATATCATAAATTGTGGGTTATGAAAGAGGATATACCCATGAAAACATTCCAAACAAGTTTTGGAATCTATTAATTTATAGTGATGCTATATGGTCTTATAAATTACCCCATGGTCTTCATGGATTTAATTAACAACGTATTTATGGATAACACTATTTATTTTGTGGAATACATTATATATGATATAACTATACATTCAAATATAATGGAATACCTTGATGATCACTTCATAATTGTACTAAAGTCCTTAGGTAAAGAGATTATTTTTTTTAATTTTACTATTTTGGAATTATTGATTCTTAAATTTTCCTTCCTGTTTAATATAATCAAAAGTTATGGTATATCACTAGAATTATGAATGCAATTAGTTATAGAACATTGTCCCAAACTATCCACTATGACTGAGATCAATATTTTTCCTTTTATGGAAAGAAATTAAAGTTAATTTGTAGAGAATTTAATATATCTATCAAATCTAATATCATTTTTAATCTAATGTGATCTAAAAATTTTCAGAAAAAATGATTTTGATGAAATATTCCAAAAATAGTATACAATGTTATTTTATGAATCCATGCATACATTTTTCTATATTGGATAATGGTTTTTAATATATAATGATGAATAATGGAATTTATTGGGATGAATTAATGAACATTTTTATGTTTTTTATCCACACTGTGTTTGAAGAAGTATGTGTTGAATGAATCATAGAGATCACAATTCTCTATTCATATTAGACATAAAAATATACATAGATATGTGAAAGTGTACATTTATAGGGAAACATCACGATATATAATTATATGTTTTTAAATCAGTGCATGGTATTTTAGGGAGATAAGGAATATAGACAAAATACTATGGGAATGTTAAAACCACTACCCACAATATAATGGAAATGGGAAATCAATATAATAGACTTTTTCTTTAGACCCTAAAAAAAATGAATGAACACAATATGTTATAGATTATAATTGGTCTCCATACATAGTTATCACACATAATTTACATTAGAGAAAATTTTCATTAGATGATATTGATAGAATTTATATTAAGGAACTTGTAAGATTTCACATGTTTCCACTTTCAATTGTATCTGTTCAGGATATGAGGTTTACATAAAATTTATAAAATGGTATCTAGTATCCTATAAATATATATTTGAGTTTTAGAATATCATATCATCCAAAAATAGATGATTAGAGTGAGAGTTAATCTCAAACCCTTAAGGATATGATGAGATATTATTTATTATTTTTCAATAGTGGATATGATCATCACCATATTATAGTTGTGCCTTCCTATAACAATACTTTGGACTTGAAAATTCAGATGGATCCCTATGAATCAATATATAGAAAAATTATATATCTAAAACATAATGTGATGATATTTTACAAATAAAGCAATTGGTGACACATTTAGTTAGGGGAATGATATAGAAAGTAAGACTCATTTAGTAACACGTCAAGGAAACATCGAGTCGATAGAAAATGCATCCTGATATACATTAGTGTAATATATAATTTAATGTTGGTGAGAATATGGATGTATAAATTTCTCCATGAAAAAATTACTTGAGAACAAAAGTATTTTAAATAAAACCCCTAGTTATATTACCCATTCAGGATTCTTTATTAAGAAAGGATGGCAGCTTATCAGTTTGATATTATACTAAATATCTCTCAAGTTTATGACGTCTTCCATGTTTCTCTCACACGGATGTACATACCTATCCCAATATATGTATTGAACATGGAGGTCAAACCATATAATAACGATGATTCATATTAATAATAACTCATATAATTCATTGATATGTTGGGATAATGTGCTACTAAACATGACTACTCACATGGGTGATGTTTTTTTTCATAAATAACAAATTGGATGGAGTTACATGGGAACCTAAAGATGTACTGAAACAATAATAGTCACATTTTTTATCATAACAATAATTATCATTAGATAAATTTATTTTATTTGGTGGTGGGTGAATATAAAACCCAATGATTTTATGAAAAAAAAATTCCAACAAATTTTATATCATCGATATCTTGTGTTACATGAAACACCACGTTTAAAAAACCACAATATACTATTAAAATATTATTATTTATATTTACAAATTTTTCATAGAAATTATATTTACTTGTATGAATTGGAAATAATAAATAATAAAAAATGTATTGTCATATATGTATAAAATTAATTGAATGATTATAAATTGATCAAAAATATAAAAAATTACTGAAAACAAATTATCTTTCCCCAAAGAAATTTACATGGAACCATTATATTAATATATTCATATACTAAATTAATCTATATTCTTGAATTATTTTATAGAAATTTATCAATTTTATATTCCGTAAAATTATTTAATTTTCATTTAATATTAGTATTAATGTGGGATAAGAACCATGTTAAATGTTAAGAAATATATATATCTAAAAATATTATTTCCCCACAGTTTTCATGTTTCTTTAAATATTAATTTATTAAACTTATATGTATTTAATTTCAGAAAATCAATTCTATGTTTGGACTTAGAAATTATAAAATCATTAAATGGGCCCTTTTATTTTTCTATTATGAATAGTGACCATGGTAAAATTTATCACCTCGTAAAAGAAAACCTGTGGTTATTCTTGGTAAAAAATACTATAAAAAATAATTTTTCATCTTAATTATTATTTATTGAATTAAAATACGTCCTTATCACACTATACATGAAATTGATTTGTTTAAGGGCCACGTGTCAATGAAAATAAAATATGTAATATTTTAGTAAAAAAATAAAACAAATCTCACTCTATCATTTTTGAATTATCTTTTGTGTTGAAATAGAGAAAATGGAAACATATGGATGAATTTAAGTTTAAATTTTTATCTTAATTAATATACTTTCATTATAAAAATTTATTTCAAATTTTTATAAATTTTATAATAACAATAAATTTTAACAAAACACTGATGCATAATTTATCCTACTAATAAAAATAAAAATAAATAATTTTTTTACATATTAAAATTAATTTAATATTGGAGATTTACTATATGACATGAATTTTGTAGAAGAATGTAACTTATTCATATTTTAATAAGAAATTTATTCAAAGTTGAACTACTTACATTATGTCATTCAAGATAAATTAATTAAATAGTTTCCTAATTGGAAATATTTATTTTTTATGAAAATAATTTTTTTATTAAATTACAAAAAAAATTATAAATATATTAATAATAGAAAATGGGGATATTAATTTGTGAACAATGTCATACAATACCCTTTTATAAGTCATTTGGAACTAATTTTATTTAGAATAACATTAATATATTTTTATATGTAAAAAAATTAAAGAGTGAACTTCCATAAATTATAAAAGGATATACATACCTTATCTTCATAACACTACATATAAACTTATATAAAGAAAAAATATTAACATATATATTTTATACTATACTAGAAATATTATATACTTGATGTGATTCTCAATTTACTATCTTTAGAGCCTATGAGAAGGGAAATGAGTGAGTTATTTCAAAGAAGAGGTCGTCACCAAACCTGATCACTTTATTCTTTATTATTATTTTATGTCTTATAATTATACTATATAAATAATAATAAAATTATTAATTTCAATAAATCTACTAAAAAAATTCTATATGATTACTAAAAAATTGTTATTCACATTTTTTCATCCAATGGGAATTGAAAATATCCCTCATGTGTACATATGACTTAATGTCTAAATCTAGTGATACAATTCATTTCTAAAAACTGTAATTAATGGATGGATTTATTGATGGTTTTATTATTTATATATTATACTTAATGAATATTTATTTATATATATTTATAATACCATATCTATATTCATTCCATCTGTACTGCTGGAATATGATAACATCGATCATGAGTAGGTGTGGAGCACCACCACCATCAATTGACATGAATTATAAATCATTTATAAATTACATTGATAATAATAAAGATATAATTTTATAATATATATGATATAATAATGATATAATAATGATTATATATGGTTTTTTATGCTTTTCTATTCATTCATTCAATTCTTAAAAATATGAAAATAGTGTTCATTCATAAGTTTGACCAACAATCTTAATATATAGCATAATTCATTTTTTTAAATTTATATTTTTAGAATGACTGTAAATATGTATATAATTAATACATATTATATTTACATCATTACTAAAATAATTTAGATGGTGAAAAAATGAGAAAAATACCAGGACATTAAATACCGAAACAAACCAGACACGAAACACGTAGTAGATATCACTCGAGATGGTGATTTTAAAAAAGCATTATTTAGAAACAAGTTATATAAGAATAAAACTAAATAATATATGGTATCATATATATGATTATGTTTCTATAATATATTTATATAAAATAAATTTTTATTATAAAGGATGATACATTCCTTATAATGGAAGGAATACCCAATGTCAAGGAATTTCATCTCTCTTTTATTTTTTTGGGACACATTCCTTATACACCATATGTTTCTTATGTGTGGTGTATTTTTTATCCATATATTTTTTTATAATATTTCATCTATAAATTAATGGTATTTACAAATATATCTAACGACAATTATTTAATGGTACATATAATTCAAATTTTACCACAGTGGTATGGGTTTTAGGTTACAATCCCATTGTTTACGATGATTATTAATTATTATATTTTTTATAATGAAATATTATAATAATAATATCAATAAAATCATGAAAATTATTCTACTATATTTTTTTCAGGGAGATACATGTTTTAGAATAATTTTCTAGAAATTAATTACTAAACATACTAAATATAATTTTTTAATGAAATTTGACAATATTTATCTCTATGGTCGAGAACACTTTTATTTTCATATCCTTTTATTATAAAAATATTATCAATAAGTTTTTTAGTATTCCTCAGTGATTGGTTAACTCTCTGTCTACCCATGTTTTAATTTTTATAAAATTTATTAAAAGTATTCTACTAGTCATTTTTCAAAGGAAGTATTTTTTTGATTATTTATACATTAATGTGAATGAAATGTTTTATTTTGTCTTTTATTGACTCTATATAACTTCACACCATCATAAACCCTAAAATATTTGAATATTCTTTTATATATTTCCATGTTTATATTTATTGAAAAAAAATTCTATAAAATATTAGATATATTTTAATTTAGAAGTGATTTTCAAAATGGAAAGGTTATTTTCATGATGAATTATATAAATGGTTTTTTTAATGAATTTTTATATATGACTACATTCCCTAATGTTAATTATTATTTACTAGGGATATGATCCAATTATAAAATCCAATTTTTTTCCTCTTGATAGTTTATGGTTGTGATGATATGAATATAATAAAACACGTACTTTTTACACTAAATATACAATGATAAAATAATTAAATGTTTTAAAAAAATCATTTCCATGGAATATACTATAATTAACTATTTAAAAAACCCATTAAATTTAATGGGTTATGATATTGGGAATGATTTACGATCTTGTGGAACCCGTTTGTTTTGTTTTCATTAATTAATGATAGTTATGTTATAACAAAGGATAATGGAATAATAATAATAAAGGATGGAAGTTACTATATAACAAAGGATCATAGTTAAATTATTTCCTCATAATGTGATTATGTTATAACCAAGGATGGGGGTATCATTATAATAAAGAACATGTGGCACATATATATATCTCCAATGCATTGGGTAATTATTGATATATAATTATATATATAATAATGGAATATGTATTGACCTTAGTTTAGTATGGGACTTTTTTTCTTTATGATAGTCTTGTTAGTGATCCATAACTAGTACAAGGGTTTGGGAAGTGAACCTATTGCACTATGGTAGTCAAAAAAATGATCCATTACTAGAATGAAAATTATTTCTAATTATTTTTTTTATGTCATAATATTATTTCATATTAAAATATTATTCTCTCATGAATCATGATCTTTGAATCGTGTAAGATTCATGTCTTATGAAAATAATTTATTTATAACATGGCTATTGATTATGATCTTGTATATGGATGTTATGATTTTAGAATTTTATTCTCATGTTCTTAAGAATTTATGTTTATTGTATTCTAATGTTATCATTGATAAATACCCTTTTTATGCTTATTGTGAATTTAGATCATCCTTTATTATGCATACATTCTCCATGTTATGATGACTATTTTTAATCATGACATTTCTATAAAGTGTGCTGGTTATGATGAAGTTAGGCAGTGGTCATGTTGAAATTTTATATTACAGTTGTTGTGGTGTCTAAGCTTACAAATGAACTAGACCTATATTATAATATTATTTGTTTTTATTTTATGGGATGAATATTCATATAATAATGTGTGATGTATGTGTATGAAAATTCTGGATCACTATAAAAACGTAGAATTAGATGAATTTAATTTAAAAATAAAAAGATAAAACCTGATAAAAATGGGCTTTCAAATAAATTTTTTTAATATATCTAAAGGTTTTCCTAAAATTCAAGTATACCATACATTTAAAATACCATAATTAGAAATTTATATATCAAAATAAAATATTTAAATTTTATAACAAATCCATAATTTAATTATTATTGTAAACAATTTATAATAATATAATATTTTAAATACAAATCATTTTTCACTATTCAGTGAATAATCAATTTTGAAATGGATTAATGTTGGGTAGGAAATGGTGGACAAGATATTTTGTATCCAAATGATTAATATATTTTAAAATATTTTTTGGGTATGATTTTTATCTATAATTTATTATTTATCATCTAGAAAATTCAATAAAAAAATAAGAAAAATAATATAAATGTTATTCGTTCAAAAACATATTTTGGTGGGTTTTTGAATTTTAAAATTGAAGAGAACATTAAATTGAAAAAAAGAAAAATTTATGTCCAAATTGGGGAGGAATATTAGGAATGATATTATTTTATTTTTATCTAGGTATTGTGATTACCAATCATGGGTGTCAAAATGAATTAATTTACATAATTTCTAAATATTTCTTTTTTAATAAGTGGAATTCATTTATTTATTATATCCAGGTTATGATTTGTATATATGAATAACCATTAATACATTTTTGATGAAAATATAGATTTGGGTGATAAAATATATATGTCAGATCACAGTAGAGTTGAAATTAGATTAAGAGAAGGATATCAGATCTGTGATAATAGTGATTTGCAATTATATTCCAATAAATAAAAAAACAAGAGATTCTTATACATAGTGAAGTGATTGTTTTGGATTAATAATTAAGGAATGTTTCCATTAATTAATTAAATATTAAACTTGAAAATTTTATTTTATAAATTACATAATAATTTATATTTACTATTTTTTTATTTTTAAAGATTATGATCATGGAAATTTAATACTTTGTTATTCAATAATTAAATTTCTCAATTATTTTATTCTCCATCATTAAATTATGGTCTACCATTCATGTGTGCACTGAGTTATTTTATATTGGAAAGATTAATTGGTTATTGTGTTACTGATATTCATACTAACTTCCAATTATTAAATCACATTATCCCATCATAATAAAAATGATCTCAAACAACCTTCTATTTTGATGGGTTTTTATCTTCAAGATAATTGGGATGCATGTCCTATAATAACCCATAAGTTATGGGATCATTCTGGGCATGGTAAAAAAATTTATATTGAAATTGTATGGTTAAATCAAAATTTGAACATGGATGATGAGGATTATTTTATGGAACAAGAATGTATATTTTGAATTAATAACAATAGAGGGACCCTCGTGTTCCCATATAGTGATAGTATGTGTCCCCATAATAATGATTGTTATTTCGTGGAATAATTGGGTGAAAATTAGGCCAAATATAGGGTTATAGGGATAAAATGAATATACGCTACATTTAGCTTATAGGATCACATTATCTATACATACCTAGCTACTGTTAATGTGTTCTATAATATTTTTATTATTACATGATATGTTATATGGATCCATACAACATGTAGTGAGAATAGGTTTCATGGTTAGTTACATGATTGACTAAATGACTTTTAGTTTGGGTATAAACCATGTATTCCTTACAAGACATGATTTATGGAATAATATAAACTAAAGACATCACCATGTAATACCATTAATGTGTGAACTGACTTATTTCAAGTATTTAGGGGCTAAAAACTTTTAAAACTTGTGGGAAATGATAATTTCTATCACATAAACAACACACAATGTATTACCTTGGATAGATCATGTTCCTTGATAAAATTTGGACCAAGGATTTTTTGAGAAACATTAGTTACCATTTTGGACTAACACATCAGGTATATTATAAAACATATATTATATGGTAATTTCAAATAAATTACATTGTTAATTACATTTTGAGGTTTCCATAGAGAAGAAAACTATTGTGTAATCATTTATTAACTGTTGTGTATTGTTCTAGCCATAATATAATTTCATATTTCACTACCTAGTTTATGGACATAGATGCATGAGTATTATATCATGATTAATCATATATGTATAATGTGATGGTCCAATTCAATTTTACATCATAGGTGAAAAAAATATTAATAATGATGCTTATAATATTTTTATTTATATGGTTATCATTTGGGTTTGGGTAAGTCTATTTGTGAATTTATGTGGCTAGTACCCCCTAGAAGCACTAGAATTAATGGGATTAGGTCCACCATATTCCTCATGAAGTTAGGTACCCAAACAAAAAACCTGGTTTGAGGGTCCTCTAGATCATTTTCAGGTTTATAACCTTTAAATACTATTTATGTTTGGGTTTCCAATGCCCAACATCATGAGTTTGATAACAAAACATCTATTGTGTGTTATTATTATGAAACAAGGGGTGATAATACCCAATTTTATAACATTACTTCTACTATAATATCTTGTGTGATACAATCATATTTCATTTCTCACACTAAAACAATTGTGTGTAACTAAATGATATATTAGTCCCCAAGAATAGTTTGGTGTGTTGTGATTGTGTATTCTCTCAGGTATGGGTGGTATGGTGGTAGGTAGTAGTAATTTATTGGTAAACACTTGTCCTTCTTCGTGGTGTGTATTCTTCTATAGTTTTCTTTGATAGAGAAATTACAATGTTTTATAGTGTGGTGTAGTAATAACTTAACTAAATAAGATTTAGTAGGTTTTTGGTCTTCCATTATGATTTCCAATTGATATATAGAATATTTAGAGGTTTAGATAATTAGATGCTTTGAGATATTTAATTATTCTAAAACCACCTTGGTCTCATGTATCATGCACAATAAATTTTTTATCTACTTATTACTATTTCATATTTATACTAGACTATGTATTTGTAAGCTATTATGAGATTTTAATTTTCAGTATTTGAGGTGAGATAGAATTACCATCTATGAATCATTTATAATTCATGTGGTTGAACCTATCTAGACCCTTTCACATAATACATTGGATGTTTCCTTACATTAGAGATCATGATGACTTATTTCATTCACTCTCCATTAAATATTTGAGAATCATACTGAGTATGATTATAGTCAACCATTAATATGATTTTCTACCACATGTGTTTTCAATGTATAGGTTACCCATAGTATCAAGATATTCTTTTGGGACATAGATATGGAATGTCTTGATAATTCCCCACGACTTGGTGACACTTAATTATGCATGGAATAATATGGATGTTCACAGTGATAGTGGTGATTGTTGTGGTTGGTGATCAATCATGGAGTAGAAGAAGCAAGTACAATCTTTATAATTTCTTATTTATTTAATAATAGAATGTTATTCTGATATACATGTCCTTATAAAATTTTATACGTGGAATTTTCTTTTTTTTCTCTGGATTTTTTAAAAAGTGTTTAATTATTTTTATGCATAATACTAATTTCATAATATATATTTTGTTATAGATATGTGTCTATTTTTGGTTGATTTATTCAATTTTGTAAATTATTGGGTGATATGCCTTCACGGATCTTATCACTAGCCAATTTCATATTAGTGGAAGGCATTGGGTGGAAAACATAGAAACTTTATGGCCCATTAATGGTCATATTTTCAAATCATGTCATTTTTTATAGTAATATATACCATAAAAGTTTTAATTTTGGGTCATATCATGTTTGGTATCCCCACTATTAGTGGATTAATTGAATAATATCAAGTATATTGCAGTAAAATTGTACATATGTTTAAATTTAATATTTACATTATGTAGTGTATATAATCTTGATAAAGGTGGATTGACCTATTGATTTGATTTCAATTAAGAGTGTTTTATTTGATTTCCATAATTTATAATGTCTATATTTTCCATGTTAAGAAAGACTATTCAAACTGTGATTCAATATACAAATAAATTAGGATATATATGGATTGAGATAATTTTTTCTAATTAATTGGTTAATATTTTATCATAGGATGAATTAATATACACATGAGTTTATAGGGATTCAAAATTAATGCTCTCAATTTTATGTTTATCTATTGAAGATTAGTAGAATATGTAGTCTGTTATGAAGAATTATATTATACTACTTGATTTCCATTATATAATATAGAAAAATTTGTATTAGTAAATAAAGGTCAATAAGTTATGGAATAGGTAAGATACTTGATGATATAAATGGTGATTCAGAAGGAGTAGCATTGTTGATTAAATGGGATGAAATGTTTATGGTGAGTCTCATGGAGGTTTAATATCTTTTTGAATCAAATATCTCTTAGTGTAAAAATGATTCAAATTAAAAACTTTTAATATAACTTATACATGTATGTTTTTTTATGGTCCGTTATAAAAATTTTAAATGAAGATGATTGGAGAGATGGGTTTTTTGGATTATAAATTTGATTCTTTGAGTAAAATTAGATTAAAGTAGTATATTAGTTTAACATGAATAGTGATTAGGTTCTATTGAGAATGTGTATAGTATATTGAATTACCCAAATGATTTATTTTTTGACATACTAAATTTGATGTTTTCTACCGAAATCATAATGATATTTGAAGAGTTTTTAAATAATTTATTGTTGAATATTTTATTATAGATATTTTTAAATTACATAGTTGATACATTGAGTTTCTATATAGAATTGATTTTTTTATATTTTATCTACATTGTTTTAATTTTTGGTTTTAATTGACTATTCATGAGTAAAACTCAAGACAATTTATCACTATAATATATAATAGACAATATATAAAAGTACTCTATAAGAGACTTATTATTAAAGAAAACATTCGATATTAATGTCATTTTTCTCAAGATTATGATAAATGAATAACATGGCCATCCATGTATTAACATAATCTAATAAATCTCATGTAAATAGAAAACAATATTTCACATAACATGTAATAGTAACTATACATTCCCATAATATTTAAATGGAGTTTGTGGATGACTAATATGATGTTTTTAAAGCTCATTTTTGTGAAGAATGACTTATTTAGGAAAAATTGGATCACATTTATGTTATAAAAGAATCTACTTGACACTACCAAAATGATCAGTGATATTAAATAATTTATCATGTGGGATATTTGAGAAACATTTTGCGGGAAATTAAATGATATTTTGGAACATCCAATGGGATAATATTTTCCCCATAACAAATATTAGGTATTTGTATTTTATATAATTGAATATATTAAAATTTGTGTTATTTTTAGATTATATAGTTAGTTTTCATGGAGAAATCCAAGTTACTATTATACAAATAATATCCAAATTATAATTACAGATAATTAATGAGGGGTTACACAAAATAAATTTGTAAGGAAAAGTAATGGAAATATTTTTCAAGATAGATGAGAAACGAAAATTGAATATTTTTTAAAGTAAGGTTTATATATTTTTTATATTAGAAAGAACATAACTGATTATTGGATAAGATTGTTTTGAGATTTGAATTCAGTCATTTCATTTCTCATTGTAATGATGAAATCATGTATTGTTTTGGAATACATGATTGTTGTGGGATGAAAGTGACATATTTCATCGGTATCGTTGTTTATTATTTTATTAGTCATAATTCATTTTTTATGAATTAAATAAATAAATACATATAGTTTTATATATAAGTGCAGTGAGAATATTTTTTCATAATAATGTATAGAGAAAATGTAGTAAACTAGATGTATACTATATAATTTATTTGGTAAAATAAAAGTTTTATTTGTGATAGATAGTAGGATAAGTATGGTTACATCCCATTATATATTCAATTTATAAAATTAACGATACACTTATATCTTAGTGTTTTTTCAAACACATCAATGAAAAAATTACCCATATTAAGGGTGACCATGTAATAATAACATATTATAGTATCTTTTATTTGCATCTTAGAAAAATTTTCAATGTTTTGTTTCATATGATATATATCAAATGATATTAATATTTTTATATATTTAAATTATAAAAATGGAATAGATATAAAAAATATATTCACATTGATTCATCCCTCCTCTTAGTGTGAAAATATTAGTTCTATATTATTTTTAAGTTTTATTATGTCTATTTTTCTTCTATTTATTGGATATATATTTAATCTAGTTTATATTATATGTTATACATGAAGTGCATATTTAATGAATTTAATTAGTTTATTATAATTTTTTTGAGGAATAAAAGTAAAATATAATATAGAGGTTATTTATGTAATGACCATAATGAATGGGAAGAAGGAAGAGGTAAATAAATTGAATATGATCTCATCATTGAGAAATGAAATTGAGTAATTTGGAAAAAATAATGGTAATTTTTGTGAAAAAATATCAATAATATACTTTGATAATTGTACTAAGAAGAATTAATTTTTGGATATAATGAGTCTTTAAATACTAAATATCTTTTCTAATTATAGTTTGAAATAATGAATTTTATGAAAAACAATTATGTAATTCATGTTAACCCATTTATATTTGAGTTTTTCCTGGATCTAAACATTGAAATGACATAGTTGGAGATGGTTGAAAATTAGATAGCGAATGAATTAGATTAGAAGTTATTGATGTATAATAAATACATCATAGTGGTAAAATATAATTATATAAAATAAATTCTCAATAAGTAAAATCAATCCCATGAAATATAATACATTTAAATAATAAATTTAGAATATGTTTGTGAATAAAAACGGTTTTAGGTGTTGATCCATGCATTAGAGGTAACATAAAAGGCTTCCATTTTTGTTATGAATGATGTATTTGGAAAAAAAATGATAAATTAGATTTACAATCCATAAAAAAAAATTATTATATACAAATATCAGGAAATTAATGTGGAAGTGGTCATAAAATGTTATAAATAAAGAGTGAAACCATTTGATGATTTCTAGAAGCATTATAATATAAAATATTTTGATCATAATTTAAATCATTGAATTAAATAAGTAAAATAATATAAATAATTCGATAAATATGAGAAATGGTACACATGATGAATGATGCGTAATAATGTAAATAATCATTGGGTACATAATTCCTTCCAAAATAATTCCATAAAAATATCCTAAAATATACTTAATATAGGGTCCAGGAATTTTTTTTTAATTTTATTCTTTAATATGTTTATTATAATAAATCTATTTGAAAAATACTATATAGAATAAAAAATATCTTTTACAATGTGAGATTTGGAAATAAATGAGTATACCACCATTTCATTAATGGATGATATGATCTAGAGTAGAATAATTTGTTCCCAAAAAGATTCTCATTCGGAGAACTGTTTTTTTAAATATTTTAATATTTTTTATAAGTCATTTTAAAGCATGAAATATTTATTTTCTATTTAGTTTTGGTACTATTATATGGATGGACAAAAGTCTGTTAATTTTAATGCATTGTTTTTTAATTATTATTCATTACATAAGCTTATATCATGAGAGAAGTAGTGATTAGTAAGAGAAAATTACATAATATAAATTTTACAAACATATAGGAATCTCAATGATAGTTGGAAGGATTGTATTAGAAAGGGTTGTAATGATTATTACCTTCCCTTAATGATTAATATATTATTTTAAAAACAAATATAATGAAATTTTAGAAATAATAACGGTATAATTGTATGTGAATTTACATTGGGATATGTTTAAAAGTAATGTGTTGAACAAAACATCCCAAATTAGAATGAGTTCGATGCCAAACAAAGTTTTAGAAAATAAAAATATTTATAAAAAAAATGACACCACATTGATTGTAGAAACAATGCATGAGTGTTATTTAAAATGGATAAATTATGAGAAGGGAGAGTCAATACAAAAATGAATAAGAGGATTGGTTTGATATAAGACATTTATAGCGAGTATGAGAGAAAGGATATTAAATTGAAAGAGAGGAATCCAAAAAAATATATTTAAAAGATATTTTAAATCTTGTGTGGGTGGATTATGTTAGGAATAAAATGTAAAAAATGAATTCATGAAAAATGTTCCACCACTAGGGAAAATTTTTACGAATATTAAATAAGAATAATGGAATAAGAATATAATGCACAATTAAGTCAATGAGAATATTTCACATATGATGACAACAAAATTGGTCAAGAAGACCATATTTTTGAAAGAAATGGGTTGATTTAAAATTATTATTGAGATTTAAAAAGTCCTCATAAAAATAGTACTATACGAAATTTCTTTTTAGAATGACAATAAACTCCCAACCATGATGACTTAACTATGAATAAAATAAGAATCCACTTTATTTTCATATTTATATGACTCTTAATATGTTTGTAATTCATGTGGAGGTCACTATTGGGAAATGATTAATTAATCTAAATTTTCAAGATATATTACAGATGTATATCTATCTTATAGTGCTCTATTTTATGTTTTATCAAATATAAAACCCAATTTCAATCTATCCCATAAGGGTATTTATCAATATATTTCATGAATTTGTTCAGAAAGAGATAGCAGTAATGAGGAAGTGATATTGTGGCATACCCCGGTGGGGTAGTGGATGATATGAAGAAGTTATATGATACAATGTTTAATGAATAATTAAGGAAATAAAGTGATGAAACATTAATTACTAAGTTATATTGACCATATTTTGACATTATTGATTTAATTGCATCAATTCAAGAGTTAAGAGTAAAAAATTTTACATTTCATAGTCAAAGTGAATATGAAGATATTTAGGAGTTCGTATTATTTAAATATAAAATAATGAAATTCATTAGTCACACTTATTTTCTATAGCGTGAATTACCAATGTATAGATAGAGTTGATTAAATTTTTCCCCCATTTGTGGTATTATTAAATATATATGATTTGGCATGAGAAAACATGTCAATAAGATTCACAGAGTTCTCTCAACTATGATATCATAGCGCATATTGTTCTTCGGGATTCAATATGACTTTTTGTAGAGCCCGAACTGAGTTATGGATTTGAAGTTACGGCCATTTGATGTTGGGCTAGAAAAATACTTTGCTGAGCCCGTTCATACAGCTCCCTCCACAACCATGTTAAAGTATATTCTTTGAAGAATCCTTTTTCATTATGGAACACCTGTGAGCATTTCGGTTCATGAATATCCCTAAGAAAACATATCACTTACACAAAATCACTTTTCCTTCTTGATATATCACGAACGCATCTCCTCCACAACATCACTATTCCTTCACAATCTGACCACAAATGTATGTCATTCATGCCATCATTTTTTCTTCTTGGTGCCTAATTGTTCTCCTTGGAAATCCCTGCTATAATTACCTTACATTTTCTTAATGAAAATTCATCTTGATCGATTTAAATGACTTATAATGTAAAATTATTATATTAAACAATTTCACTTCCTTGGATTTATGTTTTTGGATTTCAAAATACCGTTAATAATTTTTACCATTTCTAATATAGCCACTTAACAATGATCACATTATTAATATAAATACAAGGCTCTAAAAAATACAATTTACTCAGAAAAGGGAAGTGATGGACTCTTCCATTACAAGTTATCCATATGAAGCCCATTTTTCAGAGCTCAGAATAGAGGTGGCATCACGAAGCTTCGCTCTTGACCAATCCCATGTAGAGATTCAATACGTTATTCTTGAATGAAACTGCATACGGTAGAAGTGGAAGGTAGTATATATTACCACCCAAGTAATGTTATTTGAGAACCCCCAAGAGTCTATCACAATCGCTCACCATACCATTAGGTATCATGAGGGTGTTATAAGGGGTTATGTAATATAACCCTAGAACTATGATTATGTGCATTATTTTTATATATAATAAATAATATACGTTCATTTTATTATTGTTAATTTGTAAATTGTTTTTAAAGAACAAATAGTATTTTTAGTTAATATTAAATAAATAAATTTTTTTTAAAGATATAATGGATTATTTAATTAAATAACATTTTACAGATATATTATTAGTTAATTAATTTTTATTAAAAATATATGATCCTAGAATTTTTATTAATGCAATTGTAATTTTTATTATGGTTCGAAAGTCATTTTTTTCAAAACCCGTGAATTTTTGATAAATTTCATATTATATTTTAAAAGTGAAAATGAAAATATTTTGAAAATTATTTAGATTAAATGAATATTATTTTTGGAATCAAGATGTCAAAAATGTACAACAGTTATTTTTTCATAATTTTTTGTGACCATCAATTTTTTTGGTAAAAATTATATACCATTTAATTATATAATGTGGTTTATGAAATCATAATTACCCAATATTGATGTAATAAAATAATATAAAATTTTTATTCATCCAATATATGTTTTATCTTTAAAATAATTTGTTTTTATATTTTTTTTGGTTAATTTTATGGTTCCATAGTGGACCCTTCAAGACTTATAAAACATTTTAACTTTTAATATGATTTTCTTAAGAGTGTGAATCACTTCCACCTAATAAAGCCTAATATTTCAAGATGTTGAGCCATTTTACATATAAAATAATTTTTTCTACTCCCCTTTTGAAAAAACTATGGGTTAGTTTTTGGTTGGGATTAGTTTAATATGTGGTGTTGAAAATCTAAATAATAAAGAATTTCCACTTTTTTCATATATATACCCACTGCAGATCTTACTTCCCATCATTAAAAACCATTGGATCACGTCCCTAATCATCCCAAATATCTCTAGTATCCTACCAAGGTTCCCCAAGCTTTCAATAATTCTCTCTCAATCCCCTCCCAATCCTTTGGACCACACTTCCACGTAAGGGATTTATTCCTTCTCGAATTTTCCCAAACTCCTTTATGTTGTTATACCCTTTTGTTTTCAATTAAAAATGTTGGAGTATGATTTAAAAACTACCAAATACTTCCCTCCTTATGTTTGAATTATTATATACCTCTTTCTCTCCCATTAATTCCTCACATGTACACCTATTTCCATGCTAAAATTCTGTACGGAATTTCTCTCTTTTCATTTACATTCACGCATTTGTTTTGGATCATGAATCTAAATTAAATTACATGTGTTGGTACATGTATCTATATGACCCCATTACATTCAATTTAATGTACTTATGTTGAGATACCCATTTCTCTCTTATAATCCATTTTTTATGAATTCTTATGTCACATCATTATGCTTCCGAAATTGCACTGTGATTTTACAATCCAAAGTCATTGTGTACTGAATACCATTCCCATTTCTCTATAAAGGTTATTCACCTTTATTCACATTAATATATTGATTATTGAATTTAATTTATGAATTAAACATTCCTTTATCGTGGTATAAATTATTATGTTTAATGAATTCATATTGTATGATCTATGTGGAAAAGTGATGCATGAAATGAAATGATTAAGAATCGTGCGCTCGAATAACGCTCTAATGAATTGGGTAAATATTAGTATCATGATTTGTCAAGTGAAATGATTCTTTAATCATGATTATTTAAGTGAAATGAGGGTTTAATCATAATTATTCAAGTGGAATTAGGGTTTACTCATGCTAGATGTGGATTGAGTCTTGGATAATGATAATATCCTGTTAAATGTTGATGCCACATTTCCATGTTATGATAATAATGATATATCATCCCTTTATGTTCATGTTTCTATTATGTTCCATTGATTTTCCTATATTCAACCATGTATTGTATTATTCATAGTATACCTTTTTTACATCCTTAATTGTCTTTATATCTCACCCTTTTCTTATACATGTCCTTAGGTTATCACCTTAAATATTAAGTACGAAGGAATGTGGGTGGTCATGTAAAAAAAGTTTTCAATAAAGATGTGCATTTCATGTTTTGAGTTGTTATGCAATATTCCTAAGTATAAAACACACTAGACCTATCAATCATCTATGTTTTATCAAGTGAATATTTTATGAAATAATTCATTTTTAAGTTTTTAATAAATAAAATTGTTGTTATAGTTTGTATCCAATGATAGGTTTAGTGATCTTTGGGATTAAGATTCGAAAACCCTAGTGAATGCATTAAGTATATAAATATGTATAATAAAAAAATAACTAAATTTTGGTGATTATTTATTAAGTTGTTTATCAAGAATATAAATCCCTGTCAAGATATGAGAAGGTAGAGGAGGCTCTGGAACAAATGTATCTAGGTGTTAAACTTGAAAACATCACTTTGAGCTAGACTCAAACAGTAACTGGTGCATGATAATGGACCTTGCTTCACTCTTGGTCATGACTCTCCAAGGTGATATTGTAACACCCCAGGTAAATAAAGAATATGACATTTTCATATTTATCCATATTTGTGAATAAAATATTAATATGACTTTAAAGGGGGTGCTATGCTCGATGGCGTACCCAACACGCAACAACGAGTTTCTTGGGAATCTTATGTTGCACTCAAATAATAAAATAACATTATTTTAAATGGTAGTTAACATGTAGCTGTTGTATTGGCGGGAATGGATATAAATAACTAAAATATGATTATATATGTTTTTAAATGTTTTTAAATTTATCCAATAAAATATAAAGTCTTAAAATACGGAAAGAATTCAATTTTAGGCGTATATGCCCTAGTTTTCACTAAAGGTTCACTTATCACCTTTTGATGGTGAAACGTCATTAAAAATAGTTTTATTCACTCTTATAAATTCTAATGTACTAAATAAAACTCTTCTTAAGAATTGGGACATCAAAATTTACTTTGTGTAAATTTTTGGAATCTTTCCGATAAAGTTCATTTTTTTATGAATAGTGTAAAATGTTGTATTTTAATTCAAAACCACTTTTTAATCTAATTTATTTATATTATTATATTATATTTTTAATTGTTTTTAAAGTGAAATTATAGTATATTTTTACCATTAAATTCAATAGTGGTCGTTGGAATTAATTTCACTTTGAAATTGGACTTAAACTAGTGTCAATCTTTTGATACTTATTGTTTCATAAAAACATGCTATTTGCTCTGATAGTGGGAATTAATTATTAAATTAATTAATGTGACTTATATGTTTTGAATTTTTTAAAATATACTTCATTTTTGAATTCAGAATATCAAATATATCTTAGGGTGAATTTTTGGGATTTTTCTGAAAAACTTCAATTTTTGATGAATAGTGAAACCACTAAGTGGTACTTATTAAAACTGATTTTTCCGTTTAAATGAAATTTTTCCATCTTTGTGTTTTTAATTTCAAAAATCCGACATACATGGTTGTAATTAAGAAGTGAAATGTGGTTCAATGGGATAAAAATATTTTTTTGGTGAATAGTAACTTATTAAGTTTTTAATCGCGATTAGATGTAATTAGTGTAGTTTATGGTAAGAATAATGTTTTAATAAAATGAAATGACCTATACACATGTCCTAACCTCATTGGATGTGTCAATTCCGACCAAGAAAATCCATGGGTCAACTTGGGGACCCCATGGAGCCACTTTGGTTGGGAAATGACATAAATATCTTTTTATTTAATGTTAAAGTAAAAATGACACAAACATGAGATGTTTTACTAAAACAATTTTTACATGGGGTTATACAAGTCATATATTTGACTATAAATAGTCATTGTAAATCTAAAAAGATTTCCAACATCATAGTATTTGTTTTATAATTTTTAGACATTAAATAGATTAAATTATTTATGACATCATGATGATGCAGCGATGACCTCATTATCTAACGATTTAAATAAAATGGAAAGATAATGTAATATCTAAGACCTAAACATGTCCAAAACCTATTGGATGAGTGGATTTATAACCCTTATCACCTTATCCTGGAAATACATCAATGTGGGACCTTTAAAATCCGAAACTCTTTTGAAAATAAAGTAACATTTTGTAACTTTACAAGAGTGCCCCTCCTCTCCTCTTATAAAAGGCCCCCACCTCTACCTCCTTACCCATACTCCCAAAGCTTTTGGATCGGCCAACCCCTTCCCATTTTGTCTCTCCACTTCCTTCTATTACTCCTTGAAGCCTCACTTTTGGCAGAAGTCTTCCCAAGGAAGCCTTTGAGCTCAAACCAAAGGGAGTTACCCGATTTTAAGGTAATGTCTTTACTTGTGTCCTTTTGTTTTATTTTGCTTCTCCAACCCCCTAAACTCTTTTTATTCATTTATTTTGTAACAAATACAGTATCTTAAATATACTTGGATGTTTTTATAAGAATTATTCGAGCTACACTTACACACACCTACATCTAATGGTAAAAGAACATATTGTTACTGTGGATGGCGAATTTCTGCCTCCCGAAACGATGATGGTTCAACATTCTTCTAACACCATCAAAGGTGGACATTAAGATGACACTATATTTATATATGATATCTAATATGTTTATGTTTTACTTAAGCTTCAGTATTTTTCATTTATGGTGTACCTTTATGGTTTCCATTATGGGTAAACACGGTATCTTCATTTAAGGAAGTGCGGACTACCGCCCCCTCAAAGTGATTTGATTCGTTAATACCATATGTGGTACGTATAAAGGATATATTTAATGATATTATATATTATACCATACGGGAATTAAAATACTATTATGTATCATTATGTTTTAATTCCATTAAATATGAAATAGAAATGGAAGTAGCATTCATGCGTACGTACGGCTTACCGTCTCCATGAATGGTACATTTCATTTCTTATCTCAAAATGTTATGTAATATTATAAGTACATATATATAATGGATATATATTTAATATATTACATCTAAATTATGGATATAATTCTGGAATTATAACATATATATATCTCTCTCATTTTGTTTTAATTTCATTAATATGACAAAAAAAATGAAAGTAGCGTTCATGCGTACGTACGGCCTACCATCTCCATGAACGGGGATTTTCGTTTTTTTATCTCCAAATGATATGGAATAGTATAAAATGAATATTTACTGGATATATATGATATTTTAATCATTAATACTATTCTGGAAATTATTTACATATAACTACATGGGCAATCTTTTTTCAAACAAGTTCATTCTTGACTCATGTACCAAACATTGGCAAAAACGTCTGATATGAACTAACATTATTAAACAATTATTATAACATTATAATATGTGATATGAACTGAATAATAATCTCTAAAGGAGGTACTTAGGCAGTTATTAATTGACCAAAGTTTATTATTCAGGAATATAAAGAAACGAACAAGACAAGTTGGACTTGAGGTAAGGGATCATACTCCTCTCTTTCTTTTTAAGTACACTCTTTTATGTCATTCCTTCTAAGCTCATATTTCTTATGATTGGGATGTTATTTTATATTACTCTTACTGTAATTTTTATGTTCATATGATGAGAGTCCCTATTCTCTCTCATCAATCCATTTTGGATGTTTTGAGTGGCGCCGTTAGGCTGCCGAATTTTCGTAAGAGATCTAACCTCTCTCTTTCTTTTTAAGTACTCTCCTTTATGTCACTTCTTTTAAGATCCTCTTTTTTATGATGGGGGATGTTATTTTATATTCCTCTTGCTTTACATTTTATTGTAATGTGATGAGATACCCTATTTGATCTCATCAATCCATTTTTGGACGTTTTAAGTGGCGCTGTTAGGCTGCCGAGTTTTCCTAATGGATTTTTCATCTCACTTTTATTCCTGTGAGATTTATGCTACATTTGCCACAATTTCATTTGAGTGGTGTATGTACTGACCATTATATTACTCATTGTGTAATATTCTTTCATTTATGAGTAAATACATCAATGTTGT
Source organism: Viscum album (assembly GCA_963277665.1). NCBI lineage: Eukaryota > Viridiplantae > Streptophyta > Magnoliopsida > Santalales > Viscaceae > Viscum > Viscum album. The sequence continues at coordinate 1,733,093,762 of OY728119.1, read as the reverse complement.
ATTGTCTTTCTTTCATGGGGCGTATGTTTCAAAAGATACCCATGTCGGTAAGGGAACCTTTCATCCTCCTATTTTTAAAAGACTTCTTTGGTTGGGTCTTTTAATTCACATATTGTTATGTTGGGATATGTTCTCATATATCCTTATTGATGTAAATTTTATGTCCAAGTGATGAGATACCCTTTTTTTGATGTGACGCCGTTAGGCTGTCAAGGGAACTTCTTTACCCAATTTCGATTTCTTTGGGTTCAACATGTAGTCATTGAATATTTCATCCTTTGAATATGTGTGAATGAAATTTGATTATTTTACACTTAATATCCACTTATATTTGGTGTATTCGTTTTTGACACATAATTATGTAATTTATTTATCCTTAAACCAAGGATATCGTCTTTGTATGGGACTTCATCTCAATCTCCTTTCATTGAGGCATATTCTATTTTATACACAACCTTCTTTTATACGGTGTATAAACCCCTTTAACTCTTACGTTTATTCAAAAGGAATATTTTTTATACTAAGTGTTTATTAAACGATAAAAGGGAATTTTTTTGTCGTACGTATGCGGCGACAATGACTTCTCCGCCGCCGTGACCATTATTTGAGTTTCGGCTTCCTCTACAAGCCATACCATCTTTTTAAAAGAAAAATAAATACCAGGTTTTACTTTTCTTTTATTTTGGTATTGAAAATGGTATTCATAATGTGTTTATATCAATGTGTTGTATTGATATCTTGTTATTCAAAGGTTGAAATGTTATGTTTACTTTATGCATGTTTTATGTGATAAGATTATGTTATGGTTCTTGGGAATTATTATGAAGACGGGTTGTTCCGTGATAAACTAAGGGCGGGTGAGCCCGATATAGCTCTCCAATGCATTGGGTAACACGAAGGAGTGAAACGTTAAGGTTTCTCTGAAGAGATTTAGGGAATATACTGTGATGGGTATTCCAAACGTAACCAAGAGGGTTACTCCCTACGTAAGAATGTTATGAATGCTTCAAGTTACCTTTTATGTCTTATGATTTCTATGATTTATTCATGATTTTATGAGGTATGTTAAAGTGCTTATGTTTTATGGGTAAATTATGATTTCATTCTTATGTATACATGTACTCATGTTTCCTTTCCATATTTTTATATCCCTTACTGAGATTTTTATGCTCATCCCATGTTTTTGAATTGTTTTTCACAGGTCAAGGGAAGGGTATATGATGTGATGATAGTGTCAAGGATGTGTCAAGAAAGAATCCATGTTTTATTTTAAATATGTTTCCGTTGATGGGAAGAATGAATACTGTCTTTTATGTAACCACTTTGTCTAAATGTGGAATGTAATGTATGTTTCATGATCTAATTCTCTAAAACACTAAACATGAAAAGATCCTCAATGTGTAATCTTGTAATAACTCAAGATTAAGTAAGGTTTAAGGCTGGGGCCTTATAGTTGGTATCAAAGGATGGTTTAGATAACTTTAGAGGTTAGGGTATTCTTTAAGCATAAGTGACATTACCATAATGGTTAGGATTTCAGAAAGAGTCCTAGTTTTAGATAAAGTGAATGAGTAAGTATATCTTAGTGTTTATCTTCCTCATTAGTACATGATGGTTTTGTTCATATACTCACACTGACCTTTTTGGTTTTATTAAATGGCTGGATCTAGCAGGCACCAAAGTAACAGTGGATGTGAAGGAAACTGTGACAATTTTTTGAGCAAGAAACTGAATGATATGGGAGATACAATGAGAACTCTTGTGATTATCCTCAACCAACTATCTGGAGTCATGATTGACCACCTAAACCTTGGTGATTTCTCTAAGGCATCATAAATGCATGAAACAAATCCCTACGGAAGTACAGGTAATAATCATAAAGGTAAGTGTGTTCAAAAACCTATGTGTCAAAGATGTGGAAAGAAACACCTAGGAAAATGTTTCAAAGGGACAGAAATATGCTATAAATATGGAAATGAAGGTAATAAATCAAGAACATGCAATGGAAAAAGGAAGCATCCAGTTGACTCGAGGAAAGGGAAAGAAGTTCTTTCTGAGGGATCAATTGAATGTTTTAAATGTGGTGTGCATGGTCATTATGCAAGCACATGTCCTAAGAAAAAGTTTCGTGAATGGGATCACCAAGAGTGTACAAATGTTCGTTTACCAATACTTAATGCCATTTCGATTGAGGATAAAGAAACTGACAATGACCAATCAAAGGTATGTATTATTTCATGACTATTGTTTTCCTATTTTGGAATCTTAGGATATGATTCATGATTTTGTTTGTAGGAAAGAGGTAATTCGGAATAAGTTGGAAAGGAATGGTTAATGTATATTGAAGAATGTTGAATGTGTAAGATGTAAACATATAAGGGCTTCAAGAGTTATAGAGAAATTCTTGAGAGTATTAAGTCTCTTTTGATGATGGGGTTACATTAGAAGACTTTTTATATTATGTGTAACCCTGATGTTTAATATATGAAAATTTTATTCAAGGAATAGTTATCTTTTCTTTTGTGGACATAGTTATAAAGAACCATTTGGGTTTATATGATCCTTACTTTTGAGGTAATTATGGGTTACTATATGTTATGATTGAAGTGAAAGGCATGAGATAAAATTGAGGTTAAATTATGTTATTATCTCTTTTTGGGAATGATTTGAGAATTATATAGTTTTGGAAAAAGGAAAACACGCAGACCATGTGACAACCCGTCACGTCGGACAAAGCTGCGGGAATCGAACCCACAACCAAAGTGCGAGTGGTATTTATCGCCTACCACTAGACTTCGTGAAGTCCCTGGTTAGTTTGACTGATTCTTTTTAGTTATATGATTTTATGAATTAAGAGTAAGTTGATTTTGGTTATTTATGAAAATGATTAACCTATCATGGAGGATATGTGATTAGGTTAATTACTTATCAATACGAGACTTTAGGAGCCACTGATGTTGTTTGGAGATAAATGTTATGATTTAACTTTGAAGATTATGTGACTAAATCCTTCAAATATTTGGGTTTAAATCATAGTTTGGTTTACTTTGAATAATTTTATGGACAAATTGATTATAGAATGGTCCTCGTTGAACTTTGGGTTTTGTTAGACAAATTTTGGAGATTAAGAATGGATTTTCTTTTTATAAAGGGTTATCCTTTTCTGGATTATCTGATCTTGTACTAACCTTTTTGGTTTTGGTTTTGGTTAATGTCTAAAGAAATGGGAAGTATATAGTTCTATTTTGTGGATTAGGTGACTCTCTAGAAGTTGATTATAGTACTCTTAATGCGAACAAGTCTCCCTAAATGCTCATCTTTTGGAAAAAATATGAGTTTGATTAAGGAATCTAGTAAGTGCTGAAAGTCAACATGATAAGTGATTATGTTTTCTTATGAATAAATTCCTCAATAAAAAGTAACTTAAAACAAATATTTTGTCTATTAACTTTTCCTACTGGGGAATCGAATACCGTTTAACCCATCACAAGTTTGTGATTTTCTTATGGTTAACTTTCTCCTAGACATGTTTACTATCACTCTCCCTTAAGAACATGACCCTTTGCTTTTTCTTCCATGTCCATGTTTTTCTACATGGAATCCTAGTATGGGTTAACTCGGGTGACCTCTATAATTATCTTCCTTTATTTTAAAGTGATTGTTTTACCAACTCTTGTTCCGATGTGGGACTTTCAAGGATGTTTCCAAGCTCAATTTTAAAAATTGTGAGGACGCAATTCCCAAAAGGGGAGAAGGATGTAACACCCCAGGTAAATAAAGAATATGAAAATTTCATATTTATCCATATTAGTGAATAAAATATTAATATGAATTTAAAGGGGGCGCTATGCTCGATGGCATACCCAACACGCAACAACGAGTTTCTTGGGAATCTTACGTTGCACTCAAATAATAAAATAATATTATTTTAAATGGTAGTTAACATGTAGTCGTTGTATTGGCGGGAATGGATAGAAATAACTAAAATATGATTATATATGTTTTTAAATGTTTTTACATTTATCCAATAAAAGATAAAGGCTTAAAATACGGAAAGAATTCAATTTTAGGCGTATATGCCCTAGTTTTCACTAAAGGTTCACTTATCGCCTTTTGATGGCGAACCGTCATTAAATATAGTTTTGTTCACTCTTATACATTATATTGGACCAAATAAAACTCTTCTTAAGAATTGGGACATCAAAATTTACTTTGTGTAAATTTTTGGTATCTTTCTGGTAAAGTTCATTTTTTAATGAATAGTGTAAAATGTTGTATTTTAATTCAAAACCTCTTTTTAATCTAATTTATTTATATGATTAGATTATCTTTTGAATTGTTTTTAAAGTGAAATTAGAATATATTTTTACCATTAAATTCAATAGTGGTCGTTGGAATTAATTTCACTTTGAAATCAGACTTAAACTAGTGTCAATCTATTGATACTTACTGTTTCATAAAAACACGCTATTTGCTCTGACATCGGGAATTAATTATTAAATTATTTAATGTGACTTATATGTTTTTAATTTTGTAAAATATAATTCATTTTTGAATTCGGAATATCTAATATATCTTAGGGTGAATTTTTGGTATTTTTCTGAAAAACTTCAATTTTTGATGAATAGTGAAACCACTAAGTGGTACTTATAAAAACTGATTTTTCGGTTTAAATGAAATTTTTCCATCTTTGTGCTTTGAATTTCGAAAATCCGACATACATGGTTGTCATTAAGAATTAAAATGTGGTTCAATGGGATAAAAATAATTTTTTGGTAAATAGTAACTTATTAAGTTTTTAATCGCGATTAGAGGTAATTAGTATAGTTTATGGTAAGAATAATGTTTTAATAAAATGAAATGACCTAGACACATATCCTAACCTCCTTTTATGTGTCATTGGCGACCAAGACAATCCATGGGTCAACTTGGGGACCCCATGGAGCCACTTTGGTTGGGAAATGACATAAATATCTTTTTATTTAATGTTAAAGTAAAAATGACACAAACATGAGATGTTTTACTAAAACAATTTTTACATGGGGTTATACAAGTCATATATTTTACTATAAATAGTAATTGGAAAGTTGGAACGATTTTCTACATCATAGTATTTTTTTTATAATTTTTAGACATTAAATAAATTAAATTATTTATGACATCATGATGATGTAGCGATGACCTCATTATCTAACGATTTAAATAAAATGGAACGATATTGTAATATCTAAGAGCTACACATGTCCAAAACCTATTGTATCAGTTTATTTCAAACTCTTATCACCTTATCCTCGAAATACATCAATGTGGGACCTTTAAAATCCGAAACTCTTTTGAAAATAAATTAACATTTTGTAACATTACAAGAGTGCCCCTCCTCTCCTCTTATAAAAGGCCCCCACCTCTACCTCCTTACCCACACTCCCAAAGCCTTTGGCTCGGCCAAACCCTTCCCATTTTGTCTCTACACTTCCCTCTATTACTCCTTGAAGCCTCACTTTGGGCAGAAGTCTTCCCAAGGAAGCCTTTGATCTCAAACCAAAAGGAGTTACCCGATTTTAAGGTAATGTCTTCACTTGTGTCCTTTTGTTTTATTTTGCTTCTCTAACCCCATAAACTCTTTTTATTCATTTATTTTGTAAACAATACAGTATCTTCAATATACTAGGATGTTTTTATAAGAAGTATTCGAGCTACACTTACACACACCTACATCTAATGGTTAAAGAACATACTGTTTCCGTGGATGGCGAATTTCTGCCTCCCGAAACGATGATTGTTCAACATTCTTCTAACATCTTCAAAGGTGGCCATTAATATGACACTATATTTATATATGATATATAATATGTTTATGTTTTACTTAAGCTTCTTTATTTTTTATTTATGGCGTACCTTTATGGTTTCCATTATGGGTAAACGCGATGTCTTCATTTAAGGAAGTGCGGACTACCGCCCCCTCAAAGTGATTTGATTCGTTAATACCATATGTGTTACGTATAAAGGATATATTTAATGATATTATATATGATACAATACTGGAATTAAAATACTATTATGTATCATTATTTTTTAATTCCATTAAATATGAAATAGAAATGGAAGTAGCGTTCATGCGTACGTACGGCTTAACGTCTCCATGAACGGTACATTTCATTTCTTATCTCAAAATGTTATGTAATATTATAATTACATATATATAATGGATATATATGTAATATATTACATCTAAATTATGGATATCATTCCGTAATTATAACATATATATATCTCTCTCTTTTTTTTAAATTTCATTAATATGACAAAAAAATGAAAGTAGTGTTCATGCGTACGTACGGCCTACCGTCTCCATGAACGGTGCTTTTCGTTTTTTTATCTAAAAATGATATGGAATAGTATAAAATGAATATTTACTGGATATATATGATATTTTAATCATTAATACTATTCTGGAAATTATTTACTTATAACTACATGAGCAATCTTTTTTCAAACAAGTTCATTCTTGACTCAAGTACCAAACATCGGCAAAAACGTCTGATATGAACTAACATTATTAAAAATTAATTATAACATTATAATATGTGATATTAACTGAATAATAATCTCTAAAGGAGGTACTTCGGCAATTATTAATTTACCAAAGTTTATTATTCAGGAATATAAAGAAACGAACAAGACAAGTTGGACTTGAGGTAAGGGATCCTACACCTCTCTTTCTTTTTAAGTACACTCTTTTATGTCATTCCTTCTAAGCTCATCTTTATTGTGATTGGGATGTTCTTTTATATTACTCTTAATGTAATTTTTATGTTCATATGATCAGAGACCCTATTCTCTCTCATCAATCCATTTTGGAAGTTTTGAGTGGCGCCATTAGGCTGCCGAATTTTCGTAATAGATCTAACCTCTCTCTTTCTCTTTAAGTACTCTCCTTTATGTCACTTCTTTTAAGCTCCTCTTTTTTATTATGGGGGATGTTCTTTTATATTACTCTTTCTTTACATTTTATTGTAATGTGATGAGATACCCTATTTGATCACATCAATCCATTTTTGGAAGTTTTAAGTGGCGTCGTTAGGCTGCCGAGTTTTCGTAAGAGATTTTTCATCTCACTTTTATTCCTGTGAGATTTATGCTATATTTGCCACAATTTACTTTGAGTGGTGTATGTAATGACCATTATTTTACTCATTGTGTAATATTCTTTCATTTATGAGTATTTACATCAATGTTGTATTGTCCTTCTTTCATTGGGCATATGTTTCGAAAGATACCCATGTCGGTAAGGGAACCTTTCACCCTCCTCTTTTTAAAAGACTTATTTTGTTGGGTATTTTAATTCACATATTGTTATGTTGGGATATGTTCTCATATATCCTTATTGATGTAAATTTTATGTCCAAGTGATGAGATACCCTTTTTTATGTGACGTTGTTAGGCTGTCAAGGGAACTTCTTAACCCAATTTCGATTTCTTTGGGTTCAACATGTAGTCATTGAATATGTCATCATTTGAATATGTGTGAATGAACTTTAATTATTTTACACTTAATATCCACTTATATTGGGTGTATTCTTCTGTCACACATAATTATGTAACTGATTTATCCTTAAACCAAGGATATCGTCTTTGTATGGGGCTTCATCTCAATCTTCTTTCATTGAGGCATATTCTGTTTTATACACAACCTTCTTTTATACGGTGTATAAACCCCTTTGACTCTTACGTTTATTCAAAAGAAATATTTTTTATACGAAGTGTTTATTAAACGACAAAAGGGAATGTTTTTGTTGTACGTATGCGGCGACAATGACTTCTCCGCTGCTGTGACCATTATTTGAGTTTCGGCTTCCTCTACAAGCCATACCATATTTTTAAAAGAAAAATAAATACCAAGTTTTACTTTTCTTTTATTTTGGTATTGAAAATGGTATTCATAATGTGTTTATATCAATGTGTTGTGTTGATATCTTGTTATTGAAAGGTGGAAATGTTATGTTTCCTTTATGCATGTTTTATGTGATAATATTATGTTATGGTTCTTGGGCATTATTATGAAGACGGGTGGTTCCATGATAAACTTATGGCGGGTGAGCCCGATATAGCTCTCCAATGCATTGGGTAATGCGAAGGAGTGAAACGTTAAGGTTTCTCCAAAGAGATTTAGGGAATATACTGTGATGGGTATTCCAAACGTAACCAAGAGGGTTACTCCCTACGTAAGAATGTTATGAATGCCTCAAGTTACCTTTTATGTCTTATGATTTCTATGATTTATTCATGATTTTATGAGGTATGTTAAAGTGCCTATGTTTTATGGGTAATGTATGATTTCATTCTTATGTATACATGTACTCATGTTTCCTTTCCATATTTTTATATCCCTTACTGAGCTTTTTATGCTCATACCAAGTTTTTGAAATGTTTTTCACAGGTCAAGGGAAGGGTACATGATGTGATGATAGTGTCAAGGATGTGTCAAGAAAGAATCCATGTTTTATTTTAAATATGTTTCCGTTGATGGGAAGAATGAATACTATCTTTTATGTAACCACTTTGTTTAAATGTTGAATGTAATGCAAGTTTCATGATCTAATTCTCTAAAACTCTAAACCTGAAAAGATCCTCAATGTGTAATCTTGTAATAACTCAAGATTAAGTAAGGTTTAAGGCTGGGGCCTTATAGATATGATTTGGTGAATTCAAATGGTTAGTATGAATAATTATTAAAATAATTAAAAAATGAAAAAAATTCCCTATGAATATATGTTGGGATGTAGAACATGGATAACATAGATACATTAAGGAAATAAATTTAATTTATACATTATCACTTTTTTCATTGGATTTCCCTATATGTTTCACCCCCAACTTTTTTTTTATCCAGCCAATGGTCAGTAATATGAGGACTCGGGAAAACAACCGATTAGAAGATCAATGTGATGACTGATCTAATGAGATTCCCAATATGATTGGAGCAGGAATAGAAAACATTGTCACGATACTCTCTCACTTAAATCATGTTTTGAATAGAAACATGTGTCCAGGGGATTTTTTATACCCCCTAAGAAAGAATAAGTTTCAATCAAGAGTATCAATGGAAAAAGGTCTCCTGCTTTTAATGGATCATTTGATCCATCAATTAACGAACAATGGATCAACTCCATTGAAATGATCTTGATCATCCTTTAATGTTCTAAACAAGAAAAGATTCTTCTTGGTGCTTATCATATAGAGGTTTAATCTGGTCAATGGTGGACATTAATAAAAAATACGAAGCCTGAGGAGGAGATTTAGGAGTTGGAATAGAAGGATTTCCAGAAAAAAAAATTTGATATGTATTTTCCTCGCGCCCTCTAACTTATGATGGAAAGGGACTTCCTTGCCCTCATGAAAAAATAAAAAGAATCCTTCAGAGCATACAAGTAAAACATTAATGGCTTGCATGATATGCATCTAGATTTTTCATTTCCCCTAAATGGAAGGTTGACCACATCATTGGGGGGATAGAACCTTGCCTGTGGAAAGCCCTAGAAATCCATGACATTGAGATATATGAAGAAATTGTCTGATGTGCCTTCAAATATGAAATTGAGATTGGAGAATCCTATGGGTTTCATGGGGATACGAAGCATAAGGTGGAATTTAATTCTGTTAGTCTGATGGATAAATCCAATGGTTCTATGAAAATCCATCACCCCACTAGCCAATGGTGCAGAAATAAGCACCCTAGAAAATGCCTTTTGGGGATGAGGAAATACATTAGGTGATGAAGATAAGGGCATCATGACATTAACTACCAACAAGAAAAACCCACAGCTGTGAAAGATGTGAGGAGTGCTCTGTTCAAACCTCAACACATTTTTCATTTATTTCACTACATAAAATTGGGGAAATTTTCAAACCAGTGCTCTCTACCAATAGATTTCGGAGGAAACCAAAAACCTCCCTGGCAGAAAGGGTAAGCTTTTTCTATCACTACTATGGAAGTGAACACTGAAAACGAAGTGGTGACAGGTACACTAGTTATTCCTTCAATAGTAGAAAACATACTTCTTGATTCTGGTTCTATGAATTATTTTACATTCTGAATTTTTAGTAGATCACTCCCAACATAACCACAAATTATCAATGTAAAGTTTTCAGTGAGAACAATAAATGGAGAATCATTGCAACCCATGAATATAACAACTCCCCTGTCATAATTTCTGGTTTGATCTTCCCGAATAACCTCTTCATATTACCTCTGGTATAATTTTATTCAATTCTTAGCATGTATTGGGTTTCCTTATATAGTGAGAATATAAATTTCCATGAGAGTAAAATCACTATTAATTTAGAAAATCGACCATCGATTCTGTACAAGTGCAAAGAGAATGATTAATCTTATTAATCCACATCATCTTAGGAATGTATATTACATCCCTATGAGCAAGTTTATCTTAAACATATTATTGATTCTAAGGAATAGGAAATACTTTAATACATTCTTATTGTTAGGGAATTCAACGAAGTGTTTCTTGAATAATTACCTAGTCTTCCTCCTAGAAGACATGTTGATTTCTAAATTGATATTATACTTTGGGCATTTCCAATATCCAACACATCATATAGAATGGTTGTTGTATAGTATGAGGAGAAAAATAAACAACTACAAGGGAATCTGGATAAAGGATTTATACGCCAATGTTCTTCACCATGGGGTGAACTAGTCTTCTTTATCAAGAAGAAAGATGTGACAATGCGCATTTGGATTGATTATAATGCGCTCAAGAAAATAATGATAAAGAACAAGTATCCTCTACCCTGAATTGATGACTTGTTTAATTAGTAACATGGAGCACAATAATTCTCCATGGTGGATTTGTGGTCAGGATATTACAAAGTAAGGGTGAAGAAAGAGGATATCCTTAAAACTGCTTTTCGTACATGGTATGGGAATAATGAAAACATAATAATTCCTTTAGGGCTCAATAATGCTCTAGAAATATCTGTGGACTTGATGAATAGAGTCTTAAAATATTACCTTGAAAATTTTGAGGTAGTCCTTATATATGATATTCTAATATACTCTAAAACCAAGGAGGATCATGAGGAGTATCTTAGCACCTTATTGGAGACCTTGTGAAAGAAGAAGCTATATTCCAAGTACATGAAGTGTGTCTTCATGTTGAAGGAAGTATCATTCATGGGTCATATCATATCAAGTAATGAAATATCTCTAGATCCCCCCCAAGATAGCTATAATTTAGGGAAGTCTATGTCCAATAATGGTAACAGATATCTTCAGCTTCCTAGGGTTAGCTCGATATTATCACCGATTTGTGACAAATTTCTCATGATTGTCGAACATATAACAATGCTAACTCGGAAGTGAGTAATGTTTTCATGGATTGATTAATGGGAAGAGAGCTTCAAGGAGTTGAAAATGAGGCTTATCACTATGACAATTCTCACACTACCTACAAGGGGATATCTTTTTATGGTATTTATAGATGCTTCGAAGAAGGGCCTAGGCTGTTTGTTGATGAAAAAATGACAAATTCATTGCCAATGCTTCAAGGAAATTGAAAGTTTAGGAGAAAAACTATCCAACAAAAGATCTGGAGTTGTCTCAGTAATCTTCTATTTTAAAATTTTGCGACATTACCTCTTTGGGGAGAATTATGAAATATATATGGATCACAAAATCCAAAAGTATATATCCACACGGAAAGAGTGAAACATGGAATGATGAAGATGGTTAGAGATGATAAAAAACTATGACTACTCAATCCATTACAACCATGCGAAATCGAAAAATGTGGAAGATTATATATGTAAAAAGAAGTAGTGATTCTATCAAAGATGAGAATTGAAAAGGATACAATCTTCTTATACTTCATAAAGATGGACCTGGGAATAATATATAAGGGATAATAATCAATATTTTAACAAATTATTTCTCAATAGCCTCTTTTGGAAGGGTTAAAGGATGATCAAAATGATGATATGGGAATTAAAAAGAATTTTGAAACTATCATAAAAGGGAAAACCTCAGAGTTCAATTCCAATGAATAAATAATTGTGAGATTTTGGACAATTTAATGTGTTCCATCAAATTAGGAGTTTAAGAATGAACTTTTGGATTATACACATAGTTTTAATTTCTCCATTCACCCAAGGAAAAAAAGATGTATCAAGATCCTTGGTAGATTTATTGGTGGGGTACCATGAAGAAAGAGATCACTGAGTATACATCAATGTTCCTTGTATGTCAGCAAGTGAAGGCTGAGAGGAAGAAGTCTAATGGAATGATACAAGTGTTACCCATACCAACTTGGAAATTAGAGAACATCACCATGGTCTTTGTCATTATACATCTGAAGAAATCCAAAGGAAACAATGTTATCTGGGTTGTTGTGGATTGTCTTACAAAAACTGCACACTTTATTCCAATTCATGAGGATTTCACATTGGATCAATTTGGGCGGATATACATTAGAGATGTCATAAGGATCCATGGAGTACCACTATCGATTGTATACGATCAAGATCCATGATTCACCAATAGGTTCTGGAAGAGTCCTCAACATGCAATGAATACTGAGATGAACATCAATATGGTTTATCATCCTCAAACTGATGTCAAATCTGACCAGACTATCCAAACACTTGGAGAAATGTTGAGAGCATGCTCAATGAAATTTGAAGGTGGATGGGATCATCAAAGTCAACTGTTTCAGTTCTCTTACAATATCAGTTAACACTCAAGCATCCAAATGAATCTTTATGAATCCTAGTATTAGAAGAGGTTCATATCACTAGTATGTTGGGATGAATTTGGGGAGCCAAAACCCCAATGTCTAGAAATGGTCGAAGAAATTGTGGAGATTGTTTAGACCATCCAGCAAGACATTTAAGATGCTCAAAATCGATAAAAGAGATAGGAAAATAATCATCGATGAGACATATTGTTTGATAATGGCGACATGGTATTCCTATGCATATCACAAAGGAAGAGTGTTATGAGATCTGGGAATAGGGGGAAGCTTAGTACAAGGTACATCGGCCCTTATGAGATCCATAAGTGCATTGGAGTAGTTTCATAACAATTAGCACTCCCACCGAGCCTATATCAAGTAAATGATGTATTCCATGTATAATTGTTGAGGATGTAAATACTTGAACCATCGTATGTACTCAATCTAGTGGTGGTTCCATTGTAAAATGACCTCTCATTTGAAGACAATCCGGTGAAGATCCTAGATCATAGTAAAAACGTTCTACGAAATAAGACAATGCCCCTCGTGAAAGTGTTTTGGAGAAACCAAAGGTTTGATGAAGCAACGTGGGAACTAGGAGATTTGATGAGGTGGGATTCCCCACATTTGTTTTTCTATGGGTAAAGGAAATTTTAGGGGTGAAATTTCTTAATGGGGGAAGATTGTAAGGACCCAAACATTTATTAATGACAAATCCTCTTGATCTTTTTAAATGTCTTATTATGTAAAATGTTTTTATAAAACATATATACATTGTTGGTTCTATGTTTTTGGATTTCAAAATACCATTATGAATTTTTACTGTTGCTAATATAGTCGTTGAACTGTGATCAAATGATTAGTATAAATATAGGGTTTTAACAAATATAATTTACTAAGAAAATGGATGTGATGGCCTCATTCTATGGAATTTCCCAATAAAAATCCCAATTTTCAGATCTCAAAAAGGAGGTGGAATCAATGGGATTCACCTTTGACCAATACCATATTGAGATTCAACATGTTAAACTTAAACGGAACAACCTACAGTATAATTTGATTTTTATAGAGATTACTACCCATGCGATGCTATCTGAGCCTCCCCAAGACTCTGTCACCATTTCACACCTTACCCTTAGGTCTTATGCGGGTTTTATAAGGGGATATGATACAAGACCCTATCATTATGATTATGTGCATTATTTTTTATAGAATAAAGAATATACATTCATTTTATTATTGTTACATTGTAAATAGTTTTTAAAGAATGAATATAATTTTTTATTTAACATTCAATTTAGAATAGTTTTTGGATGAATTAATGGATTTTTTGAATTAAATAATATTTTAGTAAAATATTATTAAAAAAATTAATAAATATAAATGATCTTATAATTTTTTTTGAATACAATTTTAATTATTATTAGGTTTTGAAAGCCTTTTTTTCAAATTCCATGAATTTTGGAAAAATAACAGTTTTTATTTAAAAATTGAAAATTCACATATTTAGAAAATTATTTAGATAATATGAATATTATTTTTGGAATCAGCATGTCGAAAAATTTCCAACGGTAAATTTTTCATAATTTTTTCAGACAGTCGAATTTTTGGGTAAAAAATAAATATTGTTTAAATATAATATGTGTTTTATGACATAATAATAACACAATAGTGATGTAACAAAATTCTAATAAATTGTAGTTCGAACTATTTATATTTTAGCTTTAATATAATGTGATTTTAAATTTTTCTGATTAATTTTATGGTGCTTTAGTGGACCCTCCCAAACTTATAAAACATTTTAACTTTTAAAATGATTTCCTTGATAATGTGACACACCTCTACATAAGAAATCCTAATATTTGAAGAATTTAGGCCATTAGCCTTATAAAATAATTTTTTCCACTCCCCTTGGGAAAAATACATGGGAAAAAACCATGGGTCGTTTTATGGCATTGATTAGATTAATGTCTGGTGTCCAAAACCAAAATAATATAGATTTCCCTCTCATTTCCTATATAATCCCACCCATTCTCCAACTTCATTTCACTTAAAACCATTTTACCAATTTCCCACTATGCCCTTCTCTCTCTTGTACCCTCCAAAGGTGCCCAAAGTCCAAAGAGGCCCCTCCCAAGCCTCTTCCAATAATTTAGATCACATTTCAAGTGATGGATTTCTTCCTTTCACATTTTTGTACAAACATCATTATGTTGTTATACCCTTTCATTCAATTATAAATTTTGGGGTATGATTTCTCAACTTCCCCATACTTCCCTCCATATGTTTTAATGATTATAAACCTCTTTATCTCTCATTAATGCATCTCATTTACACATGTTACCATGCTTAATCTCCGTAAGGACTTTCTCTATACTCATCTACATTTAAGAAATTATTTTGTATTACGAATCTAAATTCTATTAAATTCATTATAAAATGTATCTATATTACCCTATTATTATCCATTTAATGTACATATTATAAGAAAACCCTTTCTATCTCATTGAGTATTTTTATGAATTCTTATGTATCTCCATTACGATGCCGAAATTGCACTGTGATTTTCCAAGCCAAATCCATTGTGTAGTAAATACCATGACCATTTATCAATAAAGGGTATTCACCTTTAGGCACATTTACATATTTATTATATAGTTTCATTTATGAATTAGACATACTTTATCATGGAATAAAAAATTATGTTTAATGAATCCATGTTGTATGATCTATGTGGCACACTTTTGCAAGAAATGAAATTATTAAGAATGGTGCGCCATGGCAGTGCTTCAATGCAATGGATAAAGATTTGTATCTGGACATGTCATGTGAAATGAGTGTTTAATCATTCTAATTCAAGTTAAATGAGGTTTTACACGGGAAAATTCAATTAAAATGAGGGTTTACTCATTCTCCATGGGCAATGAGACTTGGTTCATGCTAATATCATGGAAAATGTTGATGCAACATTTCCATGTTATGATAATCATGATATATCATGCATTCATGTTCTTGTTTATATTATGCTCCATTGATATTCATATTTCCTAAAAAGTATTATATTCTTCATGTTTTTCCTTTTCTACTTCCTTACTAAGCATTACAGATCACCCTTTTCTTATTCATATCCTCAGGTTATCCCATTCAATGCTATGTATGAAGGAATGTGTTTGGTAATGTAAAAGAATTTTTCAATAAAGATGGGGATTTCTTGTTTTAATTTTTTATTTAATGCTCCAAATCCCCAAATACACTAGATCTCTTGATCTTCTAGGTTGTATCAAGTGAATATTTTATGTAAAAAACCAAGTTTATATTTTTAATGAAGATCAAGGTTGTTATAATAGAGTGCCCCATTTTTCTATAAATACTAGGCTCACCCAATTCATAAGCACGGTTACTCCACCCTTTCGGCTGCCCAACTCTCATTTTGTGATAATCTCGAGCACGACAAGTGGATTACCTTCACAAAGGCCTCCTCATTTTTGAGATGGAGGGAACCCCATCGAGTTGATCGAGGCTCCGCAAATCATTAACCCCTGATGGAGAACTCTCCAAATATTTAGCTCTTTGTTAAGATGAAACCATTATCTGTAAAATTGCCTCCATTGTGAAGAACCCTTCCTTTGAAAATCCCCATCATCAAAGAGGCCCTAAGCTCCAAGAAATTTTTCGGCTAATTCATCGATATTTTACCTTGTCCCCCTATCTGCAACCACCTTCAAACTATGGAATACCATCATTGGAGATACTCCACCACACTCTATGAAACACCTAGAGTTGACATATTCATCTTGGACACTTTCCCATGTCACGAGTTGATATTCTCATCATCAATTCACCATGTACCTTGAGGAAAACCATTCTTCAATGAACTCCTCCAAACCCCATCAAATAGTTCCAATGCCTTGTTGAACCAGAAAGGGTCGTTATTGCATAAGTCCCAACACTCGCCCTTTCAAGGTACCTTATGACTAATAGTCCTCACTACATAAATTTTTACTATAGAATGCCCTATAATTCAACAATAGGATTCCACTTTTCCCAAAGAATATATTTCTTATGTTACAAGAATAAGATGACTCATGCCATGATCATTGTCTCATAATTTCTTGAGTGTTAGAATTCATTCAAACATTCCACCAATCCACTTCATGCATTGTGATTACTTAATTTGGATATTCATAATTTTTAATGTCTGATGGGACCTCCTAACGGCCTGGCCTCCGGAAACATTGTATTACATATCAATCAGGGCCAACACCCCAAAAGGCATTTGAAGAAACTTAGAGTTTTACCCAACATTTCAAATACAGTCCACGATTGGCCCTCGTTTGTTTGTTTCCATCTCAGGCTCAAATTATGTGGATGTTGTCTTTTGAACATGGTCAACAGTTATCTTCCTTCATCATTCCTCCTTCATTATGTTCCCAATGTAGGGAATGTGACTAACACTTTTCATCTCCCCATGTTTGGATTGATTCTAATTTTCTTGGTGTTATCCCGCTTGTGTACTTGCACATAGGGGTAGGCCCTAATACAATGCCTTAAACCATCATCTAGTAGGGATTACCTAATTGAAATACATGATGAAGTCATAATAGGATGCTTCCACACATAAGTACCATCGACCTTTTACACTCATTAGTGGAGCACTGTCAGCTTCCACAAATAATCACCATTCAACATTGCCTCTCCATAGCAGCACACAAGAAGCTTCCACATGTAAAACCCATTCTCCATTGCTTCTCCTTAGATGAAAATGATAAACATCCATCTACAAGACCCATTCAACATTTATACTACATAGAGGCACCTAAGAATCTTCCACACACAATTCCAATCCATCATTATTGATACATAGAGGCACCCAGATAGCTTTTACTTGTAAGCCCCTTCTACCATTACCACTCCATTGCAGCACAAATGAAGCTTCCATGATTAATCCCCATTCATCATTATCACTCCTTATAAAAACATGGTTGGATTTCACTCATAATCCCTATTCACCATTGTCTCTCCTTAGTGGAACATGGTTTGCTTCCATGATTAATACCCACACACAATTGATACTACTTAGCAGCCCCCATGTAGCTTCCACATATAAGCCAGATAAATCATTATCACTCCTTAGAGGCACCTAGGAAGCTTCCATGGATAATAATCTTCCTTCATTACAACTCCATAGTGAAACTCAGGTATCTTACACACATAATCCCCATCCACCATTTCCTCTCTTTAAAAACACATGGGACGCTTCAACGTATAATCCCCATTCACCATTACTAGTACTTAGTAGCACACGAGAAGATTCCACATGTATTCCTCACTCACCATTCCAACTCCATAGAATCCCTCGGGATGATTCCCTTCATATGATCCATGCACAATTTATTCTCTTTTACGACACCCAGGCGGTTTCCACAAGCCAGCCTCATCCATCATTTAGGCTCTTAAACAGAACACGAGCAGCTTCCACACATAAGCCCCATCAATAATTTTCTCTCCCTAATAGCACATGGGAAGCATCCACATGTATGAACCATATGTAATTTCCTATTATTAGAGGCACATGGGAAGCTTGCGTGGGAAATCCCCATCAATCATTGTCGTTCCTCAGTAGCACCCTGGCAGTTTCCAAGAATAATCCCCACATCATACCCCATGTACATAAATTTTGTTACATGAATATCTAGTCTAATACGTCCACTTGTTTCCCACACCAAGCTAGTCTCATTTGAGCTTAAAATTATGTAGTGATCATGACACCAACCCCCTAGAAAAATATGATGCATTTTATCCTATTATTCTACATTTTTTGCATAGTACACCTTCTTAAAGTTAAATCCCAACCAATGGTAATCATTGCGGCCCCTACTAGGAGTTCACCCTCCATAATCCACCTCCATCGGTGTCTAGATCAGCCTTCATGGTGTGACATATTCCCATAATGGGACACACCACCATGGTTCCCCTCTCATAGGGAGTTCTATTCTACCCTATGTAAACTATGTTTCTCTCTCCAAGGGATGTTCCCTTAGGATGTTACATATTCCCTTTATGAGACACATCCCACTGGATCCACCTCCAAATGGTGTCATGGTCTATCTACCATCGTTCATCATCCACCCTAATTCCCCTCGGTCCACTATTTTCCTAGTGCGTTCTTGAAACTTATCCACCTCCATTCATTGTGTCGCTAACCAAGTGTAAGCCCCATTCCCCCATCACCCATCTGTAATGACCATTTCATGTTGCTTCACCTTCATCCCACATGACATCAAAATATATTATAAAAGAACATTGGTTTTGATCCCTACCTCTTACATACGATACAATAGAATACTCATTGTGGTTCAATCCTAACCAATAATAATGTTTTGTTCTCCCTAATAGCTATGTACCATCCTGATGTGATATCATACATTTTTGGGACTCATCTTCTAGATCATCCTTTGTGATGTTTTCTAATCAACTCGAGTATCTAATCATGTATTAGACCCACACTCAATCCATACCCCTCCAATTAAGTGTGTCCCTCTTGCAACTAGCGGCAAACAACAAATAATCCATTACACATCTCTGGGTCACTGTTTATTGCCTACACCCCAATTCTATGCCACAATTATGAACTATGAGGACATTGATTTCATACCACATGGATACATAGGATTCCTCTCTGATGTAAAATCCCATCATTCGTGTCTCATCACTGTCTCTCCCTCACGCTCCTATGTTTCAAGAATATCATGCCTCAACCCAAGGTTTTTTTTCTTTTGGGTCCCATCAATTCGTCCTTTCTCACAACCCACCTCCTCATGTGACTCATCACGCCATCTCATAACTACATTGACTTTGATCCCTACCTCCTTGGAAGGGTATATAAGAAACCTCCCTGAGATTCAATCCCAACACCATCGTCTTCATGTTGGTGTCACCCTATTTATCTCATCCACTTCATTAAATCAATTATCCTGATTCATACTCGGTCCACCATATCTGGGCCCAAATGGCCCGAAGGCCCTCTTTTTTTATTTTATTATAGATAATACCCCTTTTTAAGGGTTTAAGGGGAACCCATAAATGACCTGTAGGCCCAAGGCACAAGGCTTGACTGACCCGCAATACATGACCTGAAGGCCCATAGGCATATCATGCCCAGTACATGACCTGTAGGCCCAACCCACTTGAACTGCCCCTCCCCAGCTTCTATGTCATTGATCACCTAGCTCCCCACCTTGCATTGCTGATCGGATAGCATTTCCTCGTACAAAGCTGAATGGTGCCTGGTCCTGATGGTGGCTACCATACCCTCTCATTCTTTTTAATCTTGTTAGCTCTGCTTCTTGTGGCTGCTACTCTTGTTGCTCTGATCCTCTTCTGGGGCCTGTTCTGTGTGAACTAGGCTACTCCATGGTCTACGTGGCTCGAAGGCCTTTGATGACCTGAAGGCCCTTGAGACCCAGAGGCCCAAACCGGGGGCCCGAAGTCCCAAGTCGGGTGAATAGTTCTTCCTGCTACAGTACCGAACTATAATTTCTACAGTACTGCTACAGTACCTGAAAATTCGCCTCCACCTAGTTTTGAACCTGGGTCTCTTGGATGCCAAGGAAGATCCCTTACCACTCGGGTACGAGCTCATTGTCCCACCATATCTTAGAGGGATCAGGTTATTCATATAATAATCTAACCACATATAATCCTCATCCATCAACTCCATCATCCAACACATATCACATTGGGGTCACGTCATCCACCTCAGTCGTCTTATTGTGTAAGCCTCATTAATACATGTGATTGCTGATCCTTAAAGCGCCCAGTCCTCCGTAGTGCGTAATTCATAATTCACCATATTAAATTGTGTAGTTTTTGATCCATGTCTCTTAAATAGGGTATGTAGGATGCCTCCACGAGGTTCAATCCCAGCCAATGGTAAACCTTGGTGTCACCTTTCATGGGGCAAAAATCTTATGATCCTCCCAAAGTGGTGTCCAGGTCATCCATCATGGTGTAACATCTTTACTCTTCATGACATGTCACCTAGGTTCTACCCCCATTCGGTTCATTGATCCGTCCACTTAGTAAAGCCTCTAGGTGCACCGTCTAGGGATGTACCAATGGGATCCACTCACTTCAATGACTTAATCTGTCCAAACCATCTCGTAAATATGTTAAACTTGAATAATACCCCATGTTAAACCTAGGATGCTGAGGACAATCTTTGGAATTAGACTCTCACATAAGATAGTCAGAGATCAGAATGGGATGCCTCAGGTTCTGCACTCTTTAGATGCCCCCTATGAGGATGAATAAAATTCACCACTATTGATGCATCCCGATATTCTCAAACATTCCATATTTAACAATACACTCTTACCAAAGGTTGATGGCCTATCAAGACCCTTGGAATTTTATAACAAAAGAAGTTTAATTAATCATCATCCACAATGATATGGCACTAAGAACATGATTCATGGACCACGACTCAAATATAAGAGGGACACCTGGAATATGAGACATGTTTTGATGAGGAATCCATAGAAGGAAGAACCAAAACCCAATCATCTCATTTTGATCATGGAGAAAACACCACTGAAAAAGTTATGGATGTATCCCACCATTAGAAAGCTGGTACACTTTTCCACATGCTTTGCGTCACCATGACAAGGTGCACGCTGACCATATAACTTTTCAAACCCTATATGATTTCGATAATCTATAATGATATGGAAATTTGAATATTAACTTTGATTCATTAATGTTGTATTGATAAAATGTTAAATGAGGGTGTAGTTGATGCTACCAATAAATTAAAATGAATAATGCTTTATTTTTTATCCATAAGTAATGAAGTCAATATATGGGGAATCAAGTAAATTTATTCAATGTGTGATTGAAGAATACAATTTATATAAATATTTGATGACTGAGATACGTCATTCTGATTTTATATTAAATATATTTTTTGATGAATAATAAATACATTGATGAGTTTTGATGCTATTATAATTCCTGAAAAATGTTGGATGTTCATTAATTAGGATGAGATGATAATTGTATGAGATTATAATATTTTATGTTCACAAAATAATTGAATAATAACATAAAGGGTTGAATAAGGTTTCCAATATGATGAGTTATAACGTTGATTGATTATTAATCTTCATATTAAAATGGAGGCGTTTGAATGAATTGTTGATATGAGATGTTTTCACAGTGTCTTAAGGTGTTTAATTATTTTGATGAATCATAGGAATATATAAATTATAATGATAAATACTGAGGATTATTAAAATCATTTATATATGTGTGTTTTTGAATATAGGGTTATAAATATATTGGTGAAACACATATATGTTGATGATGATAGAATATATATGTTTCTATTAATGAAGACCAATGAAATTGGAAAGACAATAAAGATCACATTTCAATGAGAGGATTCAATGAATGGAATATAAATTTGGAGGAATGTATTAATATTTGTAACAAAAAGGTATATTAGATTATATAAAATTTATAATACGAACCAGATATCCAAGTAGTTGTGTGGAATTGGGGTTTATTTAGAGTAGTTGAATCTAATATCCTTGGATTTGTTGGGATGAATTTTCTAGATCATTTTGTGCTCATTTTCCTATATCGTGGTCATGTTCGGTTTCAACTTTTCCATAAAAGTTCAATTTAAATAAAAAATTACATTTTACTCTACCAATAAGATGAAGAAGTGGTAAATATGATTGAGGGAGTATATGTATAATATATATTCCAAATGATAATGTAGACAAAAAAAATATCATTGGGTATTTTTATTATAATATAACAACATTATTTGAGGTAATTTTAGTAGATTGGAGGTTTTTGAATAACATTTAAGATGGAAACTATAAGATAGAGAATGTATTAGTGTCTATGTATGATTAAAAATATTTATTTTATCAACAAATGTTTATGTGTATTTTTTAAATTTAGTTTTTGGTATAATTTTTCAGAATAACTATCCTTGTTTGATGAACTCTTATCCATGTAATTGTTATACATAAGCTATGTATGATTAAACTGAATTTTCAAAAATCCATGTAATGATTCTATGTTTTTATGAAAATATAAAACTCTCTCTATATGAAACACATAATAAACATTTAATACCCCACCCATCCTGATATGTACACCCATTTTAATTTTTTTCTAAATAACTTTTCATCCAAGTATGAAGGTGTTTAATTAGATCATAGTAGTCTCTTGAATGTTTGGGTGGCCTGGATATAGGGGTTTTTTCTATTATGCTACTAGTATTCCACTAAATAGCTGATATAGAGGTACTAGTTATCATGCAGCATAAAAATAGAACATATTATTATTTTAGGATCTCCTACTAGCTAGTGAGCCAATCATCAAACATCTATTGGTCTATTAGATGGACTGTGGAGGAGAGTGGCTCTCTGGTAGCATCTTGGGTTTTTTTTTTCAAAATGAGTCATTTTGGTACATTGAAACCATTCCCCATTAAACCCCCATATGAGTATCTCCATATTTATTCTTCAAATAAAATCCCCATAAACACCACTGTCTATTTTCTTAGGTCTAGATGGATCCATATTTTTCTTTGGGTTTTTAGTTTTCAACATTTGTGATCGCGAGAGGTATGGTTGTGAGACAAATTCCAATATTTAAATAATTGTTTCAAAATAAAACTCCCTCCACCTATATATATAAACTATTAAATATTATCCTTTCATTTACATGGATCTGATTTCTTTTCAATTTATAAAAATATAAATTCTAGTCAAATGCATTTTTACTATTCTAAATCTATTTTATGCGGTCCTTTTTTTAACCCATAGTATATCTTTGACTTTTATAAGTGTAATATTATTTGGGATTGATGGTTTTCATGCACATTATACTATTAAAAATCAATATAATCAACTAATAATTTATCTTTTTACAATGTCCTATTTAATTTTCTAACAAAACCACTTGAGGGTTTGATCCCAAGGTAACCCATGAAATGTTAAAGAGACTATAAATCATAAATATTGAATTTTAAATGGATGGGTATTTACTCAATATGGAATTAGATAATATAAAAAATATATCCGAATGTAAAAATTTTAAATTGAAATTTCCAAATGAAAATGATGATTTGTGATAAATTAGAAAATAATATGTGGTGATGCATTGGTAAATCATGAATTATATATTTTAAAATAAATGATATGATGTTTAAATGGTAATTAGTTATAATGATCCCGGATTGAAAATTGAATTATATTGCATAAATTTTAATTATAAAATTAAATGATCACTTTGGTTATTTTATGGAATGGGTAATGTGTGTTGTGAATTATTTTACAATGAAATAAAAACACTATTGTGGGTGTTCTTGATTCTTTTATTATAAAACATCCTTGGGGAATGTCATGATAACTTATTTGTATTTTATATTTGGGTAAAATAAAAATAAATTTAATGAAATTTAACATCATAGTAGTCTATGATAATATAACATAAATACCCTTCAATTATTTTTTGATGTAGACTATTCAAAACACATTTACAGGTTGGTCTATGTTGACTAAAGAAAATAAGTATATCTAGTATTATGTGATGAATAATGAAAGAAAAATTATAGAAAGGATTGTGAAACTAATAATATCAACCATATTTAGTGGTACATTATTACATGCCCTGAAACGTATACTATACATAATCTTGATTTTATGTCATGAATTTTACATTATATTACATTGAGGGTCTTTTTTGGTTTATATTATTTGAGAAATAGTCCATAAATAATACATAACATAACCGTAATATATAATGTGGACACATCCAATCAATATCCATTTATAACATAATTTAAAATAATTATAATTAAAATGATTTATTTTAATGAAAAATATCCATGAATTTTAAATTTACTTCTCCATTCCATTACCCATCCTTAAGTCTTGGAAAAATAAATTAAAATTTCGTATATAAAAAAATATCATTAAGGGATATAAAAAAAAATTCAATCCGGTGGTCACATGAAAATCATATAAAATATAACATTATTATTAATGTTACCTACGAATATGAAATAAAACATTTTCACATGAATGAAAACACACCTTTTTCTCAATGAAAATAATTAAAACTCATAGCATGAAATTAATATTCAATTATCTGACCAAAAAAATTATATTCATAAAACCATTTCGAATACGAAATTAATAAGAATATCCATATCCCCAACATCCAATATAATAATTACACAATTAATTAGAGATCTATAATTGTTTTTTTAAGGATGGGGCCGAAGCGTCAATTTAATATTTAATGAAAAGACCTCTTAAGACTGGGTAGAGGGAGACCCATTACATAGCAAGTCCCAAGGCCAAGTGGCCTAAATACAAGGCTTGAAAGGCCATTATTTTAGATCAAAGAACCCCTCGGTGAATAGTACTGATACAGTACCTGGGCTGCTATAATGCCTGTGACAGTACTATCGCCACCACAGTTCCAGCTATAGTGCCTCCGCTGCTACAGTGTCGATGCCGCTACAGTTCCACTGCTACTACAGTACTACTATAGTTCCTTGCTACAGTACCCAAAAATTATCCCTTTTCTGGATTTGGTCTTGGGTCTTTTGGATGCCAAGTAGGATCCTGTACCACTAGGGTACATGCTCGTTAGCATAGAGATCCATAATTGTGATCAACATTCTTATAAGCTATATCAGGCTCAACTGTGAGCTATACTGGGGCTCATCCCTTTGAATAATCTATATCAAGCTAACATATTTTTCAAGGGCTCAAATGGGGATAAAAAATTCATATAATCTATGTTGGGCTCACCTATGATTTATAATGGGGAACAATCCTTTGTAAAATCTATTTCAAGAATTCATTTTTCATATAATTTATATGTATGATATCATGAATAAAATAAATTCACTATAGAACCCATTGAAAAACTATTTTTAACATATATTAAAACCACTTATGGATAAGAAAATGTTCATTTATTTTAAAAAACAATTTTTAGTAAAAAAATAACAAGATTGATACATGGGATTTTCAATTGTGTATACATGAAATATTTTAATTAAAGATAAAATAAAATAATGTTAATAATAATGGAAAATACATTGCCAATGTGTATTTTTTAAAAAAGAACATTTTTATTGTCTTTTGTAAAAACATTCTGTATAAAACTTCTAAAATGATCCCATTAAATACAACTTGAAAATTAATTAAATGAGACATAATAATTATTTAATAAATAATTTATGTCAATATAAAATTATTTCCAAAATCATCTACATGGAAGGGATGGATTTGAAAGGAAAACTATAATTAGAATTTTACTTTAGATAAAGGCCACTTAAATCATTAGTAGTATATAAATCATAATCCCTATAAATGATTAAAAATAATGGAAAAATTAAATACCATGAAAATAGAGAAAATATTTATATAAAATTTAAAGCGGTTGTTTATACACATTTTCAAAGGACAAAGGTACCTAACTTCATGATATGCCTCGATAAAATAATATTTAGATAAAATCCCATAACTTGAGTCTGACTTGTCACATTTTTCATTATCTTATACAATCATAATCTTGTTTGAATAATTCAAATTCATAATATATTTTTCATGTTTATCATGATACTTATTACACTTATTTAAATTTATTAACCAATAACTTAATCAATTAATAATACTTCATGTTTTTCGACCATGTTATGTTTATATATAAAAAAACAAATTTGGTAGGTCACCTATCATGAATGAGAAAATTACAAAAACACCATAGTAATAATAATGACATAATTATAATAAAAATTCCATAACAATAAATATATATATGATTATTTTTTATATGGTACAAAATTACATCACTTTGAGGTGGTGTTAGTGCACATGTCCTCAAATTTCGTTATCACTTTTTCAATGTGTGAAAAACGTAAGATTAAATGTGATATAAATTTTTTTAAAAACATAAATATTTAATAAATATTATATATATGTAATAATTATGACCTATTTTTATTAATAACATCCTTAATAAATTTCATGTAAATCGGGATCAA
The DNA here is from genome assembly GCA_963277665.1 of Viscum album. Classification (NCBI taxonomy): domain Eukaryota; kingdom Viridiplantae; phylum Streptophyta; class Magnoliopsida; order Santalales; family Viscaceae; genus Viscum; species Viscum album. The sequence continues at coordinate 1,733,066,933 of OY728119.1, read as the reverse complement.
ATCACATCACCTTGAGGTGGTGGTAGTCCACAAATAATGTTATCATATTCCCACAATTTGGGAGAAATGATGATATATATTATATAGTAAATAAAAATCATAAAATAATAAATACAATATATGTCATAAAAGAAATTTTTTTCCTACATTATTCCTATCCATGAGAGATGGAACTGGAATAACGAATGACATCAGTTCATGAGACGGTAGTCACCCGAACACATGAATGATGATGGCATATCCCATATGATAAATGTGTGAAAACTTGTAGGACAAAAAATCAAAAAAATCTCAGTATATTTGAGATACTGATGTAATTATATATTTATGATATAAAAAAATTAGAGAGGGGATAATGAAATTAATCCAAAATTCTTATTGAATATTTTTACCTCTTCTTCATGTAAATCCTTTTACTTTGAACTAAATGTCTTCCTTGCACTATATTATAAAAAACTGATATTTATCACTTGAGAGGAGTGATATTTGTAGTTGAATTTTTTTGGTCTATAACCTTCCTAAAGGTATAATATGTGTGATGGTGTTCTTATTGTTACTGCAACTTTATAGTGGAGGATGGTGGCATTCTTGTAAATAAGAATCAACAAACTATTGGGTGGTCTCCTTGCATTGTGTCACTCAAATAATAAACAATTTTCTATCATATTGTTAAAATTGTATTAAAAAAAACAGAAAATAGGTTATGGACTAGTATCTAGTTCCATTATCCCATTAACGGTAAATTTTATCCACATAGTCAACTCATTTTTACCTTAATCGCTGTAATTAATTTCAATTTCATTCACTAATATTTTTGATAAAAAACTATTTTTACCTTAATGTAAATTAGAAATAATGTTGCTTAAAAATATTTAATCATTTTTTAACAAATCCTAATCACAAATGTTGAATAATTAAATATAAAAGTAATGCTATAGAATGGATGAAAAATTAGGTTTTTTTTGTAAAATGATTGAAAGATTGAAATGTTATTATACCTTATTTATATGTGAAATTGATTGAAATAATTTTAATTAGATTTATATATTTATAATTCCTATAATTAAACTCTAAATCTAATATAAAATATAATTTAACATTATAAATTATGTAGACACAATTTCAATTTTCAAATAATATTATGTATTTTCATTATTCAACAAAAAATAAATCTTCTTTAGAAAAATACCAAAAAAATCACACCAAAATAATTTTATCACTACTAATTAAAAAATAATGATTATTTTTTCAATTTGAAATATAAAAAATTCAGAATTTATTTTCTAAACAAGACACCTTTTAGAACTATACCCAAAAAAGTTTTTTAGAAAAAAAATACTTTCCATGCATAAAATTTGATTTTTTTCATATATTATGGAATTAAAACTTATTGGATGAAATTTAAAACATTTGGTTTAATATATAATATATAAATTCCATTAATATGTATCACTAATAGTGATTTGTTTAATTTACTATGATATAATTCCATTATCAACATAAAAATAGTTTTTTATAAAAAATATCTTTAACAATGAATTAGTATCTATTTTATATTATAATTCATTTTTTACCAAAGAATTAAATATATATAAATTTTTAATCTGTAATTTCAAAATTTATTTATTCATATTCATTCCTTCTATTCTAATGGCTATGTTATAATAATCATATTATAAAATAATATTAATAGTTCATTGTTTTCTTTTAAGACTATGCCTTACGTGTGACACAAGTTATATAAGAAAATCAATGTTACATGAAATGCCAGATAAAATTAGTGTTACATAAAATAAATTATAAACTATTAATTGAGTTTTAGTTATGTTTCTAATTAATTTAAATTAATTTTCATGAAAATAATTTTTATATAATTTCTGGATGGTACATCCATCACCCATTATAATACTTTCTCCAAAAAAATCATATTTTCTATCCAAGGATTGACATTTTTCGAATTGATATTTTGAATTTAACATAATAAAAATGAAAAAAATAATACATACCTTAAAATATAAAGTGGGAAATATAATTTTTACATGAAGATACATGTAACAACTAGTCTACATAGAGAGACCATTGGTGGGAAATTAAAATATGGATTTGGAAGGGAAAAATAATTCCCATAGACTAAAATTGAGTTTTAGAAAACGTGGCTAAGAGGAATTCATTTATATCAAATCCAAATTTAAATTATTGTTCAAAAAATACATTGATATCATTAAAAATATTTTAATATGATAAAATTTGATTTCAATATACTTTTCGTAAAGTTGATGGATGTATTCATCATCTATACAAACAGATTAAAGTAATAAAATTACATTATGAGTTGATATTCAATGTTTAATATATTTATACCACAATCTCACATTTTTTCCTTATAGGTGAGTAGTTAATATAAACTTTTTTATTCATGATACACAGATATTATCTTTTAATAAAACATAAGATCCATAAAATAGTGAAAATTATTTATGTCTATCTCTAACCTCTTTCATACATAAATATTTTTAGAAAAAGTTATCTAATATAATTAATTAATTTATAAAATTTATAAGTATTATAACTTGTTCAAAATTAATATTTAATTTTTTGAAAAAAAAATTCATTGGTGATCATATAAAACCTAGAGGTTATCAATGCCTTCAATTATATGTATTTGATATTTAAAGCCAATATTCCGAAAATTTATTTTCCAAACAAATATACATAAATTATCAATGAAAACTCAATAAATGTCTTAAAAATTATTTCCTTTTCATAAGAAATAAAAATATAAGTGCGTAAGACTTTGATATTTTGATCAACCATTGTAAAATAAAGAGCTCCCTAGAGTTTTCAACACTTAACTAGATTTGAAAAAATCAATAGTAGATATAGAAAATGATTTTTCTAAACCATTTTTCTTTTTTCCATGGTGATTATCACCCTGAGTAAATAACATCAAAAAAAAATTATAACAATTTTCTAACTCATTAAAACTAAAACATCTCAAAATTTACTATCTATCTATCATAAAATTACTGAATTGATTATGATACTTTTCTCTCTATTCACAAGACCTAAGACCAAATATACCACACTGGAAGAACATTCCACATACAGAAATACATTCCCCAAAATATATTTTTCCCCACATGGAAGAATTTTTCGGCATTCCTGGAGAAGATATAGTTTTTTTTCATCACTCTTTCAGACCATATTTATCCTTATTAACACTTATTGCCTCAATTAAAATACATCTTGTAAAACAACATTTCACCATTCTCAAAAAAATTAACCACATTCTCATAAATTGAAAAATATTATGAGGACAATTATCATCATAGGGTGGTTTTAAATTAAGAGAAAAGTCTACTAATTATATTTTCAATGTATCAAATATAATCAAGAACATACCTGGACAATCATGTGAAAGTTGCATCATATACCGAAACTAAATCATAATCCTTTACCAATAATTAAAAAAATCTCCATACTAGTATAAAAATTCTTATGTAACAATCTCTCAAGGAAAATATTAGTAACTATGTATTATTCTTTGTCATCAAGGTCATATTTAACGAAGGTATTCTTAATTAAATTAATCCATAAATAATCGTAAACATTAAAATAGTAGATGTAAAGATTTACCTTTTTCCTCAATATCACATGACATCAGTTATATTATATAAGGAATTGATTAATCATTCATCTATAACTGGGTAAGATAATCCATTGAATGAAGGTGTATTTTTTCCCATGAAATTCTTAACAATCATCATGTTAATATATTGTAGATCTGGTTTCTCTACTTCATGTACACCAATATCTTTTAATGTCGTTATCATCTGATCTATAACTACAAAAAAATTAGCAGTACCAATGTAAATCATCTCATGATGTTTATTCAGAAGGATATTTTCCCCTCAGTCTCTTTCCCTTATAGATTCCATGTTTCCTTAGTAGAATACTATTTTAAAAAACATATTCTATTCGACTAAAAATTATAATATGTAAATGGTATATCATTATAAATCATCAATAATTTATAACAATTAAATAGCAATTCTGTTCACATTATCCTATCCTCTAATGATAACTAACCATTTAATTTAATACCACCTATAATTCACCTATATTAATCATTACAAAATATTGAGTTTATTTGATGAATTTAACTTTCAATCACATTTATGATATTTTTAGGTTAATATTTTTAGATAATTTGGTCATAACTCCAACATAACAAATCCGAAAAATATAAGTGGTCACTTAGAAGTTTTTTAATTCTTCACATAATATAAAACCTTCAAAATAAATATTGATTTTATTTCTTGTAAAATAAACACAAAATAAATCCTAGAATATTCCATCACCTAACATAAAATTACCTTTTGATAACATAAATTTAAAACACATGATTGTAACAAAATCCTAGTAAAGGATAAAAAATTAAGAACCCCATTATTCTAGTAAACAAATGAAAACAAATAAAATTTTTATCATTATCTTCAATGATTTTAGAGAGTATGAAATAAATAATTTTTACCTGAAATAAAAAACACATTACTCTCAATGAAAATCATTAAAAATGTAAAGACCCGTAAATTTCAAGGAAATTTTTTTTTTCTTAATTTTCTTTGGAATTTTACAAGAACGCAGTTTCTGACGGCGCCCGATTCCGAGGCCCGGTGTGCCCGAAATCATTTTCCGAAGTTTGGCTCGGGTACGTTCAGTGAATGGACGAGCAGGTTTTTCTAACTTTTGAACCGGTGCCCGGAATCGAATTCTGAGGGCACCGAAGAAATCGCAGCGCCGGTATTCGCTTAGAAACGCCTCTTCCGGAGTTGCGTTTGCTCAGGTGTGGTTTTTAATTTTCGGGCTTAAAGTTAAGAAATAAAATAATTTTGCGACAACTTTATTTTATTTCACTTAAGCCACTTAGAAGCCACTTGAAGCCACTTAAAGGCGGCTTGAACTGATTTGAACTGGATAGGATGCTATCCAGAAATATCCTACCCCCTTGGAAGGATATTTGTGAGGTGGGGCCCGCACGAGCCCCGCCGTTTCTTTCCGCTAAGAAACGCACCCGTGAAAACCCGTCTTAATGAAAGTCAACAGACACGTTTTCTAAATTCTTAACAGACCATTAAATGGGTTGTTTCTTTCGTGAATTAAATGGCATGTTTCTTTCATTGAATTAATTCAACGAATTAATTCAATCGTTTCTTAACCGGTTTCGTGTGTTGGCATGTTAATAAAATAAGACCAACCCAAAATCTTTTGAAAAGATTTGAGAGGATCCCTGTTTCTTCAGCTCCCTCGTGAAGAACGCGAAGAACGCGAAGAACGCCGAACCCGGAAATCGACGACGCCTTCGTCCGAGACGTTCTTCCGATCTCCGATCACCGACCATTTGAGGTGAGTGATTTCGGATTTCCGCTCAAGGTTCTTTTCTTTTGGTTTTAAACACAGATTTAATTAATTTTAATTTAAATCCGATGTTCTTGGTTCGTTGAGTTCGCCGACTCAACGCCGGTTTCCGCGACGACGCGACGCCTCCCCGCGACGACGCGACGATCCCTCTCTTCCGTGACGATCTTATCCGCGAAGAACGCCCGCGTGCGACGATCATCAAGGTAGGGATTTTTATATTATGAGAAATACCCCCTCTTTGTAATTTCCGTGAGCATTCTTTGATAGGGTGATGCAAAAAACCCCAAAAACATTACATCTTTTTTTGCTCAATATTGCATAAATCATATAATATGTACGTTTAGCGAGCTGAGACTCGACTCTTATTCAGAGTTCCTTTTATAAGTTCCAAATTTAATGAGTACCCTATCCTTTTTTGGCAGTTTTAAGTCATTCATGTCGGACATAAAAAGGCTAATGTTCAAGGTCTAATATCTTTGACTGAATGAATTATAATTGAATTAATTCCTTGATAATTTATCAGAAAACATATTACCACATTCATGTGTGGGGGAAAACATGTTTACTATGACCTAATAAATTTTGAATCTGAGGGATGAAATGAAAAAAGGGCTAAAAGACATTAGAGGAATTATTTCTTAAGAGTGAAGTTACCACTATTTGACAAACCCGTTAGGGGGTTGAATTATTCAGGGTCACTTAAGGGCATTGGCTGCATAGTCGAATAATAGCATCTTTTGGGTGACATGTCCATTATGTAGACTACTTATGCAAGGCCACCTTGGGGTATGTGCTGCATAGTCTGGCAAAAGAACTCTCAGAAATTTTACTTTTCTATTGCTAAAAACCATTTAAAGTTTATGGAGAATCAAATTTTCCAAAGCATAGAGTCTGCTGTATGGAAAGACGTACTTGAATATTGAGAGGATAACTATAATCAACATTATCAAATAATTCGATGAATGTCACTCTTGTGAAGGTCTTACTTAAACGTAGGGAAGGGAAATATAAACCATAGACATTAATACTTTCAGATCATGAAAAATATTGTGGGAAAAATATGTTATGGATGGATATTTTTGTGGATCCCTACATATTGTCGTTAAGACAAATAAGGAAAAAAGAGGTTTTTCTCCCAAGAATTAAGTTACCACTATTTGAAAAACCCGTTAGGGGTTGAATTATACAGGGTCACCTAATGGAATTGGATTCATAGTCAAATAATAGTATCTTTTGGCTGACAGGTCCATTATGTAGTCTACTTATGCAAGACCACATAGGGTCACGTGCTGCATAGTCAGGAAAAATAATTCCCATGTATCAGAAATTTTGTAACCATAATTGAATAAAAGGGTTATGGAGATCTAGAATTATTTAAGGTTTGGAGTATGACACATCAAAATGGGCATGGTCCAATGCATGAAAAATATACATAGACCAATGCTAACCATAATCATGTTGTGGTTGGGTCCTGAATTTAGATGATGGACTTCACTACATATCCCATAAGGGCGGGGCACAAGTTTCCATGAGATGAAATGGCGGAACACAAGTGTCTCCATTTCCCTTAAGGGTTGGACACTTAGTCTCACAATTATTTCTAACACTTAGGCCTTATTCTTCCTCTTTCGAGCTTCTATTCTAGGAAAAGGATTACCGTAGAAGTGTTCAGAAGACTTCAGACAGAGACTTGGGCGACCAGAGCTTGAATGTGAGTCTCGGAATTTTCATCTCTCAGATGGGGGCCCACAGTGGGTATTTATAGGCCACCTGAGGTTGGGCAAAAATTAAGGTTGGGTGAACAAGTGACATGCACGCCTCATATTTGGCGTGCAAGTGACTTGCGCGCCTTAGTCCAAAATGGCTATGGGACTTGACTTTGTCAAATTTTTGACATTTCATCAATGGGAGGCCCTATTTTTGCTTAAGGTATTTACCTTTTTAATTATTTGAACTCTGTGATGTAATGGAGCAGCAAAAAAAGTCCCCCCTTTGAGTTTGATCCAGAAAGAGGAAAGAGGATTTGACTCTGAGGTAAAGAAGAAACAAGAAATATGGCAGTTTAAAGTCATGCATATCGGACTATAGAAAAGTCTAATGTTTAAAGGTCGAATATCTTTGACCAATTGGATTAAAATTGACTCAATTACATGATAATTTGTTTGAAAACATATTACTACATTCATGTATGGGGGAAAACATGTAAACTATGACCTATGAAATTTTAAATTTGAGGGATGATATGAAAAAAGGGCTAAAAGGCATTATAGGAAGTATTTTGAAAGAGTTAAGTTATCAATATTTGAAAAACCTGTTAAGGGGTTGAATTACACAGGGTCACCTAAGGGTATTGGCTGTATAGTCAAATAATAGCATCTTTTGGCTGACAGGTCTGTTATGTAGACTACTTATGCAAGGCCGCCTAGGGGTACATGCTGCATAGTCAAGAAAATGAACTCTCATAAATTTTACTTTTCTATTGCTAAAAAGCTAGTGGATGTTTATGGAGATTCAAATTTTCCAAAGCATAGAGTTTCCTATATATAGAGGGTTACTTGAATATGGAAAGGATATTCCAAATCAAGATTGTCAAAGAATTTGATGAATGTCACTCATGCGAAGGTATGACCCAAACATAGGGAAGGGAAATATAAAACATAGACTTGAATACTTTCAGATCATGAAAAAAAGTATGTGACAAATATGTTAAAGATGGTTATTTTTGCAGATTCCTATATATAGTCATTAAGAAAAATAAAGACAAAAGATGTTTTCTCCTAAGAATTATGTTACCACTATTTGACAAACCTATTAGGGGGTTGAATTATGCAGGGCCATTTAAGGTCATTGGAAGCATAGTCAAATAATAATATCTTTTGGTTGATAGGTCTGTTATGTAGACTACTTATGCAAGGCCACCTAAGGGAACATGCTACATAGTCAGGAAAAAGAATTCCTGGTTATCAGACATTTTGTGACCAGAAGTCAAAAAAGGGATATAGAGATCTGGAAGTATTTAAGGTTAGGAATATGACACATCAAAATGGGCATTTTTCAATGCATGAAGAAGATACACAGACCAATGCTAACCATAATCATGTTGTGGTTGGGTCCTGAATTGAGATGATGGACTTCACTATGTATCCCATAAGGATGGGAATAAAGCCACACGTATTTCTTGAAATACAGTTTAACTTCATGTGGGAAAAGAGTGTAGGAGATATTAGTTTAGGGTCATAGAGCTTGAAATATAATAAGGGAGACACCTTGTGTGTTTTATAATCCTGATGTGAATGAAGACTAGGGTTTTCATACCACATTCATGTTTTCACAGGGAGACATTTCAGCCAAGGGACTGAAAGTAAAATTTGGGGTTAGGCCCAAAGACTTGTGGATGGATTTGAGGGATGCTCGAATGTTCCTGCGTATCCTATAAGGATGGGAATCAATCCATATGTAGTTCTTGAAATACCCTCTATACAGATTTGGTTCATACAAGTGAAGGGTGAAAGGGGACTTTAGTGCAATGATGGTATGACCCAAGATTAAAGGATCAGGCATTTCCATGTATGCTCATAGTTATTGGAATATGACATGGTTGGAGATCAGTGTCAATAATTATTCCTTTTCATGTGAGGGTGTCAAAGACGGTGGTTGTTTATTTCCATACAGGACAAAAGTACAAATAGTTTAGGGTCATATGCATGGACCGGTGTTGCATAGTTTAGCGTCTTGTAGTTAAGACGTATTTCTATGTAGATTAATGTCCTTTAGTGAGGAAAATGGGGGACTGTATAGCATAAAGTCATATAGAAAGGATGATGGTTAACCAAATATGAAGATATTGGTTTTGGGCTTGAACCTCAGTAGGTTACCTACGTACCCAGCCTAGAAGGCAAGGATCAAAGTCCACATAGTTCAATTGAAACTGAATTGGTGATCGAGTTGTACTTGAGGACAATGACCTAAAAATGGTGTTGGTACTTACGCATGGTTAGCGGCCCAAAGAGGGTATTATGGTTGAAGTTTACTCTAGGCTCACGTGAGTCATACTCGGTGTGAGAAACAAGAGGTAGCAACAACCCTAATGATGCACAATTTAATGTCATGTAGGACATATAAGGGACTGTACACCATTTAATGTCATGTTGGACTATGCAGGGACCATGCAGTTTAAAGTATTTCAGTAAGGACTAAAGATGTATTTGTGTTACAAAAAATACTTCTTCAGAAATCTAGCATTGGATGGAGTTGTGATGAGTTATCCATCCATTGAGGTTAAAGAATAATCTCCATTGGACTAGACCCTATGTATTGAGTAAGTTCCTTCCCACTTTGACTCAATCTTTGGAGGTTTCTTTCCTAGTATCATTGGGGTTCTGAGGACCAATACCAATTCTCCTTGAATGAATGAATGAAGGTGAACATTTTTGCTGAAATCTTATGCTATTCTGATAGACTTCCAAGTGGTGTAGGGTGCACAATCTTTTTTAATCTAATCATTCCAATTCATCCAATCATTTTTGAGATTGTTAATCTGTAGATGACTTATCACAAATGGATACACTAAGCGAAGGTAATTGAACTGCAATGGGAAAGACTTATTCTGTTTCATATACCAATGAATATGGAGTTGACCGCGTAGCAGTACGAGTGGTGGTTCGATAATCCCATAAAACATGAAAATGTTTATCAGGCCATGATTTCTTATCTTTGTCCACCATCTTTTGCAGTATATTTGAAATACTCTTATAAAAGGATTCTATATGGCCATTGTCCACTGCATGATACCGAGATGAATGGATGGATTTTATGTTGTATTCTTGATACAACTTCCTTACCTCGGATGAACAGAAGTTGGTGACATTATCTGTCAATATGGTATGAGGCACACCAAATCTGGTGATGATGTTAGATTTGATGAAGCTAAAAATTCTTTTAGAACTAACTTCTTTGAGAGTTATTGCCTCTTCCCATTTGGAAAAGAAGTCTGTAGCAGTTATAATATACTTAAACTTCTTGGATGTAGCCGAAGGGTAAGGTCCTACTACATCCATTCCCCATGTGGAAAATGGCCATGAGTATTTAGATGTATGGAGAAGCTCTAGGTTTTGATGAATGAAATTAAAATATACTTGTCAAGAATGAAACTTATTAGTGAAATCAACACAGTATTTTATCATTGAAGGCCATAAGTATCCACGTCTTCAAATTTGATCAGACAGTCTATGTCCCGACTGGTGGGCACCACAGACTCCTGCATGTACTTCTTTCATGACAGCCATTGTCTCTTCACCATCAATACATCTGAAGAGAATTCCATACAAACCTCACTTGTAGAGATCTTTTTATAGGTGAACTGAGCTATCATAAAGAGAAAAATTGACCACATGTCGCCAGACTTTTTCTTTCCCAACTCTATCAGGTGGGAGTCTTCCATTTTGAAGGTATTCCCTAATAGTTTTCATCCATACTGTAGTATGACCATATGGTTCAGAAATGGGACTAATTTCATTGATTTCCTTTGTTCTGATTTGAACATAATGTGAAACTGTATAATGGTGGGAAATACTGATGATTTTTTAATCCCGATTTGGATCTTCCAGAGCTGTGGCTACATTAGCCAGTGCATCAGCTTGAGTATTTTGTGATAGCAGGACATAAGAAAATTCCGGTTCGGAAATAAATTCCACCATTAACTCTCTGACATAATCATAAAAAGGGATTAACTCTTCTTTTCTGATGGAGACTTTTCCTGATGAACCATTTTAGGTTGTACGGTTTGGTGGTACGGTGCCCGTTCTTTTGAAGTAGATGGCGTAAAATCTTCCAGAGTCGAAGACAACTTATGCTTTGACACGAGCTCATCTTCTTCTGACTTCTCTTCTTTCATCGAATTATGTCGCCTCTTATAAGATTTTCCTTATGACGAAGGGAGTTTTTTTGTGGCAGAAATAGAAGAAGGCACCATTGTTTTATTCAATTGCGTCCATAAAATGGAATTAGTTCGGCTGATCATTTTTCTTGCCCATCCAATCATCATATTTCTGTGCATTTTTGCTTTTGACTTCGTGCCACTCACCTTATTCCTATGGATCATTAGCATTAACCTATCCTACCTGAGCTAAAGAACCTTTCAGTTTTACTTATCCAGAGTCCACCATATTTTTTAAAAGGTCTTTAAAGACAAAACACTCTTTAATGGGATTCCCCAACATCTGATGAAATAGGCAATAGTTGGGGAGGTCTTTATCTCCTTCCTTTTTCGGACTTTTAGGCCTCGGAAACTAAACCAAATTATTTTCCAGATCCGAAATGAAGTAACCAGGAACTTCTTTATTTCAAAAAGAATAAACTTTGTTATTTAACTCCTGAAAATTGATTTCGTATTTTATCTCTTTGATAATCTTGATGAGATGGACTCTGTTGTTGACACTCAGGAGGTGGATCCCTTCAATAAGATGAAGGTTTTGAAGTGTAAGCATGTACATATGCTTGTTTTAGTGTAACTGTAGCAGTCTCTACTCTCCCCATTCTCCTTCCTAGAGCTGATGAAATTACAGGAGTTTTAACCTTAGTCTTTATAAGATAATCTTCGATCTATTGTGTGATTTCAGTAAGGTCTTGAAACCCTCCTGTGTATTTCAGTGGGATCTACAGTTCACGTAATTCATCATGCAAATTTTCCAGACATATTGGCAACAATTCTTCTTGAGGGAGTGATAATATTAAGGAATATGTTAATCCCTTCTAGTGAGCAATGAAATCTGAAACTCTTTCATTTTCCCTTTTCTTACAATTGGTAAGATCGAAAACTGTCGTCTTTGGAAATGTTGAGCTAAATTGATGTATAAATCTTTGACAGAGATCTTCCCACCCAGTAATTGACCGATACTGCAAACTTGTAAACCATACTAAAGCATTCCCTTGTAATGACAGCACAAAACATCTGAGCTTAACAGCTTCTTGTTGTTGAGGATTTCCCATCATAGGATCACAATGAGAAAAAAAAATGTTCTTAGTGTTGTTCTGGGTCTCCCGAACCATTAAAAATTGGTAATGTGGTATTCGCAAAATTTTATGGGTGAGGAATTGCATCAACCCATTTAGGGTAAGCTTTCTTTTCTGGTTGAACTTGTGCACATTTTCTCTCCATAGCTTCCAACTGAGGTGATAATTAATCAATGGTAGTTATTAACTTTTGAGAAACATCTGGTTGACCTTGGACCTGAGCTGGTGCTATAACTGGAGTTTGGACAGGTGTGGTGACTGGTACTATAACTGATGGTAGCATTACCAGATGTTGTTGTGAATGACCAATAGTATAGGACCTGTGAGGGTGTGCTTGTAAAGGAGGATATTCTTGATCCATCCCAGTAACTGAAACGAATTCCCTTGACTGACTGACTCCAGCACAGTTAGGAGGAAGATTACCTTGAAGTATTTATTTTATTTAACCTCCTTAACTCCTTCATTTCTTCTTCCTACTTTGCAAACCATTCCTCAAATGAGAGTGATTGGCCTTCCCTAGAGATAGAGTGGAATGTAACCTTACTTTTACCATTTTCCTTGGCATGTTCCTTTCTGGAGTATGGAAGGGAATTAATCAAAGGAATATCTTGCCTCTGGGCAGCCCTCTAGATTCTGGTACGCACACCTTCTTCATTTATTTTTGTGTGTACAGCTTCTTGAATAGGAACTTCTTCATCTGATTCCTATGAGTGAACCTCATGTTCTGGGGGATCAGTAAAAATAGAATTGATGACATTTATCGATGCATAACACATTGCATTCCTTCTATAGGCATTTTTGCGATAATATCTTATTCCATGTCCTTTTTGAGACATTGCCTTTTGTTGATTTGATCCCTCGGGAACTTCTTGATGAACCGTAATTTAGAGGGAATCTCCTGATAATTTAGCTCTGCGTTACTCTTGTGGCTTCTTCCCTAGCCAAGAGAAAACCGACTTTTGCTGAGGAAGATATTGGGGATTTGAAAACATCCCCAGTTTGGTGGACTGGGGCTGTTCTTTCTTTCCCTGGTCAACTCCTTGAATCCCATCTATTGATCCCAAGGGTTGCGCTAAAAGATTCCCCAGCCTAACAAGATGAGGTAATTCTTGAGCTGCTACATTTGAGACTTTCTTAAAAGATCTCCTGATTTTGCAGATTTTAGTTTGGAAACTAGTCGGATGCATCATTCTACATTCACTCAAATCACCTGGCTTAAATGACCATTGAATGATTTCTAACACCTCTATCACCTGATGATGTGGATGCACTAAACGAGAAGCCTATTTAATATTCTCATTTACATGTTGCAAGAGTAATTCGGAAACTTTTTCATTATATGCTTGACTTTGGGAAGGACTAGTTGAGGCATTTTCATGAGAAATGATTTTATTAAACATAAAACCAATTGGTTGTGGTCAGCCATGGGAAATAACATTGCATGAGACCACTTTTGGAGGGATTTGTTGACTGGAGATTATAGTGAAATACAGTGCTCCATGAACACCCCATCCCCTAATATGAATACCAGATAGGGAATTGGTACTTAACTAGCGCAAAATTTTATTGCGCCAAAGCATGCATGATGAAGGGCTCTCTGCTGCTTTTCAACCTTTGGATATCCGTAAACTGAGAGAGATGCCAAATTAATTTGGCGTTGTAACCCTTATATTATCTTAACATGATTTTCATATTCATCATAAGATAATATTTTCTATTCTAAATGATAAAGAGTTTTCCACATGTTGAAACAAATATCATGAATACAATCTTCCATCAACATTTCTAGAATATCATACTGAGAGTCAGCCAAAGGCCAAATCATGACTGGTACTTCACTATTCACCAGGTGTTTTCTCATATTCAACACTTCATTCTTATCATTCGATGAAGATTCTTCTACCTGATAGAAGAAAGATGGTTATTCTTAGTTTCTTCATTAGATTCAACAATATTGGTAGAGAATTTATATATCAAATTAGAAGATGAATGACCCAGGGGTGGTTCAGAGAATGACCTACACCCGGGCTATCTTTTTATTGAGAATTTATTTCACCTGCTAGAAGTAAAGCATCAGAAATGATTGGATTCACATTTGAAAGTGCCTCAAGATACAAGGGCTTTCTAGTTACTGCATTTTCCTTTAAATAATTTTCTAGTAAATGCAAATTACTAATGCATAGATGACTTTCGCAGCTAAATTCATCATCATGGGGAGGACCACCATGGTCGGTTACAACAAAAGATGAAACCTTTTGCTCTATGATCTTCTGGCCATGTAGAGGGTTATCGTGGATCTCATCGGAAGATGATACTTCGAGATCGACTGAACTGTCATGAAGTAAGACTTCATGAGGAAGTTTCTGATGAAGACCTTCATAATTATTTTTGTTATTTCTAGAATTTGAAAATTAAATATTACAATCTTGAGTTGCAACAGATAATTGTCTGAGGGCATCAAGAACTTTAGCATCGAGCAAGGCCTTATTATAGATTGGATCTTGATTTCTCGACTGTGTTGGATGGGTCTTTTTCTAATATGTCATCTTGCTCACTTTGGAAACCACTTGTTGATGAAAGTGGTTATTATAGTCTGGTGTATGTTCCTGTTCAAGGGAAATGGTCAGGTTAGGCTGATTATCTCCATTCAAATCAGGTGTATGTGCCTGACTTGAATGTCTATATGACATGGGGGAGTACTCCCCACAACCCTCCTGGATAGGAACAGAGGTGTGTATCTATTCTGGAGTGATATGTTGATGAGTCAATCCACTAATAGGGATATATTTATGATTCCTTCCATGTGATGATATTGAAGTTTTTATAATATTCTGACAGGCATCCATAATATGGGAAGGGATTTGCTTCTTCTCTTTCACCATTGTCAGAATGTACTTGGTGACTTCAGTTGGCAGAATGGGAATATACATCCATTCTATTCTTGGAGTAGGTGTGTATTCCGTCTTAGTTCCTCCTTTTCCTATCAGTGAATTCTGACAGTACTCATATGTGGGGGAATAAAATTGTGTATGCCTCTTGCTTGTCATTGGAGATTTCCAATTGACATCTTCGGGTGCTACCAAATGTGACTGTTGGTTCGCCTGATGACTTGTTGGTGTATGTGCATGCTGATTGTTCCCCACCACATTTTATTGGCGAGTTTCTTTGGTTGTAGTCAGACCAGCCTACTGACTAGCTGATGAATTATAAACAGGTGTATATTCCTTCCTATAATACTCTGCAGGAATTGCCTGGAAATATTGGCATGTTACTGCCAGACGAGTCAGCTGGGCAATAACATCAGGGCGGACGGGTTTATATGCCCTCTCATTGTTCGCCATCATATTGTCTTGAAGGACTTCTATGGAGGGGGCAGAGGTAATAACCTACTCTCTATTGGCCGAATTTTGCCTCTGAAAATTCATCTTTCATGCTCGCGTCTAAGGAACCTGAGCCAAACCCCTAAAGGCAATACGCTCATCATGTTGAGGGTGCACTACCACACGAGTATGGAGGCGATTGTTTATGGGATCCCTCATGAAGGACTCATGTCTTCTTGAATTAAGGCCTTGAGTGAACTTCTCATTCACCTCCCCATAATATGGGAGGGACTGGTGATTGTGTTTCGGGGATAACGACCCGAAACGGTT
Organism: Viscum album; assembly: GCA_963277665.1. Lineage (NCBI taxonomy): Eukaryota > Viridiplantae > Streptophyta > Magnoliopsida > Santalales > Viscaceae > Viscum > Viscum album. The sequence continues at coordinate 1,733,050,851 of OY728119.1, read as the reverse complement.
GGAAACAGTGGTTAGCACCACCTGCTTCTTGACCACTAGTCACCGCTGTACGGACAACCAGGGTGAATTTCTAACTTGGAGGGCTTGTCGAGAAGCCTCTAGAGTCAGGATTGTACTGTGTTGATGGTATTCCCTCACCAATGAATTTGAGACCCAGTGTTACAGACACTGATTAGGTGATGTATCCCTCAGAGCGGATGAGGATCCAGTAGGAGTAGCGGCCGAGGCATTCAAAGGTTTGAATTTTGAAGAAGCCATTTCTTATTGCAAAGAGATCTTGGAAAATAGTTCCTTTTTGATATAACAGAAATAATCAAGATAAGTTTGACCAGACTACATCTTTTGGATGAGCACATATGTTATTGATTGCTTTACTGGCCCTCACATTAAGTTAAATAGGGGCTAAAAAAAGTAATACATCATTTATCATGGTTAAGGATTCACGTCGGGTTCACTATTTTTTATTTCTTCTGGAAATGGTGATGACCTTGTTTGTTTATAGATCAAACTTTCCAATCGGTTTCTAATGGGTTTATTCATAGAACCAGAAAAATCTAATGATTCTATATCCATTTGGACCTAGTTTCCAAAGGTAGGTGCTCATTAGTTGTGGAACAATGAGGCTTAAGAATTTGCATTGGTCGAGAGGATGGGAGGTCAGGCTCATCACACCTTTTTTAGGGAAATTATTACCTACTCAGAGACTCTATTATAGATTTAAGTTATGTTCATAAATCCTTATTAATTCACCAAGTATGAAAATGATTTTTCCTTTAGATTTGGAAATCAATGATTAATATGTATGAGATTTAGAGAATCTTTTATTTGTATTTTAGGTTCTTCATTGAAAGAGAATCATCCATATTTATTAGAGATTCTTAGTCAATGGTATCCTTCAAAACATTATATAGAAATCTCTTGGTCATTATGATAACCATACTGGTTTTAAATCCACTCAGCGGGGCACTTGATGTTTATTTCCATTCCGAAACACAGGGATTATTTCAAAGTTGGGATCGTACCCGCATTAGGGCTACCTACGTATCCTTGTTAAAAATAAAGGAATCAGAACCCACGTAGTTCAATAAGAAGGATGTTTTTTAACTTCATATGGGATGGAAAAAGAACTAATGAAAGATGGGATTGGACCTTATAAAGTCTTCCTATGTACTCTACTTTAAAGGCTCAGATCAAATTCCACGTAGTTAAGGGAAGAAATATGGGGATTATGCATGGTTAATATCCCAAAAAGAGATGTTGTGATTACTTTTACACTCTAAGCTAATGTTAGTCGTACTCTATGTGAGAAACAAGAGGTATCAGTAAATTTGACGATTGTGCCATGAAAGATGCAGTCATAAGAAATGATGTGGGGCTTACGTATGTATGACTTCCCAAGTAAATAAATATTAGGACATAGTTCAGGAAATAATCCCCTGAGCAGGGTCCATAAAGGTATTTATACTTTATGGAGATTTGGAATATTAACTCAAGACTTAATCCTGATAAGGAGGCCCAAATTAAGAGGAACATATGATTGGGTTTCATTCCTGAAAAGGAATCCCAAATCAAAAGAAATTAAGACCGGGGCTTACTCCTATAGAGGATGCCCAAAGTTAAAGGAAATTATGATTGGGACTTAATCCTAAGAAGAAGGATGCCCAGATTAAGGTACACGGGGCTTACTCCTAAGGAGGATGCCCATATTAAGGGGACTTTGTAAATTGAGGCTTACTTCTGAGAAGGAGGCCCAAATCAAAAAACTTCTTTTAATTCCTTTCAAATAAGGAATCCAACAAAGGAATAATGCCATAAATTGCATTAAAGAGGGTTTTTAAGGATATCTTTGAAGAGGAAAAGGTGGATTTGAGGAAAGGAGGTGACTTGAAAGGAGGGGGGAAAGTTTTGTTCTGGCACGCAAGTCCTGGTCACGCAGGTATACTTACGCAACATGAGTCAACTTGGGAGACGAAGAACCTGTAGGGTAATAATTATGTGAGACTTGGCTCAAGCCATTAGTATTATCCCTAGGTGCTTCCAGAAGGGTGACGCACATGTTTCCATGAGAGGACAAGGCATCGCCCAAGTGTCTCTATTTCTCATAAGGGTATAACACTTAGGCGCGCAAGTATTTCTAACACTTCGGCCTTATTCTTCCTCTTTAGAGATTCCATTATAGGCAAAGGATAACATTAGAAGTGTTCAGAAGACTTCAGATAGAGACTTGGGCGACCAGAGCTTGGATCTGAGTTTTGGATTTTTTGTCCCTCAAATGGGGGGCCCATAGGGGGTATTTATAGGCCACATGAGGTTTGGGATAAATATCACTTAGGGCGCACAAGTGTCCTGCGGGGGGGGGGGGGGGGGGGGGCTCTGAGCGGCTGCTCTATCCCTTTCGTGTGGGGCTAGGGTTTTGTCTTCAGCGTTTTACACTTCCCTCCTCCGGCTTCTCGGCTGGCTTGGAGACAGCTTCCTCTGTCTTGGTTCTGACCCTCGTCTCGGTGTGCATCTTCCGTCTTAGCATGGCAAGGTCTGTTTAGGTCACTTCCGGCTTCGTCGGCTTGGTGGTCTTCTTCGTCACGGCTTAGCGGGGGATGGTTTCGACCGGCGTTAGCCTCCGATTTGTCGTGGTCGCCTCTGATTATTCATCCCAGGTGGGGGTTTGCCTCGTCACGCCTTTTCGGGCGACCTTGGCAGACTTTTTCTTCAGATCTGGTGAGCAAAGGAGTTTCTACGTTGCTTCCTGGTCTGTCGTCTGAGGGTGAAGGGCAGTATATACTCTGGTGTGTCTTGTCGTCAACCCTGGTGTGGTTCGGAGGGGGGAGGGTTTTTTTGTGTGTGCTTCCTGTGGTTTTTGATTTGTTTCAGGTGCGTTTGTGATGGTTTCGGTGCGTGCCTCTGGTAGTTCTCATGCTCCTGGTTCTGTTCTGGTGGCATGTGGCGTTGATCTTTCTCGTGTCTTCACCTTGACTCGATCCCAAATCTTTAGTGATTTCGGCAATTGCTGTGAATGTTTTATAGGTTGAATGCTTGAGTTACTGATTTGGTGTGTTGAATGGGTTGTTTGGTTGGTCTTATTCCTTTAATGAATGATGTGTTGAATGTTATAAGTTATGAAGTCATGTATGGTTTATCCATGTTCCCTAAAAAAGTGTTTGATGGTTTCTAACATTTTCCTCAAATGTGTTTGGATAATAAACAATTTTAATTTTCAGTCAAGTGTCCTATGCACATCGTATCTAGCGCTCAAGTGACCTGCTCGCCCAAGGCTGGCGCATAGGTATACTAGCGCGCCTTAAGGCCTTTGCAATATTTGATGAATCTACCCTCTTCTTTTCTAGAGGTATTCCCCTTAGTCAATATTTGGTCTCTGTGATGGAATGGAGCGTCAACAGGGTTCCATTGTTTTTGGATGATGGGATACAAGTTAATTATCACAAATTTTAATATTCTTGTAATTTTCCACCCTATTTTCACAGTGGGTTTTATGAGCATTAGTAAAAATTAGTGCCTTATAATAATGTACCACCATATTTACATGGTGGGATTTATAGAAGTGTGTGGGAATATGAGTATTATCATAGGATTCCAACCTATTTCAATGATGGTATTCATAATAGGGATTTGGTTAATGAATTTTCCATATTTGTTTGATCATTTCCCTTAGCAAGCACCATGATGGACCTAGTTAGTTAGACTTCATCTGGAGCCATTGGGGTGATATCCTCTTCAAATTGAGGATAACAAGCATCTTGGAATGTGTATAAATTATTTCTGATAGAGGCTCTTGAGAAGGACCCATGTGAAGAAGGGTTATATCATTGGTGGGAAATTCATCATCCTCCCTACAATAAGGGAGTAAATAATTAGTTTACTCGAGGTAGAGGTTCCTAAAATAGTTTGAGATGACTATTGTAGAATGTTTATTCTAGATCACTAAATGTCATTAAGAAGAGTTCTATTGGGGATTCATGGCCTGGAGGGCCATCCTCGCTATCTCTTGGGTGGTGAGTGTACCATTTTGATGGTACTCCCTAAAAACTGCATTTTAAACCCATCATTCAAGTAGCATGGTGGAAAATTGGGTCTTCTATGTAACGCCCAAACCCCAGTTACCTAGGGTCGGTGCCTTATTCTAATACATTAGCATGATTACAAGGAATCAAGTCCTGATGGACCAATCAGTTTAGCAGTCTTGGAAAATAGATTACATACAGGAATGTTACATTACACTTCTTAACATACAAAACAACATAAATAATCCTTCATGAATGCCATTATTCCCTTGGCTTAACCCTTCATATCAATCACAATACACTTCTTGGAATCCTGGTAAAAATAAAACATATAAAGGGGTGATCTCAGATGCTCAGTAAGGATAAAAATATAGAAGAAACTTTCATAAATAAGAATAAACATTTAAGGCAATATATAACTAAAATAAAAGCCTTTTAAACTTGAACTTCAGCATAATATGGGAAAAATAAAATGATTTAATGCCATTTATTTTTTCACATTGATATTGTATTAGTTGAATAATCACATGCAATATCACTAACCACTTTCATAATGATGGAATGCATAATGCCAGACTATCATAACCACATAGTCAAGGCCTTGTTCCAAGACTACAAATAAGATTTTGTCAAGGCCATGTTCCAAGACACTAGTTTGTCTCATGAGACCTACCAATGTATCGAGGAGCTATAGTGGGCTCCACCAGTCCCTTATTATGTCCAATTCATTCCACATATGAACAGGTTTAAATATAACATAAAAATTTGTATTAAAACTAGAATAATAAATGTCAATAATTTATCCATAAACCATGAATGGTATAAAAATAACACATCCACAGTCAAACATATCCCAAAACCTTCAATACAATATGGATGTTTTGTATCATAATAAATACACTTCAAATAAGCTTAAAATCAATCAAAGGATGTTGACATAGATGAAATCAAAACTATTTGAGGGAAATATATATTTTTAATAAATCATTTAAAAGACACATAATTATAAAAGAAAAAAAAATTACTTTGAAAATATTATTATATGCTTGAAAGAGAATCTTCGATGATTTTATAAGGGAGGAAATTAGCTGCACCCGACGTATAAGATAAAAAAGAAATTTTAGCCTTAATTTTGTCGAAAAGGTTAAAAATGACCTTGTTTGGAAAACGATGGAAAGATTAATTTATAAACATCTTATAAAAAGTAAATTAGATTATAAATCAATTTAACCCATAGTCTAAAAAATTAAGAATGATTTGAAATACATTTTTAAGAAACATGAATGTGGATGATAAAGAGGTCCCAGTAGATAATTACATATAAACAACCTCGGATAATAAAGAGATTGTGAAATTAAACCTTACCTTGTACTTTTAATTGGTTGAGGGAAGGTTAACCTCCTGTATAATGGTGAAATAATTGTTATTAAATTATACAAGAATCATATACATTATTATTATATCATAAATTATCTTTTAACATTAATTTGTTAATAATATCTTAGTATTATCATCCTTTCGGGTGTTAACAGATTCAATTTTGTTTATATTCTTTGTTATGTGATCCATATTTTTTATGGATGGGATCTATATTATTCATATCCATATGGATATCATGTCCCTAAAAATTATTTTTAATCATCAAATAATATTTATTCTTGAAAGGATACGATGGGGAATGAATCTCATCGCGTTGGGGCAGACGGTAATCCGTACGTACGCACGAGCGACAATATCATTCTATTGATATTAAAATAATATATAATTGGATGGTATATAATTTATACATCATCATTATAATGTTATATTTATTATTTACATGAATTACACATCATTATTATACCCATCCAAATAATAATGTATTGAATAATAATTATACCACGACGTGGAGACGGTAAGTCGTACGTACGCACGTATGGTGACATGTCGTTCAAAGGATGGATAGAATACTGAATATGGTTGTACCATATTTATAATAAAATAAACGTATATATAATATACATGATTTATTATTTTAGAAAGGAAATAGAAAATAAAGAAGATGTTGAAGAAGAAAGGAACTTGAAAGAGGGTGGTGAAAATACTACCTCTTATTCGGGTTCTTCCTTTTGATTTGATCAAAACGGATCCTTAGGATGCCTTTCTGACTAAAGGAAGGCCTCTAGGATTAAGGGAGGATAGTTGATAGGGTATTTGGGCAGTGGTTGGCCAAACCAAAAGGCTTTTAGGGTATGATGAATTGGTTATAGGTGGTGTCTAATTATAAGGGGGGAGGGGATCTTTAAGAAAAACTTAAAGTATTAATTTATAATAAATTCATATTCGGTTTCTAAGGGCTAAAAAGTGAATTATTCAAATTCTACAGTGGGTATGGGTTTAAATCCTTACATTTAATAGATTTTAGATAGGGTTGGGTCACTATATTAACTTTATCATTTATATTTAACTCTTAGTTAAATAGTTTGACATTTACCATGTCACATTGTATTTTTATATTATTTGTTTTATAAACTTACTATATAGTTTCAAGATACCCCCAAGTGGTCCATTAATGATACACCTATCATTATATAAGTACTTTGGACAAACCATAGATTTTTAGGAATTGAATATCAATTAATAATATAATATTTGTTTTAAAAACTCCTTTATGTCAATTTTGACACAATTTAATAATTGGTTTTTGTTAAAGTATTAAAAAAATTATTAATTCGAAAAAAATTCATTTAAGCAATCCTAAAATGTCTTATTGACCAATAAAATTTTTTTATGTCATCAAAACATTCAAATTATATTTATTGTAACATTTATAATACTAATTATTTGATTCTTTCATTAATAAATAAAATAAAGGATCATTACTCTGTCGTTTATAAATTTAATTATTCAATGTATAAAAATTATAAATAAAATTATATTATGTAGGAAATATTTTTATATTTTTAATTAATATTTATATTTTAATATATAACCTATATAACACTATGTAAAAATTGTTTTGTTAAAAGATATATTCTTTTGTCATTTTTGTATTTACTTTTACTTAATTAATATAAAGTGTTATTATCACTTACAAGTGGAGCCATGGGGTCCCAAAATCGATAAAAATATTCCCATGGTCGGATATTTATCAACCAATATGGTTAGTACACGTTTTAGGGTAATTTTGTTTGTTATAATATTATTTTTTACCCTTATTTATCGGATTTACCCTTTATCCATGGTAAATAAAATATTTACCGAAGTAATTATTCCAAATGTCTAAAAATAAAAGTTAACTATTTACACAATTTGGACCTCCTGATTCTAAATATAGAATACATTTTTATAAATTCAAAACACCGAAGTGGCATTAATCAATTTAAAATTAATTCCTGTTGTTAAAACAAAAAGTGTGTTTTTAAGAGATAATAACTATCAAAATATTGACACTTACTTATGTCAAGGTTAAAAGTGAATTTATATCCAATGACCAACATTAGATTAAATGGTAAAAATATAATCTAATTATTCTCTAATATAACTCAAATTCATAAATTATCAATATTAATTATTTCGATTTAAAAAGTTGTTTTTAATTAAAATTTAGTAATTTTCATTATTCATCAAAATATGAAAGTTATTAGAAAAGTACCAAAAATTCGCCCTAAGCTAATTTTGATATTCCGAATCCAAAAATGAAGTCCATTTTTAAATATAAAATGTATAAAATTTCAAAAAGTGGCTATTACTATTCATAACTGTAAGTTTGATTGGTTGTGGTGTGTTAGAACTCGATGTTTCATACAAAACATGCTACTACATTATTCAAAGAGAAGCGTGTCGTGGAAGCTTGGGGTGTTACATTATACCCTCCTTTAATAAATTGTGTCCTTGCAATTTGAAATTATTTTTCAAAAATAAAAGGTTTAAAATAGAAAATACCTTTGGGAAAACCCACATTGGAAATTAGGTTAATAAAATTTAGTCTTAATAAGAGGAAAAGGGAAATGAAAGTGTCACCCACAAATTGTGACATCGATTAGGAGAACATTGGTTGAAATTAGAGACTTATAATTGGAGGGAAAATGTGAATATTTATAGGTATTTATTGAGGTCATCAATCACAAACAAGTGTAAAATCGAGGGCGCTAAATTCATCAATCTATGATGATTTAAAATACCATCGGTTCAACAAAACATATGGTATTAGGATAACATATTTTTTGTTTTAAGTTACCTTCACCAAAATATAGAAATTAATTTCTTCATAGAATAAGAGAAGAAGACAAATATATACTTGACAAGTATAGTCCCATCCTTTAACTAATTTCTACCACAAACTCATCTTTTACTCTAAAAGATAATAAAAATTAAAAATAATATTCTACTTATCCTATTAATATAGTGTTTAAAAAGATGAATTTATAATTCATCTACTAGAATTTTTTTATAAAAATTCAACATTATTCAATCCAGGACATCACATGGGCCAATGGTAGGTGATACACCCTTGTCTCCCTTCGGTTGCACGTTCAAGTCTCGCGGCCTTTCCATACGCGACGGGTTGCCGCCCAACCTCCGGGTTGTCCTTTTATATCAATCCAAAAATAATCTCAAAAAATAATTATCCAAAATGCTTTTGTCAAAACTCACAATACAAAATTTATAAAGATGGTAAACACAATGAATATCCTTTTTTCTTCTTAATAACATGTGAACACCTTCATTTTGTATTCTTTAAAACCACTCCAGCATCCTGAATTACCATAAAACCTTATTGATTACATTCATGATCCCTTATTCCTTATAGAATACTGGATATACTCCTTCTATCAAAAAATGTATTCAACTCCATCAATGATGGAATATGAAAATCGTTAATTAGTTTCAAGGTAGTTAAGAATATCCAATATAATTTATCCAAATCAATCATGTATTATTTCAAAATCACTACCTCGGTATTAGAACAATATTATGGTTTATCTTTCTCTCAACCATATATTTTCCCAAAATTTAACTGAAATTGAGTCACTTCTCTTGGTTCCAAACAATCTCAAGTCCTTAATGAAATAGTACTGTAGTACAATCCTTATATACACCATAATTATTATAACTAGTACATCATTGACACAACACTCAAATGACATAATTCATTAATAATAAAAACATAAGAACTATAATCATTCATCCTCATCTATGGTAGTATCATAACTTGATAATTATCCAATGGCATCATTTGGGTCATAATCCGATGATTTCAGCATTGGTTCGCATAGTGTCCCAACTCCTTGGAGGTGAATCATTGTACATTTGAAACCTTTTTCTTACCATTACAGTCATGTACTTGGTGTCCTTTTTCTCCACACATATAACAAACTCTCATTCCCTTCAGGCAAGTTATAGGGTGTTTCTACCCACAGTAATCACATATGGGAAAAATATTCCTTTCCCTCTTCCCTTTATCCATCATTCTCACTTCCATTCTTTTCTTCTCTTGCTTGCCTTCAATGCCATAGGACTCAGAGAATTTTTTACTTATCTTATTAACATGTGATACAATTTATTCATATGTTGAGAATACATGGGAGAATATTTCCCTTCTAAATGTTGGCTTAATACTGGGAAAGATATGATAATTCTTACTCTTTGTATCATACGTATTTTGGAGTTCACATTCCTTCTACTGGGCGCCATTTCTATACAATGGAATACAGTAGGTCAGTTTATGAATTGCAATGAAAAATTACAAACTTGTAAAATACCAAATGTAAATTGAACAGTTTATAGATATAATCCATAATCATAAAAATGTTTTATTTGAGTAAGTATATACTCATAATCCCTTTATATTGGTTTGTAAATAAAATCAGAATTATCCTAAGCATATCCCCTAGGAGTGTCATAACCAAGAGTGCGGCAAGGCCCGTTGTTATGCACCAGTTCCCGTTTGAGTCTAGCTCAAAGCGGTGTTTTCAGGTTTTACCCCTAGGTACCTCTGTGCCAGAGCCGCCTCTACCTTCTCGTATCCAGAAAGAGATGTATTTCATGGAAAAATCACAAAATCTCTACAATACCAAAATTCTCGGAAGTTATTCTATATTAATCCTCAAATTCTATCTTAGGGCTATTTGCTCTAATCAAAGTTTATCTAAATATAGTTTCCAAGGTTATTTCTAAACATCCTCTGATACCAACTGTAATGCCCTGACCCCAGTTACCCAGGGTGCGTGCATTATTTTAATACATTGGCATGATTACAAGGAATCAGGTCCCAAAGGACCGATCAGTTTAGCAGTATTCAAAAATAGATTACATACATGAATGTTACATTACACTTCTTAACATACAAAACAACATAAATAATCCTTCATGAATTCCATTATTACCTTGGCTTAAACCTGCATATCAATCACAATACACTTCTTTGAATCCTGATAAAAATAAAACATAGAAAGGGGTGAGCTCAGATGCTCAGTAAGGATAACAATACAGTGGGAACTTTCATAAATAAGAATAAACATTTAAGACAATGTATAACTAAAACAAAATCCTTTCAAACTTTAACTACAACATAATATGGAAAAAATAAAATGAAGTAATTCCATTTAATAATTCACATGGATATTCTTCTAGTTGAATAATCACATGAAATATTACTAACCACTTTCATAATGATGGAATGCATAATTCCATACTATTATAACCACATAGTCAAGGCCTTGTGCCAAGACTACAAATTATATTTTGTCAAGGCCTTGTTCCAAGACACTATTTTGTCTCATGAGACCTACCGATGCATCGAGGAGCTATAGTGGGATCCACCCGTCACTTATTAAGTCCAATGCATTCCTCATATGAACAAGTTTAAACATAACATAAACATTCGTATTAAAACTAGCATAAGAAATGTCAGTACTTTATCCATAAACCATGAATGGTATAAAAATAACACATCCATAGTCAAACATATCACAAAACCTTCAATAAAATATGGAAGTTTGGTATCATAATAAATCAACTTCAAATAAGCTTAAAATCCATCAAAGGATTTTGACATAAATTAAATCAAAACTATTTGAAGGAAATATATATTTTTTATATCATTTAAAAGACAAATAATAATAAAAGAAAACAATTACTTTGAAAATATTCTTATAAGTTTTTAGGATAAGATTCGACAATTCTATAATGGTGGAAAATAGTCACACCCGCCGTATAAGTTAAAAAAGACATTCTTACCTTAATTTTGTCGAAAAGGGTAAAATGGACCTTGTTCGGAAAATGACGGAAATATTCATTTATAAAAATATTATAAAAGGTCAAAAAGGGTATAAATGAATTTAACCCATATTTTATAAAATAGTAAGAATTATTTTAAATAAATTTTTAAGAAACATGGATGAGGATGATAAAGAGGTCCTAGTAGATAATTATATATAAACAATCTCGGATAATAAAGAGATTGTGAAATTTACCCTTGCCTTGTAATTTTCCTTGGTTTAGGGTAGGTTAACCTCTTGTATAATGGTGAAATAATTTTTATTTAATTATACAATAATCATATACATTAATATGATATCATATTTGATCTTTTAACATTGATTTGTTAATAATATCGTAGTATTATCATCGTTTCAGGTGTTAACGGATTCGTTTTTCTTTATATTATTTGTTATGTGATCGATATCTGTTATGGATGGTTTGTATATTATTCATATCCAGAATGATATCATGTCTCTAAAAATTATTTTTAATCATAAAATAAAATTTAGTCTTGAATGGATACGATGGGGAATGAATCTCATCGTGTTCGTGGAGACAATAATCCATACATACATACGAGCGACAATATCATTCTTTTGATATTAAAATAATATATAATTTTATGGTATATCATATATAGAGAATAATTATCATTTTATATTTATTATTTACATGAATTTCACATCATTATTAGACCCATCTAAATAATAATGTATTGAATAACAATTACACCATGATGTGGAGACGGTAGGCCGTACGTACACATGTATGGTGACATGTCATTCAAAGGACAGATAGAATAATGAATATGGTCGTACCATATTTATAATAAAATAAAAGTATATAGAAGATACTGGATTTATTATTTTATAATGGAAATAACAAAGAAAGAAGAAGATGAAGAAGAACGGAACTTGAAAGAGGGTGGTGAAAACATTACCTCTTCTTCAGGTTCTTCCTTTTGATTTGATCAAAAGGGATCCTTAGAATGGATTTCTGACTAAAGGAAGGCCTCTAGGATTAATGTACGATAGTTTATATGGTATTTGGGAAGATTTTGGCCAAACCAAAAGGCTTTGAGGGTATGAAGAATTGGTTAGATGTGGTGTCCTTTTATAAGGGGGGGAGGGGCTCTTTAGGAAAAACTTAAAGTATTAATTTATAATAAATTCATATTCGGTTTCTAATGGCTCCAAAGTGTATTATTAATAGTCTAAGGTGGTGATGGGTCAAAATCCTTTCAGACAATAGATTTTAGACAAAGCTGGGTCACTATATTAATCTTATCATTTATATTTAACTCTTAGTTAAATAGTTTGACATTTACCATGTCACATTGTATTTTTATATTATATGGTTAATAAACTTACTATATACTTAAAGAGACCCCCAAGTGGTTCATTAATGATACACCTATCATTATTTAAGTCCTTTGGATGAACCTTTGATTTTTATGAATAGAATATAAATTAATAATATAATATTTGTTTTAAAAACTTCTTTATATCAATTTTGACACTATTTAATAATTGATTTTTTTAAGTCTTAAAAAATTTATTAATTCGAAAAAAAATCATATAAGCAATACTAACATGTAATATTGACCAATAAATTTTTTTATCTCATCAAAACTTTCAAATTATATTTATTTTAACATTTATAATACTAATTATTTGATTCTTTCATTAATTAGGAAAATACTACATCATTATTGTGTCATAAATAAATTTAATTATTCAATGTATAAAAATTATAAATAAAATACCATAATGTAAGAAATATATTTATCTTTCTAATGAATTATAATAGGTGAAAATATATCATATATAACTCTATGTAAAAAAAAATCTAAAAGATATATGCTTATGTCATTTTTGTATTTACATTAACATAATTAATATAAAGTGTCATTATCACTTAAAAGTGGATCCATGAGGTCCCAAAATCGACCCAAAGATGACCATGGTTAGACATGTATCAACAAGTAGGGTTAGGACACGTTTTAGGGTAATTTATTATTATAATAATATTATTTTTTTTACCGTTATTTACAGGATTTACCCTTTAACTAGGGTAAATAAAATATTTACTGAAGTAATTATTCAAAATGTCTAAAAATAAAAGATAACTATTTACACAATTTTTACCTCCTGATTCTAAATATGGAATCCATATTTCTAAATTCAAAACAACGAAGTGGCTGTAACTAATTTAAAATTAATTTCCGTTGTTAAAACAAAATGTGTGTTTTTAAGAGATAATAACTATCAAAAGATTGGCACATGCTTATGTCAAGTTTAAATGTGAATATATATCCAATTACCAAAATTGGATAAAATGGTAAAAATATAATCTAGTTATACTCTAAAATCACTCAAATTCATAATTTATCAATATTAATTATTTTGATTAAAATAGTTGTTTTTAATTAAAATTTAGTAATTTTTACTATTCATAAAAATATGAAAGTTATCATAAAAGTACCAAAAATTTACCCTAATCTAATTTCGATATTTCAAATCCAAAAATGAATTCCATTTTGAGAGATAAAATGTATAAAATTTCAAAAAGCGGGTATTACTATTCATAATGGCTTGTTTGATTGGTTGTGGTGTGTGTTAGAACTCGAAGTTGTGTACAACACTTGCTACTACATTATTCAAAGAGAAGTGTACCGTGGAAGCTTGGGGTGTTAAAATCTACATTATTGAGGAACTGGAGACCAGTACGGTCATTGACAAGAGTGTTTGAGAAAACTGGTGGGATTCAATATGATTGAAGGAATATATAAAGGGTTCCTACAATGTATGTGACATGTATAGATGAAAAAACCTTTTCAATGTATAATATCATGACAATATGAATATTTTATTATCTCTCTTAGACCTCATCTGTTTTCGATGTGAAAGTCACCTGAAGAGGGTTTACACTACCACCATAGCTAAGGATTTTTGTCGACATCACCATTTTTGTTTTTACCCAATGATGGGTATGTACCTAGAATGAAATGGTCTTATAGGGGCTGGGTAGTATATCATTTTTATCACATGATAGAGGTTCTATAGTCATTTCATTAATGTTAGAATAGCCATTTTTATATCACTTGGTGATGGGGTTATTCCTGATTGGGTTGATTGTAGGGGGTAACTGGAATGAAATCACTAATATTAGGGTATAAAATCATCTAATTGTCCCTGATGGGTTTTTTCGTTTATACAGAAACACCCAATAGCTCTCATATATAGGATTCATGGACCTACATTCCAAAGGTAGGCATTTTTTTCTTATTTTTCCTACAACACTTAAGAACACACATTGTTCGAGGGGGTGGGAACTCGGGATCATAAAACTATTTTGGGGGGGAATTATTTCTAGTTTTAGCAGTCTCTTATAGAATTATGATCTATTCATGAATCTATAGTTCATTACCTAGTATTTGTCCATGGATTACCCCTAATGGAAAGGTTTATACTGAACATGCTTTGTTCTAGGATCATATATATATATATCTGAAGTTCTCCATGAATAGATATATATATGTATGTATCTGTGGTACTCCATCATTGTTACCATGTTATGTACATATATCATATTCAATTATTTATTTATACAACACTAGTTTTTAGCCATATGTTGGGGAGATCTGGATTTTAGCGTTATGCATGGGGATGAGAGTTGTTTTGAGTTCGGTATCAAGAACATAAGATGAACTTCCTATGTATCCTTATCAAAATATTCATAACCCACATAGTTTGGTGTTTCATAACTAGACATGTCACCTTTTTTGGTAACATGATGAGGACCTACCCATGTTGATTAACTTCAGTAGGAAAGGACATCTAAGAAAAGGGAGCCAATTCAATGATGGTATGAGACTTATTTCAAGGCAGTCTGAAATTTCCTAAAGATATATGTTCTCTTTAGTGTATATAAACATACCATGAAGAATGCCAAAAAAAACATAGGGGTGATTTGGGTGTTATATTTTGTATGAAAATAGTCTTAAAATGTATCAAAGTTAGTTGTAAATCAAATACCTTAGAGTTTAGTTTATTCTGGGACATACACTTTAGAAAAGGCCAATCAAAGGGGGAATGAGTTGGGATTTCATATGGGATCTTCCCACTAGGCACTACTTCATTGGGAATATAGCCATTTTATGGGTGAGGTATGGTTTCAGGACTTATACCATGGAGGAGGTCCAATATGATTGATGCTGGGGATTAAATCTATGGATTATAACTGTTTTATACATTGTGATCGTATGTATGTCATGATCTATGTCAATCTATATGCACATGTAAGTCATTCTTGGTTTGATACATAAGAGGAGGCCATCGATATGAAGATCACATATACTTCTCTATCTACTGATAGATGGTGCTAGATCCCAAAGGTATATAGAAAGATGGAATTGAATGTTCTCATATGATCTACTATTTTGGTAGCCAATATTTTCATATATAGTGATCCATCCCGCTACATCATGGGTTGAGGAAAAGAGGAAAAAAGGTGTTTCTTCCTCAAGAAAATCTAGTGGCTTACCTTAGGAGGAGTATCGTAAATTTATTTTTAGGAGAGAGTGGAATGTTTAATGATGACCCTCATCGAAGGGAAAGTCTAGTAATTCCTCTTAGTTCCTAGAATAGTTAGGATCATGTGAGAATACTAAGGCCCAATCATGTGTCTCCATAGGAATGTAAACATTGGAACATTCTAAGGATCCATCATTCTTTGAAGAGTACCCACCTAACTATGCTAAACAATACAATATAAACCATAAAATAAATGATGATTTTCATGATGATAGTATAATATGTTTTAGGAGGCTTGGGGAGGGGTTTTGTCTTAATTCCATTAGAATGGTTCATGAAGGGTCTAACATGGGGGGTAGAAAACACGATGGGAGGGGACAGTTGGAGGAAAAGTTTAGAACGCCCTAGAATGCCCCAATCTATTTATAATTTTATCACATGGGGTGGAGTTCCCTATACATATCACACACACACACACACACATATATATATATATATAAACGTTGGTAATGGAGTATTCCACGTACCTTCATGGTATGTGGACCTTGATCTAGTCTCTGTAGTGTTTTTCTACACAGGGCCAAGTTAATCCATATATAATTTTTCTACATGGGGCTTAGTACCTTCCATATAGTGTTTGCCTACATAGGTTAGGGGTCCACCCACATATATTTATTCTATATTGTATTCATATTGGAAAGGGACCATTGGTTTTTACCTAATGGGAATTACATCTGTATAGGTTTTTTTTGGGTTAGTGGACCAATTCATGTGTTTTTATATTCTCTTTTATGATTTGAGGAAGGGTTTACCTATGGTAAACAATCAAAGGAGTCCTCATTTATAGTGCCCCAATTTGGATTTCTTCATCTTGGTTCGTCCCTGTTTGTCTGTCTCATTATGTTTCGATCCTTTTTTGTTTCCCCTCTGGTTCTACTTATAGAGAATTAAAGGAAATGGATATCGGTATAGTCGTGGGTCCACGATGGGGTATAGAGAAATTTTTTTGGGATCTAATGAAGGACTTAGTCCATAGGGGTGAATTTTTTAGGTTCCTAAATCCCCCCATGGTCCCAAAAAGGACTTCGTATCATTTCAGGATGTGATAGAACAACTTATCTCTACGATGAATTTAGTACACAATAGTTGATCATTTGCAAAAGTGGAAACTTATGCCTCTTTCTGAAAAAGTAACATTTTTTGCTGTTATTTTGGTTATGTTTGAGATTTCTTCATAGATGGGAAGAACTTCATATAGAGCGATGGTCCCTGAAGGGATTTTCCCTTTAAAATTTTCTTCATCCTTTGTGATTTACTCCCTTTGATCATTTGTTATTAAATTCTTCTTTCTAGTTTTATTATTTATTTTCAAAATTCATGGATCTATCTTCTTTTATGTGGAATTTGTATGACCAAATAATCACATATATTTACTAAACACATCCTTAATACATTCCATGTAAGGTGAGGATGAATCGCATTGCCTTATGGAGGCGTTACTCCACACATCCTCTTATGATGTTATCTTATTCCCACAAAATCAAAAGCATAATGTCTTATTGAATATAATAATTCCAAAAGAATAAATACATAATTAATATCATATATATCATATAAAAATAATATTTACATCATTATTCCAATCTTTGATAGGTTTTAATAGAAAAATAATGACATTGTTATGTAAGACGATAGTCCACCGATAAGGCCAAAACATTAAACATTACATAATATTGAGATAAGTAAATAATTTAACTATAATTTACATTGAGGATATTTTCAGGTTTAGAACAATATATAATTATGTCATATATCATACATAACAACTTAAATGTTAATAATTAGACACTTATACTCATTATCCATTTTTTTTATAAAAAATAATGTTTAAAAAGAAATCTGGTTTCGTTTCATGTTTAAACATCATAAATTTTCCTTGGTCCGAGATTTGAATATACTCTCAATTAAATCATATGAAAAATATTTCAAACATGGGATGAGAATTAAAAGCTCAGTAAGATATACATAATGAGGTAAAACTACAAGTCTTTCAAAAACATGTAAACTGTGAATAATTTATCGTAAATTAATATTTTTCACCTTTATGAATTAGTAAATACTCTTTACTGAATATTATCTCATTTAATACCATTTTTGTAAACTGAATATTTCCATAAAACTCAAAAAAATAACATATAACAGATTATAGTATCATGGTACATAACCGTACATAAATGTAACAACCATACTGTCAACTTCTATGCTTATCACTCTTACAAATGGAATAACCATATGGTCGACTTCTACAACCAATGCCCTAGAGGTTATAATGTTACCACCCATCCTTGGTTTCTCATTGAACCACCCATACCTAGTTTATCAAAAAACCACTCATCACTGGATTATCAAATAACCACCCATAAAATGTCATTGAACCATTACATAAGAATAACATAAATAAGATTTCAATTATCAACATTTCACTTATAAAATTTGAAATCACAAGGAATCATTACAAGATATTGCTATAATAAAACAATTCTTAAAACCATTTCAAATAAAAAATACCTGAAAAGGGAATATGGAATTTATTTTTATTTTATTGAAATTTTTTCTTGTAGAGGAATCCAAATACCAAATAATGGTCATGGAGGTAGAAATGTCATTATACTCGCATACGTTAAAAAATATTTCATTTTTATTTGGAAAAACACTTCATGGAGAAAGATTAATTTCAAAAAAATTGAATGAAATTAAAATTAAAAGGGGTTAATTATACACTATATTAAATAATGTGGTGTATAACACCAATATATTCCTCAATGAAAAGAGATTGAGACAAAGTCCCATACATTATTCTTGATTGTTCATGTATGTTAATTGTCCCTCCTCTTCATCGGTTGATCACATTTTAGGAACACCATAACATCTATAATGAAGGTGTTATGCCTAAAATAAGGCTTCATGAATGTGGAAAGGTATTCTGGGAATGGTTTTGGGTCTGATCATGGATGCACCAGAGGCTTTTAAAGTGTGAGTAATAGATATGAATGGGTTACTTTTTATAGGATACGAGAGGGAAACCTTTGAATTGTTAAAATTATTAAAATAATATAAATTCAATTTGGATTATAAATAATACAAAACTCATTATTTATAATATATGATGACAATAGTTCAAAATCCTCTCCTTCAATAATTTTATATCTTAATTTATACTATTTTAAACCATATCTTTTCAGTTTACCATTAATTATTCTCTTTTAATTTAAATTGTGGTAAAAACATTTTAAATAGATAAAAGGTTTAAATTTTAATTTTATTAAGTCAATTTCTAAAAAAAAGGATTATTTATGAACTTTTAGATGATATCATAATCACTTTTAAAATTTTAAATATTTTTATGCTTCTTAAAAAATTAAATAAAAAATTATTTTTATAAAATATCAATTATTTGAATTTTGGAATTATGAATTTTTTTGAATGTAAATAAAATAAAATGGATAGATAAATTCAAAAAAACTTTTTAATATTATTATATCATATCACATTCAGCTAAAAAATTCATGGATTAAATAAATTATGTCATATAATATAGAATTTAATATTTAGAATGTCATTTATTTGATTCATTCATTAATAAGGCTATCAATGCATCATCATTGTGTCATAATTAAATTTAATTATTTAAGGTCTAAAAATTATAAATATAATCCCATGATGTAGGAAATATTATTATATTTAGAATTACTATTTATAGTCAAAGATATAGTTTATATAACCCCATATTAAGTAATACGATTCATGTTTATGATATTTTGGGATGTAGTTTAAATTAAATGTTATATGTTTCATAATCCCACCAAAGTGGCATAGAAAGTCCAAAAATCAATCCCATTAGTTTTTTTGGTCATTTATAACTCAATCAATAATATTTGGACAAGTTTGAGAGTTTTTTTTGTTATCATAATATTATTTTTATAACTATTTATATGATTTCCCTTTAATTGTGGTAAATAAATACAAATGTTATTATTCACAAAAATTTATTTTGATCTTATTGAACCCCATTTTCATATTTATTATAACCCTGTATTTTTGTTTTTCAAAATTAAATTCACATATGTGGAAAAATTAAATATTTAATTAATCCTTTTTCGGAATGAGAAAATTGGTTTTTAATAAGTAAAAACCATTAAAATATTGACATGGGTTTATATGTAATTACAATTTGAAATTACAACCAATGACAAAAAAATTATTAAATAATAGAAACATAATATAAATATACGTTAAATCTCGTTAAAATTATAATTTAACAATACAAATAATTTGTACCAAAAGGCTGTTTTGAAATAAAATGCTTAATTTATAACTATTAATTAAAATAAGTGTTTTATCATAAAAATACCTATATTTCAACCAAAGTAAAATTTGATGTCTTGTTTACAGAGAAGTAGTTTATTTTGTCTAATAAAACATATATTAATACCAAAAACTATATTTAAAAAGGGTTCTCCATCAAAACGTAGTAAAACCATCTTTTAAAAATATTAGATTATTTTATGCTTAAAATTTAATTTATTCAAATATTAAACCGCTAAAATTTATTTTATGAATGTAAAAATATTTACAAAAATGTTTAAAAATAATATATTCCATTCTATTCATTCCATCCAATATATTCAGTAGGTGTAAACTACCCTATAATATAATAATATTAATAATGTATTATTTTTTGGTATAACTTAGTCTTGTGGGAAATGTAATATTTTCGAGAAACCCATTTTTTTGTTTCGGGTATGCTATGAGATAAAGAGTCCCCATTAATGAAGAATTAATATCTTATTAATTAATATTAATAGATATTGAAATGTATTAATCTAAAATTTTCTAGGATGTTACATCCTTCTCCCCAATTAACAATTCTGTCACCAAAATTTTATTCACATCTCCAATAAGTGGGTGTATTTCTCGATCATAGAATTTTCTGATTCCCATGTTACCTCTTCAACCACATGGTCTTTTCAAAAAAAAATACTTGAAAAATAAAATTATTCTGTAACACTTTCTTTATGCGGTTAGGAATCTGGACTTGTTGTTCCTCATAAGAAAAAATATCTTCCAATTGAACTAATCCTAGAATCAAAACACGATTAGGATTCGACATATACTTTCTTAACATTGAATCATGAAAAACATTATGTACCTAGAATAAACATAGAGGTAAATCCACTTTGTATAAAATTGATCCAAATTTCTCGAGGATTTCATAGGATCCAATGAACCTTGGACTTAGCTTCCCTTTTTACCCAAAACACATCACATTTTTCCATGGTGAAACGTTTAGAAATATAATATCAAATTCCTCGAAAGAAAAATCCTTCCTCTAGTAATACACATAACCTTTCTACCTTATATGACTTTTCCTCACATGCTTCAGAATCAACTAATTTTTTTCCACCTCTTCTAACAATTTTGTTCCCATTAACATATTTTCACATACTTTATCCCAATGAGATGGTGTTTGACATGACATTCCATATAATTCCACAAATGGTTCCATCTGTATATTGGAATGAAAATTTTTATTATAATAAATCTCAACCAAATAATGATGTTGATCCCAACTTCCTTTGTAATCAATTGAACAAGCATGTTTCATATCCTCAAAGGTCTGAATTTTTCATTCTGATTTCCCATCTGATTGAGGATGAAAAGCTGTACTGAAATTTAATTCAGTACCCAATGACTTCTAAAGGTCATAGAAAAAGTTATAAGTGAATAGAGGATAATTATATGATACAATGGTGATAGGAAATACATATAACCAAACTATCACATTAATATACAATCGAGAATATTGAACTCGAGACAAAGTATCTCTAATAGGATGAAAATGAGATTATTTAGCCAATCTATCAACAATAACCTAGATCACCTTGATACCTTGATAATTCATTGGTAATCATACTATGATATCTAATTATATATATTCCCATTTCCACTCGGGCACTGGAAAAGTCTGAGGAATCCCTTCCAGTAATAGCTGCTCTACATTAACCTATAAGAAAATCAAATATGTCATGGGCAATTCAGCAATATATCTTTTCATTCCATCCCACCTGTAATACTCCTAAAGGTCAGTGTACATATTAGTGCTCCCAGGATGAACTAGAAATGAAGAACTATGAGGTTCACATAAAAAATCTTGAATCAAATGTGAATAATTGGGAACAAAAAATCTCTATCCAAACCTCAAAAAAATCTTTATCAATGTAAAATTAAGGTTACTTAACCTTCTGAACCAATTCTACAATTTCTTTCAACTCACTGTCTTCTTTCTTTGATTTCTTAATTCTGCCTAATAGAGATGATTTCACTAAAACCTGAAATAAAAATAGATTACTATCCTACACGAACACCATCCATGCCAAAATTCATCAAATCATTAATTAAAGGATATCGTTCCAAATGATGAATGGTTAATGTAACATTTCTTTTTTGATGAAAATCATCATACACATTATTTTGTTTTCCTGTAAAGAAATGAATCATGAAATCCTAATCTTTGATTTATTGCATCCACCTCCTCTATCTCCTGATAAATTAATTCTAAGTGAATATATACTTCTATCTTTGTTGATTAGTATATATTTCACACTTTATACTATACAAATGATGCCTCCAAATTTTTAATGAAAAAATAAAAAAAGAATATTAAAAATAACATGTAGGGTAATTTAATTCATGATTTTTTATTTTATGTGATGAATAATAAATAACTTGATAATTTTTCATTACAACACAACCATTTCCTTTCAAGGAATCATTATTTTAGATAAAAGATTCACCATTCATAGAAGCTAGGGACAAAACTAGGGTATTTAACAATCTTATTTTTTGTTCCTTAAAACAATCATCACGTTATTTTTTCCAAATAAACATAACTCCCTAAGATGTTGTATTAGTTAGTGGGATAGATAAATGAGAAATTTTTAAAAAAATATTTTAGTAATAACCTGCTAGTCCAAGAAAACAACGAATCTCTATAATATTGGAATGTCTTGGAAACTCTCCAAAAACATTTGTTTCAGAAGGTTCTATATTTATATCATCAATAAAAACAAAATGATCAATGAAAGAAAACATTTTTAAATGAAAATATAAACTTAATAAACTTAATATATAGTTTTTATTATATTAATGTTTTCAAAACAATCCATATGTAAATTTAATATTACCTTGTAGAATATTCCAAAATATCATCTATAAACTCAACTAAAATGTCATCCAAAAATTGATGAAATATTTCATTTATGGTATTCATAAATAGAGTAAGGTAATTAGATAACCCAATGGGAATAAATAAAAACTCATAATGTTCATATCTCAATCAAAATGTTGTATTAAGAATATTATCTTTCATCACCTTTAGGTGATGGTACCCATACCTAAAATTAATCTTTTAAAAAATAATGACCTCCTGGGATCTGATCAATAAAATCATCGATATGTGGAAACATATATATTTTATTAATATTGATTTTATTCATGGTTATTTAATCAAATATAAAGTCTCATAAAACCATATTTCTTTTACAAAAATAAAACAGGATCACCCTTTAGTAAAGTGTCAGCTCGAAAGAAACCTTTATCAAGATATTCTTGAACGATTTTTTTCAATTCCACCTATTCAGATTAAGGCATTTGATAAGGTAGTTTATAAATTGGAAAATCATCAATCCCTAAATAAATAGAAAATTAAACATCCCAATCTAGAAAAATACTAGGAAAATCATCAAAAAAACATTTGTGAATATATTCACTACATGAATGTCAGTAATAAGTATTTTTTCCTTATTTTCGACAACATTAGATAATTAACTTTCGCTACCATATTTAATCAATCTCCCATCATCATGGAATGTTATAAATGATATTAATTCATTTAATTGATAATTATTTTCTATTAAATTTATTTAATCATGATAAACTGAAAGACAATCCATACACAAAATGATATCAAATCCCACATTGGGATGTTCAACAACATTTCCAGGAAAGACTATCCCACTAAGGGTAATACAATGATTCCTATAAATCTCGGTTGTTTTAATACTTACACTGAGAATTTTCACCAAATGTTATGTACCACATTCATGAGGTCCAATTTACAATTTACTTGAAATTCTCTTGGAAATGAATGAATGTGAAGATATACAGTTAAATAGAGTATTTAAATATTTTTAAAAAACATGTATCATACATGTCACTACTTCATTTCATAGTCCCACATCAGATGATCCTCTTAATGATATGGGATGTTTCCCCATGAAATTATCCACTACCAAAATAATCCTTTGATTTTTATCTTGTTGTTCTCATGCACACACAACACCACCATTTATTTAATGAGTCATTTGAGCCATCACTACAACAAATTGTTCAGATCTTATTCCAACTATCTCAAGATGAAAATTTAGTAGATTTTTTTCTATTTATTTCATCCCAGTATAGCTTAAGTGTTTCCTATGTGGAAAACCATTATGACTATATATATCTTATACAAAGAAACATGTTAATATTCAATTTCAATATTATTTCAATTAGACCATGAAGTAAAAAAATATCATTTTTGAATATTTTAGTAAAAATAAAATAACCCTAAAGTTTTCTAAACCATCATCGGATACCAACAATAAGTTGTTGACCTTAAACATTACAAAATTTTGAGATAATTCAAAAATTTGAATTCTATTAACATTTATGAAATTTAAAGTTCAAAGATTTAGAGAATTTGTTTATAACTCATACATTATAACTTAAATATTAAAAGGTATTCACTTCTACTCAATATCTATTTTTTTCAAAAAATAAAATCCTTTAAAAAGAAACAAGGTTTCATTCAATGTTTAAACATCATAAAGTTTCTTTGATCCCATCGACAACACTACTCTCCGTCAAATCTTAAGAAAAACATTTCAAACATTGGATGAGAATAAAAATCTCAATAAAGGATACACAAAGACATAAAAATTTAATTCTATTGAAAAAATTTAAACCATGAATATATTATCATAATGTAATAATTTTCACCATTATGAAGTAGTAAATGCTTATCCTAGAAACTAAATATAAGCTCGTTTCCTACCCTTTTGTAATCAAAATATTCAATTAAAATTTAAATAAAGAACATATAACATATGAATGTAACCTGGGTCATGATCATACATAAATGAAACATCCATTATGTTCAGTTCAACAAATATCACTCCTACAAATGGAATAGCCATACGACTGACTTCCACACACAATGCATTGGAGGAGATAACATAACCACCCTTCCTTGGATTATCACAAAACCACCCTTATTTCGTCTATCGTGTAACCACCCATCTCTGGATTATCATGTAACCCCCCAATCAAATTTATGAATATAATTATATAATCATAACACATAAAAGATTTAAAATTGTCAACAATTCACTTATAAAATTTGCAATTACAAGTAATCATTACAAGATATTGATATAACCAAACAATTCTTAAATCTATTCTCGATACCTAAAATCCTAAAAATATAATTTGGTTATTATTTTGTTGACAATTTTGTCTTTAAGAGGAATCCAAATAACAAATAATTCTCAAGGAAGTGTAAAATTCATTGTCACTACATACATTAGAAAATAAATTTTTTGTTTAGTAAATTGCTACATATAAAAAGATTCCTTTCAGGAAAATTTGAAATAAATTAAAATTCAAATAGGTTATTTGTACAATGTATAAAAGACATTGTTCTATAACATCAAAATATGCCTCCAAGAAAGGATACTAATACCATGGCACTTATATTATGTTTGATTCAACTGGTATATTGCTTGTTCTTCCTCTTATTTAGTGGATCTCCTTTGAAGAACAACTTAACACCTCTAAATAATTTTTTTTACTAAATTAAGGTTTCAATAATGTAGGGAGGGATTCCTAGAATATTTTTGGGTAGAGAATGTCTGATCTAAATGGCTTTGGAATTCTGATTAATGGGGATAAATGGGTGCCTTTTTATATGAGAGGGGAGAGGTACCCTCGGAATTATTAAATATATTTAATTAATATAAATTAAATTTCAATTATAAAAAGTCAGAAACACATTTATTTATGATATAATATAATTATAGTTCTAAATCCTCCCATCCAATAATTTTGACTCATTTAATGATTTTATTTTAAACCTTATATTTTCGATTTACCCATAATTATTCTATTTTGATTTTTAGTTTTCTAACAAAATTTTAAATTTTAAGAGGCTATAAAATTTACTTTAATTGGTTAAATTTCACATAAATGTATGAATTATTTAATTTTAAACCTTATCATAATCAGTTTTTAAATTTTAAATCTTTTTATGTTTTTAAATAATTTAATAAAATTTTATTTTTATTAAATATAAATAATGTCAATATTGACACTATTGAAATTGTAATTTTTAAATAAAATCTAACAGATAGATAACTTAAAATAATTAATAGTATTATAACATTTCATATTCTCCAATAATATTTTTGGATTAAATAAATTATGTAAAATAATATTTATTTTATTATTTATAATATAATTTACTTGATTATTTCATTAATAAGGCAATCACTGCATCATCATTATGTCATAAATAAATTTCATTATATAATGTATAAAAATTATGAATAAAATACCATGATTTGTTTAATATTCCTATGTATCTAATTATTATTTATAGTTGAATAGATCATTTGTAAAACCCCATATTAAAATATATTTGTCAATAAGAGTTATGTTTGTGATATTTTTGTAGTTATCTTAAATTAAATGTTATAAGCGTCATAATCACACCCAAGTGGCTTAAAAAGGAAAGAAATTAGTTCTAAAAGGTTTATTTGTAATTCATAACTCATCCAATAATTTTAGGAAACCTGTTAGGGTTTTTATATATTATAATAATAATTTTTCCCTTATTACCTAAATTACCTTTAAACCATGGTAAATAAAATACTAATATTACTACTGACCAAAAATTATTTTGATCCTATTAAAGAATATTTTTCATACTGATTATTAACATTTATGTTAGTTTTTGAAAATCCAATTCACTAATGTGAAAAAATTAAATTTTAAATTAATCTTGTTGCCGGAATAAGAAAATGGGGTTTTAAAAAGTAAAAACCAGAAACAGATTGACATGTGTTTATATGAAATTTGAATGTGAAATTACTTCCAATGACCAAAATTAGTCTAAATTATAAAAACATAATCTAAATATACTTAAAAAATTAAATTTATAACCTTTCAATACAAATAAAATATACAAAATGGTGGTTTTGAATTTAAATGCATAATTTTTCACGATTCACTAAAATATAAAATTTATCATGAAATGCCAAAATTTCTACCCAAAAAATTTTATATCCATATTCTAAATAATCAATTAATTTTTTCAAGAATAACATATAAAATTATATAAAACTATAAATAAAAATGGTTCCCCATGAAAAGGCATTAAAAATACCTTTAAAAAATTATAGTATTTCATTCAAAAAATTGGATTTATCTTAATTTTAAGCCTCTAAAAATTATTTTATGAATGTAAAAACATTTATCAAATGTGTTTAAATCTAATATATTTAGTTATGTTCATTTTCATCAATTAAACTACTATGCATTAACTACAATTTAAGATAATAATATTAATAATGTATTATTTTTCAATTTAACTCAGTCTTGTGTGAAACATAAAATTTCAGAGAAACCCGTTGATGTGTGTTGGGTATTATATTATAAAAATATACCCCTTAAAATTGAAATTAATATATTTCCAAAAAATATTAATATATATGACAATATCGTTTTTTATAATTAATTGGGATGATACACTACAATACATACAAATGATGATTTTGTATCCCATTTGATGGAAGTGTGTGATTTTGTAGGTCATAATCATTACATGAAAATATTACCTTTTATTTAATAAAAATAGGTAATTATATAATCCTTCTATATAAATAACTAGAGGGGAGTAGAGATAAATAAAAAATTGTGCTTATTGAAAAATGTTATCTCTTTTTAGGTACCTCCTATTTGTCTACACCAAATGAATTCACTGGTTTTCATTGTTTACAAATAAAGCTTTATAGAATGAGAGGAGAGATATTGGGAGTTTTTTGGGGGATGTTTTGGAAGATAATAAAGTATTTGGAAGAGAGAAAATAGGGGGAGTGAATGCACATTTATGAGACATATAATTTTCTGTACAAAAGGATAAAACTTTTATGGTTCAACATTACATTCCTCTCCTCCAATAAAAATAAAACTATCACTATAATAAGTTATATTATATAAAAATATACATAAAATGGGGTTCAGATAAGATTATATATCATTTTCCCAAATAATATTAATGTTTAACCACATAGTAAACAAATTTTTATCTTATTTATTATAATTAATTTTAATAAAAATCACTAATATTTTTGGCCAAAAACTAAGTTGTCCATAATATTTATTATAAATTATAATTATTAAAAATATAAAAGAAAATTTTCCAAATTCTTATCACACATGTGTTAGAATTTAATTTAAAATTAATCAAATAGATATGGTAAATCATCATAGATCTAACGTAAAAATGTTCATAAATTTGAAATATTTTTATATCCAATTTATATGGTAAATTGAATTTAATGATCTGAATTGGAATTATAGATAAATAATAAATCTACATTAACTTTACAACCAATTAAAAATAATTTTCAACATTGTAATTATTTAGAAAACAAGTCATTTTTCAATTACAAATCAGTATTTTTCAATATTCATCAAAAAATGAAACATTTCTCAGAAATAACAAAAAACAATTCTAAGATAATTTTACCATTATGATTTATAAGGAATATTTTATTTTTTCAAATAAAATTCAAAAAAATTAAAAATTCTGTTTTAAATTAGGCTTTCAATTAAATTATGTTGAAATGGCCTTTTAGAAAAATACAACTTTTCATGCTTAAAATTGGATTTGATATGATTGAATGCCTATAAAATTAATAGGTTACATATAAAAAAATATGGTGAATAAATAATATATAAATTTAATTAATATATACCACTATTTTTGATTAAAATAATTTATTATTATAAATGGATTTTCTAGGTATAAATATAGTTGTTTTGTAAAAACATATCCTTTATATTCAAGTGGTTTTTATTTTCATTTCAAATTAACTGATAACTATTTAATTAATTATATATACATTTTTGTACCATATATTACCAATTCAATTATTCATATTCCATAAAATCATTCTAATAACTAGATGATAACTTTCATATAAAATCATAATATTAATAGTATATTATTTTCTGACAAGACGCATACTTGCATTTATCTCAATTTATAGGAGAAACATGATTTTATAGGCTACACAAGATAAAATTTCTGGTTTTTATAATATAATCTAAACTATGAATTTAATTTATCTAAATTAATAAAATAATTTTAATTAATTTTACACAAAAATATATTCAATAAAATATTAGTATTTTACTATAGTGACTATGGAAAATATCCATATTTAGTGTTATTTTATACGTTAAATAAAAAACCATTTTGGTGTTCTATGAAACAGTTGAAAAACCCCCTTTCGTGTTCTGTGTTACTTATGTGAAATCCACTAAAACGATGACCATTATTATTATTTTTCATGATCACCATGAAATGATTAGTGAAACTACAGTACTAGCTTAATAATGAACATACAATTAGTGTCCCAAATCTAATGATCAGTGATGGTGTACATCAATATCTGGAGCCACTATGGAGCCTATTAATGAGAGTTTATTTTTTATTTAAAAATAAATTATTTAATACTTTAAATGGCTTCCTTTGAGAAATTATTAAATTCCACGAACATTAATAAATAAAATTACATATTTGATAATTCATTCCATTCTTACATATTATATTAATTGAAAATAATACACTACATAAGTAATTTCAGACCAACTATGATATAAAGAATGTCAGAATTAAAAAGAGATTAAGCATCTTAATCATCAATAATATATTCATTTTATAGTGAATGGTATGATTAATAATTATTAATGAGTATAACAATGTTTAATATTCTCAATAATAAGTTATTGAATTTATTAATGAGATAATGCCCTGTGAGGTGCATTTATCAATGATTCTGAGGGGGATGGGTTCATTATTTTTTGAACTCTACCAATCCCATGTTTAAATTAATTAATCCAAACAAAATTGATACCATTTATGCAATAAGTTCAATCTTATCAACATCATGGCACAAACCATATTCACAAAACCACCTTATAAAATACCCACAATAGAACACCAAACCCCAATGGCATTGGATGGTGTAGTAATGGTATTTTTATAATAACACTTGTAATATGAATTTTTATATTTTAATTTTAAAAAAAATAGTGATTATATTTATGCCTTTTTAATTATTACGCTATTATATAAGTTGTTATAAATGATATTTTGTCTTCATGAAGCCAAAATTTATTTTTTGGAAAATTAAATGATGTACTTAAAATATAAATTATGATGAATTCATGAATTTTGAAATAAATGTTATTTTCATAAAATATTCATGTTAAATAATATTTATAAGCAATGATAACATAATTTAGTGAAGTCCGATATAATGATTATATGGAAAGTAATACTATTATTTACATAAAAATAAGTTTTTTTAAATAAATTAATTTTTATTTTAATGTCTAAAATATAATATTAAAAGTTATTTTAAAAAAAATTATTTTTCAAAATCAAACGTTTTAATTTTCCAGTGGTTAATTTTCCAAATATTCCAAGAAAGATTAATTTTTTGATAAAAATAAAATATTATATGTATTATGAATTCATAATACACCAAAAGTTATTTATTAAACATTATAATTCACTTAAATTGACCAATAATATGTTTCCTCTATAAAATAATTGTTTTATTTGACTAATTTTATGTGCCCTAAATGAATCCTACAAAACATATTTTATATTTTGATATTCTAAAATCAATTATTTTTAAATATGACTCACTTCCACCTCTCCAAGGGTATAATCAAAAAGGATTTAGTTATTATTCGTATAAAATATTGAAAATTGCATCTATTTTTTAGAAAACTAGGGTAAAAATAGTAGTATAGTTTATGGGTATGATTATTTTATCATATAGTTTTCAAAACCTATGATTATAATTCTTAATGAATTCAGATATTTTTTTTATAAAAAATAAACCAACCTAAAATTACTCTTCCCTGAATCCCAGGTGTGAAATATTCATCTCTATTATTCCTTCTCATGAACCATCATAATGTGTTTTAAATATCTTAATAATATCCTCCCTGTTTTTAGATACTCCCTGTCAAGGTAAGGGACCCTCTCTTCATCTTTTTATTTCATGTACATTAGTTGTACTATGCTATTTTTATTTGAAATTATCCACATTGTTATATTATTTTACAAAAAAAAAGTTACTGTATATATAATTTACATACAATGGGAGACATCCATTAACCATCAGAAAATGTTACCCTGAATAATAATTTAACCTAATTATATTTCTTAAATTATCCAACGATATTTCCTCACAAAACATTTCTATAGTTAATACCCATACGATTTTAACTCAAGGGTATTCATATCGATTAATCAATCCTTCTTTTATTGTAGGATTCCATCTATGTAACCCACAAACCTTAATAATTTTAATTAAAATTGATTACTTTCATTTTTATTTTTTGTGATCTATATGAAACAAAAATGCATGAACATGATAAGAATGTTATAGGTGATATTGAAATTATATAGATCTAAAATGCATTGGGATAATGTTTTTATCTAATGATATGTAAATAATTCGGCATGAGAGATGCTCCAAACCACATTATGTTATTTTTTCTTGGAATATATTCTTTTCATATGATTATGATGTAATTTTTAAGTTGTTGAAACATTCA
Source organism: Viscum album (assembly GCA_963277665.1). NCBI lineage: Eukaryota > Viridiplantae > Streptophyta > Magnoliopsida > Santalales > Viscaceae > Viscum > Viscum album. Next base: position 1,733,019,035 of record OY728119.1, on the reverse strand, counting down.
TATGTTTTCATGATGCTATTATCCTATATCATGAATCTAAATTAAATTTTATTAATCTGACAACATTTATTACACTTTGATATTCCTATCGAATCACAAGTATTATATATAATATATTTTGTTTTTACTTTTACTTTATTGGAATTTATCAGTCACCATTTTATTATGTACATCCAAAGGATATCCTATCATGTATTCTAATATTGATGGAATATATGGTTAGGTTTTGGAGTTTTTAAATAATATACCCAAGATTCATGTTATTGAGTTCTGTACATAATTTTCCCCACACAATAGGCCTTAAAATATTATAATAATTTAATATGTCTATCTTTATGTAATAAATCGTGCAATATATTTTATTAAATTTATTTATTTTGAAAACACATGAGTGTATTTTTTTAAAACTCCATATTTTAGGGTCATTATTTTTCGTGTCCTATTGAGTTGGACATAAAAATTTCTTATGCAACAATGGAACTTTTGATCCTAGGAAAATGCTACAAGCTTGCATGTTTGGGTTTAGGTAACATCTGATATTGTAGGATTTGGATTTCTATGGTAGATAATTGGAGTTTGGAATGAATAATGGACTCATACCATTTACTAGGTTCGTTCTAGTTTTCCCTTTTGGTATTTTGGGTTTTAATGTATCGGATAAACAATTCATGTATGAATTCATGGATTATACTATATGTTTTATATGATATATTTTGGTTTATTTTATTATTTAATGTCACATCAATGCGATTTTGTTTGTTCATATTAATATGGATAGTGTATAAGTCTAATTATTTCTTCCACAGTTTTATAATGATATGTCGGTAATGTCTCTCCATTATAGTACCATAAAAACTGTCTACTTGTTAGTGGTGTTTAGAATATGGGGAGGAATTCTTGTGGAATGGTAGAAACCACTAGTTCAATCCATAATTAGTGTTCAATAGTTTTGGGACCATAAAAAATGGTTTTTTCAGTCCTTTTACATTTTTTAAAATTTTTGGGAACGGTGTATGGGAAATAAGTTTTCATCATAATATGGAATCGAAATTTTCTCATGGATTTATGTCCCTGCATAATAGGTACGTTCATGTTTCTAAGGTTAGTATTTATTATCATGTTTTTTTTATTTTACTATTGATTATATTTCATTCAAGGTCAATCATAGAATTTTGATGTTTTGATTTGTGGGATTTGGTACATATTTACTTTAGTTTATTTATCATACTATATATTTAAGATTTATGTTGAATTTTTTTCCTATGGCTTTCATGTTATTACCCATATAGAGACACATATGATTTTTTATATTTTCTGTATATATTTATTAACAATTATCCAATATAAGTTAATGGTATCATATTACTTAAAATATTCCAAAAATAGAGGAAATAATTTCATGTGATTAATTATATTGATTTTAAAGAGTTCTCAGCTATTTATATTAACATCCACAACTTATAGATAATTTATCAATATAAATTACAATTGGTATTTCATTTAACTAAACCACAGTTATGGAAACATTTTGTTCAGGAAAATGGTTATCAGTATATTTCAAGATTTCTTACCTTGATTATTATATGAAATCAGTTAGATGAAAACCCATTTATATATTATTAACTATTTCCCCCTATTACTAATATTTTGAATTTTATTTATTTTATCACCACGTTATGGAAAATATGATTAAATACAAATGAAAAGTGAAAATTGTGGAATCTAACATATATGATATAGACTATAATTGTTTGACATTAACATATGATTGGGTAGTTATGGTTATTGAGAGAACCATGTTATTTGATATTATAATGTGAGATGTTACAAATATTATGGATTAATTTGGCTTTTGTATTTTATATTATTCTCTAGAAATGTCTAATAAAACATTATTTCTAGTTGGTTATGGAGGTGTGTAACTAAACATACAATTCAAGATGGGATAGATATGGTTCCTTGAGTGTGAAAACATGTTGGTGTGTGATATATAACATATTAGATACTAAATTTTTTTAAATATTTTTATAGACATTGACACATAAGGATACTATTATGTTATAGTGTATAGTATCCATGTGTCAATCAGGTGGGCCATATCTTACACAAGATAGTTGGGGTAAATTATATATGAACATGTGATTGAGAGCATGTTTTGGGTTTTTGGATCATTAGAGTTTATAAAATTTTTTAAAGTGAAAGGGATGTTACCATTAAATAGGGATTATGTGGGTTACGAAAGTTGGGGTTTGTAGGATTACATTGTGTTTTAAAATTTGTACCCATTATATAATGATCGTTTCTAGTTCTACTAGATGGTACCCCATGGTAGGGGTGGAACAAATTATATTTAATACATTATACCTTTGTTGAAAGGATATTTTTTTTTATTTATATCAATATTTGTTTGGTATAACTGAGGTTGATACGTAACGACCTGAAGAGTTATAAATAAAATTTAACATGATATTTAATTAAATGTATTTTTATGTATTATGGTTATAGAAAAAAGATGAAATTATTATTTTTATTATAAAATATCAGATTTAAATGACCTCTATAAATAATTAATATTGGTAACATATTTGTTGAGCAGTGATCACATGATTAGTATATATATTGGTTATTTTAAAATACAACTGACATAGAAAAATTAATTTTCTCAACCAGTAGGATCATAGCCTAAGATGAATTTTTTTCAAATATTCATAGGGAGATATATGCTTTTGAATGTCCTATCTACCAATCCCATGGTGACATCGAATAACATATTCATGATAAAAATGATTTATGGGAAAAGATCAAGCTCATTGATATCATGGCCCACAATCATGTATTCTGAACCAGCCCATGAATGTATCACCATCACACCCCTTACACTTAGGGTTTTTTCTAGTATATTAATGGGATATGTATCAATACCATATTGATATTTTCTTGTATATTATTTTTATGAAAAAGGAATTTATTTTCATCCTATTATTATTATATTATAAATTATTTTTATTTTGAAATTATTAAATAGAAACGATATTGGTGTAGAATATTCATATTCAATTGACTAATTTATTTTTTAAAATTAAGGTATTTTTAATGAAATTATATTTTATTAAAATATTATTATTATATAATAATTATTAAATAAAAATGATTTTATAATATTGAGAAGTAAAATGTAAATTTTACAAGTGATCGAAAACTTTTATTTTCAAGAAAACCAAATATTTCAGGATGAAAGATAATTTTTTTCCAAAGTGAAAATTAACATATATTTAAATTTATTTAGATAAAATGAATATTATTTTTTTAATAATATCTTTTATGTTACCCAATGTTGAATTTACCACTATTTTCTAAGGTAGTCAAATTTTTGGGAAAAATTAAATACCGTATAAATATAATTTCTGTTTTAAGACATCATAATGATCCCAAAGTGATGTAATAAATACTATAAAACTTATCCACAATAAATATATTTTTATCCTTTAAACTAATTATGCTATATTGTTATTTTATTTTTTGTATATCTATTAGGAATTCTTCAAAAATAATAATATATTTTACGGTTTCAAAAAAATTCAATAAGAGTGTAACTCAACAACGCATAAATAGGGGAATTATATTATCATTTTCGGCTATTGGCCATATAAAAAATTATAAGCACTCTTATTTTGGCATAAATAATTGGAAAACGCATGGGATTGTTTTTGGTTTTTGTTATTTTATTATGTTGAGTCAAAAATCATAAATATAAAGAAATCCCTATCTTTTACTACATAAAACAACACTAGATCCCATTTATATTCACTAAAGCTCCTTAATTAAAATAAATTCTATTCCCCCAACATTTTAATTTCCTCTGAAAGCACCCCCAATCTCTTAATAATTCCCTCCCATGATTTTTTAGTCACACACTCAAGTAAAAGATTTGTCTTTTCTCATTACCATTCAAACACTTCTTTAACGTTATGATTATTAGTTTCCATTGGTTCATGTTGGATTATTTTCATACACATTCAAATTAAACTCAATTTAATTGAAAAATTATGAGAGGTATCTTTTACTCTCATTAAGCCTACCATGATCCTTTATGTACACTCGTTACCTTTCCGTAATTTTGTAAGAGACCTTTTCCATTCTCCTCATTATTAATGTATCAATAATACATTATATCCATTATTATAATTTAATAATGATAGGATATATTATTAATTACACCAAACATGGTCCAATTTATGTCCAAATGTTGTGATACCCCATTATCTATCATCACATCATTTTTAGGAATTTTTTGGCAACACCAATTTTCTACCGAAATTTCTCCATGATTTACCATTAAATATTAAATTGTTTAATGAATACCATATAAATTTTTTATTAGGTGTATTAAATAGAATACAATTATATCCCATTGAATTGGGAATTATATTTATTTATCGACACTCCTTGGTCATGGATTAGAGTATTATAATGAATGAATTCATGTTATATGGTCTATGTGGCTCACATAAGAATGAGAATAAAAAGAAATGTGATAGGTGCATCCAGAATTATATAGCGCTCTGATTAATTGGGTAATGTTCAGTTTCATGACATGCCATATTGGTATAGTTATTTAAACTTACACCTTTATGAAGGTTTTCCACCATTATGACATGGTGGTATATACATGATCGATGTTTATTATGCAATGTTTTAAGTTGTATCCACATCTCCCATGTTAGGAATATCATGATATATCATGTCACATTGATCATGATTATGATTTATACTCTTTTTATGCACCATTGATTTTACTATTATCAAACATGTATCACCTAATTCCATGTTTATTAATTTAATGGGATTTATATCCCGCTCATTTTTATGTTTTTTGTTATGTTATCTAGTGCTGTTTTAAAAGATAATGAATTGTGGAAGCATTTTAATGAAGTTCTCAATAATGTTGTTTTAACTCATAATAATTATGTTATTCTATATAACTAATTTTCAAAGACACTGGAATTATCTATATATTGGGTTTATTATGTGTACTTTTATATAATAAATCATTAATTAATGTGAAAAAATAGCATGGTATTTTTAGTTGGTATCAAAATAAAAGTTATGTTTTTTTATTAGGATTAACATTAGAAAAAATAGAGAAAGACTTAGGGATGTGACCAAGTATAAGAAAACATATGTAAAATTTGGTATGTATATATTAATTGGGTTATCAATAAATTCATCCCTTTTGGATATATAATTGAATACAGTTATGGAAAAAATGTACCTAGGAGTAATAATAATGACAAGGTGTGTCAGGCCTAACTCAGTGCAACCAAGTACACGGAAATGGGAATTATTGCACAACTAGTCAGACACACATGGGGTATATTCTTTGATAATCTCATACACTCATTACCAAACATTATTATTGGAAAAAAAAATCCAAAATAATATATGTTAGGAAATAGATCAGGGATAACATAGATTTGAGCATATAAATTCAAAAGTTAAGAAATAATTATAATTTATATGTTACCCCATTAATGTAATTGTTATTCCATTTATATATTTATTAGTTTAAAATATTGTCCTAAAGATACATTTTATTCATGAAAATGGCCAGAAACATGAGATGTCAGGTAAATAATCAATGTGAAGGGAAATGTGATGACTACCCCAATGAGACACCCAATCCCATGGGAGAATGAATAATGAAATTCATGATTATACTCTCTATGCTAACTCTTGTTCTAAATAGAATAATAGAACACAATAGGCTTTCAAATCCCACTAATAGAGAATAAGAAGAGATTCATACCATTATGAGACAAATTCCTATGACTTTCATTGGATTATTAGATCCTTGAATCATTGAAAAAATGGATCAACTTCATTCAGAAGAGCTTCTCTATCCAACAATTATCAGAGAAAGGGAAGTTTCTAATCGCTATATATGATATAAAGGTATTATATAATTAGTTGCATACATTGATTAAGAATATGATGTCTACGTAAGAGATAGATGTGATGGTTTGAAAGGACTTTCAGAAAATGTTATTTTTAAATATTTTCCTCTCACTCTTAGAAATATAATTTTATGGGACTTTCTTTCCCTAATGTAAAAAAAATATGATGAATCAATCTAGGAATATGAGGTAAACAAAAAAATCCATGAATTATATGCCTCTATATTTATCATTACCTATTAATTCGAGGATGAAATATTCCTTGATGGGATAAAAACTAGTTATGTAATGGACCTAGAGATATATGAAATTGATAGTTATAAGGAAATTTTATATTGTTTCCTCGATATCGAAATGGAGATCAGAGAATCTCAAATGTATCTTGTGGATAAGAAGAGAAATATGGAGGTCAATTTTGGTTTTCAAATGGGGAATTCTAACAACTCTATGAAATTTCAAAAATGAACTTTCCAAAGATGAGGAAAGAAGCACCCTAGAAATCAGATAGAGGTAATGATGAAATGCATTATGTGTATGAATGAAGGACACCTGGCTAACGATTACTAGTAATAGAAACCTGCTAATGTGATGGATAAATTCTTTGGTCAACCCACTAAAACTTGTTCATTTCTTCAACTAAAAGAATCCATGTATCATTGCAAACCAATGCACAATGCAAAGTGTTTTCAAGAAAAAGTATTTACCTCAAAGGATGTAAGGGAGAGATTTTTCCATCACAACTGTTGAAGTGTATTTGAAAAATGATGTGATGACCAGTATGTTGGTTTTTAATTCACGGATAGAGAACATAATTTTTTTAATATTCATATGTATTCCATTATATGAAAAAGGTTTTGTAGAATTAATCAAACACCACAAAAAATATTGGAAGTGGATCTGCCAATTAAAACAATGAATGGAGAAATTATTATATCCAATGCATATGAATCCCCCCTATCACAATATTGTGTGATGAAAATCCAAGAAAACAATAAATGACATTCAATGGTTTTATTTGATTAAATTTTGGGTTTGGATTAGCATTTCCTATAGTGATAAAACATAAACATATGTGAAATGTTTATCACTCTGTGCATTATGAATCGAGCCTTGATTATATAAAAGTGAAAGGATGAGGATGGATCTTCATTATCACAAACATATCATGAATAGATATTATTTCCCCATGAGATTGATTTTCTATGTGAAATTATTAATTCTATGGAAATAACCATCCAAGAGTACATTCCTATTATATGGTATAATATAATGTGTTTCCCAAGGAATTGCTTGGCCTTCCTCGTAGCTGGGTGCATTAACATTCAATCAAGAATATACATAGGGAGTTGGAATTACCCAAAACTCTATATAGAATGGCTATTATGGATCTCTAATAGATGAAAAAATAAATACATGATAATCTCGATAAAGGGTTCATATGTCTAATTTATTCACCATGAGGTGCACCATTCCTCTTCGTCAAGAAGAAGGTTGAGTCAATGTTCCTTTTAATTTAATATGGTGTTCCCATATAGATCATAATAAAGAACAAGTATCATCTACCACATATTGGTGAATTTTCAAACATCATTATAGAGTATAATAAATCTACATGGTGGATCTTTAGGCATGATATTATCAATTAATGATGAAGAAGGAAGATATCTCCAAGCCTATTATTCATTAACAATATATGAACTAAGAGTTTAGAGTAATGGTATCCAGACACAATAATGCTCAAAAAAAAATAATGGACACGATGAATATATTAATTAGTTATTATTTCGTCAAAAAGTTAGTTGTATTTATTGATCATTTTCAAATAAAATCTATAACCAAAGTGGATAATGATGATAATTTGATCACCTATGATAAGGACATTGAAAATTGATGAGAATTATTACAAGTATAAATAACATGAATTAATACTGAAGTAAGACTCTTTCTTATAGAATATCATCCAAAGAAATGGGATATCAGTGTACATTTAAAAGATAGAATAAATTTAATGATAGTTGAGGCCAACATTTGAGAGAGATATCTGTGGTTTTGTTGGATTATCTCGAAATTATCATTGATTTCTGAGAAATTTATCATGATTTCCAAACCCTCTTACATAGATAAATCTTAAGGGAGACAAGATTGATTATAATGTTGAATGTAAAAAGATCTATAGGGAGTTGAAATTGAGTCATATCACTACACATTTTCTCACACTAACCACAATTTGATAGCTTTTAGTGGTCTTTAATAATGGTTCGATAAATGCCATGAGATTTTTGTGAATACAGAATGACAATTTCATAGCTTGGGCTTCAAGGAAATTGAATGTTCATAAATAAAACTACCAAACACTTGATATGGAGTTGGATGTAGAGAAATTATGTTTGAAAATATTATGTAATTATCTCTCTGGGGAGAATTTTGAAATATATACTGATAATAAATGACTCAAATATAAATTCACACAGAAATAGTCCAATATTCTCCAAAAAAAGTGGTCAAAACTAATCATGTACAATGGTTAGTTAATCCACTACAATTTAGGAAAAATGAATAATGTCACATATTAACTAAGCATAAAAGATCAGGTAATTATATAAATGTTGAGGATTAAGTGGGATCTTATCTTTTTTACATTTAGAAAGGATAGATTTTGAAATCATAAAGGAAGGACCATCATTAATCCTTTCACAAATGATTTCTCAACCAACCCTTATGGGGAGGTTATAAGATTCTCAAAAAATTGTGGAATTCATAAGAAAGTTAAAACTATAAATAAATTTAAATCCATCAATATAATTTTAAATTATGAAGGATATGTGAGATTTGGGGTGTATCACCACAAGAATTTACCATATTTTCATTTAGATATCTTTACAATACACAACAACCAATTTAAAAGAAACACTATTTAGTCTTGTTCTTCATAGTCAACCAAATTATATCACATATATAGAGTTTATATATATATATATATTATCCAACCAAATACTTTTACACTCATATAATAGGTATAGGGTTAGAACAAACCAATTATTACACATAAATACTATTTTTTTATAAAGGCTATTTTACTACCATTTAATAGAGACCGTATTTTAAATATATAATTTAAAAAAAAATTAAATTAAATTTGATAAAATAATTTTCATTTATTACTTCATAATTTCCAATGTATCTATGGTTGAATTTTTGATAATTTTATGGGAAACATCATCTTTGTTGAATAGTGAAAATTACTACAATTTAGTTAAAAATAGAATTTTCATTTAAATAATTATTAATGCTAAATAATATTTTAGATATGTTTTAGAGTCACATTAGATCAATTATACATCAATTTATACAGTTATGTTCATTAGATTTAATTTTATTTTTATATTTAAAATAAAAACTTAACAATCTTTTCAACGTTTTACTTCTATAGAAAACACATTATTTAACTCGTCCGTGAGATTAACATTAATCTTAAATTTTTCACTTAAATGATTTGAAGTTTGAAAATATGATGTAAACCATTGTAATAATGATAATATTTTTGGACTAATAAGATCAAATTATTTTATGAAAATTCTGATTGATGAAAGTGATTAAAATTAATTACAGGGATTACGGTGTAATTAGGGTTAAGAATGGAATAATACCCTATGTTTATATGCTCAACTGAACTAGACACATGTCCAACACCCATTGTAAGGATATATATCATCCATTAACCATCAACTAATTAATTTTGTTGTTTTGTTTTGAATTTTGTTAGGTAATAACATGTGTACACCTAATATCATTTCAAGAATACCAAATGAGTCCTTTTTCTTCCATATAAAAGGCCACCAACTCTACTGATTCCTTAAACATCTCCAAGAACATAAGTTCTTACAAGATATATGATAGTATACTACCAAAATCATCCTTTCTTCCATCAAGATTCTCTTTGGGAATATATCATCTCAATGGAACCTTTTGGAAAAAACCAAATCGGGTTGCCCGATTAACAGGTAATGTCTCCTCTCAAGATCCATTCCTTTATATTCCTTCATCACCCCATCCACTCTATTTATTACATTACTGAGTAAAACAACTAGTATCCTATTCATACCAGGATTTTTATATGAAAATATATCTACCTACACTTAAACACACCTCCATTCAATAGAAGATAACATATTTTTTATATGTATGACGAACTACTATATCATGAAACAATGATTGTTCAAATTTACCCTACCACCTATGAAGGGGGATATTATGATGGAAACTATATTTATTTATTATATATATGTTATTTATAAATTATTATTTATCATTTTTTTAAGAACCTACATTTTTTCTTTCCATGTTGTGTAAATATGATAATTTCATTTGAGGAAGTGTGGACTACCACCACCTCAAAGCGATATGACTGGTTCGTGCAATACAGGGAATATATATACGATGGTATTAAAAAACCTATGAAACATATAAGTAACATATATATTGTACTAAAATTATAATATATATATATATATATATATGTATATATATATGTATATATATATATATATCTCTCTGTGTGTGTGTGTGCCATTTGTTTTTAATTAATTTAATTCCAAAAATTGATTGATGTAGCGTTCATCCATACGCACAGCCTACCGTCTCCATGAGTAGTTCACTTCATTTAGAATATTTAAATATTTTAGACTATTCTAAATTTTTATGTAATGAATATATAATATAATTTAATCATGTATTATATTCTGGATATGATGAAACCTTTATATATTTAATGATGAAAACAATTAACAAGTCAAAATATTCTATAGAAATATGAGAAATTAACACTCAAAATAGTTAAAAAAAATAATAGAGTGTTAACAAATAGGTAATAAGACATTGTATGGTGTTTAAAAATGATATAATAAACATGATAATGGTTACGGAATTTGTTAGTAACATATTTTAAACCACTATTCACGTTTTTAAAGACCACACAACAAGATGAAGGTTAAGGTAAGGATTTTCATGTCACATTTAAATCTATGATATTAATGTCATATTCACTTCATACTTATTTTGTGTGCCATAAATTCTTCCCATTTGGATAAATTATATCAATAATACCCTTATTATGAAGATATTATAAGATTAATTTCACATCATACAATTATTTATATTATAATTTAAATGTTTCAAAGAGCTATGGGACACTTTTGGAATGTTTAAAGATTATTCTCCTCCAATATTCTTAATATCACTTTATTTTGTGACTGTTAATTTCCCTTGAAAATTTCACTTTATTATTATCAATTTTCATTGGAAATTCACATGAATATCAACATTATCATTCAATGGATATTTTTATTTCCAAAAACTTGTACCATTTTCCATATGGTGTTTACATTGACAATTATTTGATAAATCAGCATTTCTCAACAAATAGGGGTATTTGATAAGGCATATTATTTATTTTTGTTATTCAATACGAGGAATTATTTGGACATGAAATGAAGGGTGCATCCCAAACATTATATAGCTCCTCTATACATCAATAGGTTCTCATAAGATTATTTAGTTAACCAAATTAAATAGAGTATGGATCTATAGTTTTAAACTATCCAGAAGATAGTTATTGTTAGTAATAGGTCCTCATGTGCGTTAGAAATTATGTCCATTTGGAAAGAAATTACTTCATACAATATTCAGTTATTATTTATACATGATATTTTTCATCAGTATATGTAAGTATACATTTTATTTTTAGTTTATTTATTAAATTTAAATTTTTTTAGCTACTTACCATTCCATATTAATTTTTATGTATCTATTTATTTTGATGGTATGAGTTATTAGTCATTTACCATACCATGTAAATTACAATCACTGATGGATTACTAATTCCACATTACATACCCTTAAAATTCATTTTAGATCTCCTTTATTATGTTTCTTTCCACCAATTATGAAGATGAAAATTTTGAATCACCATTCAAGGATGTTGTTTGATTCATTTTATTAACTATCATGTTTGTATTGCCTATTTCCAAATTTATTAAGGATATAATTTGTATAATTTATCCTTCATAGACTACTAAAATAAATGGTTCTTAATGATTTGATTCCTTTTCTTATTTCCAATGTAATTTAATGATGCACCAGTATAATTATTTTGGGGTCAGGGCTTTACATGGGTCATGACTACGTGTAACATCAAATACATAGATAAATAATGAACTATTGGATGATGCACATAGTTCATCATTCTATATGCACTTAGAAAGCACAAATATGTATTGAGATATTCTAGAGGAATTTGGGAGAGAAAATATAAAGAAGGGGATCACTAAATATATAAGAAAGTGTCTGGTTTGTTAGCAAGTGATGGATAAAAGGAAGAAGACTAGGGTGGATGATGAAACTATTACCCATACCCACATTGAAATTGGAAAACATCCCCATGTAAATTTTATCCAAAAATCAAAATATGTATATTTGAAACAATGATATATTGGGTTTTATGGAACATATTACAAAGATAGCTATCTTTATCCCAATTAATTAGGACATTTCAGAATATAAAATTTCAAGTATATACACCAGAGAAGTGGTAAGAATACCTAGATTACCGCTATTTATTTTATATGATCAAAATACAACAATCACCTATATGTTATGGAAGAGAATCCAACATGTTATAAATAATGAGTTAAACTTCAGAAAATCTTATCACCCCAAAAAATGTCTAATCTGAGTGGATTATCCAAACACTTATGTTCATATTGAGAGAATGCTCAATTGACTACTAGCAATGATGGGAGAAACATCTTTATCTGTTTAATTTATCTTACAAAAACAGTATCCACTCAAACATAGAAATTGATCCAAATGAAGTTATTTATGGGGAGATCTTCAAAACACATGTATGCTAGGATAAAGTTGGGGAACAAACACTACTTTTTCCTGAAATGGTCGATGAAATGGTAGAAATTTTTAATACCATTTAGTATCACATGAATGCTACTCAGAGCTGAAAAATATTCATTCTGACAATCATCAACAATACATAAAGTTTTATGTTAGGTACATGGTATTCCTACACATATATCAATGGAATAATGTGATTAGATTTTGGAAGAAAGTAAAACATGGTTTGTGTTTCATCATCCCCATTGAGATCTAGGATCACATCATAGTGATGGAAAATAGACTAGCACTCCCAGAAAACCTATCTCAAGTACATGATGTATTACATGCATCCCACATTTTAAATTTCATACTAGACCCCTCGCATATACTCAATCAATTGGTTGTATAATTGGATAATTACATTTCATAAAAGGAGTTACCAGTGAAGATCTTAGATAGAAGAGTAAATGTTATATGGAATAAGACGTTTCAACTCATCTAAGTGATGTGGAGTAAGAACACGTTTGAAGATGAAACATGGGAACTAGAGGCAGTGTTGAAACAGAGATTCCATCATCTGTTTTAGTGTGGTTAAAGTAAATTTAAGTGTTGAAATTTTTAAAGTAGGGAAGACTATAACGACCCAAATAATTATAAATAAAATATCCCTTCAGATTTTAGTTAAATATCTCATTATGTATTATGGTTATACAAAACACATGCCCTTGTTTGGTTTTATTATATCCTATTGGATATAAATGGTGGTTAGGAATCATTACTGTTAGTAATAAAACTGTTGAACATTGATCACAAGATTAAGGTAAATATGATGTTTTAAAAAATACGATTGATACATACAAAAGAATTAATGGCCTCAGAAAGTCGGATCGTACACTATGATGCTCATTTATCAAATCGTATAGGGTAGATTGATACACCAGGCCTCTCCCTTGGATAGTTACAAGCTTACATCCAACAACTTAAGCAAGATATATACTATTTACGAGAGAATATAAAGCACATTATGATCATGTACCAAACCATGTACACTGAACCACCTTATGAATGTATAATCATTGTGAAATATAAAATTACGTTTTTTCCAATGTATTAATGGTGTATGTATGATGTCCCTCGATATATTATTCTAAAAATTATTTTTTATTGTACAAAAGATATATTTTCATCTTATTATAATTACATTATTTATGTATTTCTTAGATTGTATAAAATAAAACACAAGAAATATTTTTGGATAATATTCAAATTAAATTAAGGAATTTATATTGATGAATTAAGGGATTGTTGAAATATATTATTATTTAAAAATTTATTTTTATTAAACAATTTTTATTAGATATAAATGATCATATAATTTTTATATTGGTTCAAAAACTATTATAGGTAAAAAACCATCATTTCTTGATAAATGTCAACATAATTATAAAAGTGAAAATTCAAATATTTAGAAAATTATTTACATAAAATGTTTTTTATAATATGAAAGTCAAAATTTTAAATGGGGAATTTTTAAACATTTTTTGAGATAGTAATGTTTTTGGGTAATAATTAAATATTGAAGAAATATACTTTCTGTATTATGACATCACAATAACCAAAAAGTGATGTAATAAATACTATAATATTTCTCCATCACTAAAGATTAATTTTCCATAAAAATTATTTGCTATTATTTTTATTTGAATTATTTTATTAAGTAATTATGAATACACTCAATATTATATTAAATTTTATTATTTTTAAATAATTTCCCTATGAGTGTGACTCACCTAAAAATAAGTAGGGGTAGTAATTTTTGATGTTAGACCCGTGGACATATAAACTAATGATAACCACTCCCATTTGACATAAACCATTGGAAAAACCTATGGGATTGTTTTTGGGTTTGGTAATTTCATTATATATTGTATGAAACCAAAATAATATTGAAATCCCCCTCATTCCCTATATAAACCAACCCAAGATCCCATATCTCATCACTAATTCTCCTTGGAGCACATCCATAATATTCCCTCCACTACATTGAGTCATCCCTGGTCACCCCATTCTCTCAAGAGGCCCCTCCGAAGAATTTGGAGTATCCCACTGATGTAATGGATTTCTATCTTTTCATTTTCATTAAAGAACCTCAATTATGTTATAATTTTTAATTTCCAATTTTCATATTAGGATATTTTATTCTATATTCCACATACTATTCATTTTATTTATAAATTATGAGATCCCCCTTTTCACTCTCATTAATCCTCCTGTGATCCTTTGTGTACACCCATTACCATGTCAACATTTAGTAAGAGGCCTTTTCCATTCTCCTTTTTATTCATGCATATTATTTATGTCATATACTTTATAATCATTTCATTATGATGGGTTATGTTAATCCATATCTCCCTAACTATAAGTTTTTTTTATTAATGATGGGACACCTATTTTTCTTTCATTAATCAATATTTATGAATTTATATGTAACACTATTATTCTGTCTAAATTTTTTCGTGATTTCCCAGAAAATAAAATTTTGTAGAGAATACAATACACATTCAATATCAATGGTATTAAACATAGTAAAATTAAATCTAATTGAGATGGGACATAAATTTATATATTCCAAACACAATTATCATTGAATAAAGTATTAATTTGAATGATTTCATGTCATGTGATCTTTGTGTAAAACTTATGAAAGGGAATAAAATGTAATTTGATAGGTGTACCCCAAATTATATAGAACTACAAAGAATTTTTTGATGTTTAGTTTCATCAAAAATCATCTTGGGATAGATATTGAACCAAATTTTTTATGATAATTCATTTACCATGATGACTTGATAGTTTATTCATGACCTTAGTTTATAATCTAGTGTTTGATGTTGTTTCTAGGTTTTACATGGTATGATTACCATGTAATATCTTATCACATTGTTAATGTTTTTGATTACTCTTATTTTTATGCCATTTTTATATTTCTATAATCATACATGTATCACCTCAGGAAATTTTTTTTACCTTCCTATGCTTTATAGATCACAATGTTTTTATGATCATCCCCATGTTATGCCGTGTAGTTTTAAAATCCATTGAATTTAAGAATCATATTACGGAAGTTATCAAGACTGTTTCTAATCCACTGGACATGATGTTATTCTATGTATCTAATTACCAAAGGCAATATAATTCTCGGTCATTCAGGTTGTATTATGTGTAAATTTATGAAATAAATCAATAATTTATGTTTAATAAATAATATGTTAGTTATACAATATGTAGTTGTGGTTGAGATTTATATCATCAAGGGATGACTAGTCTCAAGCATGTTAGTTCTTTAGATCTTTTCCTATTTTATAAATTTGGAACATTTTTATGCTTCACCTTGACAGTTTTGAGCCACCTTTTATAGAATTGAATGACCATGAAATTGTTCTATTGTGTTAGAGTGATACCATTGGCCAATTATCTAGTAATTGACACAGACATGACGTCATTAATCCAGGACATTGAATGAAAGAATAGTTTATTCACTCATGGTTTAAATGATATTGAAAAACAAATTTTGACATGAATGATTCTTTATTAGTTCAAATTAGTGAATGGTCATCTCCGATATATGAACTGATAAAAACACTGTAAAAATAACATACAAAATCCATCATAAACCCTATGGATTAGAATTTATGGTTTCTTCAATATTTCAGATGATGTAAGGGATGGGTTGGGGGGATGGAATGATCAATCTTGATTAATCCTTAGTAAAAAGTGTTACTAGCATACAGGATAGATATTTGATTCTGGATTGGGAGGAGAGACACACATGTTTTTTTGACGAGATCATTTAGGATTAGTTATCTAGGATCATTATATGGTATTCCAAATTTTAGGGGTCCCCAATTATTCATTTAAGTGAATGATCCTCGTTATTGAGAGTGTAGGTCATATCAGTCCTTGACTTCCAAGATAGATGGAGTGTGTGCCTTAATGACAAGAGTTTATGTTCCTTGAGGTTATGATGTAAATAATACTTTTTCTACAAGAAATATCATATTCCTCATTGGTGTATGAAACATAGAGTAATTTTTTAATGTAACATATATGTCTATGGAATATCATGATATGAATTAGATGATTTTATTAAGGTGAATCAAATATGATTTGGGTTCCCCAATGAACTAAATGTTTCAATTCTGCTAAGATTCACTACGAGAAAAATCAATTATTTCAACGAGTTATTTGCGACGGGAATAAATCTCGTCACAATACGTCCGACGAAAAGCGTATTTGCGACGGGAATATATGCCTGTCGCAAATGATCAGTTAGTTGCGATGGGGATATAGGACCTGTCGCAATAGGTATGGCGCGGTTTGCACGCCAAAATACGGGAAGCTTATTTGCGACGGTGGCCTTCGTCCCTTCACTAGTACCCGGAGGTGGTAAATACTATTTGTGACGGGTAATTGTCCTGTCGCAAAAAACTATTCAACAGGTGTTATTTGCGACTGGTCCCGTTGCCACTACTGGCGGCGTCAAATAGGCGTTTGCGACAGGGATATCTGCCCGTCGCTAATGGTATGTCGGCCTACAGGTATTTGCGACGAGCCCGTAGAAAAAACCCTTTTAACTGCCACCCGTATTTAATGCAGGCGAAGGTATTTGCGATGGGCCCCGTCGCAAATACCAGAGGTGGTAAATATCAATTTGCGATGGGGATATCTGCCCGTCGCTAACGGTATGTCGGCAGGCAGCTATTTGCGACGGGCCCGTCTCAAAAACCCTTTTAACCGCCACCCGTAATTAATGTGGGTGAAGGTATTTGCGACGGGGACCTGTCGCAAATAGGAGTATTTGCGATGGGAACCCGTTTCAAATAATACCGTCGCAAATATTCTAACCTATATATACGTCCATCCATTTTTTTCAAATCATTAAAATCTCTCTTCTTTTTCTTCTCTTTCTCTCTTTAAATTTATGTTTGAAGTAGAAATTTTTTTTATTTTATTTTTTTCTTATGGGAAGAGTAGAGAAGGAGTTAAGGAGGTGAAAACTGCATATTAAAGGTATTTATAGTTTTTTTAATTGTTAAATTATTTTTAACTATTAATTTTATTTTTAATTGTTAATTTTAATTTTTTTAATAGAATGTTACTATATAGTATAATTAGATTAAGTGATTGTACCAAATAGTCCCTGTATGGATATGAAAAAGTAGAGGCGGCTCTGGCACAGATGTATCTAGGAGTGTAAACTCTGACAAGGTGTTTCGAGTTTGACTCGGGGTAACCTGGTACACGACAACGGGCCTTGCTGCACTCTTGGTTCGACATTCCCAGAGGATGTTTTGGTAATAATTAGAAATAAAGAAATAATTAGAAGAATTTATATTTAATTAGGAATTATTATATAATTATGAAATAATTAAGAAATAATTATTTAGAAAACAATTAGAAATAAAATAATTAGGAAAAAAATAAAATAATTAAGATAATTATGAAACAATTAGAAAATAAATAATTAGGAAACAATTAGAAAATAAATAATTAGGAAACAAATAAAATAATTAGGAAACAAATAAAATAATTAGGAAAAAAATAAACTAATTAGGTAACAAATAAAATAATTAGGATAATTAGGAAACAAATAAAATAATTAGGATAATTAGGAAGCAAATAAAATAATTAGAAAACAAATAGAATAATTTGGAAATAAATAAAATAATTAGGAAACAAATAAAATAATTAGGAAACAAATAAAATAATTAGGAAACAAATAAAATAATTAGGAAACAAATAAAATAATTAGGAAACAAATAAAATAATTAGGATAATTAGGAAACAAATTAAATAATTAGGATAATTAAGAAACAAATAAAATAATTAGGATAATTAGGAAACAAATAAAATAATAAGGAAACAAATAAAATAATAAGGAAACAAATAAAATAATTACGAAACAAATAAAATAATTAGGAAACAAATAAAATAATTATGAAACAAATAAAATAATTAGGAAAAAAATTAAATAATTAGGATAATTAGGAAACAAATAAAATAATTAGGATAATTAGGAAACAAATAAATTAATTAGGATAATTAGAAAACAAATAAAATAATTAGGAAACAAATAAAATAATTAGGAAACAAATAAAATAATTTGGATAATTTGGAAACAAATAAAATAATTAGGATAATTAGGAAACAAATAAAATAATTAGAATAATTAGGAAATAAATAAAATAATTAGGATAATTATGAAACAAATAAAATAATTAGGATAATTAGGAAACAAATAAAAATAATTAGGATAATTAGGAAACAAATAAAAATAATTAGGATAATTAGGAAATAATTAGAAATAATTAGGATAATTAGGAAACAATTAGAAGTAATTAGGATAATTAGGAAACAATTAGAAATAATTAGGATAATTAGGAAACAATTAGAAATTAGGATAATTAGGAAATAATTAGAAATAATTAGGATAATTAGGAAACAATTAGAAACAATTAGGATAATTAAGAAACAATTAGAAAAAATTAGGATAATTAGAAAACAATTAGAAACAATTAGGATAATTAGGAAACAATTAGAAACAATTAGGAAACAATTAAAAATAATTAAGAAACAATTAGAAAGCTTGATTGACTGCTCATCTACCTCAATTTTCTTTTCATTTTTGTGTTGAGGCTTAACAAGAAACTTCTACCTCCACATGTAATATTTTCTTTTACAGTAAAATTATCAAACCCCTCTCCAGCATAGAGGTGAAGAGGTTTATAATTTTGACAATAAAAGTAAATACTACAAGTAGAGGAAGAATTTTCCTATCAACCTCAATGCACAAATGAAAAGAAAATTGAGGTAGATGAGCGGTTAATCACGTTTGTTACTAATTAGTAATATAGTAATATAATTAGTAACATAAATAGTAACATAATATAAAATATTATATTACTCTAACATTAATAATTTCATAATACTAATAATATAATTATTTTATTATTATATGTTTAATATTTATACAAAAAATATTAATATTATTAAAATTATAGAAAATTTGTAAAATATTACAATTATTAATATTTTCAACAAGTTTTTCTTTCTTCTTAACATGTTCAAATCTTAAAGGGTCGCCAATTTTCAGGTCATGCCCAATAAAAAGTTTGCATCAACCATGTCCAATTTAAACTCTATAATTGTTCTTGCTTGGTTGATCACCTCGTAAGTAGCATTGCAATAGGACAACCCAATTCATGTCTTTCTCATCTATAAGAATCATATCACGTGACTTTTTACATAGACCATTCGTTCTTGAAAAATTAAGGGAAAGATACTAAAGTTATCTTAATTTTTCAAGGAAGCATGATCTATGTAAAGGGTCATGTGAAATGATTCTTAAAGACGAGAAGGAAATTAGTTGTGTCGTCCTATTGCAACACTACTTGCGAGGTGATCAACCATGTAAGGACAATTATAGAATTTAAATTGGACATGGTTGACGCAAACTTTTTATTAGGCATGACCTAAAAATTGATGACTCTTTTTATTTGAACATGTTAATAATAGAGAAAAATATGTTGGAAATATTGAGATTTGTAATAATCAGCAATAATTAGTAACAATTAGTAATAATTAATCAAAAATAAAATAAATTCAGGTACATGGTTATAAATTGGAACAATTTCCAGCAGATTGGCAGCTACCTTTTGATCAACGTCTCATATCTTTGCTACTTTCTCCCACCGAAATCAGTATGAAAAATGTGCTCTCACGTATGTCAGAGCAAGTTCTTCATAATGATTTCAGTCAGGAGAATGTTAAAAAGAGGTGAGCTATCGGACAAAAGAGGCTCTTTTCCCTGATGACCCATCTCCTTGCAAGGAGATGAGTCTTCAGGCAAAAGAGTTGTCTCCAATCCGTTGAAAACAAATAAGAATAATTAGTAATATAATCTCCAAAATGATGATTACAAAATTTAATTTTATTATTCAAGCATATTTCATTTTTCCAAGTATTGCTAAGTATTTATAAATTAATAATAACTAGTGGGGATGATTACAAACTAACTGTGTTGCCTATAATTATTGGTAATTACTAAGAAATAACTGTAATTATGTATCTTCTCTTTTTATGATATTTTTTTTTCTTATATCATATTATTTAACAGTAATGGTTTTAAATTTTGTAGAAACATATATATGAATATGGAACAACAAAATCGACATCAATCATTATTAAATGATCGTGCTTGGATAAATCAGTGCAAAAATCCAAACGGTTCTAGTTTAAATCCTGTATATGTTGATGGTGTTGAAGCTTTTTTATCATTTGCATCATCAAACCCGGAATTTTTTCTGAAGGGACAATTAAGTGTCCTTATAAAAAATGTTCTCTGAGAATGTTAGAGACATTTGAAATCATTGGACAACATCTCTTTCATTATCGTTTTCAATTAGATTATATTTTTTGGTATCAACATGGTGAACGCAGTTCTAGAGAAGATACTAATAATTTGATTCTGGGTCCATCACGGTTTCAGAATTTAGTACATGATGTTGCAGGGTCATCCATTCAACAAATTGAAATCGAGGATGATGTTGATATACCTCCCGAGTTGGCTCCATCTAAATTTGATGAGTTGTTCAGGTCTGCTGAGGATGCATTATATCCTTGTTGCAAGATAAGAAAATTAGAAGCAATTGCAAAATTTATGACTATTAAATCAGATAATGGAATGTCAAATAACTATTTTGATCAGATGTTTTCTTTGGTTAAATCACTGTTACCTGAAGGAAATGTGCTTCCTGCTAATTATTATGATAGCAAGAGACTGGTTCGTAATCTGGGCCTTAGTTATTAGAAGATCCATGCATGATCAAACGATTTCATATTATATTCTGGTGAAAATGATTCGTTGGATAGTTGTCCCACATGTGGAAAATCGAGGTATAAAGAAGCTCAATCAGGGAAGTCTGGATTGATTCCTGTAAAACAGTTGAGATATTTTCCACTTACACCTAGGTTGCAGCATTTATTTATGTCTCAGAACACAGAAACAATGATGTCATGGCACAAAACCAATATTTCAAATGGTAAAAGCTTGATTCATCCCTCTGATGGTGATTCATGGAAGCATTTTGATCAAGTGCATCCATCTATTGCTTTAGAATCCCAGAACGTTTGATTGGGTCTTTCTAATGACAGTTTTTGTCCATTTGGATCTTTTGGTAGTCAGTATTCCTATTGGCATGTCTTTATAATTCTGTACAATTTTCCTCCATGGATGTTGATGAAAGATCCTTATATCTTTTTGACATTATTAATCCTAGGACATCTGAAAAAGAATATTGATGTTTATTTGAAACCATTGATTGATGAGTTAAATTTATTGTGGAGTCATGGTGTTGGTACATATGATGCTGCTGCAAAACATAATTTTGTAATGAAAGCTACTTTGATGTGGACAATTAGTGACTTCCCGGTATATGGCATGTTATCTGGCTGGAGTACACATGGTCCAAAATCATGTCCTTACTTTATGGGAGACAACAAAGAATTTATGCTCGTGAATGGAAAAAAACCTTGTTATTTTGACTGTCATCGCAGATTTCTTCCAATCAATCATCCTTTTCGGAGAAATAAATCACATTTCAGAAAAGGTAGAATTGAAAGAACACAATTGGACAAAATGGAGAATTTTTTTGGAATCTGTCATATTGGTCTGATTTTTTAGTCCAACACATGTTGGATTTCATGCATATTGATAAGAACTGTTTTGATAATTTATTTCATACAGTTTTGGATACACCGGGTAAAACCAAAGATAATGTAAAGGCACAATTAGATCTTGCCCAAATTTGCAGGCGACCAGAACATGAATTGTTTGAAAATGTCAGATCATAGAGATTAATGAAGCCAAAAGTAGCTTATACACTGACCAAAGAGAATCGCTTATTATTTTGTCAGTGGATTGCAGATTTGAGACTTCCAGATGGATATTCTTCCAACTTGGGCAGATGTGTTAAAAATGGTCATATTACCGGATTAAAAAGTCATGACTGTCATGTTATAATGGAAAGACTTATGCTTATTGCATTAAGAGGTTTGTTGGATTCTAAGATTTTGGATTCGATAACAGATATATCATATTTTTTCCGGGACATGTGTGCGGCGACAATAGAATATGATACACTAAGAAAACTAGAAGAAGTTGTTGTTGTGATTATATGCAAACTGGGAAAAAAAACCCCACCAGCTTTCTTTGACTCAATGGAACATTTGATATTATATTTTTCACATGAAGAAAAATGTGGAGGTCCGGTTCTGTTTTGATAGATGTACCCATTTGAGAGATGCATGTAGAAATTGAAGAAAAAGTTTTGTAACAAAGCATCAGTTGAAGGCTCAATTACTGAAGCTTATTTGCAAGAGGAAATTTCTTTATTCTGCTCTCATTATTTTGAATCTGAATATCCCTCAAAATTTAACCGCATGGGCTGGAACGAGGGGAATGTTGATGATGATATGAACAATCAATTATCAGTTTTCAATCAGCCTGATCTTGGATTTGGTGGAGTTCATGATAGATGGCTTTCAGTTGATGAAAATCATAGAGATCATACATATGTTCTACTCAACTGTGAATAAATTTCACCAATTGTACAGTGAGTGATTCTATCCCTTATTCTATATATTATGTTATATTAAATTAATCATATTGTATTTGTAGGTTATATGATGATCATATCAAGAAACAATTTCCACAAATTACAGCAGCTAGCTTAGAAGAACGTCGGCAAAAAAAATTTCCTACTGGTTTCAAAAACTTGTAAGATACATTCTTTTTTGGTTTTACATATAAAATCAATTTATTACTTGTAATGGTGATAAATGTTTTAAAAAATTTCAGGTATCTGTACATGATGATAAGATTGATAGTCGATTGCATATATTGAGTAGCCCACCATCCAAAATGGTTAAATCTTATAATGCATATGTGGTGAATGGCTATCGCTTTCATACACGTGCATATGGGGAATCAAAGAAAACAATGAGTAGTGGTGTTTTTTGAAGGGATCACATCATAGAGATATTGAAGTTGACTTTTACGGCATGCTTAAAGAAATTATTGAACTGTGTTATTTGGGACAAAATTATGTAACAATGTTTAAATGTCAATGGATGGATACTGAGAGAGGCTTGTGTATTCATCAGATTCATGGAATTGTTGATATTAAACATAAAACTCTTCTTGTAGTAAATAAACAATTTTTATTGGCTCATCAGGCACATCAAATTTATTATGAAAAATACTGTGCTACTTCAAAAGAGTTGGATGATTGGTGGAGTATAATAAAAGTTAAATCTCAAGAAAATCAGTTTACTCAAACTGAATGTGGTTCCACTAATGTGCAAGGAAATGAAATTTTTAGGACACTCCTCAAAACACATCTTTTTCACAAAGATACATGAATATCGAGGATGACACCCCACAGTTAAGGGTCTATGGTGATGATGTTGTCAATGATGTTACAACTGATTTTGAAATGACAAGAGATGATGAAAGTGAAACTAATATGGAAATTGATGATGTTGATGTGGAAGATGAAGACATTGACATTGAAATCTATGAAGATGATGATGAATATGATCATTGAC
This sequence comes from Viscum album, assembly GCA_963277665.1. Taxonomy (NCBI): domain Eukaryota; kingdom Viridiplantae; phylum Streptophyta; class Magnoliopsida; order Santalales; family Viscaceae; genus Viscum; species Viscum album. Next base: position 1,732,994,529 of record OY728119.1, on the reverse strand, counting down.
ATAGTAAAATGCTGGTTAGAATCATAACAAATATATATCTATACATAATATTTATTTTCAACTGTTTGCTAATAACAATCATTTCATGTTTTAGATGGACACAGAAACGTTTCGTCAGTTGCTGGAGGCTGATCTACCTACGGATGATGAGGTTCTTGAGTCATCTGACCCTTAGGATATTGGTACTACAGGGAGCACTTGGAGGGGGTGTGGTCTTGCCATACTGATGATTCCAGATACTATCCCGGAGCGACGTCCACCTCTTTGATTCGATGTGCACAGGCAGTGGTATGGTAACCTATGTATTTTAGTTATCTTTCATTATAATTTATTTATATTCTAATTGTTTGATTATTTGTTCTTTTTCCATAGTTTTATGCATATAGCTATTGGATAGGGGAGCGCTATCTTGCGCAATTATTTTTCTCAGCCCTAGATCACATGGGATCAGATTCCCACTGATATGCAGGCCGCCATGTTCAATCATTGGCTAGTATGTAATTAAATATTATTTATTTTGAAATTTAATTCATTAATAACTTTATATTAGGTTTTATTGTATCCCATCGACGAGAGCATGCGTTCCACTATCCATGTGGCATGGGTGGTGTCTATGTGTGACCGTTTCCGTTAGTTTTTTCATAATTTGAGAAAGAAGGCTGTGAAGAAAGTCGGAGTAACAGAATTTGATGAGTCCCTTAGAGCCCACCGACCAGAGTACATTTCATCTCACGTTTGGGATGTATTATGTACACACTGGTTGGGTGGTGGGTTTCAGAGGAGATCTGCATTGGGTCGATAGAATTGAGGGAGACAAGAGGTGACACATCGAGCCGGTAGTCGTACATTCAGTGCGCATAGAGAGCGTCTGGTAAGTGCTTTTTTTAATATTTTATACCACTTAAAATATAAACAGTTTATTTTATATTCATATAGGAAGCCGAGTAGACCAGTATTACGACGTACGGAGTTTATTGGAGGATGTACACTAATCCGGCTACTGGAGAGATTAGAGGTGACCGCCGGCGTCAGATTGTGGTCATTATTATTTTCTTTTCAGTTTGAAAATTAAATGCATATAATATTTTCATTACTTTAATTTCTAATTGAAACTTAAGGAGTCATATGAGGCCGCGACCTCTCAGACACAGGCTGAGAGTCAAGAGGAAACAGGTGATCAGACTAGTGTCCACTATTTTGATGAGACGGCATGGATGCAGGCGACCCGGTATGGCTTCGAAAAGGGCCGAGTAGTTGGTATCGGCTCTCATTTGACTCCTACAGCTTATTATGGTACTATTGTGATGTCGGCATCCAGATCGAGAGGAGCTCATGGAGAGACATCATATTCTGCCTCGCAGTATCAAGAGCAGTTGCGTGCTCAGAGTCAGCTTATAGAGGATTTGCATCAGGGGTAGGAGCGGATGTGTCAGTAGCACGATGAGGATATGCGTCGATGACAGGCACAGATGCGTCAGCAGTAGGATGAGGAGAGACATCGATATGAGGAGAAACATCGGCAGTATATGGAGTATATGCGTCGTCTGACTCATAGTTTAGGGATGGAGTTTCCTCCACCACCTCCTCCAGGTCCTCCAGATTATCCACCCCCTAGTGATTTTTTTAGATGTAATAAACATTTGAGTTCGTAGTTTATTTTATATTAACTATTTACAATTCCTCTTTCATATTGGTACGAATATTGCATGATTTAATTTGTTTTTATTTTTTTTAATATTTTATTACTTATTAGTATTATTTTTAATGTCTTCTTATTTTATTAATATTAATTTTAATATTTTATATTTATTGTTAATATTAAGAAGTTTATAATTTTATAATTTTATTAATATTAATATTATTAATATTATTTTTTCATAAATATGTATGTTTATTTTAATAATAATATTATTATATTAATTTTTTATATTATTAATATTAGTACTATTATTATTATTTTTTGATATTAATATTTCATAATATATAATATTATATTATTTATATTCATATTATTATTATCTTTTGATATTAATATTTCATAATTATATTATATATATTTTTTATTATTAATATTATAATAATATAATTTCTTTATATTATTATTATTATTATTATTATTATATACATAATTTAATAATAATATTATTATATTAATTTTTTATATTATTAATATTAGTATTATTATATTATTTATATTCATATTATTATTATTTTATATTAATATTTCATAATTATATTTTATATATTTTTTTAATTATATTATTATTATTTTTATATAATATTATACAATTTGTATTAACTATTTTATTTTTTTTATTTTTTTTAGTATTTGCGACGGGAATATTTGCGACAGGATTTCCCGTCGTAAAATTTTTTTTACTCTAACATTTACGATGGGAATAATACACGTCGTAAAAACATTTTTGCGACGGTCCGTCACAAATACCTTCGTCGTAAATATTTTTTTAATTTCTCATTTGCGACGGGTCAGAAACTCGTCGCAACTAATATATCTGCGACGGCCCGTCGCAAATATCTTTTTTATATATAAACGAAAACCCATTTGTGATGGGGGATAAATACCGTCGCAAATACTCTTTTTGTGATGGGACCGCTGCAATAACACCTATTTGCGACGCCGTTTTCGGCAACGGGCGATTTGTGACGGCGCCCCGTCGCAAAAGACCTTTTGCGACGGGACCCCATCGCAAATATTTCATTTTCCTGTAGTGATTTTAGATGTAATTAGGGAACTTTCATTATTATCAGGGTATGTTTTAACTAATTATATATTACTAGATCTAATATATTGGAATTATTATAGTTGATAATAACATTGTTTTTTCCATGAGAAAGACTCAATCGAGGTGTCTCTCCATGCCCACACATGGGCATCAATGTGGGTGCTTGGTTGATCATGGTATGTATCCTACAGTGAAGGTGTTATGATCTAGTAATTTTGTGCCATGTTAGTGGTAGAGGATGGATGTATCTGAGATAGGCTGGAATGGGGATATTTGAGAAAATTAATTTAATTTAGTTGGGCGTATTGGGATAGGATATTTCCAAGGACATTATTTTTGGATTGATAAAAATGGTTTGTGGTATAACTAAAGACATTATAAATAATTACAATGTCTACATTACAATAAATATGGTGGTGAAAACACACATAGATTATCTCATAATTAGGGATGAGGGGATTTATATATGATTTAAAAATATTCAACATTGGCTTGTTGGGGAACAATAAATTTTCATTAATAAGGAACTAATGGCTAAGATAAACACATTGTAAATTTTAGTTTGTGATTCTTATTTTATATGTTTTGAAACCCCTAAAATGAGACACAATACTAAACAAAACCAAATGGTTTTATGGGATAATAACACATCTTGAATATAGACTGTAGGGGTGGGGATAAAAGGTAGGTACCCATGTACGGTATCAGTTGGTGGGATATATTTGGAGTTTATATGACTAGTAATTTACGATTATGGATTTAGGGTATATGTTATGAGATATGACTACATGCGATCATCAAGAAGTAGGCTAATAAGGTGGATATGTCTATGTATGATCCGTTTTATAGTGTGGTATGATAATTTCAATCATCATGTAAGGAATACAATTATACTAATCTTGAGAGGGAGACTATGTGTTCAAACAAGTATATACAAGTAAAAATAGAAATTTCTTCCTTAATGGATTTAACTAGTGGGGTGTGTGGATCGTATTTTAGGAATTCATAAATTTTATTGTATATAGGAATACAAATACTGTTGATCCGAATTATAAGTTTGTGGATATTGGTATAAATATGTTTTTGAATAATGGGAATATATTTTCAAATGAGATGTGTGTATTATTTTGCTAGAATGGTTGGAATCTTTGATTGTGCTCTTATTTGGGTGAAGCTAAGATAAGGACATAGTTGAGATAGTATTATCTAAGATTTTTGTGTGCATTTATCATGGAAATGTTTTTTTATAGTTGGGTGGTTATTATGATACACCGATCAGAAGATGAAGATCCATTTGAATATTGGATAAAACTATTTAACCTCAAATTTTTTGTGTTTTTTTAGTTTAATGTATTTTCTATAGATTATGAGGGTTATTTAAGGACGTTAAGGAATATATATTTCATTTTTACTACCACTGATTTTCTAGTACATATTAACTGACTTGTCAGTAGTGAAAAATATCATAGGGGGAATTTGGGTTCACCCGAAAAAAACTAGTATAATGACTCACTAGTGGCCACATAAGAGTATCTTTTATGAAAATGGATATTTTGGTTCTTCAGACCCATTCCTGATTAAACCCAAAAAGGTTTTTCATTATATTATTATCATGTAGAAGACCTATATAAAAATATATTCTTCTAAATGTTCCATTATGGATTTTATTTTATCATTTTCTACTTTTATTTTCATCACTCATGTAGAAGAGTGAGAGGAAATGATTCTAGTAAACTATCTTCATTTAATAATTTATAAATATATTTGTAAATATAATGAATCCTTAAGAAAATATTTTCAATTTTCATGGATTTTCCTTGGATTTACATTTTATTCCATTTTAGTTTTAAGGAATTTTTTTATGGAATATTTATGTAATATACAAATGCTTATGTATGTTTTACCTTATGTTATCACATGATATGTCTTTATATTTTAATAGTGTTTTATTTTGTGGTTGTGCTTAATTTTCTATCAATTATAATCTTTAAAATCAATAGAATTTATTTATTCATCACCTTATTTTGAATACTCTATATTTTTGTTCTATAGAATAAACATGATGAGGTGATCCCAATAGGTTTATTAAAAAGTTATAGTGAATTGGAATACTTAATCATTAAATATACTATTAGTTCATGTGATTTACTATTGTATTAGTGAATTATAAAAAAATATAATTTATATTTTAGAAATTAGATTTCCAAATTGTAAGTAATATTATGTTATGAATTTTAAAATAGTAAGAGGTGGAAATTTGGTGTATCTGGGGATATAATTAGTAAATGAACTTTATTTATATTGAATTGTTAATGGGTAAAAATGGGTCTTGAATAGACCAATAATTTAATAATTTAAATTAAATTTATAAAATTAAATGGTGACTTTTGTTTCTTTATGTAAATTATAATTTTTTGAAAATATTTTACAATAGTATGAAAGCTTATATGGGTGTAGTTCACATTATTTGATTTGATAACTTTTTTGGCAGCAGATTTGAAAATATAAGATTATTCCCCCTTAATGAGGCATTGATATTAAAAAAACATAAAATTACCTTTGAGGAAGAATGGAATAATATAATGAAAACAGCCATCTGGGAGGTCCGTGATAACGGAAGTGGACACCATAATCATGTAGTCAATGATGAAAAAAGAAACCAACTTTATTGAGTGGTCCATGATAAAAAAACGGGAAAAATATTTGTTTTATAATGATAAAAATAAGACACTATAATTAGGTTGTCCATTATGACTAAAGAAAAGAAGTCTAATAGGGTACTCTATGATGCTCTTATAAAAAACAATTTTGGAAAGTCTGTGATAAAAAAAATAATATACACATTTTACTTGGTCTAGGAAACATATGTGGAAAATACAAAAAAAATGGTTGTAAAATTATGGTTAGAATTTCCACCATGATGTGCTAAATGATAGACCAAAAGAAGACAATTTATATATTTTCAATCATGAACACAAACCTAAGGATAGAATATGATATATAATTATTTGTAGTGTCACGGTAGATCTTGAGAAATGGTTATTATTTACTATTTTTAAATTAAATTCAAATATTGGTTAAATAGTTTCAAAATGGAAAGTCTCCTTGCTATTTATTTCATAATTGATTCTATTTAGGGATTTTGTTCATCTGTGTATATTGATTTGAACTATAACCTTCCCTTAGCCACTATGAGACTTGGGTACCTTTGAAGATGATAATTACTTATAGGTATTTTCATGACCCTTCCCGGGGGCCGATGTTGTGACTACCCCAAGCCTGCCTTCAATAGGTAAGGCGTTTGCAACTAGCACTGGAAATGCGTATCCATAAAATGGGAAGGCATTACATTTAAACCCTTAGAAACACATAGTATATGAACACAACAAGATTCAAAAACTATGTAAAACTGTAGTAGTAAATGTGTGCACTGAAAGTAAAGGGCTGGAATACAAGACCAATTTAAAGATAAAACTACAACCAAAAATTTAAAAATACCTCATGAGATTTTCTGCCATGGATCTTACTTGAAGGGTATGTATGGCTCATCTCCACAACTCTCCACATCAACCAGTCACCTCAGGGTGCCTCTTGGTCCAGAATCCTATAGTCTCAGTTGAGCTGCTCGTCGTCTTCAAAAGGCACAACAAGGTGCGAGTGAAGCTCGTGCAAGGGTGAGTATAACAATACTCAATAGGGAACCCAAGACCACCATAGGTCTCTCATAATACCATAATGGAAAACTAAAAATCATGATATCAATGACAAGTCACATAGAAAAAGTCTCAGCTCAAACTAGGTATAACATATGTATAGAAGTACAGATGATTAGTCGAAAAGTTATATCATCTTAATCTATCAAAGTTTCTACTACTGATTAACACATAATCGCTAGGTGATGATGTACATATGATCGCTAGCTGCAGATCTATAATGGGTCACTAGGCACTGATCCACATAGGTATTCTCGGTGTTGATCCACACAGGATCTCTAGGAGCTGATCCACACAGGATCACTATTCATTATTCACGTCTCAACCAGCCATTGGATTATCATACATAGTATGCATGATTTTGGGAGGATCTAATCCTCAATCCATTAGTCACACTTCAACTGAAACGAAGTCCCAATAATATTTAGCCCAAAGTTCTGTCATGTCATAAGGATTCCAAAGAAACAGATGACACGTCAATCAGACGCCATGTTTGTGTGTTATAGACATTTTAGTGTCGGGCCCAGTTGGATTCAGGTAAGATCTAACCTGGTCGTACTCCAAAATTTTCCAAAATCAAGGTGGAGTATCTTAAAAGGACCATCTTGCTCCAAATATTCTAGTGTTGTAGACAGTTTTTCAAACAAATGTCTTGTTTGTGAGGTATGGGCCTTTATAGGAATCTGGGTCGAGGAGGGTCCATGTCCAGTCCTACCCAGTCGGACCGACCTGACTCGGTTCGGGTCACCCCAACCCAGCTTGACCCAAGCTAGTCGGGTTATCTTGAGTGGATCGAGCCAGTGCAAGCTTGTCTCGCTGGGCTGCAGACTGGCACGACCCGATGGCCGACGTGGTCTGCCAGCCGGGGGATAGCATGGGAGTCCCCCCCCCCCCTATTGAACGGAAAATCTGTTCAGTCTGTGTAATTGGGGATGCCAAGTGGCACTGCCTCATCTGGTAGCAGGACCCATAGGGGGAAATTCCACATCATCGCATCTTTGAAGAAGTGACCACCTCCTGCGTTGCATGATGGCGCACCGCTCTCTGCCAAGGTTGTCGACCGAGAGACGAATTCTCACTTCAGTCTTCCGTGACACCATGTAGTGCCACCCTTCTATAGTGGCTAGTAGTTTCCAGCCACCGCCCTCGTCCGCCAGTGTCGGTGGCTAACTCTTCTTCTGAGGGGCTCTAGATATTCTCTAGATCTCTGTTATTACTCCATTTTCACCTATAGGCCTCCCGGGATGCCATTTTCACTATGTGCCTCCTAGTTTCATGGTTCCGTCAAGTTGATAAAATCAACCCCCAAAGAACGCAGTGATAAATAAAAAGGCAGAGGGTTTGGGCCTTGTTAGTTTGGCCCACGCCCTCCATATTAGAATCATAAAATGTTTGAGATTAATTTGTCATTAAACACTTAGAATTAATCAAGAAAAAACCCTCAAAATTAATCAAGAAAAAACCTCCTACCTAGATAATCGTTGGAGATGTCACGGTTGTGGTTGGAGAAGAGTCATTGTTGAATGATGTCATCGGCATTCGTCATTCCCAAATCATTGCCGCCCAAGCTTCCATCCTCCATCTATGGAAGATGCTGCAACACTTCAACAGAGGTTCCTCATAGTCATCTACATAACCCTAACCTAGTCCTCCATTAAATAGAGGGGGAGGTTGAGTAACGCATCAAAAGAATTAATGAGGTTCATAAATTAATGAACCTCTTAATTTCCAACGGTGTTGTTGCCCAACTAAAAAATGAAAACATTAAATGGGTTGACAACCCATCAGTCCCACCATCACCTCTCACTATGAGGTAGGAAAATAAAATAACAATTTTTATGTTATTTTATTAGTTCATTAAATGTCGAAGAAACTAAATTTATCACCCATCCTATTGCAGCCGATGTTAATCCTCACTTAAGAGAATCATGGAACTCCTGATTCAATGGTACCCTCATATTTTTAATCCGATCAATAGTTCAAAAGATAGAAAAGATCACCCATGTGTTTAGTAAATATACCTTATAAAATTACATAATCCATTACGGGCACACCAGGCCTCAGAATCAAGCACCGTCAATTTTTGAAGACTCATAATAATCCAAAATAATTTAAAAATAATTATATTGAATTTCTAGGTCATTACATTCTTCTGACCTTAGTAATTTTATTCCCCAAAATCTAAAAAAACTAGGAAAACCAATAGGGGTACTGAACACGTATCTGAGCCTCCCACTCCCATTTTCTCGCCTAGAGGTTCTCATGCTGTCAACAAACTCACACTAGAAGAATAGACCGCCCATGAAGTCCATACTCACGTTGATCCCTTATCTCCACCAAGAACTCCGCAGAAATTTCCCCATCGTCGATGTCCAGCTCACTTGAGTTGCTAATGTGTGATGGATCATGCACGTATCTCTTCAGCTATGACACATAGAAAATTTTTTCCCCCGGTGCATCTGTGAGGGAAGATCAAGATGGTACGCCACCTATCCTACATTACTGAAAATATATAAACGTCCGATGGACCAAAAAGATAGCTTACCACCTCGGGAAAACCTCTATAATCTTTGTCGGGTTGAGACTCGAAGGAAGACATTTTCTCCCTCCTCAAACTCCAAGGGTCTCTGTATCTTGTTGGTATAGGTCTTCTGCCAGCTCTCTGTTATCTTCATCCTCTCAAGTATAACCTTCACCTTTTCTGTGGTATCATGTACCAACTCTAGACCCATATTTACTAACTCCCCTGGGTATGTCCAGAATAAAGGTAAAAAATGTAATCCCTCTAATGAAAATAAAAACGTAAAAAATAATGACTGAAAATTACATTGTAGAATAAACACTTACATAGGATCCCATCACAAACAAATGATTTGTACCTCCAAATAATCATTTTAATTTTTTAAGTACATCATTAATATCATTTTACATCTATATTCCCCTTTATGAGATCATTCTATAATCGGTTTTCATCCATTCATTGAATAATTCTTTAATATATTGACCACTTATGGTTGTTTAATCAACATTTACAAAACTAGTTTTGTATTTTGATCATATTAAATGGCATCGTGAAAAGTATCAATCACTCAATAGTTCTAATATATTCATGAATTTAAATAATCCTCATTATAAATTTTTTTATAACAATTCCCTATAGTGGTGATTATAAATTCAATACATCACTTAGTAATGATTATAGTTTATAAGAATACATTAAAGTTCTTTTTATTTTAAATTAAATAGAATGAAAAGATGGTATAATATAATTTATAATTCAAACATTATAATTATGTAATAAATGTTGAATATATTCATTAAACCTATACATATGATATTTTATATATGGATGGCATGAAAAATGAATCACATCACTTCGTAGAGGTGGTAGTCCATACATATGCACAAACACTGATATTTTTTCCAACTAATGAGAGGGAAGGAAGGTATATAATTATTCTCATTAAATAAAAAAAATTGGTCATATACCCCAAATATTTTCATTATATCTATATTTATAAAAAATAATGGATGGTGGGGAGGATTGAAAAAAGACATCACTTCGTGGAGTAATTATTCCATATCTACTTGAGAGTGAATTTTTCATTACACATACTATTAAGAGGAGGCCAAAAAATATTTTACAATGAACATGAATACTTTTAAATTTCATTAATGTAAATATTTTATTACATTATTATTGATATGGATTATTTTGATAATTTGGATCAATAATTAAACATGGAATGAGTCGTTGAAGATGATTACTACTTATTCAAGAAACAACTATTGCTTAAACTTTCATGTCTTCTTAAAGTGATTAATAATAAGACCATATCATCAAAGATGTGAATAATTAAGTTTTTGGGATATTTGGGAAGGGGTTATTTGAGCTAATGGGATCATGATTTTTTGAAATGATGGGATAGGTGGTTACCTTTTATAGGTGAGTTTGGTGTAAATCACGTAAATGTATAAAAAATTATTATATAATTTTTCTCTTTCTGAAGTAAATTGAAATAATATTTTTATAGATGAAATTATAAGTTGGATAAGGTCAATATAAAACCAACCAATAAGATTTAATTATTTTTTTATCAAGAATCCATTTTTTATTTTAACCCATTTTATCATTAATCGTGGTGAATTATTTACCATGATTCATATTCATTATAACCAAATATAATATCATACATGAACCAAGTTGTAAAATTATAGTTCAAAAAATTAAATCAAGATTTCATAATAACTACCTTTAATATTCATTAAATAATTTGAATATAAGTGAAAAAAAATTATAAATACCACTTTTATAAAAAAAATATTTTTATGTGTAAAATTGTATTTAATCTTATCTTGCCAATGATTCAAGAGTATTGGTGATTCACATAAATTTATTAGATTATTAATAAATATGTTAATTTTAATTGAAATTAAAATTATTCCAAAAAAAATGGTTGTTGAACCATACCATTAATTTATAAGAATAGGAAATAGTTTTTATTCTGAATAAAGTATTTTATATTTTATAAAAATCCATGAATGGTTTTCAAAATAATGAAATTCTATAAAATGATTTATTTTAATAATTTACTACAATTTTTTTTCTAAAAATTATTTTCTATTATCACATCAATTATATATCATGATGATTTCATGGATGTTAAGAAATATGTACAAATAGTATTTTTTACCATTCAAATAAAAATAATACATTTCAGGAGAAATCCAAAAAATTCTTCATAGCAGATAATGTGTAGAGATTTAATGAAAATAATATAATCAACACAACTCCCAATTTTATCCAATGCTATATTAAATTATTTCTCAAAATATATGATGATAATTATACTATATTTCTACAATATACATTGAAAACCATTAGAGAACAACATACTTTTGTTTAAAAAATACCATGTACTGGTCCTTAATAAGGTTGACACCCTAATAGTTGGTGAATTAGGGAATTAATTTTTAGATTTACCTTTCTCGATGACCATATTCCAAAATTTATAAAGAATTATATTTACATTATAAATTATTTCAAGCATTAATGAAGAAGAATAAATTATCATAATAAAAATGCATGGTTCACTAAAACTAGGATAATCCAATAAGCATGTAGTAATTATGTATCAATTCAACATAAAGTCAACGAGAACCACATTTAATATAGAATATAATGTAAGAAAAAAGAACCCATAGGATAAAAATTATCACAAAATTATTTAGGAACACATTGTTTTCCCTATAAGATAGACCTCACTACATCTCCTATAAATGACAATACATTCTATGAACAAAAATTAGGAATTACCATAGAAATGGTTTTGAGGTCAATACTTCTTCATTTAAAATAATGTCAGATAAGCTCCTAAACCCCATTCTTCTTATTCTTTATCACTACAAAAAGATATTATAATCGTCATCCAAATTTATTTCAAAATAAAATATTGAATCCCATCTATAGCCACTCTTCATCAATATTAAATAGAATGAATATAGTTTTTGTACCTCATTTTATTTATTTATTTTCATTTATATCAACCATATAGTAATGATTAATAATCTAAAAAAATATTTTTTTATTTGGTTATTCACCTAATATTTACATGATTGAAGCCTTTTTTATTTGAAAATCGAAACATGAACTTCAGTACTCGGACAATCTTTTGAATTAATCAAAATTAATATTATAATTAATTTCTTCTATAGTCTTTTTCAAAATAATATTTTTAAAATTAAACTCAAATATTATTCAACTCTATATTTGTTTTGGATTCCTTCTCTTATATCGAATCATAGATAACTAAAATATCCAAAAATTCAACACAACACATAAATATAAATCAATCAAAAATTGATATAATATCCCCTAAGTTTAGGTATTATTTTCTTAAATGGTAGTTGGATAAACCATTAATCAAAAATAATTATTAATATAATATTTTATAGAATATTTCATGTTGAAATTAGCTAAAAACGGATTATCTAATGACTCATATTCTTTTTTTCTCTAAACTATTATGATAGATATGATTTTCCAGAAATGAATTTCATTAAAACATTGTGTCATAAAAATTATTCATATATTTTATTGGGATGAACCTTATGAGATTGGGGATGGATATTATGATCTAACCATTTTCCATTGTCCATTTTCAACACCAGATTACCCAAATGTTTTTATCAATTCCCAAAATAGCCTTTCTTATTTTATAAAAACAAGACTACACAAATCATGGGATGGCCCTTATTATTTTTGTTTCGACTCATTCATATTCAAGAATAAACAATATATTATCTTGGATGAATCTTTTATCCTATAGAATACAGCCCATGGACCCTTATAAAATCACAATTTTTAATTTTTCACACCCATTAGACTGATTGTAATTCCCAAAAATTCTAAATTAAGAATATTTTATTTGAGAGCATGTATGACACACAACACCAAGAGAATGATTTAATATATTTTACTGAGACATTACTATATTATTTCTTTTTTATATAAATTAAATATATATCTTGTAATTAACTCCATTCTACATTATCGTGTGTTTCATGCAACAAATAATTTCTTTAATAGATTGTGTTACATGCATGACTGAGCTTTACAGAGAAACAATAATTTATTAAAAATATTATTATTTATAGTGAGATATAACATAGTCATATAATGAGCAGTTAACTACAATATTATATATTATATGACAATATATTATTTAAAAATATACAAACTGAATAAACTTGTTACAAATTAAATTGAAATAAATATAATATCAAATTGAATATAAAGAAAATGTTTTTATGAAAACTATATTTCTTCCCACAAATTTTATTTATCCCAATAAACTAAATAAATAAAAATTATTGAGTTGTATTAAGGATATATGTATATATATATATTATATATTTAATATAATATTTTTATAATCATCTAATAGATTTTATAGTCATAAGATAATGAAAACCTAATATTTCGCATAAAACTCAATATTTTTTTAAATGCCTTTTCACCGAATTTTAATGGATAAAAAAATTTATATATAGTTTTTGGATATATTATAAACCATATATGTCAATATAAAATTCATTTTTTAATGTTTCATCTTAAAATTAGCTTAGGGTTAATTTTGTTATTTTTCATAGGAGATTCATTTGTTAACGAATAATGGAAAATAGGGAATTTTAATTCAAAGCTTCTTTTTCATCTACTTTGTTTGTAAGGATAAGTTATATTTATATTTGATATAAAAAAGAAAATTATATAAATTATATAAAAATTAATCCAATTTAGAACATTATAATTAATTTCTCCTTTATATTTGATATAAAAACATAGATTGTTTTGGAATATTTTAACATTAAAACTCTACATTGTCGTCCCACCTACAGGATTAAATTTTAATTTTTTATACCAATTATCTGAAAGGAATTAATTAAATTTTATTACATATTTTGAATTAGAATAATTTATAATATCTAATATATTCAGCTTAGTTTTTTTAGAAATATATTAGTGAAAGTGGTTAAAATTAATTACAATAATTATGAGAAACATTAGCATTACATGGGACTATACCTTAAACATAAATGGCCAAAATGACCTAGAACAATTTAAAAACTCAATGGTATATTCTTATTTAGATCCTACTATCCCATGTATTGAATTGGTTCAATTATGGGATCCACTTGTTACATTAAAAACGTTGGTTGGATTCCATTTTAAAAAATATAAAAGAATTCCACTCCTAATCCATTATAAAAAGGAACTCACACCTCCCACTTATTCAAACCTCTCAAAAATCCATTCCTCAACTAAGATATGAAAAAAATAGACCATTAGAATTCGTAAAATAATCATATAATCCACCCTTTTTGATTTTATACATCCATGGAATCAATTTTGTTGATAATTGAATGATTTACCGAAAAGAGTGGTAATATATTTCGTCAAGAACTTTTTTTTTATTCATTCTACACCAACTCAAATAATCAAATCATATGATTATATAATTACAAAACTATCATAAAAATAATTATGTTTTTTAATTCTAATATTTACACATACATAGAAACATAATTTTGTCTAATGGTTAATGAACTTAATGTTTATGTGTAGTGAGAACTACCTCACCACGAAATGATGCCATAAATTTTTTCTTTATGACCTCCTTTGGTTGGAAATTTTGATATAAATAATGTTTATATATTATATATATTATATTTATAATGAATTTGTGATTCTTTACATTCTTATATAAACATTAATTTATGATTTACATTTTTTGTAATTACGATAATGTCTTTTCTAGAGGTGTGAAATGCCGCTTTCACAAAGATACATGATTCATTTACACTCAACACTGAATGAATAAAAGGCGGTTTTAATAAAAAAAATAGGAAGTAAATGTCATATATATTATTTTATAATTATAAATTTTTTACATAAATTTATTTTCATTCTTTTAATATATAAAATTAATTAATGTAATTTCTATGGGTACATATGTCCTACCGTCTCAATGAATGGTCCATTCAATTTCATTTCCCCAAAAATTATGGTTTATTATAAATACATATATTCTTAATATATGTTATATTTAAATCATGTTTTTAATTATTGAGATCGGGGAACCATTATAGGAACAATAAGTAACATGTCAAAACAAACTTGATAATCTAGGAAATTAACACCTGAAATAGTGAAAATACTGAAAGATTTACAATGAAAAAGTAATAAGGTATTGTAAGATGATAATATAAGATATCATAAATATTAATATTGTCTTATAAGATGTTATATACATGTTTAAAATCATTTTAAATTAATTTAAATATGTTCCCTTAAAAAACACAAGGTAATGTATTTTCATTTCACTTTTTACATCCGTGATATATAATATCATGTTCACCACTTACTTATGTTTTGGTGTGTAATTACCTCCCATTTTGATATATTATATCATGATTTTTTTAATTTTCATGGTATTTTTAGTTTCAATTGTAATTATTTCATCTAATATGATTCGAGTTAAAAATTTAAAAGTGGTATATAATTTCATAATTCGATTCCTTTTCATTGGGTTATATTACTTCCTCATAGTCATTAATATTCTAAGATTCTGTGGGTTATCACTTTTTACTATATTTTATTGTATTTAATCATAATTTATGTATAATTAAATTTTAAACTCATAATCTATTTTTTAGTTTACTATTATTTATTTGTACTCGGATTTTTTTGGAAAGTGATTTACTAAAATCGGACGTAAGTTCTTTCTTTAGTAAGAGAACCTATTTTATTTAAAATAAATGATTTCAAAAAAGGGTTTCAATGATTTTTTAACCTCATAAAAATTATTTAGTACTTTAATTTTTACTCCTTTTTAATTTTGAAAATGTTTTCAATGTAATGTTCTTATCACTTTCTGACCAAGTCATTTTTCTATCCATTTTACCTTGAAAAAGGAATGTACTGTTTACCTCATATGAATTATATATATTGACTTACCAACATTTAATTGAAGAATCATTTACAAGTTTCAATTGTTATGTTTTAAATAAAATGTTTTAAAAAGTTATTTTTAGTGAATATTATTTTCAAAATAAAAAGTATATTTTCATCAATAATGTTTTTAAAAGTTCTTTTGAAATTATTTCTATTCTTCAATGAAAAAAACACATTATTTTTACACCATGTGTGATATTTTGTTTTAATAACATCAATATTATTCCACTGGATGGTCTATGATTTATTTTTCTATAGACCATATTAAAATTTACTTCTTTGATTTATTTGATAGTCCCCTTGATATATTCAGTTTCTTATCATTAGTAGACATTGAATTTCACATAATTACCCATATCATTTATCAAGGATGTGATTACATCCCAAAATGAAAACAAATTCTTCATATGATATTTTCATTGATATTTTTTTGATTAAATGGGTAAATATTGTTCAATATATTTTTTTTCAACATGGAATCTTAATAATCCATATAATTTGATTTATTATTCAATATAAGGAATAATTTGGATAGGAAATACATTCCTCTTTCTTCATAGTTATTGGACTTATTTCAGGTTGTTTCCTCTGAGTTACTTCATTATATATGGTCTTATCGAAATAATGAAATTCATAGAAAGCAACATTTTTCAATTACTTCTTCTATTTCGAACATCCTTGTTGCAACACGCATGGTTAGCCTCCCTAAAAAACATTTTTGCACCAATTCTATGCATGATTTCTCTGTGCTTGCTCGTATTGGTGTTAAAGGTAATTTCAGGCCCTATTATAATACTTTTGAAGTTATTTGGAAACCACCAATGTTTGGTTGGTTGAAAATTAACTCTGATGGTGCATCGAAAGGAAATCCAGGGCCTTCTGGATATGGATCCGTTTTCAGGGATCATATGGGTCAGGTAATTGGTTGCTTTCATGGATCATGTGGGTTTCTTCCTCATTGGAAGCTGAGATGATGGGTATTATTGTTGCGGTGGAGCAGGATAAAAATCGTGGTTGGAATAATCTTTGGTTTGAAAGTGAATCGACTGGTATTGTGTCTACCATTAGGGAATGCTCTTATCAATTATCTTGGAAATTCCATAATCGTTGGATAAATTTCTTAGACTCCCTTCGGACTTTGAATCACATTATTACTCATGTTTATCAGGAGGTGAATTCTATTGCGGATGTTTGGCTGACAAAGGAATTGAAGATGCTAATTTCACATGGTATGACAATCTCCCTGCTGATTTTCTACCCCTTTTGAAAAGGGATTTGAACAAAACTTCTGTGTTTAGAATTCTGTAAGTTGGACTTTTTTATCTTAATTTAGGGGCCTTTCTTTTCTAGGTAAGGCCTCAAATTCTTCTAAAAAATGATAGGAAATTACATGTGAGGCTCATATTTTATATATATCCAAGATGAATAAAAAAGTAATCCTGAGAAAAATAAGTTATGAAAATTAAATGGTTTCCTACCATTAGTTTTAAACATTATTATGAAAGTTCTTGATGGTATAGGTTTTCATATTCTTTATACATGATGTCCATAAATTAAGAATTGTGTTCATTTGGATTATGATTTTATTATCCGTGATATATTTACTTTTACATTTTCTATATATGAATTTAATTATCAGTTTATTGTTAAAATTTCATTTATTTTCATTTTCTTACCATTAGATATTGATTTTTACATATATATTTATTTTATTGTCATGTGATTACACATATATATCTAGAAATATATTTTTTCAAACATCTTTATTTATTTATTTATTTCATTGAATGTTCCATGAATTATTACCTTTCTATATTAATTATTATAATTTATTCATTTTTTATTTTATTATATTAACCCTTAAAAATAATTTGAGATTTACATTATTATTATTCATTTCTCCAGGATTACCTAATGTTTAATAAGAGAAAAATGCAATGATATTCGAGAAGTAATGATTTTATCCTTGAAAGAAAAAAAATTATCCTTAGTTTATTTATTTGAAATACAAGACCCGTGTATCTATCTAGTTCACCATGTGGAGAAAAATCTTTAGACCATCGAGATTTGAATCATTGTAGTCATGCCAATGTAATCGTATCAAGAAATTGGCTCTATGAATTCTAGTGTTGGGTCTCTATAATTAGTATGAGAGGAAGTATAGTAGAATCATATGGAACTAGATTTAAGAAAACATAAATTATATAGCATAGCCGTATTGTATATTTTTTAGATATGTGTATAAGAAAATATTATAATTTTGGTATGGTATATATTTTGTAGGTATTCTAGAAATATATCCCTATCTGGATACTAATAGTGGAGTTAGTTTTGGAACTGATGTATCATGGGGCAACGACTCTAAATGATGTGTCATGCCTAACTCGAGCATAACCAGGTTTATTGGAACAGTCCTCACTGTACACCTGGTTTGACACACCTATAGGATATGATTTTATAATTCGCATTTTCTTTACAAATCATTATCTTATATTTGAATATATGATGAAAATAAATATCCCATGTTAATCATTAGGTTTCCCAAATTGAATTATTTTCCATGATTTAGACATCATAAACCGATTCTATAATTTTCCAAATATAATGATTGATGCTCAGACTACCATTTTTGGTTTTACTATATGACCACTTCTAAAGGATAATCTGTATACAATGGAAGAAGGTTTGGGGAAATAAATGGATGAAGTATTTATGTATTGTGTTTTTATTGAAAACATTAGTAAAAAGAAAATTTAGTGACAAAACTTAAAGAATTTTCATCATATTTATTAATATGGTTTTTGAAAGGGACATCTTGTATTCTAGTTTATTACCCATAAAATCAGGAAAGGATGAAAATTATAAATCCATTACTGAAATTATATAAGGGTATAATTCCAACCATTGACCTATGTGGTGTCATTGTTGATATTTCATTGTTTATAGTTAAAGAATTTTAAAAATAGATATAAATGGTTAAAAATTAGTATCACATTTTAGGGTTATAGATTAATTTGTTAAAAAAATTTGTTTTAGAAAATTGTTAGACACATATATTTAGATTTTTCACACTTTTATATGCCTTAAAATCTTTTAAATGTTCATTTTAGTGCTTCATAAATCAATGATAATTTTTTAATATCCATTTCATGTCATAATGGATTAATTATATATTTGTAACGTAAAAAAATGATGAATATATTTTATAGACATGATATGTATGTATATTTTTTAGTAATCATAGGAATTAAAATAATTACTCAATATTAGTAAAATAAGAAAACATGTTATCCAAATACATAAAATTTTTTCAACTGATTTCCTTTTATGTTCTCACATATTTATGGCTTGGAGGCCACTAACATTCAATTTATCATTACCATGTTTTTGATTTATAACCTCAATCACTACTAATTAACAATTACTATTTTCTTCTTTATATGTATCTATACTTTCCACTATAGTTCTCCAACTTATAGACACTGTTATATGTTATTCTATCCAACCTTTGTACTTCACATTCCCTCCTTTATAGAGGATGTTTTATAAAACATTCTCATGGTGCAGTTTTTAAAAATAGGAAATATCAAAAAATTTATTATGAATGTCGATGATAAATTGCATGGATGTAATTTAATTTAGGTGGGGAGAATGTAATGCTCTGATACTCTATAATAAGAACATTTAATTTAATAGAATGTATAACTGGAAACACCATTTGTGTAAGGGAATATATTATCCCAAGACATTATAGTATAATTATTATTTTTAATAAATTCAATTTATAGCTTTCAATGCATGAAATTTTGAGGTAGTTTACATTACACGCAACAAAGTCTTCCTTCTATAGCTAGCATTGCATGTATAGCCGAGTTTTACCAAGAAAGAATATATTATTATATATATTATTATAAATCATAAGTTATAAAATAACATCTTAACTACCCATTATGAATATTATTAACTAAATTATGAAAATATATGGTATAATAATATAAAACTAATTCATTGTTGAAAAATTAATTAGAATCGAATGTAAGGACCAATTGGATATAAAGGGAATGTTTTTATAGATAAAAATTTTTATGACCCCATTGTTTTTTTACCCTAATAATTTAAATTAATTAAAATTATTGATTTATATTAATGATATATATATATATATATTATAATTAATAAATTATTTTCTACACTCATCTAATAGATTTGATTGTTAAAAGATTAAAATAACCAGATATTTCATTGGAATTTTTATTCTAATAGAACTTTTACTGCCTTTTAATAAAGAAACAATTTTAAATAAATTTTTTGAACATAAATAAATCATATATGTAAAAACAATAATTCTAAATTCCTAATGTTTCAATTATCCTAGGGTGAATTATTGGAATATTCTGAGGAGATTCAATTTTTGATTAAGAGTGAAAAATAGTGAATATTAATTCAAAAATAAATTATCATCTAATTTATTAATAAGGTTGAATTATATTTTCTATTTATTTATAAAAAAATATATATCAATTAATTTAAAATTAATTCAATTTAGTTAATTTGAATCAATTTCACTTTTTATCTTCATGATAAAAACATATCAATCTTTTTAAATTTTTTTTTTAAAAACCTTCATTATCATCCCATCTAAAGGATTAAATTTATATTTATTTCAGAAAAATAATTGAATAAAAATTTTAAAATTAGACTAAATTTTTAGATTCATAATTATTAATAATTTTTAATATGTTGAACTGCGTTTTTTGAAAAAAAAAATACCATAAAATTTGAATAAAATTTAAAACTTTTATTAGTAGAAAAATTAGCATCACAAATGACTAATCATTAATAAAAATGCAATATTGGAAATGAAAATATCCAATATCCATTTTACTTTAATATTTAGACCCTATACTCGCTTTTATATAATTGGATCCCTTCTAGAGCCATGTGACATTGGAAATTTTTTTTTGTAATTCCCTTTTACATAATTTGCATGAATGTCACTCCTCCTCCACTATAAAAATGTAGTCTCCTTTCCCCTTATTCAAACTCTCAAGAGACTATGGTTATAACAATATATAACTAAATATATCCTCAAAATACCTCACCTAATCCTATATTTAATCTTTTTGGATGTAATACAGACTTGGAATCACTTTGGTGAAAACCAAAACGAGTTACCCAAAGACAAGGCAACATCCTACCAGAAAATGTTTTGTTTATTTTGATTATATAACCATAAAACCTTATTATTATATTATTATATAATGAAATATAAATACTAAATATAATTATATGTTGTTATTAAATGGTTTTAATATTTAATTACACACACTTATATCTAATGGGTAATGAACCAACAGTTTATGTGTATAATGAACTACTGCCTCAAAAAATGATGTCATTATTTTTTATAATACAACCTCTCATGGTAGATAATTATGGTGGAAATTAGGTTTACATATAATATATATGTGATATTTCTAATTTATTTATTCTAATTTAATTTTTTAAAAAAACATACACTTATTAATTCCATTTTTATAAATATGATAACATCATTTTTGGAAGTGTGGACTACCATTTTATCAATTTGATGTTATTCGTTCACGCAATACATGAAATTTATAAAGGATTATTATATTAATAATATATGAAATAAATTAAAAAATATTATAATATTATATATATATATATATTACTTTTCATTCTTTTATTATGAAAACTATATGATAGGCATGTTCATGCGTATGTACGACCTACCATCTCCATGAAAATTTCATTCCATTTCATTTCTCCATGTATATTGAATTATTATAAATACATAGATAGTAAATATATATGAAATTTAAATCATGATTTACATTCTATATATGGGGAATCTGTGATATGATCAATAAGTAACAAGTCAAAATATACTTGATATACTAGGATATTAACACCAAGAATAGTGAACATAATGAAAGATATTTAGAAAATGAGTAATAAGATATTAGATGAAGATAATATATTATATAATAAATATTAATATGATTCTATAATAATTTATTCAAATATTTTGTACCATTATCAGTAAATTTATGGATATCCACCTGAATGGAATCACAAGGTAAGGTATTTTCATCTCACTTTATACATCCATGAGATAAAATGACATATTCACCTTTTATTTCTTTTGTATGGTGTATATAGTTACAATTTTGATATATTATACATTGAATTTTTTTATCAACATGATATATTTAGTTTCAATTGGAATTATTTATTCTATTTATATTTGAGTAAAATGTTACCATGTAATATAGAATTTCATAACATGATTTATTTTCATTCAGTTATATTACATCCTCATTGTCATTAATATTATAAGATTATGTGTGTAGAAACATATTAATAAATACTTATGTATTTCAACTGATATTATTTGGATTTAAATTTGATAAAAATAATTTATTTATCAATTTATTCTCACGTCAACATTATGTCCTTTTCAAGGGTTTATATAACAATCTTATTTTGTTAGGGATTTTTCATACATGAATTTAAATAAGAGGAAATTATTGGATCGTTGTGAAATAAACCAATAAATTCCCTTCTCCACTGTTTATTCATGTCCCTTTTCATGTAATAGTACCATTTTCCCACTCTTTGTACTCAATATATTTTAGAATGTTTTTTAACAAAACCCAACATCATATGTCTCTTTAGTCGAAGAACAAAATTTAATCAAAAAACCGTATTTTCTATAAATGATTTAAAAAATGTTGTAACATTTCAAAAATAATATATTAAATCCATTTTCCCCTATTTTTTTTTTATTTAGTTTCAAAGGAATATTCTTTTCTCTTTATGAACAGTGAATTTTCCTATCATTTTATCATCCCAAAGAATTGTTTTTTTTACCTCATACGACATGTATAAAAGTACATGCAGTCATTTATTTAAAGTTAACAATGAATGATCAAATGGTAAATTTTTAATTAAAATTTTTTCAAATTTTATTTTCAATGTAATTTATTTTAAATTTTATTTTTAATTAAAAAAGAAATTTTCATCAGGAATACTTTTAAAAGAACATTATAATGAATTTGTATTTTTCAATGACAACAACACAATACTTTTACTTCACATGGGATATAATGTATTGATACCATCCTAATTCTTCCTCTCTATGGTTTATGATTTATTTTTCCGTGGATTTTATTTACATTATATTTCTTTATTGCTTTTTTCCCTTAAAATAGTTATTTTTCTGTGATCATTAGACATTGAATTTCACTTAATTTTCTATATGATTTATCAAGGATTTTTTTACTTCATAAACCATATACCATTTCTAAATACAACATTATCATTATATTTATTTTAATAAATGGGTAAATATTGATAAATCCTCATTCTTTATTCAATATTAATATTTGATAAGGCGTATTATTTATGTAGATTATTCTATTTGAGGAAAGCTTTGGACTAGCAAGGACTGGTACGACCCAAACATTATATATCCCCTTGATGCATCTACAGGTTCAAATGAGATAAATAAGTTTCAAGAATTAAGAGAATTATTACCTTTATATTTAATCCATATTGTGAAATACATTGACAATATAGGTTTTCTAGTGCCTCATATATGACGTATGAAAATTAATCAATGCCTTCATTTTGATTATGTATTTATTATCCATGAGATTTTCACTATGAAAAATTCAATATATGAATTTAATTCTCTTGTTATTTATTAAATAAAATGTGTTTTCATTTTCTTATTATTCCATATTGATCTGTACTTATCTAATTATGTGAATGGAATGCGTTTCTAGTTATATACCTTACCATATTGTTTATGCACTTCCATATCAGTTTATTTATTTCATGGAACGTGTGTTTTGAAATTACATTTCCAAATTGATTATTATCATTTGTTCATTTTTTTCATAGAATATTCCCTTACTGAGAATTTATATCCACTTAATTATTATTTATTTCCTTATGATTAACTAATTTATACTAAGAATGTTATGTAAGGATATTATAGGTGGAATAAAGTTATCCTATAAATAAAATAAATGTGTTGTAATTAGTGTATTCATTTTTAATAAAAGGCTCAAATGTGTATCTTGTCCACCAAGACTACTGAACTCTTCAGTTCTTCCATATTTTATTCCTTGTTATCAAACCAATGTAATGGTAGCATGTCACCGACTCTAGGAATTATTGGGTTGTGTCTCCACACTGAATCATATGAAATTTCATATTAACCCATTAAATATTATTAGATACTTATAAAATGTGTTTTAAGACTCTTATGATGATTTTAATTAACTCATACGTTCTCAAAGAATTCTTTAGGTATTTTTCATATTCATATTACTTCTCCAAATAATTCTCTTTTTTGAAGAGTAAACAACCCCAATGACATAGACATATACATATTTTAATTATTAAATATAAATAATATATTTCCATAATTCCACAAAAAGACATTAAATTCTTCTATAACCTCAATGTTATGTTCTTACAATGATTATATGATATATTTTTTAAAACCTTAATATATATATATTTCAATACACATATCCCAAAATTAATTACCCTAGGAGTTTTTTTATTAATTTCCTACATTATTTTTGATGAAACCCCCAAAATTGAATTAAAACATATTTACCTAGAAACAATATATCGAACTAGATATGAAAATAAGGATTGTATAAATCTCATTCCGTCAAATATTGTATCAATGATTCTCTAGATATAAACTCTTGGACCACATGAATCAATATCCTTGTCAGAAATGACATTAAAATTATGTTTTATGAATAAAAAAACATCATTATAGATAATTAAATTTAAAAAAAATCAATTTTGTAAATCAATAAAATAAATATTTAAATAGAATCACCCATCCAAACCCATCTTCATAAGAATATCCCCCCTTAAATCACAATGAAAACTCCAATTCTACATCATTTATAAAATAATATACCACTTATCTAATGTAGTTCACTAACATCTTCTCTACCATATTCTATAAACCCAATGACTGATTATATAAATTATCAAAAAATATAGGTTTAAGTCTAATAATATAATTTCATAGGGTCACCATATTATGATATTTATAAGAAATATGGTGGTGGTAGTGGTGGTCCCTTCTAAAAATATTTTACATGGATGTAGATGGTGGACTCCAAGATCCAACCAATTCCATTGAAAATATAACATTAGTAGTTTCTTTATTATCATATATCCAAATTATTTTCATGTTGAAAAATAATCGATACTATTTATCAATTATACAACCTTCCACTTGATGAAATGATATTTTTTCTTAATTTTATTTTATCTTTTAATGATCAAGAATACTATTGCTATGATTAATATAACTTGAAATGTGAACAAGATTTGAATGGGAGATTTAATATCAATAAAAATATTTTGGAGATTTTAGTTCAATAAATAAAAATGATAGAATTATTAAGTAGAAAAAATATATTATTCAACCACATTTTTATGATAAATGTTGAAATTCCTATTACACAGACATTAAATAAAATAATATTTAGGATATAACAAACAACCTGATATCGAATTAAGATTAACCACTGATACAACATAATATTTATAATTGTATTGTAATAAATTTTATTTAGATATTATATGAATTAAATCATAATTTTTATGGTGTTATTGATATAAATAATAAATCTTCTCACTGATATCATGTATCTATCCTTGGACTATTTTTGTTATCATGTTTCATGTCACATTGAATACACAATGTCATGCCATGTTACTATAATAAATAACATACTCCCAATAATAAAATCATACTTCTTATTGACCTATTTGACACTATAATATTTTGAAAATTTCATTCGTCTAACTCCTGAATTGATCATATGTATGGAATTTACCATTCTAAATCAATTTACAATTTTATTATCATATATTAACTAGTAACACAATTTTTCAACCTATATATGAGTCTCTTATAGGCCAATGAAAATATATAGCTCACCAATCATAGAAATATCAAAATCAAAACTAATAAATTCTACAAATAACTTTCCTTATGCCCCATTTGATCCACTAAAACATATTCAATCCAAATAAATAAAACAAATATTCATCAATAATTTTCCATCTAGTTGTAGAGGTTGGGATAAACTCCTCCTAGTTGAAATAAATTAATTATAAATTATTGTTTATGACTTGAATACCATGGTTATAGTGCATGATTTAGTCCATACAAACAATTCACCAACACACATTCCACCATCATCATCTATACACCTTGTTAAGGAATGTATTCATTATCCTAAATTAAATAATTGGTAAATTGTTATATGGAATTTATTTTGGGCCCAATGAATCCTCTTTTCATTGAAATTTTCATGAAAGGTTAAACAGTTTCCAAGAAGGTTATAGGAGATAAACTATCATCAATTTCAATCCCTCTGATTTAGATATATAAATTACACACCACTAATAATATGCTCACTCTTACAATACCATCATCAATAATTTCATTTTCAGATAACTACATGATTCAAACCACATTATAATATTTTATCATTATAAATTTTACCCAGAATTGATTCTATTCAATTTTGAACTATTTTTTTTCAAGAATATAATTGTAGAAATTAATACATAGGGTATATCTTCAATTTTATAGAATATACATAAGATAATAGGTATGTTCTTTATAAACCCTTCATATTTAATGTTTTTATAATATTTTTATATTCACTAATAATGATTAATTCATTAATTTCATACTTTTTACATTCCCACATATAATCTATAGAACCATATATTTTTTCATCGTCATTGATGACTTGTTGAATTTCTTTTATAGCCCCATTTTCTCCCTATTATCTACATGAATATGTCATTTATTAGAAATATCATCCTTTTTGATCAATAATCAAATCCCATAATTTCAATATCTATTCATTTTCAAAAATTATGACATATTTATATTTTATGAATTTCCGAAGTCTTTTTTGAATAATTTTTAATACATAATTCTGGATGAATACCCTAAAAGAATAGTTCCCCCCACCCATTGTCTAAAAAAATATTTTACTTCTATTGGATGAGAAAAAATCATTTTCAAAAAAAATAAAAAATTTCTATAATGTGGGATTCTTCTCATACCGTATCTTGTGGGTTTTTATCTCGTCATACGAACATAAAAACCCTAGTTGAAGATAAATAAATATGGACCTAATTTTTCCATTCTTGATAATCACTAGAAGATAATTTTAAAATAACATAAATTAGACCATAGTTAATAATTTGGTTCCATCTCACAATGATTTTTTTAATGAATATTTAACATTGAAATATGATTTTTTACCATATAATTTGGGATTAATTCTTCAACATAAATATCGAAGAATTATATAATATTATGAAATAATAACATTATAATTTTCATCTAGATAATATTTTTTACCAAGATTATGTTACAAAAAATTAACTTGAATAAATCTAATTTTTGAGATATTAAAGCGACTCATGTATTCCAAATATTATCATCTACAAAATTACAATACCACATTCTATTTAGGGAATCAAGTGATATTTTCCCACACATATCAAAATACACCAACAAAAACAATATTTTATACTTCTCATCCTTCATTGTGTTGTTCGTGATAAGTATTTTCCATTTTCATTATGTTTCTGGCATGTGATTGTGATGTAAAGAGATCTTAAAGATATCAAATGATCCATCATTATTTATTTTTTCTTTCAATGTTTTTTGGTTAAAGTGGGTAAAATATTTATGTCGTAAACCATTCTATTCATCCATGGTTATGTCAAATTGTTAATCTTCTCCCCTAATGAAGAAGAGATTCCCCATTCTACATTTACTTTTCATTAAAATGGTTATATATCTTCCATTTATGATACAATAAATTTTAATTAAATTAACTAAATGCCTTGAGTGAATAAAATGTCCAATAATTTGATTTTTTTGACTAAGGCCTCTATAAACGACTATATTAACACTCTTTAACTATATTACCTCAGTAATAAATTTCTTATAGATAATGAATTCCATCCCTTAATTATTTCAAAAGATAAATTTTTTTGTTCATCCTTTAATACTTTGTCATGGTATTTCTTTCTAATCATAATGGAAGTAAAACTACTCTTTAGAATCCACAATCCTACTCAATTTATCTCTTAAAAATAAATATTAGTGATCTCATCCTTATATATATGATTTATATCATGATACATGTAAAATTCATTCCATAATTTTTTAATAAATTTGATCATTCATATTTTAACACCACTGAATCAAATCCATATTCAAATATGGCGATTTTATTATAACTTTCCATTCTACATGTAAATGCTTCCATCTATAGGAATATTATTCCTTGTAAATATATTGTAATATGTATTTTTACCCCTAATAAAAAATTCAAACCATTCTATCTATTACCTTCACACAAGAAACAAATAATGTCTAAAAAATATAAGGAATAGAAAAGTATTCTAATTTTATTAATTTATCATGAATATTAAAAATCCATATTAATATGGATAAATAATTTTTTTCTTTTACATTATTCTATAAAACTAAAAATGGATTAATTTTTCATAATATTGTCCTTTACTACCAATATATATTTTTATACCTTTTTAGTCACTTGGAAAAATATTATTTTATGAATTCAGTCATTCTAATTTTCAAGTAGCCCCAATTTTGTTTTCTTATGATGAAGCCCTTTGATATATTTTCAATTATATTTTGAATTTTATGAATATGGGAAAGAAAAAAATATTTTCATTTACTATCCATTAGATTTTTTCATAATATTTATTGGTCATTTCAATAAAACATTCCAATGTAATGATTTGAGTTAGATTAAATCCATAATCATATACCTTATATAACATCAACATAATTTCCACTTTGAGTTCCTCAAATAATCAAGTATATCCTCTCACATAATTAGTGATTCTGTTAAATATTCATGCATTTTCATTAACTTTGAGTAATTATCATATTCTATTTTTTTGTTCCATGTAATTATAGATGTATTTCATTGAATATAAACCACAATCTCATGCTTATCTTTTTCATTCAGATGAAAATAATGATTAGAGTCACACACCAAACAACATTATTTCTATTTATTTTCCCTCCAAATGAAAAGTCCTTAAACATTAAATTCATGTACTTCCTTAGGGGTAATTTTTAAGTTAACTTCAACGAATTAACTATAACTATACACATTATATGGTTCATCTTGGAAATAAATAGTAACACTCACAATGATATCATTCTAGTACGAATAATATTTCAATTTTTTTTTCCTTATAGACAGTATCTTCTTAGGAAATGGAATCTATCATTTCATGATTTTATATTAGGGTTTCCCTTGATTTCTCACATCTAGATTATCTCTTCATTAGTTATTCTGCATAATTATAATATAACGTAATTCAAAACCATACAGAATGTGAAAAATATATTAATGAGTGAAAATAAGATAAATATATAATTTGAACATTCCACTTCCTCTTTTGATATCTGAGGAAAAAATGCATCACCTCATCAATATCCTCATGCTCGGTATCATCCTAAACTTTTTTTACATCACAATGAATGTTAATTTGTTATAATTATTCTTTTTCACAACTTCAATATTATTTTTTCTTATGTCATATTCAACTACTGTGATACAAATACTATATTGAATAACATACTTTCATGTTTTTTCTTCGAGCTATGAGACCATCATGTTGAAATGTTTTCATATTATTCATAGGACTCTCTTTCTATTTTTATACCAAAATTATTATCTATAAATTTTATCTTTGACACTACAAATATGTTCACTTAATCATAATATTGATTAATGAACTCATTCAATTATATTCTAATTTTTTCTTAATTATCTAAATTACTTATGACTTATCATCAATTAACATATAGTCACTTATATAAATATATATATGGGTGCCAAATAAAATATAATGATTTGAAAAACATTATATTCATCTATATGGTCTTGGATAATATCCATACCAATTATTTTATTCCTTTTTTCATCAGAATCATTCAAAAATATACCTTCTTCATATAAACATCTAGTTTCCGTGTTAGCCCAAATTGAATTAATTAAAGCTATGTTGACATTTATTCCATGACTTTTTCACAAATTTAATTTATTTCTTAACAATTTATGAATTATAACAAGGTTGAAAAAATCCATTACTTTAGAAAAATAAAATATTCCCTATATACCTTTTACACTATTTCAACTTGTTGGTCCTAATAAATTTTAATACGAATTGAAAGTTAAATTAGTAAATGTCAATTTTTAATCAACCATATAAAATGACCACTCCTATAAACTATTTATAACTATATTATAAAAACATTAATTTAATGGGTTGCTAAAGTAAATCCATTTAATATAGAAGATTTACATGGACTACTCAAACCAGTATAATCGGATGAGCAAGAAACAAAAGTGTGTTGATAATTCTAAAACACCAAGTGTAGAATTTTTTGATTAACATTTAAAGGACACACAGTAACTATTGATGGTCATAAGCATCCTATAATATCTAAAGAACTAATTTTTATTCATATAATAAGAAAACCAATACTCCCCCTATAACCTATATTTTGTTCCAAAAACCTTATGTTCAAACTAATCCTAGGATAGTGTATATATAACAATTAATTTCATATGACTTTAGAGAGATGGTGTCCAAGAACACATTCTTCTTATTTAATAACATTACAACATGATTCTTGAATCCTCCTCCATTAGTTTTGAAAAAATATAAATCTAATATATACCACCCCATTCATTATTTTATTTCGAATTTGATGAATATTTTCATTATCTTCCTCTCATAATTAATTTATCTTCTGCTCTACCACTCCTCCAATCATTATGAATAATGTGAAATCTTTTTTTAAATAAATTTATTCACCTGATAATAATGTGAAGTATAGGTTCAAAAATTCATTATGGAAATATAAAATTTTTCAGTGTGATCTACTCCAAAATTAATCATTGAGAATATAGGATTGAATTTCATCTTGTATAATCAATTATATAATGTTTGTAAAAATAAATCAAATCCTAATAGTTCCCTATCTATTGCATGTATTCCATATTTAATATATGAATCCTGATTATCTACCAAATCCAATAAATCAGCACCAATTATGAATTTTAAATAAAAATAATTAATGAATAATAACCCTTCTATTTAGGAATGATATTCACTACTTGTATTAGACTAAAAATTAATCATAATTATTGAATATTTATATAATTAATAAATTGTTACTGGTATTCCATCCCCAAAATTATTCAAGGGAGGGACCATAAGGTTTTTCTCCACTACTCAATGATTGGCCTTACTATTTTCTTGAAATGACTATAATGAAATCCAAGTTCCATTAAAATGTATCATCAGATTTTGATGGATGACTATTACAAAATTATGAAGGAACCTTATGATTTCTCCATTTTTCATCATCCATTATTGGTTACAAATAACACTAACATGTTTCTAGATTACCTCTTGAGGTCTAAAATCATTATTATAAATTAACCATATGAAATTCAAATATGACCACTATGATTTTGTTTATGACACTAAAATGACCATGAATGAACCTTAAATTTTTAGTTATAACTATTAATGTCTCCATTATATATCTAGAAAACCCATAGGGGATCTCTCTATATATTTTTCTAAATCTATAAGTCCAACTACAACAATATTTTCATTTGAAATGTTCAAAATATATTATTTTTAATGAATTGATTATATCTATAATTATGAACTATAGTTTCTAATTTTACACACAAATGGATTCCCAAGGACATAGACACATTCCTCTACCACCTTTAAAAAGTATCCTTAC
Source organism: Viscum album (assembly GCA_963277665.1). NCBI lineage: Eukaryota > Viridiplantae > Streptophyta > Magnoliopsida > Santalales > Viscaceae > Viscum > Viscum album. The sequence continues at coordinate 1,732,962,639 of OY728119.1, read as the reverse complement.
ACGAACTATAAATGAACCACATGAAAAATAAAATGAGTTTTTTTAGAACCCCAAATTTAGAAACGTAATCCCTAATTCTATCATAATATATTTTCATGCATATCCAATATTAGTTTTATGTTATCCCCATGACATCATCAACAATTTTTGTAATCCCTTTACAATCATGTCAATAAACACAACCCCAAACTCATTTTGAGTGAGTTTTTTCAAATCCATTCTTGTATAGAAATCTCAATACAACTTGATTTATTTTTTAATTATTTAATATTGAGACCTCTCTCATTATGTAAATATTTACATTTATACAATGATAATATAAAATGTCTCTTAAATTTAATACTTTATAATGGTTGATAATAAATCATGAAACAACAATTCTCAATGAGATACTAAAAAACATTCCCATTGAAGAACTCTATAACATTTAGTCCTTTCATTTTGATATAACAAATAGATAATCAATCATTTGATTCCACATGACCTACTATAGTGGTAAAATAGTTAACACCTCTCTAAATAATTAATTCTTGAATTTTAATAATATTATAATAAAATTGTTTTCAGATAATTCAATCATTTTTTTAATAAATAAACTTCACCAATTATTTACGACACTACATTCTCGCATTGAAACTTTGTATAAGTATCCAATAATTTTTAGCTCAATCATAGCTAGTATAACCATTTTATCTCTAGAATATAAATTTTCATAAATAAATCTAGATTAAATTGTCAATATAAAATACTTCTTTAAACTATTTTCTTCATCTCAATAATTTTTATTGAGAGGTTATACCTTATAGAAAAATTTAACCAAAAAATCATTAACACAACTAAGTGAAAACTCATTGTAGGAAATAATAATTTATATAATAGTTACATTATTTCCCATTATAAAAACTTATTTAAATTAATTTTATATACTCATAAAATTTAACATGCATCTATAGACAATACATATGATATCAATCAAATATACAAAAAAATAATACTAAATAACCATGACCACATAGTGTGGGATTCATAATGTATTATAATTACAAAGAGGATTTGTGAACTAATTACATCATTGAAATATTTATTTTCAAATATGGGTTTCATTTCATCATTAAAAATGGGTAAGCATCAATTTTGATATTTGAAAAAACCCCTCTAAATATTCCCCCACCAACATCAAAAAATGGAGTTAAAACTCATTGTATTCAACATCATTTGAATTTGACTACATTATAATAGTCATATCAAATAACATGTCAAATAAAAATAATCACAAGATCACAATTTTTTGTTACAAGATATTTTAGTTGTCTTAAACATTCATTAATGTTTGATTGTAATTAATTTATAACATCAATTGACAAACATTGTATTTTTTATAACTTTCTAAAATTTTCAATTTCTCATAATTCAATTGAAATTTTAAATTATTGAAATTTTTTATTCATAATGAGTTAATCATAACATCCTTATTAACATTATATATTCATATGACTAAAAAAATTAAATAACAACTATAAAATAATAATATGTAGTTAGAGAAGAAATTTCACATTATATATGTTTAAGAATATTGTTAGCATAGTTGAGGTCTTACCTAAGTGGTAAAGGCTCCCTGTAATCCTACTTTAGAAATGAGTTCAAATTTGGATAGGAGAGAATTTCGACAGAAAGATGGTGATCTAAGCATGACATAGGTAGGTGGTGATGAATAAATGTCATAGGAAAATAGTGATGTAGGCATGATTTAATCATGATGATGCATTGGGACTTCGGTTCGGTTTTGGGGTCATTGGTCTATGTAATGGGATTTAAGAAGACTGTTCCTTTAGCCCATGTACTGAATAAATAAGGCTTGGTGGGTGGGTCATCCCTTAGTTGGCTATCGACTACCCTTGAAGCCTGTGTGAGTGGTTTATGTGCTAAATGTAATCACACCCTCATGCACCTAATATAAACATGAAGAATGTGAGTCATTATAGGAAACAACATTTCCTCTATCCTTTAATTTGGAATTTCTAATATGATTTAAAATTATTTTCATAGAATCAAATTAATAATTTTTACCTATTCATTACACTTTTCGTCATAGATTAAAAAAATCACTCAATTATTTGGAAATATTTACATCAATGGTTTTTTACTCATCATCATTTCATCATTACATTTAAAATCAAAAATAAGATTCACTAAATCATGCCTGATTCATTATCTTATTAATGATATAACATTTTATGGATATTTTATTCATATATAGATTATATTCCTCAAAATCATGTAATATTATATCACATTCACAAAAAACCTTTCACATAATTCCACGAATATTTTTTTCCAACTGTAGATTAAGAACCCCTATATAAACCTATTTTTTCTTTATGGTCATATTTAACATACATATTACTTCAATTTCATTATTGTATCAATTTACCATTATATTCATGATGTAATTATCCACAATTCTAACATATTGACAATTATAATCTAAAAAAGAATATAAAATATTAAATTTTGGTAATAATTCAAATTCTTCATTTTTAATAGTGGGTGATATAACATTAAAAAAAATCCATTCATCATCATAGTAAATTATTCATAAAACATATAATGATAAAACCTTAAATTCAAACTTAAATTCATTTGAATCCTTATATTATATTTCAAAAATTCATTCTATTGTCATTAAATATCATAAAAATATTTCCATTTTTCCCTTTCATGGTATCATCTATATTTTTAGTCTTCTAAAACTATAACAAGGCATCATGATAAAAAATATTGGCTATTCCTATGGAATATGAAGGTTTTTGGATCACACATTTATCATTACATTTTCTTGTTTTAATATGAATTTAATTTATCTCAATTTGAACTACTAAGGGAAAATTGATCAATATAATTATGCAAAAATATGAAATTAAAATATCCATGGTTTAGGGTTATACAATTTTATAATATTCAATAACAATTTTTTGTATTGGTTAGGTTTTTTTCATTCATACTTCAAGTTTATAATTCATAAAATTACTCACACATAACATGAGTATACATTATATGATTTTTTAGGAATACATAATACATTACAGAAATAGAATCCCAAATATTGAATTTGTTTAGTTACTTTGGAATCATGGAAACATAAATCCCGATATATTTGTGGGCATTGATATCTCCCACTAGGTTCATAATGACTGGAGCCAAAAACAGAAACATCATAAATAATATATATCATCTTATCCTTGGTAAAATAAACATAAAAAGGTGTGATTGTAGAGGCTTGGTAAGAATAAACAAGTGAGATATGTAAGCATAATCTTGACAATAAGGGTATAATAAAGTGATCATATCATTAGATGATCATATCATTCATATCAATGATCATAAAAATTAATCATGAAATAAAATAGTATGTTCATGATACATGAAACATAAGGAAAACAACATAATAAGACATGAAATTATGACATAGGAATAAGAAGTAGAATTATGGAATACACATAATCATATAAAATTTCTTCCAATGTTATTGAGGATTATTTCCAAGGCTATATAGGTTGTATGAGTTAACTTCCAGTAATATCATGGTAGTTTTGGGTCACTCCCATGATCATATTAGTATTCGAGGTTCACTCCCAATACCCTGTTAAAAAAAGACCATTACTAAACTGAGTTCACTCCATGTCATGTCCATGTTTATCGCATGATATATAAATAATTACCCCACACATTGGACAGATATATAGGTTTGGACCAGATCTATATGAAATCAAACATATATGTTCCACCATATCATAAAAATTCATCATATCATATCCTTTAAAATGAAACAAGTGTCATAGAAAATTAATCATATAATAATATGTGGGAAATAGATAGGTTTAATAATCATTCTTTCAATATATAACACATGAAAAGAAGCAGGTTTCATTACCATATAACCTATGAAAGAGAAAATGATTTCATAAACATGTGGGATGTGAGGGACGATCTGTTTGGCACGGCGCTAGACATTCCTAATGCACGGGACGATCAAAATATTCAGCAGACCGAGGCGGTGTTTGAAATTTTATATCTGAATCTTGAAATGTGCACGTTATGTTATGCATTAATGGATCTTATAAGGAAATGATTCATGTCAGGGATTGTAGGAGATCCATTCTAGGTGGTGACGTGCTGTTGTTGGGTGACTGTGATGGGCTCGAGGCTCAATCAACGAGCGTGATGGTCGTTCCATTTCAAAATATGAAATTTTATTTCTCCCTTTGAAATTTGAATTCTTCTTTTCCAATTTGGGTGTTGGTTTGTATTGGTATTTTTCGATTGTGTGGGTTCCCACATCCCTTTTTAAAAGTGGTTAGAAAAAAGTCATTTTGGAGGATTTTATAAACATCATTCCATCAACACATAAACCATTTAGGGAAACAATATGAATTGAAATTTAAGATAATTTCTCCAAAAAGGAATAAGTAACAACAATAGATGTCATATAAGATAGAAAATAATATTGAAATATCCTTTAAAATGTAATCTTTTGGAAAATATAATTTCTTCTTTACTAATCTTTTATAATACATAAATCTTTTTGGAAATCTTTTTCATTGAAAATATATTTGAAAACATATAATAGAAGATTTTAAAATCATAAAAAAAATTTAATAATCCATTTTCCTTGATAATTATCTTAATATTTTTTTTTCAAAATTCATTTTAATATTTTAAAACATGGTTTTTGAAAAAAATAATAGATTTCCTACCAAATAGAGAAATAAGGACATATTTTTTTAAAATTTATTTCTCAATTATAATTAGTATCAAAGACTATAAAATTGTACTAATTCGTTAAAATTTAATGAATAAATTTAGGATAATAAAATTCATGAGTTTTCATTAGAGTTTAATCATAATATTTTATCAATGGAGGCACCACAATTAACAATTCTAGTAAAGGAAACGATTGTTGCAATAAAATCTTACCCGATTGGAAACTTTATATAAACTCGCTATGATAGAAAATGACATTATATGAGGCATAAAATATTATTAGAAACAATATATTAATGATATTTCATTTCAAGTGGTTGTATATAAACCTCACAAAGGAATATAGGTGCATAAAAACATGTATCTCAAAGAAGAATAATTTAGAGAAAAACTACCGAACATAATTTGTAACATTGTAAACATAAAAATAAATGAAACCGATATCATAAAATTTTTGTGTAAATACCCATTAATTTAATGATTGGAATCATATAATAGATATATTGGCAGTATATACACCACCCAAATAAAATGTGTGGTGATAACGTCATAAATGAAAATGAAATAAAAGTGAGAGAAGAAAAAAATTATGTTATTGCATAAATAGATTCATACTCATTAAAAAGTCATGTATAATAAATTTATTTTCATTATACATATACCAATTATTTATATTACCCTTTAATTTACAATTCCATGTTATGATTTTGTTTCTGGTAATATCCTCTTAATCTTTTGTATAAGTTTTGACTTATCTTATTTGTGGTCACATTACATATATCATGATATTATAATATCCATAATGATAAAAATGATCAAAATATCATATATATTCCATTAAAATATATTAATAATAATCTATGAAATATAAAAATTTAAATTTAAATACACTATTTATGGATATAGTAGGTTGTACATAGGCATGCACATTGTTTCCATTTTATTGTCGTATTGACAGAATGAAAGTAAAAAACATATATATATAATCTCATAAATTTATAATTATTATTTCATATGTATCATATATGTTCTCTAAACTCACCCTTAATATATTCTATATAATCAATAAATGAATCACGTCTTTTTGAGGAAGAAGTAGTCCACAAATCCACAACCAATGTTATCATATATACCAAAAATGGAAAGTGTAAAGGTATTAGTTATATAAAAATTGAAGAATAATTAATACATAATAAATATCATATATATCAAATAAAAATGTTATTTCTATTTAAATTACAAAACCATGAGAGGTGGTAATGGAAAATTGAATGACGTCGTTTTGCAAGACGGTAGTCCACCGTGCAGACAAAAAGTATGTTGGATACCAATTTTTGGAAAGTGTTTGTAGGTTTATGTGAAACCATAATATAAAATAATATAAGAATATTTAGGATATTTAGTTATTTACATAATCATGTAATATGAATATTTTTTGGGGAGGATAATGAAAATAAAACAAAAGATCTTAGGGAAGGATCTTATCTATTCTTTGGGGAACTTTTCTTTAGTTTCACCGAAGGGCCACCTTGGTTTGAACTATTCCCCAATGGGAGACTCTAGGATTATTGGAGGGAATATTAGAGGATATTTAGGCATGTTTTTACAAATAAAAATGGTTTTAGAGGTGTTAATTAGTGTGTGGGTGAGTTCTTTTTTATATTGGAGTACATGTGGGAATCTTGTAAATATAAAAATTCAAACTCTATTGAGGGCTATCCTTTAAATCATGTGACTCCAATATTATTCCATTTTTACCCAATATGGTATTTTTTAACTATGTCTTGAACATGTCTGATGGAATTATGTCTATGTTATTTTTCCACTTAAGATATTGTTTAACTGCCAAGTAATCATGTTTTTACCTTAATCATTATAATTAATTTTAATTACATTAACAAATAATTTTAGTAAAGATCTATATTAAAATTATTATACATTATAAATTATGATGATTCCAAATCAAGAATCCTTTTTTCCAGATTCTAATCATGTAATTGGAAAACATTAATTTAAAATTATCCTCGTAAATATGTCGTGAAAACAACTTTTTAAGTGATAATGTTTATTTGTATGATATGTTTTAATAAACAATTTCAATGTGAAATTGTTTCTAATGAACAAAATTGGAATAATTTTTGTTAAATTTATCTAAATAAAATTTAATAAAAATATTAAAATATAATTTTATGATATAATAAGATGACTTAAAAATCATTTATAAATAAAAATCCATTATTTTCACTATTCATCCAAAAATGATGTTTTCATAAAAAAACCCCAAAATTCACCATAAGATAATTTTTACATTCTGAATTCAAAAAAATAAGATTATTTTATCAAATCGAATTTCAAAAAGTGTATAATTTTTTTTATTATTGTCTACAAAAGGAAATAAAAAGGTGTTCATTTTTCAAAATAGTATTTTCCAACATATAAATACTTTACCAAAAATAATATGTTTTTTATCAATATTTTTTATTTTTAAAAACCCACTATAAATAACATTTAATTTGTTTTATCACTATTCATATTAATATGCTTAACATCTATGATATAACTACCTCTATAAAATATTTATAATAATAAAACTTTGTTTCGTAGAAACACATTATTTCATTTAAAGAAAGCCATTTCTATGATCTATGTGGGGCACACATAACATGTTGTAGTGTATAATGAAAGATGAATGTGGTGTAGTAAGCAACACAATAAATCGAAGATAATTAATTTATTCAAAAAAAGATTAATAAAAAATGGGGTGTTACATTATACACCCCTTATGATGAATTTTACCCAAAAAATTATTATTATGATACAAAAAAGAGGATAGTTCTACAATATAATTTACTCATGTTCCCTCATACATTTATTTAACAACTAATTTCTCCAAAAAAAAAGCATTGACCGGGTGAGTGGTCTGGTTTCATTGAATGTTCTCTATAAGAAATATCATATCTACAAGTTGATTATCAAATGAAATATCTTATAAAAGAGATATGATTTCATAGTTAAGTACATGTGAAGGTCTAATTCCTTAGGTGAGATACATGGAACACATCATGGACTTGAGAGTTATTTAGATAATGTTCCAAGAAATAAGATACCATATTGATATGTTCAAAAATTTTGAAGGGACTCGTATACCTAGGGATAACATTATATTTCACCTCGAATATCATAACCATCTTAGAGAGAATGATTTAGAGAAATTTATTCTCGTTAACTTCAAATTCTAGATCATGCTAGTGGTTTTTAGCATAACTTTTCTTATCATGTTGAGCTACGATGATATGTTTCTAAATGGTTATGACATTATTGGATATTTCTTTATAAATCTCATGTCCAAATAAATTTCATTCTTCCAATAAATATAATAACATTGGATCTATAAATTTCGTACCATGAAATTCATAATAATGAGCCATTTAAATTCATTTGTTAAAAATATTTTTATATGTATACTCAATAAAAGAATGATTTTAATGCACACCACCTATGAAATCCAAATAATAAGATATCAACATATCATCTAGGGGTTTAATTGTACTTTCATATTGAACATCCATATAATAATGAGAAGAATTGATGAAACTCCATTCTACATCAACTAATTACTAAAAAATTCACCAAAACATTTATGTAATCCTTAGATCCTGATCATATATAATTTAATGTTATACTATATGAATCATTTATAGATCAGTAAAGTATATCCTAGAAATCTGATCCATATAGAAGTATTCAATAATTGTAATAATGTGTTTTGAGTTTGTAAGGTGATTGACTACAACCCATATACCATTAAAACCTGTAGTGGTTTTTGGGAGTCCGAAAAAAAATCCAAAGTGATGTTCTCCCATTTATATTATGGTATGGTTAATGGATGAAATATACAATTTGACTTCTTCCTTTAATCCTAAACATGATGGCATACCATGTACCTCAATACAAACTCTATGATATCCCTCTTTAGGCAATCTCATATGTATTATTCAATCATGTTTCAATACATCTATGTATTTCTAGGATGAATATAGAATAACAAATTACCAGCATCATCTAATAACTACTTCTTCATATCTATAACAATGGGAATGAATACACAGTTCCTGAACATTATCATTCCATCCCAATAAAGGTTAAAATCTAGAACATTTCTAACCTTCTTCTGCAGTTCTACATCTTCCTCCAAGACCTCTTTAATATTCACCTAGATATAGGTTTTAACATTCAATTGAGAAATAAAATATTTTTATCCTTCCATAAATATTTCTAGAACCCTAATTTGAAAAACATGAAATTTTAGATCATTTATCATACTCATCATGGATAATAAATCATGTTATTTTTGACTCAAAGCATAAACCATCATATTAACTTTTATGGGGTGTAAATTTGTTGAGAAGTCATAATCCATTACACTCTCTTACAATATTCTCTAGCGTGTTTTCAATGCCCTCTATGTGAATATACGTTTCATAAATTTATGAATGGTTTTATTTATCACACTTTTCTCTATAATGATAATTCATCCATATATTTAATGAAGAAATTTCTACAACTAAATTGAAATAATGAGTTGGGTAATTTTTCACATGAATCTTCCATTATTCCGATGCATAGTCTATAGCCAGGTTATTATGCATAATAACACATCCCAATACCTTTTAGGATTCATCTCTATTGATTATAAACCCTTATCCACTACATATTAATGTATTCCCTCATGCACTGACTACCCATTTCATTAATTAAATGATATTTTCCTCACATTCATCTATCAAGAAGAACCTTGAACTTTTTCAAGTAAACATGGTCATCTGATTACATATTAATGGAAAATTATCCACAAACCATATATTATATCAAGCTAAAATAAGAAAACTATGGATCTTAGTCACTGTGGTTGGTCTAGTACACCATTAAATTTCTTTCGTATTTGATGCATCTTTTTATATTATTTATATTGATATTGTATTACCAAAAAATGAATCCAGTTTCATCCAAAATTGAAAAAATTTTATGTTACATATAGTTTCTCTTTATATTTTGTATTTAATACAATTCAAAAGTTGTTTTCATGCCCCACCATAGCATTTTAATAGATTGTAATTTCATATATAAATAATACAACAATATGATCATGATAATCTCTAAAGACTCCATTAATCCAGTCAATAATGATAGTATGTAGAATTAGTAAGACCCAAATGAATCTCTACATATTCATAGTTTCAATAATTTGTATGAAATTATATATGTGTTATATTCTCTATTTGGATCCCCAATTGATGATTTATGGAGTGAAGGAAAATCTGGGAAATTTATTTTCTCTGTATTATTGATAAAAGATGTCATCAATATAGGGAAGAGGCATGATGCCCAAAAAGTCATTCAGTAATGGATTTTACATACTATTTTGAAAACTGTAGCTAAACGTTTGCCCAAAAAAATTAGTGGTGGTTTTTTAGCAGTTGTTTCAATAACCACCACAATTTTTTTTAAATATTATTTTGAATTGGTTTTTTTTCAAAATAAATTATATATTTTATCATTTTTTTAAAACCCACAGAGAAATAACAGTGGTTTTAAATGAAGACAGATATATAAAAAGAATCAACTTAATAAAAAAATATTTGATTATTATTTATGATTTATGATTTATGATTTATTATAATATAATTTTTTTTATAATATTAATTAATTATAATTTCATAATTAATAAATCTTTACAATTATAATTTTTTAATAATTTTAAAGTTCAAAAAAATTTAAAATGAGTTAAAAATTAGACATCGGCATCAATTGACCATAAATTTTGATTTGGGAGACTGTATAAGCTCCACAATAAGACAAATTGATGTTTATGAAATGAAATAAAATGACATTAGATTTATATTTTCTAATAATTTAAATAATAAAATTTTTATGGTTTCATTAAATATAGGAAATTGAACATGAACATCAAACAACCATAACTATTTATCCAACTGTCCATTTGGACTCTACTACATAACTAATCAAATCAAGCAATGATCTCACCACCATATTTACTAGGGGGCCCTGGTCACTATTTTTAGAGGAAAAAAGAGACCCTTAGCCATAAAAATTTTGTTTTTATTCAAGGCACCAAATATTTTTAACATTCGATGGATTTTCCACCACGTTTATGGTGTTATTATTGGATTTTTTCAGTGGAGACTGAATTTATTCTACAAGGCCCCTACCTTAAAACATTACATAATCATGAATTAAATGAATAATTCACATTTAGGATCTTTTCAGGTTTACAGTTTTAGAGAATTAGGACAAATCTATTACATCTCAATGATTACAAAGTAGACACATATTCTTAGTTTTCATTTTTTACAAAATAAAAACTCATGAACAAAAGAGTCATGTCTAGTTATATGTTTTAGAAAGCATGACAATTCTTTGATCCCATCCTTGACTCTATTCTACATTATGTCCTGTGAAAAACATTTCAGAAACTTGGGATGAGCATAAAAATCTCAGTAAGGGATATAAAAATATGGTATGAAAACATTATCCCATGTATACATAAGAATCAATGAAATAATACTTTACTCACAAAACATAAGCACTTTAACATGCCTCATGAAATCATAATATTTATGAATAACTCATAGAAATAATAATACATAAAGGTAACATGAGTCATTCATAACATTATTATGTAGGGTGTAACCCTAATGGTTATGTTTGGAATACCTGTCAAAGTATATTCCCTAAATCTCTTTAGAAAAACCTTAGCATTTAACTCCTTCTCGTTACTCAATGCATTGGAGAGCTATCTCGGGCTCACCCGCCCTAGGTTTATCACAAAACCACCCGTATATGTAAAAATTGACCAATAAACATAACATAATCATAACATATAAAACATGTATAAAGGAAAGATAACATTTCCACATTCCAATATAGCAAATCAAGATATTGAATTAAATTGTTTTTTATCAAATCATTTTCAAAACCATTTAAAAATATATTTTTGAATCAACGTGTCCCATACCACTTTGAAGATTTTAAATGAATTCTCATTTGAAAACATTAATGCCCATATAAAGAAATCATAACACCCATTTTGAAAACATGGACATTAATGAGAAATATTTAGAAGAGTAAATCTTTAAAACATTTAAAACATTTTTTTAGTTAAAGAGTTTTTAACAAAAAGAGAGACCCTTGAAAAAAAATAATTTTAAAATAACTTTTAATCAGAACTTTATAAGATCACGAAAATAAAGGGATGCATGATCTAATATGTCAAAGGACAGTATATACACCGTATAAGAGTGAATTGGTTCACAATAACAATAAAGTCTTAGTGGAAATGTAAATTGGGATGAAATCCCTTATAAAGATGGTATCCTTAAATTAAGGATAAATCAATCACATAATTATGTGTGAAAAAAATAAATACACCCAATATAATTGGATATTAAGTGTAAATCAATAAGATGATATTCACACATATTCATAGGATTACATATTCAAGAAGTATAAGTTGAACCCAAAGAATTGAAATTGTGTTAAAAAGTTCCCTTATAAAAATTCGACACCCTAACGACGTCACATTAAAATTCATAAAATGAGTTGATGAGAAAAACAGGGTATCTCATCACATGGACATAACATTTACAGCAATAAGTATATATAATAACATATCCCAACATAAGAATATGTAAATTAAAAGACCTAACAAAAATAAGTCTTTTAAAAAGTGGAGTGTGAAATGTTTTTTTACCGATTTGGGTAACATTCGAAACGTACACCCCATTAAAGAAGGACTATAAAATGTTGATGTAAATACCCATAAAAAAAATTATATTACAAAAATTGTAGAATAATGGGCAGTATATACACCACTCAAAGTAAATACTGTCAAATGTAGCATGAATCTCACGGGAATAAAAAGTGAGATTAAAACCCCTTACCACATTGTAATCAATCGAGTCGAATGAAAAAAAGATAATAAACACCAAATGAATCACATAATACCATTAATGATCATATATATTAAATGGAAGTACACAATACACCACATGCAATAAATAAGTGGTGAACAGTGCATTTCATTTTATACTATTCCATAACATTTGGAGATAAAAAATGAAATGCACTGTTCATGGAGACAGTAGGTCATATGTACGCATGAACGCTACATTCATTTCTTTTTCATATTAAAGGAATTAATACTAAATGAGACATATATATATTATAATTCCAGTATAATATATTTTTTATATAGGTAACATAAGTTCATTATTTACATTCTTTATAAATTCCATGTTTGGCATGAATGAGTCACATCACTTGAGGGGGCAGTAGTCCACACTTCCCAAGATGAAATTATCGCAGTTCCACAACATGAAAAGCATAAAGATGTGATTTAAAAATAAAATTAAGAAGCATATAGAAAACATAAATACCATATATATCATATATAAATATAGATACATCATAATTTCCACCATGAAAGGTGTTAAAAGAAGATTTATCAATCATCGTTTCGTGAGGCAGTAATTCACCACCCGCAGAAACAATATGTTCTTTAACAATTAGACGGAGGTGTGTGTGTGTGTAGGTATAATATTTATCATAACAACATCCAAATATATTGGGGATACTGGTGTTATTATGGGATCAAATAATAAGAATATAGTGGTGAGTGAAGAAGGAAAATAATAGAAAGAAACTCAAGAGAAGACATTACATCTAAATCGGGTAACTCTTTTTGGTTTGAGCCAAATGCTTCCTTAGAAAGACTTTAGCCAAAAGTGGGGCTTCTATGAGTAATAGAGGGATGTGGAGAGATAATATAAGTAGAGTTTTTATGATCCAAGGGCTTGAGAGGTGTGGCTAAGGAGGTAGAGGTGGGGGCCTTTTATAAGAGGGAGGAGGGTAACTTTTGGAAAGTCTTGAAATGTTACTTTATTATAAAATGGTTTTCAAAATTTTTTATATCCTAAAATGATATATTTATAGGATAAGGTGATAAGGGTTATAAATCCACTCATCCAATAGGTTTTATACAAGTGTATTTTTTATATTCTACCTTAACTTTTCATTTTATTTAAACCGTTCATTAATGAGGTAATCATTGCATCATCAAGGTGTCATAAATAAAATTATTTATTTAATGACTAAAAATTATACAAAAAATACCATGATTTAGGAAATCATTTTATATTTAAAATGAATATTTATAGTCTAAGAGGTAATTTATTTAAAAGAAAATAAAATTGTTTTACTTAGTTTATACAAACCAATGTTATATTACTCTTCTTTTTTAAAAATAACGTCATAAATGTCACTATAACACCCATGTGACTCCATGGGCCCTCAAGTTTCGTAAAAATATTTCAATGGTCGGCCATGACTCAAAAAAGAGTATCTGGACACATTTTGGGGTCATTTTATATTATTATGATATTATTTTATTACCCTTATCTATCCTATTACTAATTAATAATAATAATTAAAAATAATTGTCATCGGGACTATTCATAATGTCCAAAAACAAAAGAGTCTTAATTAAAAAATTTTGAACTTCTGATTCCAAATATGGAATCCATTTTTCCAAATTTTAATCACAAAAATTGCAGTAATTAATTTAAAAATAATTCTCGTTGTCAAACCAATGACGAGTTTTTAAGATGTAAAATCTATCAAAAGATTGATTTGTTTTTATATCCAATTTAAAAGTGAAATTACATGTTATGACCAAAATTGTATTAAATTATAAAAACATAATATAATTACACATTAAAACCAATTAAAATGACAATATAACTATAAAAATAAATTGGATGAAGAGGCAGTTTTGAATTAAAATGCAGTATTTTTCACTATTGATTAAAAATGAACATTTCTCAGAAAATACCAAAAATTTATCCAAAGTAAATTTGATATTAAAAATTAAAAAATGATTTCCATTTTACAAAATTCAAAACATATAAGTTTCATTAATTAATTTTATAATTAATTCCCGTTGTCAAAACAAATAGCTTGTTTTTAAGAAACAATATCTATCAAAATATTGACAATTGTTTGTGTCCAATTTCAAGGTGAAATTAATTCCAATTACCACCATTGGATTAAATTGTAAAACAATATTCTAATTACACTTTAAAACCAATTAAAAATATAATCTAACCATATAAATAAACTAGAATAAAAAGAGGTTTTGTATTAAATTACAGCATTTTTTACTATTCATAAAAAATGAACTTTATCGGAAAAATACCAAAAAATTACACAAAGTAAATTTTGATGTCTTGATTATAAGGAAGGATTTTATTTTTTCAAATATAACATAAAAAAGTGACAAAATGTAGATTTAAAAAGGGTTTTCCATCAAAAGGCGGTTAATCTTCCTTTTAATGAATATTGGAATATTTATGCTTAAAAATGGATTCATTCGCATTTTAAGCCTATAACATTTATTGGATAAGTGTAAAAATATTAAAAAAAACATATATAATCACTTTTTATTTAGTTTTTTCATTCCTGCCATTACAACGGCTAGGCGTTTACAAACATTTACAATAATATTATTATATTATTTGTGTACATCATAATATTTCAAAGAAACTCATTGTTGCGTATTGGGTACGCCATCGAACATAGCTTCCCTTTTAAAGTAATATTAATCTTTTATTCACAAATATTAATAAATATAAAAATTCCATATTATTTATTTACCTGGGATGTTACATCCTTCCTCCTTTTGGGAATTGCGTCCTTGCAATTTTAAAATTGGGATCGGAAAATACATTGAAAGCCCCACATCGGAAAAGGAGTAAATTAAACTATCACTTTAAAAGAAAGAAAGAAAAGTTAAAAGGTCACCCGAGACAACAGATACTAGGATTCCATGAAAACATGGATAAGGAGGAGAAAACAAACCATCAAGTTATGATGGAGAGTGATAGAAAATATGTCTAGGAGAAAGTTAACCACCCGAAAATCACAAACATGTGATGGGTTAAATGGTATTTGATATCCCAGAATGAAAATTTATGAGAAAACTTTTTTTTAAGTTACTTTTAACTGAAGAATTTATTTATGATCTTACCTAAAACATAAGGAAACATACTAACTTGTCATGTAGACTTTCATCTATTACTTTATTTCTTACACAAACTCATATTTTATCCAAAACATTAGTAATTAGGATGACTTGTTCACATTAAGAGCACTATAATCAACTTCTCGAGAATCACCTAACCCACAGAAGATGATCTATATATTTCGCATGTCTTTAGTCCTTAATCAAAACCGAAACTATTAGTACAAGATCAGATAATACCCCAAAGGATAATCTTTTACCAAAATAAAAACTACTTTTAATCTCAAAATTTTGTTAAATAATACCCAAAGTTCAACAAAGAAAATTCAATAAACAGCTATCCATAAAATTATTCAATGTAATCCAAACTAAGATTGAAACCCAAATCTCTGAAGGATTTAATAACATAGTCTTCCAAGGTAAATCTTAACATTTATCTCCAAATAACATCAGTTACTCTTAAAGTATCATATTGAAAAGTAACTAACCTAATCACATATCCTCCATGATAGGTTAATAATTTCCATAGATAACCCAAAATAAATTTATTCTTGATTCATAAGATCATATAACTAAAAATAATTAGTCATAATGACCAGGGACTTCACGTAGCCCAGTGGTAGGTGATAAATACGAGTTTCACTTTGGTTGTGGGTTCAATTCCCACAGCTTTGTCCGATGCGATGGGTTGTCACACGGTCTGTGTGTTTCCCTTTTTCAAAAACTATAATTTTATTACATTCTCAAAAAGAGATAAATTCATCAAAAATAACCATAACATATTTTAACCACAAAATTTATCTAATAACTTTCATTTTTTATCCCAAAAGTATTAACCTGTAATTGCCTCCAATTCACAGATCATATAAACCGAAATTGTTCTTTTTAACTATATCCACAAAGTAAGAGATAATTATTTATTGAATAAAATCTTCATATATCATACATCAGGGTTACACATACTATAAAAATTCTTCTAATGTAATCTCATCATCAAAAGAGCCTTAATAATTTTATGAATTTCACTATCCCAAATTCTACCATAACTCTTGAATCCCTTATATGTTGACTTCTTACTCATTCAACATTAGTCATGATCCATTAACCATTCCTTTCCAACTTATTCTGAAATACTTCGTTCCTACAAAAAAAATCATGAATCATATCCTAATATTTCAGCAATATGAAAACATATGTTAAGAAATAATCCATACCATTCATTGGTTGTTGTCATTTTCATCATCCTCAATTGGAATGAAATTAGGTATTGGTAAATAAATATTTCTATGATCCTAGTGATCTCATTACAGAAACTTCTTCTTAGGACATGTGTTTGCATAATGACCATGCACACTACAATTAAAACATTAAATTGATCTTTCACAAACAACTTCTTTCCTTTTCCTAGAGTCAACTAGATGCTTCCTATTTTCATGGAAGGTTCTTGCTTTATGACCATCATTTCCACATCTATATAATTTTTTTTCCTTTGAAACATTTTCATATGTGTTTATTTCCACATCTTTGACACACAGGTTTTTTGAACATACTTACCTTTATGATTATTAACTAAACTTCTGTAGGGATTTGTTTCTCGCATATATGATGTCATAAAAAATTACTAAGGTTCAGGTGGTCAATCATGACTCTAGATTGTTGGTTGAGAATAACCAAAAGATTTATCATTGAAGCTCCCATATCATTCAGTTTCTCTTTCAAAAAACCATCACGGTTTTCTTCGTATCCACTATTACATTGGTTCCTGCTAGATCCAGCCATTTACTAAAACCAACAAGTTAAGTGTGAGTATATCAGCGAAATAATCATATAATAATAAGAAATAATTATTCATGTTATCTTAAACTCATTAAATTTATCTAAAAAACTATGACTCTTTCTGAAATCCTAACCATTATGGTAAGGCTGCTTAAGCTTAAAGAATACCCTAACCTCTAATGTTATCTAAACCAAACTCTGATACAAACTATAAGGACCCAGCCTTAAAACATTACATAATCATGAATTAAATAAATAATTCAGATTGAGGATATTTTCAGGTTTATAGTTTTAGATAATTAGGACATATCTATTACATCTATATAAATACAAAGTAGACACATATACTCAGTTTCCATTTTTTCACAAAATAAAAAATCTTGAACAAAAGAGTCATTTCTAGTTCCATGTTTTAGACAGCATGACATTTCCTTGATCCCATCCTTGACCTATTCCACTTTATGTCCTATGATAAACAGTTCAAAAACTTGGGATGAGCATAAAAATCTCAGTAAGGGATATAAAAATATAGAAATAAAACATTATTCCATGTATACATAAGAATCATTGAAATCATACTTTACTCATAAAACATAAGCAGTTTAACATGCCTCATTAAATCATAAGATTTATGAATAACTCATTGAAATCATAAGACATAAGGGTAACTTGAGGCATTCATAACATTATTACGTAGGGAGTAACACCCATGGTTACGTTTGGAATACCCATCACAGTAAATTCCTAAATCTCTTCAGAGAAACCTTAGAGTTTAACTCCTTCGCGTTACCCAATGCATTGGAGAGCTATCTTGGGCTCACCCACCCTAGGTTTATCACAAAACCACCTGTATACGTAAACAATGCCCAATAACAATAACATAATCATAACATATAACACATGTATATAGGAAATATAACATTTCCACATTCCAATCTATCAAATTAAGATATTGAAATAAACAATGTTTTATGAAATCATTTTCAAAACCATTTAAAAATATATTTTTGAATCAAAGTAAGCTTTTAAATGAATTATAATTTCAAAACAATAATTTCCATATAAATAAATCCTAAAACCTATTTTTAAAACAATGAAATTAATTAGAAATATTTAGAAGAATAAATCATTAAAACATTTGAAATGATATTTTAGTTAAAGAGTTTTTAACAAAAAGGGAGATGCTTGAATACAAATAATTGAAGAATAAATTATAATCAAATATTTATAATATAATTAGAATAAAGGGATTCATTGTATATTATGTCAAAGAGAAGTATATACACTATATAAGAGTAAATTGGTGCATAACAACAATGAAGTTTCAGTAGAAATTCAAAATGGGATGAAATCCCTTATAAAGATAGTATCCTAAAATTAAGGATAAATCAATCAAATAATTTTGTGTGAAAAAAATAAATACACCAAATATATGTGGATATTAAGTGTAAAAAAATCAGAGTTCATTCACACATATTCATATGATGATATATTCAAGAAGTACAAGTTGAACCCAAAGAATTGAAATTGGGTTAAGAAGTTCCCTTGTAAAAATTCGACAGCCTAACGACGCCACTTTAAATTTCAGGAAATGAGTTAATGATAAAAAAGGGGTATCTCATAACTTGGACATAAAATTTACAGCAATAAAAATATATAAGAACATATCCCAACATAAGAAGATGTAAATTAAAAGACCTAACCAAAAGAAGTCTTTTAAAAAGAGAAGGGTGAAAGGTTCCATTACCGATTTGAGTAACTTTCGAAACGTACACCCCATGAAAGAATGACTATAAAATTTTGATGTAAATAGCCATATTAAAAAGTATATTACACAATGGTTAGAATAATGGGTAGTACATGCACCACTCAAAGGAAATAGTGGAAAATGTAGCATGAATCTCATGGAAATAAAAAGTGATATAAAAACCCCTTACCTCGTTGAAATCAATCGAGTCGTTTGACCAAAAGATAATAAACCCCAAATGAATAAAATAATACCATGAATGATGATATATATCAAATGGAAGTAAAAAATACACTACAGTCAATAAATAAGTGGCGAACAATGGAAATCTCACAAGATTAAATGTGAGATAAGAAATCCCCTTACCTCAAGTCTGACTTGTCTTGTTTGTTTCTTTATATTCTTGAATAATAAACATTGGTCAATTTATAATTTATTAAGGACTTAATTTAAATTTTATTATTCAATTCATATCACATATTATCATTTTATAATAATTATTTAATTATTTGAGTTCATATCATACGTTTTGTCGATGTTTGGTACATGAGTCAAAAATAATCTTGTTTGAAAACAATTACACATGTAGTTATAAGTACATAATCTCAAGAATGTAATTAATGATTTAAATATCATATATATCAGGTATATATTCATTTTATTCTATTCCATAACATTTTGAGATAAAAAATGAAATGCACCGTTCATGGAGACGATAGACCGTACGTACACATGAACGCTACTTTTATTTATTTGTCATATTAAAGGAATTAAAACTAAATGAGAGATATATATTATAATTCCAGTATAATATATATGTTATATAGGTAAAATAATTTCATTAATTACATTATTTATAAAATCCATTTTTGGTATGAACGATTCACAACACTTGAGGGGGCGGTAGTCCACACTTCCTGGGATGAAATTATCATTGTTCCACAACATGAAAAGCATAACGATGTGATTTAAAAATAAAATTCAGAATCATATAGAAAATATAAATACCATATATATCATATATAAATATAGTGACATCATAATGGCCACCATTAATGGTGTTAAAATAATATTTAACAATAATCATTTTGTGAGGTAGTAATTCACCACGCACAGAAACAATATGTTCTCTAACCATTAGACGGAGGTGTGTGTAAGTGTAGGTATAATCCTTATCATAACAAAATCCTAGTATATTTGGGATTTTTTTGTTAAAATGGGTTTAAAATAATAAGAAGATTGTGGTGAGTGAGGAAGGAAAATAAAAGAAAGAAACTCGAGAGAAGACATTACCTCTAAATCGGGTAACTTTTTTTGGTTTGAGCCAAAGGCATCCTTGGAAAGACATCTGCCCAAAGTGAGGCTTCTAGGAGTAAGAGAAAGATGTGAAGAGATAATATGATCAGATTATGGACGATCCAAGGTCATGAGAGGTGTGGGTAAGGGGGTAGAGTTGGGGGCCTTTTATAAGAGGGAGGAGGGTCACTTTTGGAAAGTCTTGAAATGTTACTTTATTATAAAATGGTTTTAGGATTTTAAAGTTCCCAAAATGATATATTTATAGAATAAGATGATAAGGGTTCCAAATACATCCATCCAATAGGTTTTAGACAGGTTTATGTTTATTATTTTACCTTATCTTTTCATGTTATTTAAATTGTTGATTAATGAGGTAATCACTACATCATCATGGTGTCGTAAATAAATTTATTTATTTAATGTCTAAAAATTATAAACAAATAACCATGATGTAGGAAATATTTTTATCTTTCCAATTATTATTTATAGTCTGAGATGGAATTTATGTAAGAAAAAGTAAAATTGTTTTACTTAGGATATACAAACCCTTGTTATATTTCTCTTCTTTTTTAAAAATAATGTCATAAATGTCACTATCAAGCCCATGTGACTCCATGGGCCCCCATGTTTGGTAGAAATATTCTCATGGTCTTCTATGACTCAAATAATAGGATTTGGACACAGGTTGGGGTAATTTTATATTATTATGATATTATTTTATTACCCTTAACTACCTGATTACTAATTAATCACAATAATTAATGATAATTGTTGTCGTGACTATTCATAATGTCCAAAAACAAAAGATTCTTAATTACATAATTTGGACCTTATAATTAAAAATATGGAATCCATTTTAACAAATTAAAAACATAGAAATTGCAGTACTTAATTTAAAAATAATTCTCGTTCTCAAAACCAATGATGGATTTTTAAGATGTAAAATCTATCAAAAGATTGATTTGTTTTTATATCCAATTTAAAAGTGAAATTACATCCAATGAACAAAATTGTATTAAATGATAAAAACATAATTAAATTACACCTCAAAACCAATTAAAATGACAATCTATCAAAATAAATAAATTGGATGAAAAGGAAGTTTTGAATTAAAATACAGTATTTTTCACTATTCATTCAAAATGAACATTTGTCAGAAAAATATCAAAAATTTATCTAAAGTAAATTTTATATTACAAATTTAAAATTTATTTCCATTTTAACAAATTCAAAACATAGAAGTTTCATTAATTAATTTTATAATTAATTCCCGCTGTCAAAACAAATAGCGTATTTTTAAGAAACAATATCTATCAAAAGATTGACACTTGTTTATGTCAAATTTCAAAGTGAAATTAATTCCAATGACAATCATTGGATTAAATGGTAAAAATATATTCTTATTACACTTTAAAAACAATTAAAAATATAATCTAACCATATAAATAAATTAGATTAAAAAGTGGTTTTGAATTAAAATACTGCATTTTCACTATTCATAAAAAAATTGAACTTTATCGGGAAAATACCAAAAAATTACACAAAGTAAATTTTGATGTATTGATTCAAAATAAGGATTCTATTTTGTCAAATATAGCTGTTAAAAGTGAAACAATGTATATTTAAAAAGGGATTTCCATCAAAAGGAGGTTAATCGACCTTTTAAAGAATATTAGAATATTTATGTATAAAATTAGATTCATTCGCATTTTAAGCCTCTAAAATTAATTGGACAAATTTAAAAATATTTAACAAACATATATAATCACTTTTTAGTTAGTTCTGTTTATTCTCGCCATTACAACAGTTAGGCGTTTACTACCATTTAAAATAATATTATTATATTATTAGTGTGCATCGTAAGATTTCAATGAAACTCGTTGTTGTGTATTGGGTACGCCATCGAACATAACATCCTCTTTAAAGTAATATTAATATTTTATTCCCAAATATTAATAAATATGAAAATGTCATATTCTTTATTTACCTGGGATGTTACATATTCCCTGTGATTACATTTACATTGATGTTATGGTTTTGAAATATTATTGTTTCCATGACATTGATTTATTTAAAATTAAATATATTCTTATATTCTAACATTTACCTATATTAAATCACTTGTATAAATACATATTTACATATAAATATATTATTAAACAAATAAATGAAATTAAAATAAAACTTTTTAATTCATTTAACTTAAAATAATTAATTATCAATTTTATTTACCTTATAAAAAAGAATAAATTTATATATATACCAATACAAGTAGTGTTTATATATAAACAAGTGTGGGTCAATAATAAATAATTATTTACTTGTATATTCAAATATATGTAAATAAATAAACATATATGTAAGTATATCTTGTATTTATATAAATATTTAAATATTTATACATATTTATGTTCGTATATTTTTATATCATATATTTGTAGATATATATATATATATTTATTTACTTGTAATTATATATATATATATATTATACAATTATATATCTGTGGGAATTTATATAAATTAATGAAACATAAATGTGTTTTCATATATATTTATGTAAATTTTCTTATATGTATATATATGTAGATATTTATATACAAATATTATTTTATTATTTTATTATTTAATTACCTATTATCTATTATATATTATTTTAATATTTATTTCTTATTGATTTATTATTTATTGTTATATTTTCATTATTAATTTAATTATTAAATGACTATTTAATATATTTTTTATTATTTACTATTTTTTTATCATTTTTATTTTATTTATTTATTAATTATTATTTATTTATTTAGTTACTTATTATTATTTACATCTAATTTATTATTTACTATATATTCTTGTTTATTATTATTTATTATTATTTTTTATTTGTTTATATATATTATTTATTGTCAATTCAGATATTTAATATTTATTTATTATTTAGTTAACATTAAATTATCACTTATTTTTAATTATTTATTTACTAACCATTGAATATCTAATTTGTATATGTTATTTATTATTTATTTTTCATTGTTTATGTATTAATTATTTATTACTTAATTATTTATTATTATTTATTTGTTAAATATTTATTTATTTATTGTATATTTCATAATATTTTATTCTATATTTATTTATTATTTATTATTTATTTCGTATATATTGATTATTTATTTATTATTGAATATTTAATTATTTATTTATTATTTACAATTTATTTTTTAATATTTATTCCTTTATTATATATTTTATATTTAATAATTACTTATTTTTATATATTTATTATTTATTTCATATTTATTTAGTATTTAGTATTTATTTGTTATTCATTTAGTTTTTAATTTTTAATTATTAATTTTTTATATTTATTATTTGTTATTTATTTATTATTTGTTATTTATTTATTATTTATTAACTAGTTATTTATTAATAATTTATTATTTATTATAATTATTTGTGATTTCATATAAATTAATAATTATTTATTATCATTTATTAGTTATTATCATTTATAATCTTTTATTTATTTATTTATCACTATTTATATATTATTTATTTAATATTTTATTATTAATTTTATATTATGAATTTATGAATTAATTTAATAAATCATTATAATGTATTTATTATTTATCAAATATCAATTATTTACATTTGTTTAAATTTTTGTATTACTTGATGACAACATATTCATTAAATATATTCATTATTTATGATTTTTTAAATAATTATTTTCTTCTTTATAAAAATATTACACACTATTTACTCAATAGATGAGGATCTTGCTGGAGTTGTAAAGTCATTGTCACATATCCAAGATGTCAGGTGTTCAAATCTCTCCCAACACATGTATTATCCAGATTTGTGCATTGTATGCATGGACTATGAAAACGTAGTTGGATCAATAGTAAGTAATAATAATAAATCAAAAATCAAAAATCAAAAATCAAATAATAAATAATAAATTAATTACGTAAAAAATTGGTGGGTAAATATTTATCCTCAGTTTAAACCGCCACTAAAAAAACACCATAAAATATTAAACTTTCACAATATGTGCTACAAAATGATTCACGATGCATAACTACATAGCTCTTTTAGAATGGATCACACATCATTTTTGGGTGGTTTAAACTTCCCATAAATGAAAAAAACAACCGTAAATCACCATGTTTTTGTATTTGGGATAATTGTTCTTAATCATTATCTTGTTCTACTCTCGATAATCAATGTTGGGTTTCATTGATCAATCATCCTTTTTTCCATAAAGAATAGGTACAACCTAAGGTAACACACATGGACAAATGTGTCTTGTAACAAGGTTTTTGTGGAGTATATTCTTGAACTCCTTTAACTCACTTTGGTCATTTCTTTACAGATTTTTAGAAAATGCTGTAGAACCGTCTATGAGTTCTATCGAGAATTCAACAATGTTTTGGTGGAAGGATGAGATTCTCTTCTAGAATGATATCCACAAATTCCCATTCAAAAGAATATCGTCAATGTTGATTTCCACCCCAACCATTAGAGATAAAAAACCCTTTAAAATGGGAATTATGTCCAATAAACTCAATTTAATCTCCATATGATTTTAATAATTTTTATCATATTTTTAGATGATAATATGATTGTTTGAAATATAAAATGTAAATTCCCTTCCTCAATGATTTATGTAGGATTTATATAGAATGATCTAATCCATGTGTAAAATTAAATCAAATTCAATCATTGGAAGAATGAAATGAATTATAGGATACACATTCGCATAAATGTTAACTAGGTAGGATTCATATTCGTTACACGCATTCACTTTACCGGTTGGATTTTTCACTTCTAATTCAACATGTAATTATTTTGGAGGAATATTAATACCCTTAATAAATTATTTAGATATGAAAGTTCTATTTAATCTAGAATCGAATAATACATTAGTTGTTCTAGAGATAATGGTTTCTGTACCATTCACCATGTCATTATCACACCACATATAAGAAATAACGATCGCAAGAGTCTTTCCCATGTCCCTATGCTTAAGAAGCTGCTGATATCAGACATCTTCAATGAGCATTTGGTTTGTGCACTGATTAACATAATTACAATTCTCCATACACATGTATCACTAATGTTTGGGAGCTGAATTGTCTGCATCTCTCTCTCCATTCTCATAGTTAGCAAATTTCATCGCATCACATCCACAATGAAATTCACAATTTCCATCCCTTCTGTAATTAAAATTTTTATTTTACCCTTTAAGATAATTTCCTGTATGATTATTTCCTCACATATAGAAGAAAAAAATATCACATTATTCCCTTCATTATTTTTAGATTTAACTTTGAACTCAATCTTCCTTTGATATCAAAACCATGAGATTGATATGTATATCCAACCTCTATTTCAACATTGATTTCACAACACACAATCTCGACGTAACTACTATGGTCTCTTACAGATAACTCCCTTCTTCTACTTTTCTTTATGCCCCTTAAGGTCTTATCGACATCAATTCGGTTTCGATTATTATACTAGAAGTATACCTCACATGTCTTGATAAATTTCCTCATTGGTACCAACACATTAATCATACATTTTCCTTCACTAATAAAACTCTTTCTCAATATTTTTATGTGGAATATATGGAATGTACTTATTTAAAAATAATGTATTGAACTCACTCCTATAAATGAATTCAATTTCATCTTTGTCCCTCATATTCATGATTATATTCCATCAATAGTTCACTTTGACTTCTACCCAATAAACATCCAGAATGACTTTCTCATGTTCCAAACATTTTATAATGGAAAATATCATATTAGTGGTACTGATCTATTTTCCCACAAAAATAGTACCTTAAGACCCATCAAAAGGAAGGTGGAAATTTCCTCATGAAGGATTCATCATAATGTGGTTCCATCCTATAATAATTTGGAATTACATTATGATTCATAGCATGACAATGTTCGTTTAACATAGAAACAAGTATTTCCATTTTAGATCTCATCATGTTTTGATGTTAAAAAGAACAATCATTGCAATTACCATCATAATAAACATTAATGTGGTTAAATAATGTTATATCCTTTGAATAAAACCAAAAAACATAGAGTAAGAAACAGTAATCATAGAGGGGAACCACATAATGATGAAAAATTACTTATAGTTTGTTTAAATTATGAAACATTCATCAATCTATGAAACCATATGTTTTTACTCAGTTATGCATAGTCATCTTCTATTTAAATCATTCATGATAGGTCATGAAATGTTAATTAATATCCATCGTATATCCCCTAGGAGTGTCGAACCATATGTGATGTTTGGCCAGTTGTCATGCACTAGTTTCTAATTGAATATAGGTCAATAATGTCTTTTAGGGGTTGTTACACATATATAAATATGTTCCAGAGCCACATCCACATTTAGTATCTACACATGAATTTATTTCTCGAATACCATTCACTATATCATATACCTAAAATATTGGAAATTTTTATATACTTTTCCTATTTCTTATATTTATACATAGATATTTCCTTAGGTCTCTCGCTATGGTTTTCTAATCCAATATTCCAAATGTTAACTAAAATTTTTCTTTTTGATACCAACTATATCGAACCTTTCTAAACATGAGTATACAGTACACTATTTTTGAAAAATAGATAATATATTACACATACAGAGTCCCATAGAACGTATGAGTTTGGTGCCCTTGAAAATAGGGAATCATAAACACTAGAACAAAAGAGAGATATTTTATCTTTAACTTGGTTCTTAATGACTAAAACCCTTCTTAAAAACATCATAACTAATATATATATTCCTAACCTGGGAAAGGAATCATACAAATGGGGGACATAAAATGCTCATTTATGGTAAACAAGGGATATATGTAAGAATAAACATGAGAATAAGGTTATGAGAACAAGATAATAACATTAGAATATCATACCCTGTATATCAAATGTTATAAAGATTAATCACGGACTAAAGATTGGATGTTCAAAAAATATGTATCAAAAGGGAATCAGAATCATAAGCCATATAAGCATAACATCTTAAAAATTCCTGGAATATTGGTAATCACAGAAGCATGTAATATTATTTACATAGTAGTCAAGGATTATTTCCAAGGACATCTTAGTAGTATGATTTCACTCCCCATAACATCTGGGTAGTCTTGTTTCACACCCATGACCGTCATAGTAGTCGAGTTCCATGAACTAGACCATGTTAGTAGGTAATGTCTATTAATAAATTGATTTCACTCCTCATTAGATCCATATCTATCTCATTATATATAAATTATTACGCAATGCATTATAGGGAGATACAGGTCCCACCAATCGCATAATGAAATTAGAAAAATGTGTTCCACTAGATCTTCAAAATTCATCATATCATAAAACATGAAATGAAATGGGTATCATAAAAATTTCATCATATCATAAAATATTGAAAACAAATAATTATTATAATCATTTCTACAAATCCGGATGCTGGAAATAAGTGGATTGCATAATCATATAACTAGTGATAGTGAAATGGGTCTCAGAAACATCACACATAAAAAACATAAACATATCATAGAAAGAATATAAATGAAACTTTTATAAAATTTACCAAGAACAGAATGAGTAACTATAATTTATTTCATAAAAACGGAAATAATTTCTAAATATCCTATAAAAACATTTATTGAAAAAAATACCCTTTATTCATTGAAACATATTTTTTTAAACAAAAAACATTTTTGAAGAGATTTCTCTCTGCAAATGGATTTGAAAAAATATACAGGTGGATTTAAATGTTGAGACGGTAGGGAGAATGATATTCTCCTTAGATACCAAATTTAGGATCGAAATGATATAGATACTAGATAATGTATCTAATGATGATCAAAATACAAGAGGGGGGTGAATTGTACATTT
Organism: Viscum album; assembly: GCA_963277665.1. Lineage (NCBI taxonomy): Eukaryota > Viridiplantae > Streptophyta > Magnoliopsida > Santalales > Viscaceae > Viscum > Viscum album. Next base: position 1,732,934,027 of record OY728119.1, on the reverse strand, counting down.
TAAAAAATTCCTTTTGAACATTTAAATATGTTTATGTGTAAAAAAGTTAAACAAGGTAAATTCATAAAACCTCTAGTTCTACGAACTTGCTTGATTCTAGAAATATGATTCTAAGAGTGTAATTTTGGAATGATAGTTCTGGAAATGAAACATAACAAAAGTTTACAAAGATAATGATTCAACCTAAAAGTATATGGAATCTTACTAAATCAGAGTATACAAGTATATGAAATTATAAGATAGTTAAAATTTCCTCAACAAACAAAATGCAGCAGAAAACTTGAAACAAACAAGTAACAAGTATAAATATTTTAACCCAAATAGAAGGTTATCCAACAACCATGTATACGGGTCCCTTGATTTATACATTCAAGAACGTCTGTCTTACCCACTCCATTGTAAGCCCTCGATATGAAGATCAAATATGTCTTGATATCCCCGCAATCCCTCAATTTCAAGGTAGTCAGCACCTCTATCTTCCTCAGCATGTAATTCCTCTAAATTTAAGGTAGTTGGAACCTATGTCTTCCTATACCTGGAATCCCTCGAATGTACTCAGAAACATTCAGAGTTGAATGAAGAAATTATAAACAAGAATTTAAGTATGCACTGAGCATGAAAGTCTCTCTCTATAAATCACTTCAACAACATGTAATCTCTAGATTCATAGAACTGTTGTGACCTACTTCAAATGAGATCCTATTTATAGGCACAGCTTCAACGGACGACTCACTCCTCTAATGGTCATATTTTACCTTGAATTTTGGAGGGACCTATACATGTGTCACTCAAACAACAGTTGGTAAGTAACTTAATGCACGACATCATTTTATAACCAAAACTAGTGTAACAAAAAAATATGGTTACTTATCCAAAATCATTTATTCAGTTATTAGGAATAAAAGTTCGGAGTCTAAACAAAAACACATTCGGTGTCTATAATACAATGATATTCAAGTTCTGTCTTCAGAAGAATTTGTAACCTAAATTCTACAGAATTACAGAGATTGAATCTCAAGAAATTTCGGAGTCTGAATTAAGTAGAATTTAGAGTTTTAATTCATATGAATTCGAAGTCTAAACTTACAAAGTTCAGAGTATGAATTTATTAGAGTTCAGAGTATAAACATTCAAATTTCAGAGTCTGAATTCATTATAATTTAGAATCGGAATTCAGAGAACTCGATTTCGGAACTTAGAAATGTTTCGAGTCTGAATTCATAAGAATTTGGAGTCTAAACTTAGAAAATTTCAGAGTCATAATTCATAAAAATTTGAAATCTGAATCCGGATCCTGAAAACAGAATGCTCTATATCTAATTATTATATGATTCTGATGTTTTAGAAATGATTCAAAATTTTACAGTTAGACAAAATATTGAACAATGAAAAACATGGAAAGTATAAATTTCCTTATGGAATGAAAATTTCATTATGAAAGTAAAGCATAGGGTAAATAAAATTTTCCTTAAGATGTGGTGTTTGTGATTTTTAAAACAATAAAGAATGGAAAAGTCACAAGGAAACCTTATTTACTCAACAATATCCCCCAAGCATGAAGGAATGGAAAACTCATAAGGAAGCCTTATTGACTCTACAATCTCCCCCATTTTGGAAAGCACAAACATCCTTACAAAAAAGAATATAAGGAGAAAATATTCTTATAGACATTGAAAGTAAAAATTATCTCGATTAACTCATGGGAAGTGATGATTAATACTAACTCCCCTTTATATTTTTGACACGCTAAGGATCTTATTATAGATATTGGTAATGAGACTTAGCATTTAATTGCTTACGAAAATCTTCTTGGATAAGAACTCCCCCTTAGATGAACCCCCCTTTACTTAGGTAAATTTCTTCTTTTCTTAGTATTATTTTTCATTTCTCCCCCTTTTTGATTTTCAAAAAGAAATATAGGGAATGGAAAAATAAATATGGTACCTGAAATATTAGTACTAGACATCAAAATATTTGAACAGCAACCCAAAATTTCATTATAATTGGAAAATTTTATAGAAGGAATGAATACAAAAAAAGATTAGAATTGAATAATTTTATCGTTCTTTTCCCTTTGGAATCGACTTCTTCACAATAGTTTTGAGCTTCTTGAGCTCCTTGTGATCTTCCTCAACTCACTTGAGAAGCTGATCCTGATCCTCTTATTTATTTTCTAATGATTTGATTCTTTCATCTTCATCCTTAAAAACCTCTGACTGAGCGTTCAATTCTTATTCTTTCCTGAAAATCTTTCCTTCTCTCTCAAAACAAATATCTCTCTCTCTCTTCCAACATTGGTTAGTTGAATACAACATTCCATTCATATAATTCACTTCTTGAATCCGAGAATTTTGTTCCATAATGAGCTTCTCCTCAAAAACTATTTGTGAGATCCTTGATCTTTACATCTTCTGTGTCAAATTCATCATTGAATCTATCTTGGAACTCATCAAGATTTCTCATGTTTTATATATTTTTCTTAGACCTACTGATAATTTTCTTGCAAGACCTCTTGTGGGCTTCGTAGTTAATGAAGAATGTTTTGAAATCTGCGTCGAGCTTGACACACTAATCCATCACCATAGATACTAAATACGATTTTTAATTTATAGTGTGTTGAATAATCTGGCATCTAGAGTGTATATTGGGAAATATTGGTATAGTTATATCCATCTTCTTCAGGGACTGAACTACAAAATCATGTACCAGATAGGATGATTTTGAATCTGAAATTTTTCTTAGTGAGGGCTCTTTATCTATATCAGCAACTTTCATATTTGAAGAACCACCAGCATCATTCTTCTTTACAACAGCCATGGTAGGTGTATCAATAACCATCGTTTTTCAGTTATCAGCCTTCATAATGGATTCTTCATTAGGAGATTAGTGTTCACTATCAAATAGTTGCAAATTTTTGTCTTCCTCTAACTCTTTCTTCTTAGCTCTTGCCTTAGCATCTTCTGGATGAATGAAATCATTATTAGAACTTTCTTATTCAGATGGCTTATTTACTTCTTCTTCAACCACTTAATCTTCACCTTTCTCATATTTCCCAGGGGTAGAAAGCTTTGAAGACTTAGCTTCATATGTTCGGATTGAAATCTTCTCAGATGGACTTTCCTTCTCATGAAAATCATATACTTGCTTGATGAGATATTCGGTACGTCCACTGCCTTCTTCTTCCTCTTCTTATTCTACATCTTCAACTTCTTTTCCTTTATCCTTTTCCAGAGTCACATATTTCTTTCCCTGAGTTTCTGGTAAAGGTTCTATCAGGAAAAATTCTGGTACCAGAATTTTCTCAGAAGCTCTCTCAGCATCCTTCAGAAGTGATTTCACAATTTCAGCCTCCGATAACTTCTTCTTATCTTTATTTTTTTTTTCTTGATTTTCAATCTCATCAGTAGTCTTCTCCTCTAAAGCTTCTGCTTCTGCAGAATGCAAAACAATTCTAGGCTCCCCTGCTTTCTTTTTCTTCCTGTCTTCGCTCCATTTAGATACTAACTCCTCAGGATAAGATTGTTTGATTCTTAGGTTTTGGAGGTGTGGATTGGGTTTCCTTAGCTTCTGGTGTTTTTTCCTTTTCTTCCACTTCCTTCAATTTCCTATTCCTTCATCCCTTATTAGAGTTCTTAGTGGCCTTTTGTTTCTTTGATAGGGGGTCAACTTCTTCCTTAGGCAAGTCATAAAATTCTTTATATTCTTTATAAAATCCATCATTAATCCTTCTCAAAGTGTCATCACTTACCAGCATAAAATTGAAATTTCATAGCATTGAGCTACAAGGTATTTTTAAGGAATCTAAACACCAAACAGTCAGCTTTAAGAGAATGGTTGGATACATAATAATCTGAGCCTTTAGATTTCCATTCATTATATTTTCAATTATAATCAGAATATTCTTATCCAAGTTAATCTTCCTTAGATTCACCAAGAAATCAAGGATATACATGTCACTCTTCTTCAACGTATCCTTTTCCCCTTTTTTCTTGGAATGATGAATCCTTGAACCCGCAATTTGAGAATCTAGAAATTTATTGATAAGTGAACAATTTTTGGAGTCTTAACATCTGAATGAACGAGGAAATCCATATACTTCACCTTAACAAAACTTCTTTGAACATCTGGAAACATATGGGAAAAAAACTCTACCTCACCCTCATAGGGAACTCTAATCAAACTAGAAGCCTTGGAATAAGATAAAGAATATGTCTTCCCATAGTGATTAAGCAAAAAAATTTCTCTGCCATCTTCCTTGAAAAATCTTGCTGACTCATAGAATTCATCTAACATGTCCAGATATACCATATCCTGAGCTCCAAGTTTTGATATGGTAACACTTTCTCATCCATTCATCTTGATATTCTTCGATTTTATATAATCATACTTAGTAAGAAAATTAGGATGTACCAAAAAATCCCTGTATATATACCATTCAGAAATCAGTTTGACAGTTGACATGTCTTTCTAAGAAGATACTTTGACAGACATTCGGAAGCAAGAAAATCTAATAATTTCGGAACATGCTTAAGTAGAGGGGTAGGGCTTCATCAAGTGAAAGCTTTCAAATCGATGAGGGTCAACCATTTGGGGGTCCTTTATATAGGAGATTGGGGTGATGGTTCAGCTTCTATACCCAATCCAATGGTTGAGAATCCTTGTGATCACATTTGATGGTTGAGATGATAGCCGGAAGGAAACATTGATGGAATCCGAAAATTTGAGGTTTTTAAAAAAATATTCAGATTTAAGAAAGAGTGAATACAAAAATTTAAAAAAAAGATGAAAATACCAATATGTAAAAGATGATTACAAAAAATCAAGAAAGAATCACATATTTAGGATTACTACGAAGATTATTCATATTAAGGAAAATTTTTCTTGAAGTACTTTAGATTCTGAAAATTCTGATTATGAAAAAGTAAAAACAAAAATCTCCATTAAGACAATTTTGAGTACGAAAATCTTAATTACAAAAAATTTAAGTATGAAAATATTCATTATGAAAATTTTATGTAAGAAAATATTCATTATGAAAATTTTGAGACTACGAACTATTTTATTACAAAAAAATTAGACATACAAAAAAAATTTAGAAATCTAACAAACAAATGTACTCCCCCTGTGGAAAGGAGTTTGTTACTGTAAGGAGATAGGTTTCAACAAAAGTTTAATATGAAATATTACCTTAAATTTTTTATTCCTAACTTTTATTTAATGTACTCAAATCTATCGTAGGATATAGATTTTTTGAAAATATCATCAAGTTGATCATGTGTTCCGATAAATTGAAGAATGATATCCCCTTTTTGTGTTTGATCCCTATGAAAGTGAGGCCTAATATCTATGTGTTTTGCACAAGATTAATGTGCAGGGTTTTTACTTAAGTAAATGGCACTAGTATTATCACACAAATTTTTTGTTTTCGTAAAACTCATACCATAGTTTGTGAGTGTGGGATGCACCCACAACACTTGAGCACAACAACTTCCAGTTGCTAAATATTCAGCTTCAGTAGTGGAAAGTGCTACTGAGTGTTTTTTTCATGACCAAAAAACTGTTGAATCTCTTATGAACTGAAAATTTCTGAATGTACTTTTCATATCCATTCTACATCCACTAAAGTAAGCATCTAAAAACTTTTTAATATAAAATCATTTCTCGATGTATAAGAGTTTCCAAGATCCATGGCTCCCATTAAGTAGCAAATAATCTTTTTCACTGTCCTTAAGAGAGATTCCTTAGGATTGGATTGATATCTTGAACATAATCATACTGAAATCATTAAGTCTAGATGACTAGATGTTAAGTTATGTAGGCTTCATATCATACCTCTAAAAGATGTTTGATCCACTGGTTTCCCAACATCATCAAGATCAAGTGAATTTGAGGTACCAATGGGAGTACATATACTCTTAGTGTTGTAAAATCCATACATTTTAAGAAGATATTTAATATAATTATGTCGGGATATAAATATTCCTTTAGGTTTTTGATAAATTTGAAAACCATGGAAAAATGTTAACTCACCCATCATACTCATTTCAAACTCAGATTTCATTAGATCTGCAAAAGAATCAGTTAAAAATTTCTGATTTGAACCAAATATAATGTCATTAACATAAATTTAAACAATAAAAATATATTTCTTATCAATAATTATAAAAATTTTTGGATTCTCATTTTCGATAGCATAATCATTTGGAATAAAAAATCTTGTAAGTCTATCATACCAGGCTCGAGGGGCTTTCTTAAGTCCATACAAGGCTTTGGTATGTTTGAAAACATGTTCAGGATGTTTTGTATCTTCAAAACTATGAGGTTGTTCAACAGAAAATTCCTCTTGAACATAACCATAAAAGAAAGCACATGTCACATCCATTTTAAAAGGTTTTAAATTAAAAAATGCAGTAAAGGAAAGTAGAATAATAAGAGATTCAAATCTAGCTATTGGGGCATAGGTTTCTTCATAGTCTATTCCTTCTTGTTGATTATTTCCTTTAGCAACCAATATAGATTTATTCCTTACAATGATTCCATTTTCAGCACATTTATTTCTAAAGACCCATTTTAATCCAATAAAAGAAGTTTCCTTAGGTCTTTCAACCATGGTCCAGAATTTATTCCATTTGAAATCATTTAGCACATCCTACATTGCATTTATCCAATCATCATCACCTAAAGCTTCATCAGTGCTTTTTGGTTATAATTGGGAAAGGAATGTTATATGTTATAATTCATTCCTTAAGAAACTTCTAGTCCTTACAGGATAATTTACATCACCAATAATACTATCACTGGGATGATTCTTTAGAAACAACTGATTTGGGTTTTGTAAAACCTGTTCATCATCATAGGGTCAGAATTCTTCTGGGGTAAATGTTTCAAGAATATTTTCTTGAACATTGTCATTATCATAAGGTTCTTTTTACAATGGTTGATAATTAGTTTTTTAAAATACATCCGAAGATGTAGGTTGAGGTTGTTTAAAAACAAAGGGGTCAGTTTCATCAAATTTGGCATGAACTGTTTCTTCAACTGTACAAGTGTTTTTATTGAAAACTCTATAAGCCTTAGAAGTTGTGGAGTAGCCTATGAAAATTTCTTCATCATATTTTGGTGAGAATTTTTGTAAATTATCTTTAGTATTCAAAATGAATACCTTACAGCCAAAAACCTTGAAGTAGGAAAGTCTAGGTTTTCTACCATTCCATAACTCATTAAAAGTTTTATTAAGAAAGGGTCTAATCAAAACACGATTTATCATATAACAAGCAGTACATACGGCTTCAGCCCAAAAATGTTTTGCTATAGAATATTCACTCAACATGGTTCTTGTTGTCTCTTGAATAATTCTATTTCTTCTTTCAACGGCACGATTTTGTTGAGGTGTTCTGGGTGTTGAGAAGTTATGATTAATGCCTTTTCTACTACCAAAAGTTTCAAAATCAGAATTTTGAAATTCTCCTCCCTGATCACTATGAATAGTTATCAAAGGAAGGTTTTTATCATTTTTAACTTGGGCTCTAAAACTTTTTAAATAAGAAAAACCTTCATATTTCTTTGCAAGAAAATAGACCCACATAAATCTAGTGTAATCATCAACTAAGGAAAATACTTAATATTTTCCTCCAATGCTTCCAGTTTTTGTTGGAATAAAAAGATCCATATGCACTAACTATAATGCATCAGTGGTTGAGACTTCACCGACTAATTTAAAACTATATTTATGTTTCTTTACATATTGATAGCAATCAAAAACTTTTAAAGCATCAAATATATGCTCCGGTAGATCCTTAAAAATTCTTTTCTTAAGTATCTCACTAGAGGACCATGTATCCCCAAAAAGAATGTCATAGCCATCTTACCCATTGGTCCATCCATATTTTCTCCCCTAGGGAACTTGTATCTCTCAAAAGTATATTAAAATGCCCTGGATGCCCGCGCCTTTCTAGACAAAGAATCTCCCCATGGCATTATGGTGTAACTACCTGAGCATGGGAGTGCACCCAGGATTCCGTACTATGGAACCCATGTTCTCACCCATCCCGTATCAAGTGAACCATAATAGCACAAACACATTTCATATAAAACCTCAATACAAATATCATAGGCAAAACATATACATAAATCAGTCTAATCAAACAAAAACTATGATCCAATATCTCTTCAAACCATCATGTAAACCAATCCAAGACATCATCATGGAATAATGAATTTAGGAAAAAAGTAAGCATGAAAAAATACATTAAAATGTTTTCATTTTAATATCTCAAGTGAACAAGATTATAATGCTAATCAAGACACTAAAAAAGGGTTTAAAAATTAGGCACTTACATCAGTAAAAGAATATAATCATAATCACATGGAATCAACATGCCTCTATACTTAGGGTTTCAATGACATTAGATGGTACAATCTCACAATTTTGTTCTTATAGGGAACTCAATTGAAACAATCACATTACATTTATAACATAATTCGTAAGGCAATACCTCTTATGCATATGACATGTCAAGTTCAATTCAATTTAATAAATTTAATACAATAATAAAATTTTTATGACTAAACCATTTATCCATGTCATGAAATTTGGGTGAGCCAATGTAAAGACCTGTAAATTTCAAGGAAATTTTTTTCTCAAATACTTTGGAATTTTACGAGTCTGTGGATTCTGACGGAAATTGATTCCAAGGCCCCGTGTGCCCAGAATCAATTTCTGAAGTTTAGCTCGAGTACGTTCAGTGAAAAAATGAGCGAGTTTTTCTATCTTTTGAACCGGTGCTCGGAATTAAAATCTGAGGGCACCGATGAGCTCGTAGTGTCGGTAATTTCTTAAGGGGACCTTTACCGCAGTTGCATTTTAAGCGGGTTGAGAATTAATATTTGGGGAATCAGATTAAAATTAATAAAATTGGTGTAGCACAATTTTATTTTATGGTTGGTGGTTATTTCCTCCCAAGGGGAGTTAGACGTGGGGCTCACAACCACATAACCTCCATTGAGAGGATATTTATGGGGTGGGGCCCACACGTGACCTAAACCCTTGAACATACCATAACTCTCATAAAACCCCATTAAACTCCCTTGTTTAATGTTGACAATCCTCCTTATTTATTAAATCTCTTCATCTTCCCCTCTCCATTAATTAAGTGTTTTGAATTCTGAATTTTGAATGCTTGGAATGTTTAATTAAAATAAGGGGAAGCCTTATTTTAATTTGTTTGGCACTTGTTGTGTTTGGGGAAATATTTGAGAGGGAACTCTTGTGAAAGAATAGGAGAGTTTCTCCTATGTTGAAGAACACCAATCCTTTGATGAAGAACGACGCGCCTTGTTTTCTCTTCTCCACGACAAGAGAGGGGACACCATTTCTTCTTCGGGTGCACTTCGACGACGATGGAAACGACACCATCATCCACGACGCTTCTCAACCGCGAACCTTATTCGAGGTAGGGGGTTTGCTTAATTTTTTTTAAATAAATTACTCCTTCGTTCTTGTTGTATTCAAGTGAACATCTTTGGCCGATTTTTACCACCTAACACGGAGGGCGTGGGTCGAACCAACATGGCCCGATGACCCTCCGTAATTCCTTGTCTTGTTTGGAATCGGGAAGCGGCGACGATCGAAGGCGGTGGCCGCACACCGGCCGCATGTGGAGGAACCACAACCCGCAACCGCAGGCCGCTCGACAGAAGAAGAACCGGCCAGCCATAGCCTGCCGGGATGAAGTGAGAAACCATGATGCCCCACGACACCATGCTGTGGAAGAACACGGCCCGCCCGAGAGGGCCGCTTCGGTGGAAGAACCGGCCGTCCCATCGGCCGGCCAGATGGAGCAGAACCGCGACGCCAGGAGGGCGCCACGCTAGAGAACCTGTGACCTGCCTAAGTGGGCCGCTTGCGCCCGAAGGCCGGCTGGCCTAGCCTACTTCTTTGGGAGGGCGGCGCTGGTTCGGGCATCCGGGGGGCCGTGCCCCCCTCGGACCGCTCGGCCTTCGGGCTGAGCCAGCCGGGCCGCGCCCAGCCGGGCCATGCCAGGCCGGGCCGGGCCGTGCCCCTCGGGCCGAGCCTCGCTTTTTCTTCTGGCCGGTCCGATACCCCTGCTGGGTGAGACCCATCAAAGCTGGGTTAACTTGACCCGCCAGCCCACTGGGCTTAACGGGACGGACCTATTTTCACTTAAATGTGAATATCTTGAAGTCCGTGCGTCTGAACGACACGCCGTCTACGGCCCTGGGACCCTATCGACGAGGTGGTCCTTTTGAAGTACTCTAAGTATGTTTTGGCCAACTTTAGTAAATGGCCAGGTTTGGAACTAGAATATTCCAACCGGGCCCCTAGAACGGAAAATCCAATATCTCTCAGACCGGGCATCCGTTTGACGCGCCTTCTGTCGCATTGGGTTCCTTTTAACGAGACAGATCTTCGAGATACATCAACTCAGGACTTCGTGAAAGTTTATGTATCGATACCTTTAATCGAGGAGTGGACCCTCCTGGAATCGAGTACGTTGTGTGCGGGAACCCTAGAGTTGGTTGCGACTGCGACGACTACTATGCTAGGATCCTCCGTGGGTTCGACAACGATGACTACTGTACTTGGATATTACGTGGATTCGGTAGAGAGGAAGACTGTACATGGATCCTCCATGGGTTCGACAGCGATGGAGACTGTACTTGGATCCTATGTAGATTCGGCAATGATGGTTACTGTACTTGGATCCTACGTGGGTTCAGTAGCGACGAATTCTGTACTTGGATCCTACGTGGGTTCGGTAGAGGAGACGATTCAGAGGCTACATCTAATCATCTCTACCCCACATCCTGAGTAGTATACCTGTGTGAGCTGAGCCTTGTCTTTCAAATCATTATCATTGATTTGATTGACTTGTTTCCTGAGTGGATCGAATTGTGCTTGGGCTCGGAAGTTGGAGCCGAAATGAGATTGATGACTTAGGTATATGTATGGGCATATACATAAGTAGGGTTGGTTGATAATTTGTGTTTGTATCTTTCCTTTGTGGTTTATCATTCGTGGATTCTGGGATACCTTCTAGGGTCTCAGGTCCCCAATAAGTATCGTTATACTCACCCCTGCACAGGCAATGCAAGCACTACGTTGTGTTGGTTGCAGACGACGTACAACACTAATCATGGTTGAGGCTTGTGGAGCTGGATGGTATCCCGAGGTGGACCACCAGGCAAGACGTACACAGAGCGGATGGACGGAACCGAGGTACCGATGAGACTATCTGTACCCACCCTTCTAGTGGAATTCCCAGAGGACGACTTGGTGGCTTCTGCTTTACTTTACAGCTGTTGTACTTTCTTTCTTAGTTGTATTGTACTTTCAGTTGTGTTTGTATACTGACCCATTTACTCTTCAACACTTACTTTATTACTCAGTTTTACTTAGTTCTTACTTCACTTTCATACTCTGTTGTGTTTGTTTACTTATATAAGGGCAATTCCTTCCCTTTTTACCAGGATTTATACCTTTGGTGCTAGTTTCCATCCCCTAGCCTATGTAAGGAGGGCTTGGGGTAGTCACGGCATGGGCCCCGAGGACGGGTCATGACAAATTGGTATCAGAGGAGTCGGTTCTACCGTAGAACACAGGACTCTGATAATTTCTTCTCTGTGAAGCAATAGTGTTAAGAGTATTGAGTGTGGTTTTCATTCCAGGGAGTCCAGTGTTGGTGTGGCGGTCGACGTATCCATACACTAGGACCCTGACTTCTGATTTACGACTCAGTGCTCGAAAACACTAATTGCATGTGTGTTTCAAAAGTTTTCTTTGTGATTACTTTGTGTCATTTCACCAGGTATACTGTTTGAACGTGGTGCACCTGTTTCATTTTAGGATGGCCCCATGAAGGTAGCCAGCTAGGGTTCTGAGCTACGTGCGAGATGGTAGCCCACCAAGCGATGATGCCTTGGTGCAGGGACACATTATAGCGGAGGCACCAGTGGTACCTCTACCCGCTAAGCCATCGATACTACCAGCCCCAACAGTAGAGAGTGCACGCATCCTGAGTGCATTGCACAAGTTTCAGCGACAAATGCTACCCAGGTTCCATGGAGAGACGGTCCCTCAAGCAGCCGAGGATTGGCTAGAGGATATTGTTAGAGTTTTCAGATTGGTAGGGACAACAACAGACCTTATGGTGATTCTTTCCACGAGTCTCCTGCACGCAGCAACATGTAGATTGTGGAGCCTGATGCTCCAGGTGCACGACGAGGCATCACTACTTTGGACGGACTTCGAGATCCTCTTCCGCTCGGGGTTTGTTCCAGCCACCCTCCGTGCTGTGTACATCTATGAGTTACTACATCTACGACACAGAAGCATGACAGTAGCCCAGTACTCGGTGAGATTTACCGACCTCTCGTGCTACTCCACGAACATGGTGTGAGACCCATTCTTCCGGGCCCAGACCATTGAGCTAGGACTGAGGCATGAGATCCGGGCTTTGATGATCTACTTCATTATTCCAACACAGGAAGGAGTACTGGAGTGATCCCTTATTGTAGAGTGCTTTCTTGCTAAGCTGACACCAACAGTGAGACCCACCGCAGGGCGACACGTAGCGGAGTCTTCTGCAGCCTATAGTAGACATATGTCACAGAGGTCCAAGAGGACCAGGCCATCAGGTGGGAAACCACAGGATACTGGTTAGGATGTGTGGGGCACATGAAGTAGATCCATCCATACGAGGGGCAGATAGTTCTATTCATGCGGTGGGTAGGGCCACATGGCTCGTGACTACCCGACCCGCCATGTAGAAGAGAAACAGACAGTAGAGGGACCTCCCAGGCAGAGGCATAGGTTCGACCACAGCGGTCCGCAGGGAGCAGGTGGATGAGGTAGAGGAGCTGGCCGAGCAACGGGTGGTGGACGATGCTTTGAGGCTCTACCACCACCACCACCAGGAGGACAACCCTGACCACCGGTAGTTGGAAGACAGGGGCAGGCTCAGCTCCAGGCAGTTGAGGCCTACGACCATGGTGCACCTGATATGATTCGAGGTACTATCTATGTCTACATCACCCTTTTTGCAGTTCTTATAGACATAGGAGTGAGTCATTCTTTTATTGCCGCTGCCCTTGTTCAGAGCTCGGAGATTCCGACAGAGCCGTTGGCTCAATCCTTACGGCTAGAGACTCATACGGGAGAAGACTCGATGATTACGCACTGGTGCCAGTAGTGTGAGATTACTCTAGGAGGATAGAGTTTTGGATGGGATCTTCTTGTAGTGGCGTCGATTCATTACAATTTCATATTGGGTATGGACTGGTTGTCTACAGTCTATGCTCAGACTGACTGCATTAGGTGCAAAGTGTGGTGTGTCCGCACAGATGGGACCAGGTTCACCTTCACCAGTGAGAAGGGAGCCTTTGTAGTGCAGGATAGACTTACGCAGAGGAGTGGGAACCCAATCAAACATCAGTTGGCTAGTCTCATCCTAGGATTGGTTGATGTGTGGTGTCCGAGTTTTCCTCTTGTGGTGGATCAGTGTGCGAACGGTTTTCCTTATGACGTTCCAGGACTCCCTCCTCGCAGAGAGGTAGATTTCTACATTGACCTATACCTTGGGATAAAACCTATATCTAATCCAGCATATCATATGGCACCCACCGAGCTTCGTGAGCTACAGGTACAGCTGGAGGACTTGCAAGGAAATGGATTCATCCGACCTAGTGTTTCACCCTATGCTTCTCTGATTTTATTCGCCATGAAGGCGGAGGGGAGCTTACGACTGTGTATCGGCTACTGTCACCTGAATCAGGTGACCGTGAAGAACAATTATCCACTACCTAGGATTGAAGACCTCTTTTATCATCTCAAGGGAGCACGATGGTTCTCGAAGATAGACCTCAGGTCAGGCTATTATCAGCTCAGAGTTTGATATGAGGATGTGCAGAAGACGACATTCAGGTGTTGGTATGGCCACTACGAGTTCTTGGTTATTCCCTTTGGTGTAACCAACACACCAGAAGTGTTCATGAGTCTCATGAACAGGATCTTCCAGCCTTACGTCAATCGTTTTTTTGTAGTCTTCATCGACGACATACTGATTTACTCGACTATTGAGGAGGAGCATGCATACAACTTCAAAGTTGTACTCGACACACTCTAAGAGCACCAGATTTATGGTAATCTCTCTAAGTTCCAGTTCTGGATTCGAGAGGTTCAATTCTTGGGGCACTTCATCTCGAAGGTAGGAGTTGTGGTGGATCATGCGAAGACCGAGGCAGTACTAGATTGGGATCCACCCAGGAGCGTGACGGAGTTTCGGAGTTTTTTGGGACTGGTTGGGTACTATCAGAGATTTTTTCCAAACTTCTCTAGAGTTGTAGCATCGCTTTCATATTTTAAGAAGAAGGGGAAACACTTCATGTGGTCAGGTATATGCCAGTAGAGCTTCCAGGAGATAAGAAAGAGATTGAACAGTGCACCAATCTTGAGGCTACCGGAGGAGGGCATTGGGTAAATTATTTACTGCGACGCATCTGGGACCGAAATCGGGTGTGTCCTGATGCAGGAATGAGTAGTGATAGCCTATATTTCATGGAAATTGAGGCAGCATGAGCAGAAATATGCTACCCATGACCTGGAGTTAGCAGCAGTGGTCTTCACCTTGAAGATGTGGTGGTACTTTCTGATGGGTGAGCGCTTTACAGTCTACTCTGACCACCAGAGTCTCAGTTATATCTTCTCACAAAAGTAAATGAACCTAAGATAGCGGTGATGACTTGAGTTACTCCAGGACTATGACTTAGAGATAGTCTATACTCTTGGAAAGGGGAATGTAGTATCAGATTCTCTTAGCAGGAGATCAGGAATCCAACTAATTGGAGAGGCGACAGAGCAGTTAGATGCGTTGTAGATATCCTTCGTGGATAGAGATGAAGCAGCCATTCTACAGTCCCTCATAGTTACTCCTCCACTACTTCAGCGGGTAAGAGAGGCACAACGTGGGGATTTTGATTGTGAGACGCGACGTGCTCAGATTTCCATAGGGTAGGCGCCTGAAGGATTTTCTGAAGGAGGAGAACACGTCATCCTCTTCAGAGGACGTACCATGGTACCAGTTGCACTACAGGAGGAAGTGCTGAGGGATTTTCACACATCCCCTCTAGCGGTACATCCTGGAGTGGAGAAGATGTACCGGGACCTCATACGATAGCACTGGTGACCGGTTATGAAGAAGGTTGTAGAAAAGTTCGTTTCACGATGCCTCACTTTCCAGCAAGTGAAGGCGGAGCACCATGTACCAGCATCCTTGGTACATCCCTTAGAGGATCCAGAGTGGAAGTGGGATGGGATATCCTTGGATTTCATGATGTGTCTTCCACATACTTCCAGTGGACACGACTCCATCTAGGTGATCATAGACCGACTCACCAAGTCAACCCACTTCCTTCCGATCAGTGAGCATGACTCAGAAGAGAGCTTGTGACGCCTCTACGTTCTGGAGATCGTACAACTTCATAGTGTGCCATCGCCTATCGTCTCCAATCGAGACACTCACTTTACTTCCCAGATTTGGAAGGGGTTGCATGAGTCATTTGGGACGCATCTAAGCCTGAGCACCGCCTTTCATTCTCAGATGGATGGCTAGATGGATGGCCAGATGGAGAGGACCATTCATACTCTCAAGGACATGATCCGTGCATGTTTCCCTAACTATGGTCGCATTTGGGAGGATCACCTACCCTTGGTGGAGTTTGCGTACAACAACAGCTACCACTCCACTATCAGGATGACACCATACGAGGCACTGTACGACCAACCTTGCAGATCACCTCTGTGTTGTACTGACCTTGGGGAGTTAGCTCTTGTAAGACCAGAGATGGTTCAGGGTATGAAGCAGAAGGTGAAGATCATCCAGGATTGGATGAGGACTGCACAGAGCAGACAGAAGTCCTATTCTTATAGGATATGGAAACCACTTTATTTCAAGGATGGCGACCAAATTTTCTTACAGATATCACCTCGACGTGGATTACAAAGATTTGGTCGGGGCAGAAAGTTATCTCTGCCCTTCATCGGGCCTTTCCAGGTCCTCAGCAGAGTAGGCGAGGTGGCTTACCACTTGGCCCTTCCGCCTCAGTTGCACCGGGTGCATGACGTCTTCCACGTATCTCAGTTGAGGAGATACGTGCACGACCTGGCCCACATCATTGATCATGGGGAGATGGACATCGATGACTGGGCTACATTAACAGAGGTCTTAGTGGAGATAGAGGATCGATAGGAATGGGTCCTTCATGGATGGTCAATTACTCTGGTGCACATTCGTTGGCAGCAGAGGAACCTCCAGGAGAGCACATGGGAGCAGAAGGCTCAGATGCGTGCTCCGTACCCTCATTTATTTTCCTAGTTTATGTTGTAGATTTACTCGGATGTAAAGCACTTAGGTGGAAGTAATGTGAAGACCCGTAAATTTCGAGGAATATTTTTCTTAAATACTTTGGAATTTTACGAGTCTGTGGATTCTGACGGCACTTGATTCCGAGGCCCGGTGTGCCCGAAATCAATTTCCAAAGATTAGCTCGGGTATATTCAGTGAACAAACGAGAGGGTTTTTCTATCAT
The DNA here is from genome assembly GCA_963277665.1 of Viscum album. Classification (NCBI taxonomy): domain Eukaryota; kingdom Viridiplantae; phylum Streptophyta; class Magnoliopsida; order Santalales; family Viscaceae; genus Viscum; species Viscum album. The sequence goes on along the minus strand of OY728119.1, from coordinate 1,732,917,422 downwards.
TTGAACCGGTGCTCGGAATTAAAATATGAGGGCACCAATGAGCTCACATCACCGGTAATTACTTTAGGGGACTTTACCACAATTGCGTTTTAAGCGGGTTGAGAATTAATATTTAGGGAATTAGATTAAAATAAATAAAATTTATGTGACACAATTTTATTTTATGGTTGGTGGTTATTTCCTCCCAAAAGGAGTTAGAGGTGTGGCCCACACCCACATAACCTCCCATGAGAGGGTATTTTTGGGGTGGGTCCCACACGTGACCTAAAACCTTGAACTTCCCATTACTCTCATAAACCCCCATTAAAATCCCTTGTTTAATGTTGAAAACCCTCTTTATTTATGAAATCTCTTCACCTTTCCCTCTCCATTAATTACGTGTTTTGAATTTTGAATTTTTAATGTTTGGAAAGTTTAATTAAAATAAGGGGAAGCCTTATTTTAATTTGGTTGGCACTTGTTGTGTTTGGGGAAATATTTGAGAGAGAGCTCTTGTGAAATAAGAGGATAGTTTCTTCTTTGTTGAAGAACACCAATCCTCCAACGAAGAATGACATGCCTTCTTTTCTCTTCTCCATGACAAAAGAGGAGAAACCAAATCTTCTTTGGGTGCACTCTGACGACGATGAAAATGACACCGTCATCCACGATTATTGTCAACCGTGAACCTTATTCGAGGTAGGGGGTTTGATTAATTTTTTTTAAAATAAATTACTCCTACGTTCTAGTTGTATTCAAGTGAACATCTTTGGACGATTGTTACCGCCTAACGCGGAGGGCGCGGGCCGAACCAACACGGCCAGACAACCCTCCAGCGTTCCTTGTCTTGTTTGGAATTGCGAAGCAGTGACGATCGAAGGCGGCAGCCATGCACTGGCTGCATGTGGAGGATCCGCGGGCCGCAACGGCAGGCCGCTCGACCGATGAAGAACCGGCAGGCCATAGCCAACCGGGACGAAGGGAGAAACCACGACGCCACGATGCGAAAGACCGCGGCCCTCCTGATCAGGTCGCTTCGGCGAAAGAGCCGGCCATCCTATCGGCCGGCCGGGTGGAGGAGATCCGCGGCGCCAGGAGGGCATTGCGCTGAAGAACCCGCGGCCCGCCCGAGCAGGCCCCTCGGACCGCTCGTCCTTCGGACCGAGCCAGCCGGGCCGCGCCCAGCCGGGTCACGTCCATCCGGGCCTTGCCCATCGGGCCGAGCCGAGATTTTTCTTCAGGCTGGTCTGACACCCATACCAGGTCGGACCCATTAAAATCTGGGTTAACCCAACCCGCAAGCCCGCTGGTCCTAACGGGCTGGGCCCGTTTTCACGTAAAGGTGAATATCTTGAAGACCACGCATCCGAACGACGCGCCGTCTGTGGCACTGGGACCCTATTGACGAGGCTGTACTTTTTCAATACTCTAAGTGAGTTTTGGAAAACTTTGGTAAATGGCCGGGTTTGGAATGAGCATATTTCCAAACAGGCCCCTGGAACAGAAAAGCCAATATCTCTCAAACCAGGCGTCTGTTTGATGTGTCATCTGCCGCATTGTGTTTCTTTTGACGTGACGGAACTTGGGGATACATCAAATCAGTACTTCGTGACAGTTGATGTATCAACCCCTTTACTCAAGGAGTAGACCCTCCCAGAATTGAGTACGCTGTGTGCGGGATCCCTAGAGCTGACTACGACTGTGACGAATACTGTGCTGGGATCCTCCGTGGGTTCGACAACGATGACGACTGTACTTGGATCCTACGTGGGTTCGGCAGTGAGGACGACTGTACTTGGATCCTCCATGGGTTCGGCAGTGTTGACGACTATACTTGGATCCTATGTGGGTTCGGCGACGATGGTTACTGTACTTGGATCATACGTGGGTTCGACAGTGACGACTTTTGTACTTGGATCCTACGTGGGTTTGACAGAGGAGATGATTCAGAGGCTACATCTAATCATCTCCACCCCACTTCGTGAGTAGAATACCTGTGCGAGTTGAGTCTTGTCTTTCAAATCATTATCAATGATGTGATTGAATTCTTCCCTGTGTGGACCAGATTGTGCTTAGCCTCGAAAGTTGGAGCCGAACTGAGATTGAAGACTTAGGTATATATATGGGCATATACCTAAGTAGGGTTGGTTGATACTTTGTGTTTGTTCTTTCTTTTGTGGTTTTCCTTCATGGATTCTGGGAGACCTTCGGGAGTCTCGGGCTCCCTACTAAGTATCGTTATACTCACCCCTGAATGGGCAATGCCCACACTACGTTGTGTGGGTTGCAGAAGACGGACAACACTGATCGTGGTTGAGGCTTGTAGAGATAGACGGTATTCGGAGGTGGACCACCTAGCAGGACGTATAGGGAGCAGATGTGTAACACCCCAAGATTTTATGACAAATATTCCTTTTAATTTTATTGATGTATTGTGTTGTACGCTACAACAAAAAGGAACTTTCAATACATGCATCCCTGATTTGGCTTGCATTACACGCAATCGCGACCTTCCGAAATAGCTTGTGTTGTACGCAATACTGAGTTTCCACTAAACAACGATATGTTATATAAACTAGCCGTTATGAATAGTAATAAACACTTTTTAAAATTTTATAAATTTTATCTTTTGAAATGGGATTTATTTTTGGATTCAGAATATCAAAATTAGCCTAGGGTTAATTTTTCGTATTTTTCTGAAAACTTTAACTTTTTGATGAATAGTGAAAACACTGGGTTACTATTTAAAAACCGACTTTTTAATTAAATAATTATTTTTTTTATTTAAATTTATTTTAGGTAAAAATTTATACATAATACCTATATAAGTTCAATTTAATTCATTGGAGTCATTTTATAATAATTTTAGATATATAAAAATTATATTGAACTTTTCACCGTCTTTTACCCACCTCCTAGGAGAATTTGAAAATTCACATAAAACTTAATTTTACCGCTTCTTTGAGTGGAATTTTAAAAATACGAGAGACACGGTTAATATCAAGGACTAAAATGTAGTTCAATGAGATGAAAATAATTTTTTGTGAATAGTAATTTTTTACTTTTTTTACCACGGTTAAAAGTAAATAGGGTATTTAAGGGTAAAAATGATATTATTATTACCATAACACATGTACTAATTCTATTGGATAAGTTTAATTCGACCAAAAACAACCTTAGGAATAAAATATGACCATTTAGGCCCACTCGGACTAGATTAGGATATTTAAATTTATTTTATTTAAAGAATAGTTAAAATAGTTAAAATCAATGTTCAATAAGTAAAACATTTTTAATATAGGGTTATACATAAGATAAATTCGACTATAAATATTAATTATAAAGATAAAATTATTTCCCACATAATGGTATTTTATTTATAATTTTAAGACATTAAATAATTTAATTTATTTATGACACAATGATGATGCAATAATAATCTTATTAATGAAATATTAACATAATTGAAATTATAAATACTCAAATAAATTTAATTTAAGACTTTTTATGAATTCCACTAATTTTATAGGTTAATATGACATATTAGTATTGATTTAATTAACTTTTTTAGATTAATCATTCTTTTATGATTTTCACAAAAATCATGTACCAAATAGTGTAAAAATCGACATAAAATAGTTTTTAAAACAAATATTATATTATTAATTGTTATTTTATTCTCAAAAAATCCAAGGTTCGGAAAAATGACTTATATAAGGTTATATATATTAATAATAAACAAATTTGGGTTCATTTGGCTTGTTATAATAAGTTTATTAACCTTATAGTGTAAGAAAACAAGAAGACACGGTAAAAGTAAAATTATTTAACTTAAAGTTAAATCTAAATGATAAGGTTAAAATAGAAACCTAAACTTGTCTAAATTTTATTGGATGAGAGGATTTAGAACCATACCCACCTTATCTTCGAAATAAATCAATTTTTAGCTATTAAAAACCAACCATGACTTTATAATAAAAAAACTATTTTTAGTTTTTTCAAAGGTGCCCCTCCCCTCCCTTATAAAAGGGCACCTCCTCCCTCTCCGTCTCACACCACATTGAGCCTTCAAGATCGGCCAATACCTACAAATTTATCTTCTCCACTTCCCTAGAAACATACAATAGGTTCTGGTCTTCTTCAAAGACCATCTTTAGTGCCCAACGAGGAGGTTAAGAAGAGGCGATTCAAAGAAGAGGTAATGTCCTTTACCGATTCTTTCAACTTTATTTCTTCTTCTACTACTTCTTCTTTATTTGTTTCATTATGAAGTAATAACATAAGTATCAATCATATAATTACATGTTATTATACATATTAAACAACCATATTTCCCCTTCTATCCATCCTATGGAAAATAAAATCACCGTGCGTTCGTACGTACAGAATACCGTCTCCACGCCGTGGTGTAATCTGTTTTCCACCACCACCTTACTTGGATGGGTATAATGGTGTAGAGAATAACTATATATGATTATTGTAAAATGATATTGATTCTTAATAAGTATACATACTCTTCAATACAATTCCATGATCATGGGAATGATATTATCGCTCGTGCGTACGTACGGACTATCGTCTCCATGACGCGATGAGATTCATTCTCCATGTTAACCATTCATGAATGATTTTAAAGTATATATAATAAATAATAATGAAATATATGACATAATAATGATAATTTATTTATTTATATATATATTTATTTAATCTACTTAATTCCATTCAATTCAATAAGGAAACAAAAACATCATTCATGCGTACGTACGGCCTACCGTCTCCATGAACGGTGTATTTCATTCCATTTATCGATCTATCATATATATATATGTATTTGATGAATATATATTATATATAAACAATGTTTTAAATTCTGTAATTAAGTAAATCAGGATATAAGTAATAATATCAAGAACAACAAGTCGAAACACGTACAATAAAAGAAATGATTTTACCCAAATCGCTGCTTTTACATCGAATTTAAAAAAGAACGGGTAATATAAAGTCATAAGTAAAACATATATGATATCATAACAATGAATATGATTTTTTAATAAGTAAATTACATTATTTAAATCATTATACAGGAGGTTCGGATACATACGAGGCATATCAGACATAAGGTAAGGGAAAATCTCACAATCTCAATTTTTATCCGATATTGTTTATACTTCAGAATTTACTGGGGAATATTTATCATCCACATCCATGTTTCCTCAATATGTAATATTATTTATATCCTCCTACAGTTTTTTAAATCCAATTTTACCATTCGGTGAGTTTTTAGTAAAAGATATGAAAGGAATCTTTTGTCATTTTTCGTACGAGGTACTTTTTGACTTTTCTGGACAAAGTACAAGAAGAATGTTTTTTTAACTTATACGGCATGAACGGATTTTTAAAGTTTCATAACGCCTCATTTTCATGAAGCTTACTCAATAATATTTCATAATTATTTTCAAAAAAATCCTTTTCTTTTAAAATTTCATGGCATTTTGTGAAAAGAAAATGATTTTGAAAAAGAAAGGATATTTTCCTCAAGAATTCATTTCAAGTGTTTTGTCAAGATTATTTTCCATCTAAGATGACATTATATAGTATGATTTTGTTTCAAGTATAATGTATCTATGATTTACATGGTTTCTTTTTTTTAATGATGAAATGATATCCATTTTTTTATATGGATTATGTTATGATTGGAAGATGTTTATGAAACCCATTTTATTCTTTGGGTTATAATGAATGATTTATGTTTATGTTGTGGAACAAGTAAGAATGATTTCATTATTAGATGGGTGGGACCTATATCTCCCTCCAATGAATTGGGTAAATATTTATATCTCATGAGATAGACATGGCTAGAACGGTAAGTTAATCCGGTTCAGTGTTACAGGACTGGAATGAGGAGTGAACTAGATTCAGAATGAGACTTTATCCACTAAGATGGTCTTGGCAGCAATGCCTTGGATACTATATAAATCATAACATGTGCTTAATGGATGACACAATTACATGTTTTATTACCATGATAGTTTATCATTACTAATGTTCCTTTATGATCTATTCCTTGTGTACTTCCATGATTTATGTCGTTGCTCATGATTTTGATGTTTAGATTTTATGTTCAAGTTTTTTTCATTCAAATGTTTATGGATTGTTTTATGTTCTCTATGCTTACCCTTACTGAGCATTTGAGCTCACCCTTTATATGTTTTCTTTTCCCCAGGATTTAAATAAAGGTTTTATGTAAGAAAACAAAAGGGGAAGATCTTTATGAGAGATGTTGACGATCTTTCACAACAATTAGAAGATTTTTTTTTGATTTTCCAAAGCCACTAAACTATTATGGTCCTTGTGTGTCTATTTGTGTTATGTATTAAGTATTCTGCAAAAGTAATGTAATTTCCATGTACGTCAAGATTTGGGTCTCTACAGTTGGTATCAGAGGAAAGGTTTAGTTAACCTTTGGAAACTAGGATGCGAAAACTTTAGTGAGATCCCAAGAGATATTTCTAAGGTATGTATAGGGATGTACCTAAGGATAAGTATAAGTATAGGTTATAGTCCTAGAATTATGGTAACGATATTAGAATTAAACCTAAGATGTTAGATATTGAAGGTACTCCCCCTTTATTATGTTGTTTTCCTAGCATGAGTTTTGCCTCTCACACTGTTCTTTTTGGGTTTTAGACGATGGCTGGAACCCGAAGGAACCATGTTGATCAATGTAATGGACAATGAATTGATTTTCCTCCTGAGAAACCAAATGTTATGGGAGATGGAGTGCAAAATCTTATTGCTATACTTACACAAGCTATGAATCATTCTATATTTCCAAATGATCAGAGAAGGGAACAATATTCTATTGAGTCCATCATGAGGCAACATGCACCGTCTTTCAATGGGTCTTCCGATCCACTTGTTTCTGAACAATGGATTGGTACCATTGAAAAGATATTTTCCATACTTCACTGTTCAGAACATGAAAATGTCATTTTAGTTGTTTACCATTTAGAAGGTGAATTAGACTAGTGGTGGACTCTAATTAAGAATACAAGGCCCCAAGATGTAATTGAATCCATGGAATGGGACGAGTTCAAGAACTTGTTCTTCAGTAAGTACTCCCCTCGTATTATTCGAACAAAGATGGAAAAGGAGTTTCTTGAGCTTAAGCAGAAGGATGATGAATCGAGTGGTATATACGAAGCGAATTTTACAAGACTTGCAAGGTATGCATCTGGATTTATCATCCAACCTGAAAGTAAAGTTGATCGATTTTTTAGTGTCCTATAAGCAAGTCTTCGAATGGAATTAGCTATAAGATCCTTCAGTAGCTATGAAGAAATTGTGAGTTGTGCTATAAAGGTAGAACTGGAAGTTGGTGTAACATATCCATCTCATGGTTTTGACAAGAAACGAAAGGTGGAGTTCAAGGAGAAATCTCAGAATAATGGTGAAAAGAAGACGAATGTTTCTTTATGCTCAAAGTGTGGAAAGATTCATGGTGGAGATTGTCTTAAAGGGACTATAAAAAGTTTTAAGTGTGGAAAAGAAGGTCATCGAGTAGCTGAGTGTTGAAGTAATGGAAAAAGGGTTTCTAATGATGTGAATAAAGAAAAGACTGTAGAGAACGCACCACCAACACTTCAATGCTTCAAGTGAATGGAAATGGGGCATTATGCTAATCAATGACCTAATCCAAGGTTTAATGATGATCAACGTGAGAAACCTCTTAAGGCAATGGATAAAGGGAAGTCACAAGCGATAACTATTTGTGATGTTGAGTATGAAAATAATGTTGTGTAATGATTAAGTGTTTATGTAATGGGATTTCAAAATAGTATCATGAAATCTCATTTATAGTATCGTGGAATTTTGAAATATCCTTGTATTGGTCCATTGTGGTTTTCTATAAGAATATGTTACTGATAACCATGAAAAGTGATTCAAATATTTTGGAAAGAAGATGATATGCGCAATGAAGGGATAAGGAGAAAATAAATTGTTTGATAGTATTCATGAGCTCATGATTGATATAAAGACTAAGTGATATCATGGTTTGAGTATATAGAATTTTGGGGATTTTGGTATGTGGAAAGTGTTAACTTTTAAATGCATTCATGTTTTCACTAAGGTTCAATGGGTATTCATTTTTAAAGAGAATACATGATTAAGGCCTTCGAATGTTTGGAATGTGACCAACAAGATATATCGTATGGTATATGGGGGATAAATGATGGTATTCACGTACTTGTTATGTGACCTCTCAAGTAATCATTTTCTATACACGATGAGATTGGAAAGAAGTATTTTCGATAAGCTTAAAGGATGGAATGGATTAAGTTAGACATCAGATAGAATTGTTTAAGGATAGAATTTTTTTTCGATATTATTTATGGAATGTTATAATAATGTAGTTTTAGAAAAAGGACAACCTGCAGGACGGGCGACAACCCGTCGCGTCGGACAAAGCTATGGGAATCGAACCCACAACTAAAGTGCGATAAGCCTTTATCGCCTACCACTGGCCTACATGACGTCCCGGTTTAGTAGAATCTAGTTTTATTATATTAAGCAGTATGATATATGAAGTATAAGTCCATTTTAGGAACCATATATGATTAATATCACTATAGATGGACTTATATATTTTTGACAACTTTTTCTAACCATTTGTTTGAGACTGATGGAATGACCCATCATTCTATCACATGATCTGCTAACACTTCACAAACGAAAAATTCAACTTCATTTCTTTAAGAGATAAAGTGGAAATTTTCCAAGGAACGACCAACGGTGAGACTGTACCAAAATCAAGAAAGTATTTCTTCTAATTTTGATTTCTTCAACATTAGGGAAATGAACTTGAAAACCAAAAATGTTGTCCTAGTGCCCTTATATCCGATGAATCAGATGGTACCTTAGATCATCACAAATCTATGGCTTTGTGATTGTTGGATTTTTCATAGCCATGTTCTCTACCACTATCCATCAGAACATGATGGTTAGATTTCTCTTCCATATCCAAAATTTCACCTATGTTCTCCTATGTGGAAACCTAGTGATTAGTTAATTTGGGTAACCGTTATGTTTCATACTTTAGTTTTTAAAGATTGGTTTTGGTATTCCTTTTTACGATGTGGGTTTCTATTAAAGAAACTTTCGAGTAGTAAACCATTTATAACCCCAACGAATTTCGAGGGCGAAATTCATTTTAAGGGGTGTAGAATTTAACACCACGAGATTTTATGAAAAATATTCTTTTTAATTTTATTGATGTCTTGTGTTGTATGATACACGAAAAAGAGATTTCACTACACGCATCCCTGATTTGGCTTGCATTACATGCAATCAAGACCTTCCACGATAGCGTGTGTTGTACGCAATACTGAGTTTTCACTAAACAACGATATGTTATATAAACTAGGAGTTATGAATAGTAATACCCACTTTTCAAAATTTTATAAATTTTATCTTTCTTAATGGACTTAATTTTTGGATTCGGAAAATCGAAATTAGTCTAGGGTGAATTTTTTGTATTTTTCTGAAAACTTTCAGTTTTTGATGAATAGTGAAAACACTAGGTTACTATTTAAAAACCGAATTTTTATTTAAATAATTATTTATTTTATTTAAATTAATTTTAGGTAAAAATTGATACATAATACCTATATAATTTCAATGTAATTCATTGGATTCATTTTATAATAATTTTAGATATATGAAAATTTTATTGAACTTTTCACCGTCTTTTACCCACCTCCTAGGAGAATTTGCAAATTTACATAAAACGTAATTTTCCCGCTTCTGTGAGTAGAATTTCTAAAATCTGAGAGACACGGTTAATATCATGGAATAAAATTTGGTTCAATGAGATGAAAATAATTTTTGGTGAATAGTGACTTTTTACTTTTTTTACCACGGTTAAAAGTAAATAGGGCAATTAAGGGTAAAAATGATATTATTATTACCCTAACACATGTACTAATTCCATTGGATACGTGTAATTCGACCAAAAAAAACCTTAGAAATAAAATATGACCATTTAGGCCCACTTGTATTAGATTAGGACATTTAATTTAATTTTATTTAAAGAATAGTTAAAATAGTTAAAATCAAAGTTTAATAACTAAAACATTTTTAATATAGGGTTATACATAAGATAAATTCTACTATAACTATTAATTAGAAATCTAAAACGATTTCCTACATAATGGTATTTTATTTATAATTTTTAGACATTAAATAATTTAATTTATTTACGACACAATGATGATGTAGTAATTATCATATTAATGAAATATTAACATAATTGATGTTATAAATACTCAAATAAATGTAATTTGAGACTTTTTATGAATTAAAATAATTTTATAGGTTAATATGACATATTATAATTGATTTAAGTAACTTTTTTGAACTAATCATTCTGTTATGAGTTTCACAAAAATCAAGTACCAAATAATGTCAAAATTGACATAAAATAGTTTTTAAAACAAATATTATATTATTAATTGTTATTTTATTCTTAAAAATATAAGGATCGTCAAAATGACTTATATACGGTTATATATATTAATAATAAACAACTTGGGGTTCGTGTGGCCTGTTATAGTAAGTTTATTAACCTTATAGTGTAAGGAAACAAGAAGACACGGTAAAAGTAAAATTATTTAACTTAAAATTAAATCTAAATGATAAGGTTAAAATAGAAACATAAACTTGTATAAATTCTATTTTATGATTGTATATAGACCCATCCCCACCTTATCTTTGAAATAAATCAATTTTGAGCTATTAAAAACCGAATATGACTTTATAATAAAATAATATTTTTAGTTTTTTCAAAGGTGCCCCTCTCCTCCCTTATAAAAGGGCACCTCCTCCCTCTCCTCCTCACACCACTTTGAGCCTTCATGCTCGGCCAAAACCTGAAAATTTATCTTCTCCACTTCCATAGAAACATCCTAGAGGTTCTGGTCTTCTTCAAGGACCATCTTCAGTGCCCAAAGAGGAGGTTAAGAAGAGGCGCTTCAAAGAAGAGGTAATGTCCGTTACCGATTCTTTCAAATTTATTTCTTCTTCTACTTCTTCTTCTTTAGTTTTTTCATTATGAAGTAATAACATCAGTATAACTAAAATACTGATATGTTATTATAAATATGAAACAACCCTATTTCATCTTCTATCCATCCTATGGAAAATGAAATCACCATGCGTGCGTATGTACAGAATACCGTCTCCACGACGGGGTGTAATCTGTTTTCCACCACCACCTTACATGGATGGGTATAATGGTGTAGAGAATAACTATATATGATTATTGTAAAGTTATATTGATTCTGAAAAAGTATAAATATGCTTCAATACAATTCCACGATCATGGGAATGATATCATCGCTCGTGCGTACGTATAGACTGTCGTCTCCACGACGCGATGAGATTCATTCTCCATGTTAACCATTCATGAATGATTATAAAGTATATATAATGAATACTAATGAAATATATGACATAATAATTATACTGGATTTATTTTTATATATATGTATTTCATCTACTTAATTCCATTTAATTCAATAAGGAAACGAAAACAACAGTCATGCGTACGTACGGCCTACCGTCTCCATGAACTGTGTATTTCATTCCATTTATTGATCTATCATATATATATATATGTATATGCTGAATATATATTATATATAAATCATTTTTTACATTATGTAATTAATTAAATCAGGATACAAGTAATAATATCAAGAACAACAAGTCGGAACACGTACAATAAATGAAATGATTTTACCCAAATCACTGCTTTTACATCGAATTTACAAAAGAACGGGTAATATAAATTCATAAGTAAACCATATATGATATAATAACAATTAATATGATTCTTTAATAAGTCAATGACATTATATAAATTATTATACAGGAGGATCAAATACATACGAGGTATATCAGACATAAGGTAAGGGAAAATCTTGCAATCTCAATTTTTATCCGAGATTGTCTATACGTCAGAATTTACTGGGGAATATTTGACATCCACATCCATGTTTCCTCAATATGTAATATTATTTATATCCTCCTACAATTTTTTAAATCCAATTTTACCCTTCGGTGAGTTTTAGTAAAAGATATGAATGGAATCTTTTGTCATTTTTCGTACGAGGTACATTTTGACTTTTCCGGTCAAAGTACGAGAATAATGTTTTTTAACTTATACGACATTAACAGATTTTTTCGGTTTCATAACACCTCAATTTCATGAAGATTACTCCACAATATTTCATGATTATTTTCAGCAAAATCCTTTTCTTTTAAAATTTCATGGAATTTTGTGAAAAGAAAATGATTCTGAAAAAGAAAGGATATTTTCCTCAAGAAATCATTTCAAGTGTTTTTTCAAGATTATTTTCCATTTAAGATGAAATTATTTAGTATGATTTTGTTTCAAGTATAATGTCTCTATGATTTACATGGTTTAAATTTTTTTATGATGAAATGATATCCATTTTTTATAAGGATTATGTTATGATGGAAAGATGTTTATGAAACCCATTTTATTATTTGGGTTATGATGAATGATTTATGTTTATGTTGTGGCACAAGTAAGAATTATTTCATTATGAGATGGGTGGAACCTATATCTCCCTCTAATTAATTGGGTAAAGATTTATATCTCATGAGATAGACATGGCTGGAACGGTATGTTAATCCGGTTCAGCATTACAGGACTGGAACGAGGAGTGAACTCGATTTAGAATGGCACTTTGTCCACTAATATGGTCTTGGAAGCAATGCCTTGGATACTATGGAAATCATATAATGTGATTAATGGATGCCACAATTACATGTTTTATAACCATGCTATTTTATCATGACTAATGTTCCTTTATGATCTATGCCTTGTGTACTTCCAAGATTTATGTCGTTGCTCATGATTTTGATGTTTAGATTTTATGTTCAAGTTTTTTTCATTCAAATGTTTATGGGTTGTTTTATGTTCTCTATTATTACCCTTAATGATAATTTTATCTCACCCTTTATATGTTTTCTTTTACCCAGGATTTAAAGAAAGGTTTTAGGTAAGAAAACAAAAGGGGAAGATCTTTATGAGAGATGTTGATGATATTTCACCACAATTAGAAGAGTTTTTTTTCGAGTTTCCAAAGACACTAAACTATTACGGTCCTTGTGTTTCTGTTTTAATTATGTATTAAGTATTCCACAAAAGTAATGTAATGTCCATGTACGTCAAGCTTTGGGTCTCTACAGGATGGACGGACCCGAGGTACTGACGAGACTATCTGTACCCACCCTTCAGGTGGGATTCCCGGAGGACGACTTTGTGGTTTCTGCTTTACTTTACAACTGTTGTACTTTCTTTCTCAGTTGTACTGTACTTTCAGTTGGGTTTGTATACTCGACCATTTACTTTTCATCACTTAATTTTGTACTCAGATTTAATTAGTGCTTACTTCACTTGCGTACTCTGTTGTGTTTTTTACTTATATAAAGGCAATGCCTTTCCTTTTTACCGAGATTTACGCCTTTGGTGCTAGTCGCCAGCCCCTGGCCTATGGTAGGTGGGCTTGGGGTAGTCATGGTATGGGCCTCGAGGATGCGTCGTGACAGCCAACCTACTCAAGGTCTCATTCATTCTTCCTAAACATGGAAAGTTGATTTATTGTACAAGTGTTAAAGGAATGAATCATATAAAATACCCATAAAGGATGATTTATCTTTAATAATCCATTCTTACTAATCCAAATCCCTTAAACAAAACATTAGATCACTCATGAGGTGGAAACACCACAAACAATTCCCAATGGTTATTTTTAGAGAATGGGTTTTATAAAAAAAACACAGTTATCTTCTTGGGTAATTCTAATATTTTGTGGACCAAAGTCCCATAGAGCGTCTTGGGTTTATTGGAACACCCATGAGACTATGTTCACTTCATTCAAAAGGAAATTAAATCTATGCCTTTATATGGTACATCTGTTGCATGAAAATTTACAAATAAAAAAGAAATTAATTCAACAACATCAACAAATGCTAGATTTCACATGTCATATAGAAACCATAACATAAATGCATAAAAAACCAAGGAAATAAGGATGTAATGAATACAATTCTACTCACCAATTTCATATTGAACACATCACACTAAAACATAGGGGTTTTATTAAAAAATAGTGTCATTTCGTATCAATCAACAATTTTTTAGATTTATCACTTATATTAGGAATCATAAATAGTTAAAATTAAAATGGAAATCGATTTAATGACTTAATAGAATAAATTAAAATCTAATAGAAATGAAATGAGAAAAAAATAAATTCATTCTTTAAAATAAAGGGGAAAAATAATGGGACTATTCCTCAAAGGAGAACAATACCAACATTTATCACTTGACACTTTTATCGACAACCACTCCAAATCACATAGAAGTGTTCAATGCACTATGCTGCAATTAATAGGAACCACAAAACACCCATAGGGTACCATGTAATAAGTGAGAAACCAAATAGCAACATAAATCTATACCTAGGATGTTAGTGGAGAACCAAAATACAATTAATCTACTTTACTTCAGTGGTGGAGGTCGAAATCGACAAGAATATGTCTCGGGTACATTTCTCCAAATTCTAAATAACAAGAAACCAGAAAACCCCAAATCAAACCCTAAACGAGGGTTTCAGATGATCCTCACCAGTTATATAAAGAGAATAAAACCACTAAAGCGATGAAATAGGAGGGATCCAAGGACCATACATCATTGAATCGACGCGAAATAGTGATGAGATAAGAAGAAAATGACAGAGGGAGGAGAGAGATGGGAGGAGCTTGTGTGGCACACTGCATGAGCTCAACTAGGTTTTTCTTCATGCTCTAGGGAGTCACTGCCAAGGAGAGTCCAATTGCAGGGGTCCAGTTGGCGGAGCTTGACGTAGATTGTGGCTGTGGAGGAGAGGAGGGAGATGTCGGTCACTCGCCTAGGTTTACCAGTTGGGCACACAGTGGATGAAGGAGGAGACCCACTATGTTTCTCCAAAAAAAGAAACTAAAATAATTAAAAAAAGAAACATAATAATAATAATAATAAAATAATGAATGTAATAATTCTTATAATAATAATAATAATTGTAATCAATTAAATTTTAAATTATTATTATTATTAAAAATTTCATTATTTTTTTCCCATTATATTTACATTTATTTTATCTTCCATTTTAAAATTATTTTAATTAATTTAATATTGTTAAATAAAAACACACATCACAACGTCAACTCTTGGAGAGTAAAAGGTTCTAACACTCGGTTTAAAACCTTCTTCGCCAACTAACAAAAAAAAATAATTTTCGTTTTCGTTTTCATTCGATTCAAAAGACATTACATTGCATCATGGTTCACCCCCAGGGCCATCTTAACAGTCAAGGTTCACTTCCAAGACCATCTTAACCAACCACATGAGATATAAATATTTACCCAATGCATTGAAGGGATATATAGGTCTAAACCACATCATAATGAAATCATACATACATGTTCCACAATATCATAAATAATAATCTCATATCCATTGATTTAAAATGGGTATAATAAATATTTAATCTTATCATAACCAACAGAAAAGATAATGGGTTCATAATCATTTCGTAAAAGAATAACCCCTAAAAAGAAGTGTGTTTTAGGACTATTTAACCCATGAAATCGAAACAGATTTCATAAACACAAAACAAATAACTAAGAAAGGGATTTCATTACCATATTAACCATGAAAGAGAAACATATTTCATAAACATATAACTAATGAAAGAGAAATGAAATTCAAAATCAAATAACCCGTGAAAGAGAATTGGATTTCAAAAACATCAATCCATGAATAAAAAACCACTAAAAAAATAATTTGAATTTAACCACTATATAATTTCCAAAAATAAATAATTAACACCAATGGATTTAATCTTATATTGAAAATAATTTTTAAATATGTTTTTAAAACAATTATTGAGGAAAATATCATTTCTTATATAATAATGCATTTTAATAAAAAAACATTATAGAGACCATTTTCATTTAATATAAACAAAAAATATATAAAGGTCATTTAAAAATATTTTTAACACCTTTTTCCTTTATGGAATATAAATGAAGATTGAAAAAATTTTAAAAAAACTTTTTTGTTGAAAACATATAAAAGATGCATGATAATATTTTGAATATTTTTTTCCCTTAAAACCACATTAATAAAAATTCAAGATTATTAAGAATAAATATTTTTAAAAAAATATATATATTGTTAATCATGTAATGTATTATTCAAGTGAATTTAGTTAGTGATAGTGGGAAAATCTAGACATGCAAAACATTTCTTTTCCACCATAAAATGTTTTAAAAAATCATGTAATTAGAAAATGAAAATAATTTTTTAAACCATTTTTAGTAAGAAAAAATTGGTATAATTTCCATTTAATATTCATATGATAATAGTAGAATATTTTTTTAATCCTTTTAGAAAACAAGGTTTTGATAGAACACAATTTCTAACTGAAGAGAGTGAATAAGTTAGACATTCTTAAAAACGCATTCTTGATCATATTTTGTACAAAAGTGTATAAAAATGGTAGCAATACATGGATATAAAAAGAATGAATAGAGGATAAAAACTCTTGATTATTTTAGACTGATGGATCATTAAATTTTATAAATGAAATCATAGTAATAAACAATCTAGATAATCCATGAGATTGTTTTAAAAAACTCATAACATTTAGTAAATTTGAATCATATTCCCCATGAAATAAATTTAAATTAAATAGAGCCTAAAATTTCATTAAAAGGAATAAGATTAATGATATATAAAATTTGAATCATATCCACCTGTTAAATAATTATAGCAACATAACAAAAAAAGTATCCCCAGAAAGGAAAATTGAGCCAAAATTACTTTCCCCAATTTGCTAACTTTTGATCAATAAAACCCATGAAACAATGGTCATAAAATTGATATGAAAATATAAATAAATTTATGTATAATATTCATATAAAAATTTCAAGGGTAGTATAAACACCATGAAAAAGAAAAGAGAGGTGAACATGGCATGTTTGTCATTAATATAAATAGTTAGATGATATTCCATTACCTTATGTCTTGACTCCCATCGTACTCATACAAACCTCATATATAATATATATAAAATTATTATATATGTTTTGTTTAGAAATATTATTTTATGTAATACCATATATTATTTTATTATGATTCATTATGACCCTCTTATTAACATTTCAATATTAGCGATTCACTTCAGAAATATCTTCTTCGTTATTCATGCAAGTTTTTAATTATTATTCTTCATATTATTACATAGATCACGATATAAATACTTTTATAACATAAAAATTTCTATATGTATAATATATATTCATTATATATATATATATAATAATATATAAATTTTAAAAATATGAAATTGAATACACCGTTCATGGAGATGGCAGGCCATATGTACGTAAGGACATTGTTTCCATTTTATCTACATATATAAAGAATTTTTGTAAATGACCAATATTTATATAATTAAATAATATATTTAAATTATTATTATAATGTTATATATATCATATATTTTTACTAATTCCATAATTAATACATTACTTATACTGTGTGAATGAATCACATTGCATTGAGGATGTGGTAGTCCGCATTTCTACAAATGATGTTATCATATTTACAGTAGATGGAATGTATAAAGGTATGTGTTATAAATTAATTAAAAAAGAATAAAGACATAATTAATATCATATATATCATATATAATAATGTTTACATCACAATTTCCAACCATGAAAGGTGGTAATAGAAAAAACGAATGACATTTTTTTGTGAGGTGGTCGTTTTCCATATATTAGAATAGTAAGTTCAATACCCATTAGTTGGATGTGTGTGTAAGGGTATGTATAAAAATTAATGTAATAATATATCATTATATTTATGATATTTTTTTCTTATATAATAATGTAATTATGATATTTTACCGGGTATATAATGGGAATAAAATTAAAGAGCTTGTGGAAAGATATTATCTCTTCATTGGATAATTACTTTTTGTTTATAGAAAATGGATTCCACTGATTTATTTATACCCTTTTATAGGATTCCAGGTTGAGGGAAGGTATCCTAAAGAGATATTTGTTCCTATCTTGGTTTATCTAAGGTTTCATGAGAGGTTTGAGGATGTCAGAGGAGAGTTTGCCTTTTATAGTGGAGGAGGAGTGACAGTCTTGTATATTAAGGAAAATATAGTATCATCGACATTTTTTCCATTTAATGTGTCTCTGATAATGTTAATTATTTTAGCCAATTGTGTATGGGTCAATATATTACCATGTAATGGATTTCAGACCCCTTTATAGGTCGTTTTGGGTCTTATGTTTATGGGTTATTCCATTGTTATGAAAAATGGTCACTTAATCGTTGCAATTTATTTTAATCACATTCACTAATATTATTGGTAAAAATACAATTTTAAAATATTATAAATTATAAATTATTATTCCAAATTGTTAATTTATTTTTCAATATTCCATGTACATAATTAGGATAAATTAATTGAAAAATAATCCCACAGATTGGACAAGACTATGTGTTTTTAAAGTAAAAATGGACAAATGTTTGATAATTTTATTATATTCAATATCAAAATAATATTCATTCCAATTAACTAAATTAGAATAATTAATAAAAATTAATTTAGTTAATCTTTAAAATAATTTAAAAATATAATTTAACCTTATAAATAAAATAAATGAAAATTCATTTTTCAGTTAAAATTCATTATTTTTCACCATTCGTTAAAAATGAAACATTACAAAAAGAACAATATATTAAATTTGACCTAATATTTTTCAGTCAAAAATTAATTTTTTTTAACATTTATGATTTATAAAAGTTATAACATTTATTTCTAAAATATGGTCATAATTAAAAGGCAGTAAAGCTTCTTTTATAAAAATATATGTTTACATGGTTCATATTGGGTATATTTTAATCTTATTAATTCAAAATAAATTGGATGAATATCAAAAATAATTGAATAAAAATATAAATATATATTAAATAAATATCAATAATTAAAAATAATTAATTTATCTTATTATGAAAAAATGATTTTTTACATAATATTTTTATAAAATCATTCCCTTTAAATGCATGGGGTTTCCATATTAATTTATAATTCATAGGTATCCAATGAATTAAACTATATATTATCTTAAAATTATTAATACTATAATCATCAATTCTATGGCTATGTTATATCTTATTATATTAAATAGTAATATTTTCATAATATATTATTGTTCTGTAACACGCAACCATTCGTGTTATGAAAGATGTTGAGGAAAGTTACTATCGCATGTTACATAAGATAAATGCGGTGTCATGTAAAGAGAATGAAATAATTAATGTTTTTTGTAGTGAATTATTAACATGGTGTTGTGTAAAATAAAATCCAAAAATATAAAAACCCAATTTTTAGTGTTTCACGTAATGAAAAATATTAAAAAGAATAAATTAATTTGAAAAAAAATTAAATTACAGATTACAGAGGTGTAACATTAGCTGCACTAGGATAACATAAATAGTATACAAAGACAATACGTATCTAAACCATAATCCATTTAATCATCAGTTTTAGGATTTATTTATGGGTAGTAACTCCATGTCATGAGACACTCCTTTTAAAATGATTATGATGTGTTTTAAAAAAAATCCATGGGTCACTCTCTTACTCCCCTCTATACATTGATTAAAAAAGATAAGGAAGAAAAAATATTATAAATGAAAAAATAACAATATCACGGTAAAAGATTGTACCCTAGACCCTAAATTAATTCTACTTTTAAAATATGACATCACATATATAGAGTGTTATACATGATTTATCGAAATTCAAAAAATTCTACTAAATCTGTTAAAAAATTTAAAATTTAATGTCCTCGTATTATTTACTATACAAAAATGTTATTATAGTTTAGAACTAGTTGAGAACATTGAGACACTATGATGATAATTTTAAAAAAAATTACATGTTCTTTACATACACCATTATGGTAAGAAAAAATAATGTTTAACTATCAGGTGTGATGGTCTCATAATCATTGACCATTTTTCTCACGAATCTTGTAATTGGTGATCTCAAGTAGATGATATCACGAGGATGGATTTTTCAGTAGAAACACCATAGGATTTTGGTGGAATTTTAATTTTTTAATTGAATCACCTAGGATTACCAGACACATCACATAATCAATTTTTTCTAATAGGCATTTAGGTTGTTCATGTTCCACACTGTTGTGAAACTAGTTTCCTAATCACATTAATATGAACATGGGAACATCTAACACATTAGTATTAAAGTAAAAAATATGATAAACAACTGAGAGTCCAATGTAAAAAATCTAGAATATTTAAATCCATCAATATAAAATATATTTCATAATATAAAGAAATAGTCAAACCATGAAATAACTAATTAATCATGTATATAAAAATATACATTTGTATAACACAATAAAAGATATTATGGAATATTATAGAAAATAAATAAGGATAATGTTTCAAATATAAAATACAAAGAAACATATCACCCTAATACCTGCAATGATAACCCCCACACGACCTATATGTGAATTACAAATATTACCATACCCAATGTAGGGCCAAAAAATCCATAAATGATAAGATATTACGAGGAATGTGATGAAAAATATAAAAGTTAAAACACATAAACACAAACATCAGTGTATATATATTATGTAAACCAAAAGAGGCAGGTGTGATTTCACCAATGAATCCATACAGTTACATTTATATTTCAATAAATTGATTATCGAAAATAATTTATAAAATTGGTTTTTGAAAAATAATTTTATGATAAAAGTATCTTTCTTTATCTCATTAGTTATGTAACTAAAGTAAAACATTTTAAAAACAAACAAGGATCATCCAAACTGAAACCATAATATTAATCCCATATATAAAAATTATTTTTAATAAAATCCATTAAACCATTGAAATTATAACTCCTGATTCCAATAAAAATTTAAAATTTTATTCTATTTTTTCCTAACAATCCTAAAATATAATTTAAAAAAAAATAAATTTTCAATTTAAAACTCTCATAAAAAATAATATATTAATTTTTTTTTAATGTAATCCATAATACTACTCATACAAAAAACATAAGTACATGGAAAACAAGATATAAATTAATCAACATAAAAAACATATAAAAAATTGATGTTCTGTGTAATTGAATTATAGATGATATAACCAATGTATATGCTTTCAGGATCACCTAATCATCCCCCACAAATTTAATCTCCATGAAAAACTCACTTGGCTTGAATGTGATTGATATTGGATCTAGTCTCCATGGGTCACAAATATATAGGTATTCTATTTAAAATTCAAACATACCTATCATAACTCCATTGGATCACCATGTATACTAATAAATCCCAAAAGGGTGTGACATTCTTAAAGCATTAGCCAGTCTACATATACTAAGCTAGTGTGAATCAATATATTTTTACCAAATTAGATACATAGAGTGGTCATGCCTTAAAAAAAGTTGTTACAAATAACAATAATGTGATCAATATTGATATCCACATAAAACAATTACTAAAATCAATCCTCACACACCTTAGAATAAACTATCATTATCTAAATTATTTCATATTCATAATTACTATATATCCACGATGTTTTCATCTTCCCTAAATATTATTACCTCATGAAAAATTCTAAATAATGAGTTAATATCTATTTCAAAATAACAATTTTGACAGGAGTACAAATATCACCATTAAAAACATTATTATAATTATAATACAATATAAATCACTTGAAATTAAACGATTTATTCCATCATTAAATAAATTTGATTCACACTCCACTAAAATCTCCCATTTTACATTAGAATAACATCAAATCATTATATGAATAAAAAACTGTAAAATCAATATATATATTTTAAAACCCGGATTTATATGTATACATGATTTTATGCTTAATATAAATTCATTCAAAATTAGATGGTATCAACCAAAATTTCCAAATATTTTAATTCCCTCGAATGAAACACTCTATCATTTTTTCAAACACATGTCTTGAAATATCCCCATTCCATGGATAAAATTATTTTTAAATAATTTCACATTAATCTCATTTTTTTAAACGTGAAAAAATTGTTACTAGAATTATTTTAATTAATATAGGGATCTCATGAAAAATAATATAAATAAATGAAAAAAACATTCATAACATAAAAAAGAAACATATAACAATGTGTCATATTTGATGTGTAATGTGAATCTAAGAAGGAAGAAAATAGAAAAATCCTATAAACATATAATATATATTTTTTAGAAACTACCAAAATATTTAATATAGACACCCATATTTTTTAATAATCACAACAGAAAGGTAAAATTTAATGAAATGGTAATGGAATTTGGGGAGAAAAAGATGGAAGAGGGTACCGTAAGAAACCATTTCAAAATTGCAGAATATATGACTTAAAATCATTGGTAGGGGAGGGAATATATTCTAAGAATTTTAAATAATGTCAAAAAAATGAAAATTATAAGAGATATAGAGATAGGGGGATATAAATCCATTTTAAAATCCATAGTATAAATAAGAAACATACATTCATGTGTTAGTGGGTAATAAATAGTATTCAACTAAACTAATTAGAAAACTATGCACTAATCAAGTGGGTCCCCCTAGATGGGTAATAAAAATTCTCCTTATTTTGTTTCATTTTATTACAATAATTAGATAATCGTATTAAACTTATCATTTTTGAACTACTACACTTCACATGACTATCAATAGTATTCCACTAAAAGTCACGTTATTTTAAGAAAATCATGCACTCCCAATTCATGAGAGTACATCCAAAATAAAAAAACAAAAATAATATATGTGAGTGTAACTATTCCTGATTAGCATAAAATAATGAATAGAAGTACCCATTATTTAATGGTTATTTACATGGATAATATAATATTGTTGGAATAATTCATACATGTTAAAGATATGAAAAAATTAAATAAATTCAAAATATCAATGTTGAAACCTCAAAAAATATTTATTTCCCAAATATATGATTATATAATATATAATATAAAGAAAAGTGACATTTGGGTATAAAAATGACACATGTATGGGTCACTTATGAAATGAATTAAAAAACAATAAATTAAACAGAATCAATCATGATAATGAATCAACATTTATTAACATGGTTCTATTGATGAACATGAGATTAAAATAATTATCTAGGATAAATTTGACAGTTTTTGTAACGCCCCGACCCCAGTTACCCATAGTCGGTGCATTATTACATAACATTGGCATGATCAAAAGAAAGATCAAATCTCTAAAGACCGATTGGCTTAGTAGCCTTGGAAACACTAGATATATTCATAATTTTTACATTACATCATAAAATGAAAAACTACTACAACAACATAATGTCTCCATAATCCACACTCATATCCCCACATAATATCCCTGCAGGTCATTCATAATTTACTTCTTCACTTCCTGGGAAAAATAAAACATAGAAAAGGGGTGAGCTCAAATGCCCAGTAAGGATAACAATATAGCGGGAAAATTTTATAAATAAGAATAAACATTTAAGGCAATGTATAACTAAAACAAAAGCCTTTCAAACATGAACTTTCAACATGGTACGACATAAATAAAATGAAATAATGCCATTTACTTATTCACATGGATATTCTACTAATCGAATAATCACATGAAAAAATCTATAACCACTTTCATAATGATGGAATGCATAATGCTAAACTTTAATTTCTTTTCAAGGCATCGTCCCAAGACCTTGGGGCTAACTGTAACCGGAACCCAACCTGGAGTGCCTCCAATAACCGGACACCAACCCGGAGTGCCTCTAATAACCGGACACCAACCCGGAGTGCCTCTAATAACCAGAGACCAATCCGGAGGGCTTACTTTTACCAGTCCCTAACCTGGAGGGCTTACTTTTACCAGTCCCCAACCTGGAGGGCTTACTTCAACTAGTCCCCAACCTGGAACATACTTGTCCAACACATTCATATGAAGTAAAGGTTGAAATATAACATAAACATTCTTATTGGAACTAGCATACGAAATGTCAATACTTTACTCATAAACCATGAATGACACATCTACAGTCAAACATATAACAAAAATTCATTACAATATGGAAGTTTTATATCATAATAAATCAACTTCAAATAATCTTAAAATCCATCAAAGGATGTTGACATAGATGAAAATGTTTTTTTTTAAAAATTATTGAGAGAAATATCCCTTTTTCATGAAAACATTTTAATGTTACACAATTTAGAAAGTAAGGCATTTAAATACATTTTTGGATCAAAGTGTCCCATACCACTTTGAAACTTTTGAATGGAATTAACACTTTTAAAACATTCATTTTCATATAAATAAATCCTCACAAACCATTTTGAAAACGTGGACATAAATGAGGATGATTTAGAAGAATAAATATTTAAAACATTTAAAATGATGTTTTAGTAAAAGTTCCCTTAGAAATAATCCCTTTGAAAACTCTTTTATGAAATATGGACATGGATAGTAAATATGTCCCTGTAGATACTTACGTAAAGACAACCTCGGATATTAAAGAGATTGTGAAGTAAACCCTTATCAATTTGGTAACTTATGAAACATATAACCCATGAAAGAGGTATCATACAATGAAAATGTAAATACACATAAGGTAAAGTGTATTACACAAAGAATACAATTATGGGCAGTACATACACCACACAAAAGATAATAGTGGAAATATGGCATGAATCTCACGGAAATAAAGAGTGAGATGAAAACCCCTTACCATGTTAATCAACTGAGTAGTATGGCCAAAAGTTAATAACCACCAAATTATTTACAGAATAACATGAACATATAGATAATCATGATAATATATATCAAATTCCAGAACACAATACACCACTTTCAATAATTTAGTGGCGAATAATGGAAATCTCACGGAATTGAATGTGAGATAAGAAAATCCCTTACCTTGTACTTTTCCTTGGTTGGGGTAGGATAACCTCCTGTATAATGGTGAAATAATTGTTATTAAATTATACAAGAATCATATACATTAATATGATATCATATATGATCTTTTAATATTGATTTTATAATAATATCTTAGTATTATCGTTGTTTCGGGTGTGAACTTACTTGTTTTCTTTTATATGTTTTGTTACGTAAGACATGTTTGTAAACGATAGGTAGTATATTATTCATATCCATAATTATATCAAGTCCTTAAACATAATTTTTAAATCATCAAATGATAATTATACTTTAATGGTTACGATGGAGAATGAATCTCATCGCGTTCGTGGAGACGGTAGTCCGTACGTACGCACGAGCGACAATATCATTCTTTTGATATTAAAATAATATATAAATGGATGGTATATAATATATACAGAATCATTAACATGTTATATTTATTATTTACATGAGTTACACGTCATTATTATACCCATCCAAATAATATTATATTGAATAACAATTACACCACGACGTGGAGACGGTAAGCCGTACGTACGCACGTATGATGACATGTTATTCAAAGGGTGGATAGAACACTGAATATGGTTGTACCATATTTATAATAACATCACAGTATATATATGATACTGGAGTTATTATTTTATAATGGTAACAACAAAGGAAGAAGAAGTGGAAGAAGAAATGAACTTGGAAAAGGGTGGTGAAATCATTACCTCTTCTTCAGTTTCTTCCTTTTGATTTGATCAAAAGGGCTCCTTAGGTTGGCTTTCTGATCAAACTAAGGCCTCTAGGTTGTAGTTAGGGAATTTGGGAGAGTATTTGGGCAGAGTTTCGCCGAACCAAAAGGCTTTGAAGGTGTGAAGAAATGAGAAGGAGGAGTTCCCTTTTATAAGAGGGGTGAGGGGCACCTTTGGAAAAGCTAGAAATATTAATTTATAATAAATTCATATTCGGTTTCTAATGGCTCCAAAGTTTAATATTCAAATTTCAAGGTGGGTATGGGTCGCAAATAACTCATCCAATAGAATTTAGATAGGTTTGGGTACTTATATTAACCTTATCTTTAAGTATTAACTCTAAGATAATTAGTTTCACTTTTACAATGTCTCTTTGTATTTTTATATAATATGGTTAATAAACTTACTATATACATCCAAGAGACCCCAAAGTGGTCCATTAATGATGAACCTATCATGATATAAGTCTCTTGGCCGTACCTTAGATTTTTAAGAATTTAATATCAATTAATAATATAATATCTTTTTTAAGAACTCTTTTATGTCAACTTTGACACTATTCAATAGTTGATTTTTGTGAAACTCATAAAAGATTGATTACTTAGAACAAAGTCAATTAAATAAATACTAATATATCATATTATCCTATAAAATTAGTTTAACTCATTAAAAGTTTCATATTATATTTATTTGGGTATTTATAATATCAATTATTTTAATTTTTCACTATTATAGTAATTACTGCATCATCATTGTGTCATAAATAAAATAAATTATTTAATGTCTAAAAATTATAATTAAAATATAATTATGTAGGAAATCTTTTTATATTTCTAATGAATATTTATAATCTAAAAGCCAACATATATAACCCTATGTAACAATTGTTTTTCTAAAAGATATATGCTTGTGTCATTTTTGTATTCATTTTAACTTAATTAAAATAAAGTGTCATTATCACTTACAAGTGGATCCATGGGGTCCCAAAATCGACCCAAAGATGTCCATGGTCGACCATGTATCAACCAATAGGGTTAAGACACATTTTAGGGTAATTTAGTATTATTATAATATTATTTTTTAACCCTAATTTACCGGATTTACCCTTAACCATGGTAAATAAAATATTTACCGCAGTAATTATTCAAAATGTCTAAAAATAAAAGTTACCTATTTACACAATTTGAACATCCTGATTCCAAATATGGAATCCATTTTCCTAAATTCAAAACACATAAGTGGTAGAAATTAATTTAAAATTAATTCCTGCTGTCAAAACAAAAAGCGTGTTTTTAAGAGATAATAACTATCAAAAGATTGACACTTGTTTATGTTCGGTTTAATTGTAAAATTATGTCCAATGACCAAAATTATATTTAATGGTAAAAATATATTATAAATATACTTTAAAACTACTAAAATTCATAATTTATCACTATTAATTATTTTGATTAAAAAAGTTGTTTTTAATTAAAATTTTGTAATTTTCACTATTCATCAAAATATGAAAGTTATCCGAAAAGTACCAAAATTTCACCTTAGGCTAAATTAGATATTCCGAATCCAAAAATGAAGTCCATTTTGAAATATAAAATATATATAATTTTAAAAAGTAGGTATTACTATTCATAACGGCTAGTTTGATCGGTTGTGGTGTGTGTTAAAACTCGAAGTTGCGTACAACACACGCTACTGTTTTATTCAAAGGAAAGCATACCGTGGAAGCTTGGGATGTTTCATTTTAAATTTTTTTTATGTCTCCATTTAGTCAAAAAGTTTAAAATATTGTATTTAAAAAGTTTTCTCTATTAAAAGTTGATAAAAGTGCAATACTGAAAATGAATCTGTTCTTGCATTATGACTAAGAAACTCATAATATGGATTCTAAAATTATAAGGATTATATAAAGTTTAAAATTTAGTTAATACTATGCATGACCTCTTTTAATGGCTTTTTTTTGTAAGTCAAGGTGTGATTGAACTCGGTGTTGCGTTTAGTGAAAGTTATTGAATTATTTTGAAGAAATAACACACTATGAAATCTTGGGGTGTTACATTCTCCCCTCCTTCAATAAATTGCGTCCTCGTAATTTGAAATTGTTCTTCGAAAATAAAAGGTTGAAAATAGAAAATATATTTGTGGGAAAACCCACATCGGAAATTGGGTTACTTAAATTTAGACTTAATATGAGGAAAAGAGAAATGAAAGGGTCACCATCGAATTATGATCTCGATTAGGAGAACATTGGTGGTAATTAGAGACATATAATTGGAGGAAAAACGTAAATATTTATAGGTAGTGATTGAGGTCATCAATCACAAACAAGTATAAAATTGAGGTCCTTAAATTCATCAATCTATGATGATTTGAAATACCATCGGTCCAACAAAACATAGGGTATTGGGATAACACATTTTTGATGTTTCAAAATATCTTAGTTGAAATCCCACATCGAAAAATGAATTAATGAGGCCTCTATTTAAAATAAAGAGTGGAAAGTATGAAGATTACCGAAAATAACACATACTAGGGTTCCATGTAGGAAAATATGGATATGGAAGAGAAATCTAACCATCAATTATCTGATGGAGAGTGCTAGAGAATATGGCTATGAAAAGGCCAACAATCCCAAAGACATAAATTAGTGATGATTTAAGGTACCATCTAGGAAAACATTTTTGTTCTACGTTGATTTTCTTAATATTGAGGAATTTATTTATGATATTGGATAAGATCATAAGGAGATATACTTACTTTATAATTAGAGTTTTATCCATTAATAAATTTCTACCACAAACACATCTTTCACTCTAAAAGATAATAGAATGTAAAAAAAATTCTATTTACACTATTCGTATAGGGTTCCAAAATAAACGAATTTATAATTCATCTACAAGATCATTTAATAAAAACTACATTATTTATTCCAGGACATCTCGTGGGCCAGTGGTAGGTGATACACCCTTGTCACCCTTCGGTTGCGGGTTCTAGTCTCGCAGCCTTACCGGACGAGACGGGTTGCCGCCCGACCTCCGGGATGTCCTTTTATGGCAATCCAAAATAATCCAAACTAGAACTATCCAAAATACTTCTGTCCAAAACTCACAGTCCAACATTTATAAGGAAGGTAAACATAATATAGATCCTTTTTACCCCGTAATAGCATATGAATACCTTCATCATGTATTACCATATTCCTTATTGATTACATTCATGCTCCCTTATTCCATATAGAATGCTGGATATACTTCATCAATCCAAAAATGTTTTAAACCCCAACAATGATGGAATAGACAAATCATTAATCAGCTTAAAGGTAGTCAAGAATATCCAATATAATTTATCCAAATCAATCATGTATTATTCTAAAATCACTACCTCGGTATCAGAACCATATTATGGTTTATCTTTCTCTCAACCATATATTTTCCAAAAATTTAACCTTCTATTGAGTCACTTTTCTTTGTTCCACACAATCTCAAGTCCTTAATGAAATAGTACTGCAGTACAATCCTTATATACTCCATAATTATTATAACAAGTACATTTTTGATAAAACACTCAATTGACATAATCAACATAAGAACTCTAATCATTCCTCTTCATCTGTGGTAGTATCATAACTTGATTATTATCCAATAACATCATTTGCGGCATAGTCTGATGACTGGGACATAGGTTCGCGTAGTGTCCAAACTCCTTGCAAATGAAGCATTGTACATTTAAAACCATTTTCTTACCCTTGCAGTCACGTACTTTGTGCCCTTTTCCTCCACACTTATAACAAACTCCCATTCCTTTCAGGCAAGTTCCAGGGTGTTTCTTTACACATTTAACACATATGGGAAAATTCTTCTTTTCCCTCTTCCCTTTATCCATCTTTCTCTCTTCCATCCTTTTCATCTCTTGCTTCCCTTCAAAGCCATAGGACTCAGTAAACTCTTTACTTATCTTATCAACACATGATATTATTTCTTCATATGATGATAATACATGGGAGACTATTTCTCTTATAAATTCTAACTTAAGACCATGAAAGATATGATCCTTCCTTCTCTTTGGATCATGTGCATTTCTGGAGTTCTCATTCCTTCTACTGGGCACCATTTCTAAACAATGGCATACACTAGATCAGTTTATGAATCAAAATACATAATCCCATACTTACAAAACACTTAACATAAATTGAACTATTTATGGATATAATCCATAATCATAAAAATGTCTCCTTTGAGGATGTATATACTCATAAACCCTTCATAATGGTTTGTAAAGAAAATGAGAATTATCCTAAGCATATCCCCCGGGAGTGTCGTAACCAAGAGTGCAGCAAGGCTCATTGTCGTGCACCAGTTCCCGTTCGATTCTAGCTCAAAGCGGTGTTTTCGGGTTTTATCCCTAGGTACATCTGTGCCAGAGCCGCCTCTACCTTCTCGTATCCAGACAGGGATGTATTGCTCGGAAAACTCACAAAATCTCTACAATACCAAAATTCTAGGAAGTTCTTCTACACTAATCCTCAAAGTTCATCTTAGGTCTGCGTGCTCTAATCAGAGTTTATCTAAATCTAGCTTCCAAGGTTTGTACTAAACTTCCTCTGATACCAACTGTAACGCCCCGACCCCAGTTACCCAGAGTCGGTGCATTATTACATAACATTGGCATGATCATAAGAAAGATAAAATCTCGAAAGACTGATTGGTTTAGTAGCCTTGGAAACACTAGATATATTCATAAGTTTTACATTACATCATAAAATGAAAAACTACTACAACAACATAATGTCTCCATAATCCACACTCATATCCCCACATAATATCCCTGCAGGTCATTCATAATTTACTTCTTCACTTCCTCGGAAAAATAAAACATAGAAAAGGGGTGAGCTCAAATGCCCAGTAAGGATAACAATATAGCAGAAACTTTTATAAATAAGAATAAACATTTAAGGCAATGTATAACTAAAACAAAAGCCTTTCAAACATGAACTTTCAACATGGTACGACATAAATAAAATGAAATAATTCCATTTACTTATTCACATGGATATTCTACTAATCGAATAATCACATGAAAAAATCAATAACCACTTTCATAATGATGGAATGCATAATGCTAAACTTTAATTTCTTTTCAAGGCCTCGTCCCAAGACCTTGGGGCTAACTGTAACCGGAACCCAACCTGGAGTGCCTCTAATAAACGGACACCAACCCGGAGTGCCTCTAATAACCGGACACCAACCCGGAGTGCCTCTAATAACCGGAGACCAATCCGGAGGGCTTACTTTTACCAGTCCCTAACATGGAGGGCTTACTTTTACAGTCCCCAACCTGGAGGGCATACTTCAACTAGTCCCCAACTTGGAACATACTTGTCCAACACATTCATATGAACTAAAGGTTGAAATATAACATAAACATTCTTATTGGAACTAGCATACGAAATGTCAATACTTTACTCATAAACCAGGAATGACACATCTACAGTCAAACATATCACAAAAATTCATTACAATATGGATGTTTTATATCATAATAAATCAACTTCAAATAATCTTAAAATCCATCAAAGGATGTTGACATAGATGAAAATGTTTTTTAAAAAATTATTGAGAGAAATATCCCTTTTTCATGAAAACATTTTAATGTTACACAATTTAGAAAGTAAGGCATTTAAATACATTTTTGGATCAAAGTGTCCCATACCACTTTGAAACTTTTGAATGGAATTAACACTTTTAAAACATTCATTTTCATATAAATAAATCCTTACAAACCATTTTGAAAACGTGGACATAAATGAGGGTGATTTAGAAGAATAAATATTTAAAACATTTAAAATGATGTTTTAGTAAAAGTTCCCTTAGAAATAATCTCTTTGAAAACTCTTTTATGAAATATGGACATGGATAGTAAATATGTCCCTGTAGATACTTACATAAAGACAACCTCAGATATTAAAGAGATTGTGAAGTAAACCCTTATCAATTTGGTAACTTATGAAACATACAACCCATGAAAGAGGTATCATACAATGAAAATGTAAATACACATAAGGTAAAGTGTATTACACAAAGAATACAATTATGGGCAGTACATACACCACACAAAAGATAATAGTGGAAATATGGCATGAATCTCACGGAAATAAAGAGTGAGATGAAAACCCCTTACCATGTTAATCAACTGAGTCGTATGGACAAAAGTTAATAACCACCAAATTATTTACAGAATAACATGAATATAAAGATAATCATGATAATATATATCAAATTCCTGTACACAATACACCACTTTCAATAATTTAGTGGTGAATAATGGAAATCTCATGGAATTGAATGTGAGATAAGAAAATCCCTTACCTTGTACTTTTCCTTGGTTAGGGTAGGTTAAACTCATGTATAATGGTGAAATAATTGTTATTAAATTATACAAGAATCATATAAATTAATATGATATCAAATATGATCTTTTAATATTGATTTGATAATAATATCTTAGTATTATCGTTGTTTCAGGTGTGAACTTACTTGTTTTCTTTTATATGTTTTGTTACGTAAGACATGTTTGTAAAGGATAGGTTGTATATTATTCATATCCATAATTATATCAAGTCCTTAAACATCATTTTTAAATCATCAAATTATAATTATACTTTAATGGTTACGATGGAGAATGAATCTCATCGCGTTCGTGGAGACGGTAGTCCGTACGTACGCACGAGCGACAATATCATTCTTTTGACATTAAAATAATATATAAATGGATGGTATATAATATATACAGAATAATTAACATGTTATATTTATTATTTACATGAGTTACACATCATTATTATACCCATCCAAATAATATTATATTGAATAACGATACACCACAACGTGGAGACGGTAAGCCGTACGTACGCACGTATGGTGACATGTTATTCAAAGGGTGGATAGAACACTGAATATGGTTGTACCATATTTATAATAACATCACAGTATATATATGATACTGGAGTTATTAATTTATAATGGTAACAACAAAGGAAGAAGAAGTGGAAGAAGAAATGAACTTGGAAAAGGGTGGTGAAATCATTACCTCTTCTTCGATTTCTTCCTTTTGATTTGATCAAAATGGATCCTTAGGTTGGCTTTCTGATCAAAATAAGGCCTCTAGGTTGTATTGAGGGAAGTTGGGAGAGTATTTGGGCATATTTTGGCCGAACCAAAAGGCTTTGAAGGTGTGAAGAAATGATAAGGAGGAGTGCTCTTTTATAAGAGGGGTGAGGGGAACCTTTGGAAAAGCTAGAAATATTAATTTATAATAAATTCATATTCGGTTTATAATGGCTCCAAAGTTGACTATTCAAAGGTTAAGGTGGGGATGGGTCGAAAAAAATCATCCAATAGAATTTAGACAGGTTTGGGTACTTATATTAACCTTATCTTTAAGTATTAACTCTAAGTTAATTAGTTTCACTTTTACAATGTCTCTTTCTATTTTTATATAATATGGTTAATAAACTTACTATATAAATCCAAGCGACCCCCAAGTGGTATATTAATGATGAACCTATCATTATATAAGTTTCTTGGCCGATCCTTAGATTTTTAGGAATTTAATTCCAATTAATAATATAATATTTGTTTTAAGAACTCTTTTATGTCAATTTTGACACTATTCAATAGTTGATTTTTGTGAAACTCATAACAAATTGATTACTTCGAACAAAGTCAATTAAATCAATACTAATATATCATATTATCCTAGAAAATTAGTTTAATTCATTAAAAGTTTCATATTATATTTATTTGGGTATTTATAATATCAATTATTTTAATTTTTCACTATTATAGTAATTACTGCATCATCATTGTGTCATAAATAAAATAAATTATTTAAAGTATAAAAATTATAAATAAAATATCATTATGTAGGAAATCTGTTTTATCTTTCTAATGAATATTTATAATCTAAAATCCAACATATATAACCCTATGTAACAATTGTTTTTCTAAAAGATATATGCTTGTGTCATTTTTGTATTCATTTTAACTTAATTAAAATAATGTGTCATTATCACTTACAAGTGGATCCATGGGGTCCCAAAATCGACCCAAAGATGTACATGGTCGACCATGTATCAACCAATAGGGTTAAGACATATTTTAGGGTAATTTAGTATTATTATAATATTATTTTTTAACCCTTATTTACCGGATTTACCCTTAACCATGGTAAATAAAATATTTACCGCAGTAATTATGCAAAATGTCTAAAAATAAAAGTTACCTATTTACACAATTTGAACATCCTGATTCCAAATATGGAATCCATTTTCCTAAATTCAAAACACAGAAGTGGCAGAAATTAATTTAAAATTAATTCCCGCTGTCAAAACAAAAATCGTGTTTTTAAGAGATAATAACTATCAAAAGATTGACACTTGTTTATGTTCGGTTTAATTGTAAAATTATGTCCAATGACCAACATTATATTAAATGGTAAAAATATATTATAAATATACTTTAAAACTACTAAAATTCATAATTTATCACTATTAATTATTTTGATTAAAAAAGTTGTTTTTAATTAAAATTTTGTAATTTTCACTATTCATCAAAATATGAAAGTTATCCGAAAAGTACCAAAATTTCACCTTAGGCTAAATTAGATATTCCGAATCCAAAAATGAAGTCCATTTTGAAATATAAAATATATATAATTTTAAAAAGGAGATATTACTATTCATAACGGCTAGTTTGATCGGTTGTGGTGTGTGTTAAAACTCGAAGTTGCGTACCACACACGCTATTATTTTATTCAAAGGAAAGCATACCGTGGAAGCTTGGGATGTTTCATTTTAAATTTTTTTGATGTCTCAATTTAGTCAAAAAGTTTAAAATATTGTATTTAAAAAGTTTTCACTATTAAAAGTTGATAAAAGTGCAATACTGAAAATGAATCTGTTCTTGCATTATGACTAAGAAACTCATAATATGGATTCTAAAATTATAAGGATTATATAAAGTTTAAAATTTAGTTAATACTATTCATGACCTCTTTTAATGGATTTTTTTGTAAGTCAAGGTGTGATTGAACTCGATGTTGCGTGTAGTGCAAGTTATTGAATTATTTTGAAGAAATAACACACTATGAAATCTTTGGGTGTTACAGTTTTCCAAGGATTTATTATGATCCTTTGATTTTTTTGGGCACTCAATTAATAGAAAGGTTATTATTATTTATTTTAATAGGTTTTTTATTTTCAGTTATAGTTCATGTTGTTTGGAGTGGTTTAATATTGGCTTCATAATTGATCTCGTTTATGTAAAATTAATTGTCTCTTAGGCCACCCCAAACATTTTGGTGTGTTGTGGGTTTTCCATGTTTTGGAATCTCTCTTGGGTTTATTCAATCCATGTATTATGTGTAATTTTTATATTTATAATATTTTCCCAAATATCATGTTGATTGTATTGATTTCATATTTTTTTGGTAGTAGTGAATTTCTTAATAAATATTGAATTTTTTGTTGTCCTTTCTTTACGTGGATTATTTATTCTCAATTATGTTCTATAGGAATAAATGGATGTTTGTTATTGAAATGATACCTTCACTTAGTAAATGGTTTGGGTGTATTCTCATTATACCCGGATCCATATGAGAATGTGTTCAGTTGGTTTAGGGTAGTAAGATTATCTTATAGGGTCCACCTAGGAAGGCTGGTGAGCATACATCCTTCTTCATTGTTGAAGGTATTATATCATTTAAGGATATTCTCCCCTACATTATCTAGTGTGTTTATATTGAGACACTTAATGTTCTTTCCTTATGTATTTTTATGAATTATTATCATGGGCTAAATTTGAGTGATTTGGAAAATTTTCATTCGATTTTTCATTAACTGATATTGAGGTAACAATATAATGTTCTTTCTTAGAGGTTTAATTTCCCTTACACTTCTTATATCACTCCCAAAATTTATTTTCTAATATTATTACCATTTTGATGTTGTATACTCTTGGAAATTTTTATTTGAGAAATAAATTAATTTTTTGATTAAAATATATATTATCCATAGATTTAATGATTAAGTATTATTGGTGATTTCATATTGTTAATATGGTAGTAGAGTTTAAACTAGAGTATTATTTAATTCTATTTACCTCTAATGTTATCATATTTTAAACATTAAGAAGACTAAGAACTTTTCTATGATACGATTTTGACGATCCTATATGGACTTTATTATTAATTTTTTGGTTTTTTGTAATGATCTGAGGTTTATGTATGTTTCTGTATTTATTGATGTGTCATTTTTTGGATTTCCCTTAATTACATCTAAGTATGAGTTAAAATTTCTAGATTCATATTTTTTAGATATACGCTTCCAGATTGATTGTGTATTTCATTTACTAAATGAAATTTTGTGGGAACGTGCGTTATTGTAGGGAAATTTTCAACCCCAAAACCATTACGCTCCTATTTATTTTATAAATTTATTTATAATACCATTAAATTTATTTTCAAGATCATTTTTGATTTATTTTTATAACGTGGGTTTTTTATACTCTATCACACAATTTATGGGAAATCATTAGATATTTTATATGAAGATGTATTGAACATGCCCTTTTTTGGTTCCCTTTTTTCTTAAATATATTATATATCATATGTATAACAAATTTTGGTTCCCACACCATGTCAATCCTAATAGAATCAATTCATGTTAATTGTGTGTAGTTGTAAGGGTACATAAAATGAAAATAATAAGTAGAAATATTTTGATGAGAATGAGAATAGTGAAAATCCTTATTAAATCAATTTAGCATGGTATGTGGATGGGTTTCAAAACCATGAAACCAAACTAAGTGGTGAAAAAAAGTGTGCCCTATTATTCTCCCAATGTTGGTGAATTGATTATTGAACATTATATATTTTAATGATTTATACATATATGAAATATATAATAAATACTCCCATGAATTAATCATAATTTATCCTACCACATCTCCAACTAGCGTGGCCCATTCATGTTATTCCCTAATCCCCCTAGTCCATCTTCGTTAGTAGTTATTATATCCAATCATATTTTATTTTGGTAGGATTTAGTATCGTTATATGTTATATTCCACACTTCATTCAATTTATTCTTGTTGTTTCTTTATCTATAATTATAGATTGGTATTAGTCTAACACTTAGTGTTATGATATTTCACAATTGTTTGGGATTTTGTTCATAGGTAATTTAAATGGTTCTTTGGGTTGACATTCTCTCATATTGAAAGGATTCACATCATCCCCACCATGTTTGAGGCATTTTTTCATGGCATATATGTCATTAAACATAAAACCATCAATTATTGGATATTATAAAATATATATTGGATTTCTTATGACCCTAAATAGGTTTTTTTATTGTTTTTATAATTTTTTGATCTATTTTGAAATTATGGAATGTGAGAGAGTACCCTATAGTATTTGAGAATTTAAATTTCCTTTAATGTTGTATTATTATTTTGGGATTAAATAAATGTCCAATTTTTAATTCAAACATGTTTCATAACCCATTATTGGTGTTTTTGGTTTTAATTTAATATTAGTATCCTTCATTTAAAACCATAAGTGATTTTTTATAAAAAAATTTATTTGATGTTGTGTCTCTTAAGAATATCATTATCTATTTATATAACTGAGTTATGAAAAAGTTATCATCTCACACTATTTTTTAAATTTTGTTTATTTTATTATGAGATATTTCATTTTGTTCAAATGTATTTATTTTATAGAATTGAAATGAATTTTATTTAATAGGGCGTGTCTCTTGATTCAATATTTCAATAAACTATCAAGGACCTATTGGGACTTCGTGAAAGGTGTGATTTTAAAGTGGACGTGGGTGGGGTGTTTATGTGTCATAGTGTTTCATGAGTTTATTTATGATTTATTTAGTCACATACACTTGGTTGGTCCTAGGGACCCTAGGAAATGGGTAAAATAATTTAGATTCAAGAGGTCAGAACCCCTAGCTCTTATAATGGAGAGTATAGGTGAAGCGACCACTAGCTGGTGATATAGTTCTTTAATTGTTTGACTAATTGAGGAAAACATGCTAAATATTGATATAGTATCATTGGGTTATCCAATATTTAGTTTCTCTATGGATTCTATAATTATTCCATCCATATACTAATCATTATTTTATTAGGGTTATATTATTATTATTTCATATTAATCTCTTTTCATGATGTATCCATGTTCATTAAATTTGTGTTCATTCCTTTTATTTATTTCTAGTGATTATTAATCAATATTCATTCTTGTTTCTTATCACTTTATAATCTAGTTATTTGAATTTAATGTTTTTCCTTTTCACTAGATTAATAATTTTTTTGATATCAAAACTACATGGTTTTTGAATGTAAATGAGTAATTTTTTTATTAAATAAAGACATTGATATATTAATTTTTTGATAAATAGGAGGTGTATGTAAAAATTTCAAGATAATTTTTTTATTTTTATTAAAAAATATTTATTTTCAAAAAGTATTTATTTATTTTAATTTTTGGTTTTGGTTTTACTAAATGTGATTTTTTGTTTCATAAAAATATATTTTAATCCAGCAGAAAATGATTTACTTTTAATGGGTAAACATGGGGGTTGGGAAAAAATGTACCAGGTATTTTTATACTCACACACACACAAATATATATATATATATATATTAATTTTATATTCGTTTTAGGGTTAACTGGGAATTTTTTGTACAAATAATTTATTTTAAGTACTTTGGGTTCATGTTTCATGTTAAGACATTATATTTTATGTAGGTCAGAACAAGTTTTATAGTTATGTGTTTAGTTAATATTTTTCTTTATATTTTATATTTATAAACTGAAAATTCATTGCTCATAATATAATGTGTTATTTAATTATTTTTCCTTCATCCTTTTTATTAAAGGGTTTATATAGAAATTTTTCTGTAGTTGTGACTTATTTTTTTATTATTTTTCAGTAGTTTCAAGATTCTACATGTACATATGATATAAAGAAATTCCATGCGGAGTTCCTAGAAAATATCCATTGAGTACCCTAATATTATTACTATGAAACTTATTATTAATGAATTAGTGATTGTTTCCAGTATGGGTTATCAAGAATGATCTTCTGGTCTTGTCGTAGGCTGGATCAGGAACCCATATCTAGTGTGGAATGGGCTGTTTTGTGAAAATATTATATCAAACCAAAGGTTCTAAAATATATCTATGGTTATAAAGCCACATATTGTTATTTGGGTTAGTCTAGTAGATTAATGTAAGGACATTTAGAGATCAAGAGGTAGGAGTGGGAATATTCTATCTAACTCGAGCTCACGTAGAGACTCACGTTACTATTAGATGCCAGGTTCTCAGTCATTAATTTTTGGCTCATTCTTATTTAATATTTATATATTTTTATTTTTATTATTGTTTTTGGATGTTATTATGGTTTTTTGGATTTTTATGAGAAAACATAATGTCTTGGTTTAAAATGATAGAATATTTTGAGGCACACTACTAATATTTATTATCTGTAGGCATGTGTAGTTCTCATGGATATTGTTCTTTCAACACCTCATAATGGTAGATTCATGATTAGTTTATGGTTTTTCAAACAATATAGATTTTAGGTCTTGAAAATTCCACAAAAAAGAAGAAATAAATTCCATGAATTCGGAAACGGGAAAAATAATAAACCAAAAACATATTTTTGGTGAAATTTATTAATGAAAGGAACACCATAGAGGAAGGCTTGGTCACATTGAGTAAAGAACGATACAAGGACCACCGCTCTACATGGTGTTCAGCCACTACGTGTGGTGTCCCATGAACCACTGGAACCTATAAATGAGGCAAATATGTTTTGTGGGTATGGATGATGATTTCCACCTCCTTTAATGAAATAGTTTTCAGACATAGGAGTTCTTATGAGGCTACTACAAATAAAGGCACCATGGCCCACCATGACCATCCAACCTAGCAGTCAATTACGCCTCTCCTCTATAAAATGGATAGAGGGGGAGATAAGAGGAGGATGAACGATGGAATGGGATAAGGTTCGGGAGAAATCCCTCCCATGAATGAAGAAATTCATGGATTCTCATTCATAGACTATCTTTCATGGACGATTCTTCGTGACCAGCCTTATGTGGTTATATATTATGTAGTTATCCTTATACAAGAAACCCAATGCACTCACTAGTCCATTCAAAGGGGGTTGATCCACTACACACCCCACAAGATTAGTGTCGGTACCATCACTACTGTCACTGATCCCCATAAAAATCATAGAGCTAGAACATGATATTTTTTAGCATGGAAAATGACATTTTGGGTTCTTCCTTATAAAAACCTAATGTATAACCCATATAATACCATGTATATAATCATTATTCATGTGCCTCTGGAAATCCCATCACCTAACTCTTGTACCATGTTGTACCATAATGGTCCACACTTACGTATTTCCCACACCATCCATTTCATGAAATATTCTACCTAGGTGTGCTGACCACATGTTGTTATCCTTTTTAGAGCTCATCCTGACTGCATGATGTTTAACTATATAGAAACCATCTCTGAAACATGATTTTAAACTCTGTTTCTATCTTCCTTGAAACCTACCCTTAAACATTGTTTTCATTATCCATTAAACATTAGATTAAACTCTACTTTCATTTTTCCAACTATATGAATTTAAAATATTTTATATCCTATTTATAAATCATAATATTCCTCACGAAATGATCATTATATGGTTGCCAAAAATTAAAAAGGGAACTATTCTCAGGGAAATCCACTAACCTTGATTGATGGTAGAGACAATTTTGCACCTATTCATCCCTTCGAGGGACATAGCCAGATAGATCACTAAATGTGGCATTCCCAGCAACCAAAATCAAAAGGGTAACATTACAACTCAATTCCATGTTTATCTCTCTTTAG
Organism: Viscum album; assembly: GCA_963277665.1. Lineage (NCBI taxonomy): Eukaryota > Viridiplantae > Streptophyta > Magnoliopsida > Santalales > Viscaceae > Viscum > Viscum album. The sequence continues at coordinate 1,732,876,577 of OY728119.1, read as the reverse complement.
GATTCATCACCTGGTATATCATGGTAAATAGTGGATCCTATGATCTTTATATCCACTACATCATATTTTTTCTCACAATGAACATGAATCACGTTGGATTAGAAGATTGTGGCGATCATGAATTCTGCGATATCTCAAAAATCAAATCGGCCTTCTCCATAGATGTAAGTACCAACCCCAATTAAAATCTCCCACCCACGTGTTATAATATAGTATAATTTCTAGTCAAAAGGGAAACTATTATGTGTAAGCCCCACATCAATTCCTACTTGGGGAAATCCTCTTAAGAAGGTCTTATATAATGATAGAGCTAATCATGCCCCTATAAATGGAAGTATTATAAGTATTAAGAACCATATTTCTAAACTCTGTGTGTATTTATTCCAAACTAACTATGATATATAGGAATCATCATTGAGGTAATGAACCAACAACCATATCCACCCTAATCTTTCAAAATCCATATTTCTACTTGGGTCGTATTATCCTGGGAGACTACATATCTTATAGGTCCCTTTGGACACCTCGACATTAGTACCACGAAATCCTTGACTATGAATCATTTTCCATGACATCCTTGCTACATGGAAATAAAATTAATTGTGTTTTCCTTTTCAGATGACCTTAGAAGGTGATGTGTACCGTTTAGTGGAACTGAAAAATATAGGTTATGATTCCTCTCAAGAGGGTACATATAAATCCAAAACTATGGCTTCTATCCCGATATCAAGATAAATCTTATTTTTCTGCATGATAAAAAACACAAGAGTTCCTCTCTATGTGTCTTGAAACCAACATCATCCTAAAAAATTTCCTAAGAATCTCTTATCCATCCATATAATTGTACCATTCATGGAGATCCTCGGATACATATAGATCCCTTCATTGATGGATAAACATGTATACATTTAAGTTATTCCTGTAGAGAACCAAAGATTTAATTACATGGACATTACATTAATTTTTCATAATACTTAATACATAATGAAAACAGACACACAAGGACCGTAATAGTTTAGTGTCTTCGGAAACTCGAAAAAAAATCTTCTAATTGTGGTGATTGATCATCAACATCTCCCATAAAGATCTTCCCCTTTTGTTTTATTACCTAAAACCATTCTTTCAATCCTGGGGAAAAGAAAACATATAAAAGGTGAGATCAAATTCTTAGTAAGGGTAAGAATAGAGAACATAAAAAAATCCTTAAACATTTCAAAGAAAAAAACATGAACATAAAATCTAAACTTTAAAATCATGAGCAACGACATAAATCATGGAAGTATACAAGGAATAGATCATAAAGGAACATTAGTCATGATAAAATAGAATGGTAATAAAACATGTAATTGTTTAATACATTAATCACATCTTATGATTTCCATAGTAGCCAAGGCATTGCTTCCAAGACCATCTTAGTGGACAAAGTCCCATTCTGAATCGAGTTTACTCCTCGTTCCAGTCCTGTAACACTGAACCAGATTAACTTACCATTCCATCCATGTCTATCTCATGAGATATAATCATTACCCAATTAATTGGAGGGATATATAGGTCCCACCCATCTCATAATGAAATCATTCTTACTTGTTCGACAACATAAACATAAATCATTCATCATAACCCAAAGAATAAAATGGGTTTCATAAACATCTTCCCTTCATAACATAATCCATATAATAAAATGGATATCATTTCATCATAAAATAAATTAAACCATGTAAATAATAGAGACATTATAATTGAAACAAAATCATAATAAATAATGTTATCTTAGATGGAAAATAATCTTGACAAAACACTTGAAATGAACTATTGGGGAAAATATCCTTTCTTTTTCAAAAATCACGTTCTTTTCAAAAAATGCCAGGAAATTTTAAAATAAAAGGATTTTTTTGAAAATAATAATGAAATATTGTGGAGTAAGCTTCATGAAAATGTGGCATTATGAAACCGTAAAAATCCATTCAGGCCGTATAAGTTAAAAAATATTCTTCTCGTACTTTGGCCGGAAAAGTAAAAAAGTACCTCATACGAAAAATGACAAAAGATTCCTTTCATATATTTTACTAAAAACTCACCAAAGGGTAAAATTGTATTTAAAAAATTGTAGGAGGATATAAACAATATTACATATTGAGGAAACATGGATGTGGCTGATAAATATTCCCTAGTAAATTCTGAAGTATAAACAATCTTGGATAAAAATTGAGATTGTGAGATTTTCCCTTACCTTATGTCTGATATGCATCGTATGTATCCGAACCTCCTATATAATGATTTAAATAATGTAATTTACTTATTACAGAATCATATTAATTGTTATTATATCATATATGGTTTACTTATGACTTTATATTACCCGTTCTTTTGTAAATTCGATGTAAAAGTAGCGATTTGGGTAAAATCATTTCATTTATTGTACGTGTTTCAACTTGTTGTTCTTGATATTATTACTTATATAATGATTTAATTAATTAAATAATTTAAAACATGATTTATATATAATATATATTCAGAATATACATATATATATGATAGATCGATAATGTGAATGAAATACACCGTTCATGGAGACGGTAGGTCGTACGTACGCATGAACGCTGTTTTCGATCCCTTACTGAATTGAATGGAATTAAGTAGATGAAATACATATATATATAAATAAATCCAGTATAATTATTATGTCATATATTTCATTATTATTCATTATATATACTTTATAATCATTCATGAATGGTTAACATGTATAATGAATCTCATCGCGTCGTGGAGACGGTAGTCCGTACGTACGCACGAGCGATGATATCATTCCAATGATCGTGGAATTGTATTGAAGCATATGTAGATGTTTTAAGAATCAATATAACTTTATAATAATTATATATAGTTATTATCTACACCATTATACCCATCCAAGTAAGGTGGTGGTGGAAAACAGATTACACCACGACGTAGAGACGGTATTCCGTACGTACGCACGCGCGGTGATTTCATTTTCCATAGGATGGATAGAAGATGAAATAGGGTTGTTTCATATTTATAATAACATATCAGTATATTAGTTATACTTATTTTATTACTTCATAATGAAAAAACTAAATAAGAAGAAGTAGAAGAAGAAATAAAGTTGAAAGAATCGGTAACGAACATTACCTCTTCTTTGAAGCGCCTCTTCTTAACCTCCTCTTTGGGCACTAAATATGGTCTTTGAAGAATACCAGAACCTCTAGGATTTACCTAGGGAAGTGGAGAAGAGAAATTTTTAGGGTTTTTCTGAGCTTGAAGGCTCAAAGTGGTGTGAGGAGGAGAGGGAGGAGGTGCCCTTTTATAAGGGAGGAGAGGGGCACCTTTGGAAAAACAAAAAATATTATTTTATTATAAAGTCATATTCGGTTTTTAATAGCTAAAAATTGATTTATTTCTAAGATAAGGTTGGGATGGGTCGAATTAATCTCATCCAATAGAATCTAGACAAGTTTAGGTTTCTATTTTAACCTAATCATTTAGATTTAACTTTAAGTTAAATAATTTTACTTTTACCGTGTCTTCTTGTTATCTCACACTATAAGGTTAATAAACATACTATAACAAGAAAAAAGAACCCCAAGTTGTTTATTATTAATATATATAACCTTATCTAAGTAAATTTTCGGAACCCTAGGTTTTTAAGAATAAAATAACAATTAATAATATATTATTTTTTTAAAAACTATTTTATGTCAATTTTGACATTATTTGGTACTTGATTAATTTGAAAATCATAAAAACGTGATTAGTTAGAAAACAGTTAATTAAATCAATACTAGTATGTCATATTAACTTAGAAAAATATTTTAATTCATAAAAAGTCTCAAATTACATTTAATTGAGTATTTATAACATCAATTTTGTTAATATTTCATTAATAAGATAATTATTGTATCATCATTGTGTCATAAATAAATTAAATTATTTAATGTCTAAAAATTATAAATAAAAAACCATTATGTAGGAAATAGTTTTATCTTTATAATTAATATTTATAGTCTAATTTATCTTATGTATAACCCTATATTAAATATGTTTTAGTTATTAAACTTTGATTTTAATTATTTAACTATTCCTTAAATAAAATAAAATTAAATGTCCTAATCTAATCCAAGTGGGCCTAAATGGTCATATTTTATTCCTATGGCTTTTTTTGGTCGAATTACATTTATAAAATAGAATTAGGACATGTGTTAGGGTAATAATAATATCATTTTTACCCTTAATTACCATATTTACTTTCAAACGTGGTAAAAAAAAGTAAAAAGTTACTATTCACCAAAAATTATTTTCATCTCATTGAACCACATTTTAGTCCTTGATATTATATGTGTCTCTCATATTTTCTAAATTCCACTCACTGAAGTGGTAAAATTATATTTAATGTGAATTTCCAAATTCTCCTAGGAGGTGGGTAAAAGACGGTGAAAAGTTCAATAAAATTTTTATATATCTAAAATTATTATAAAATGACTCTAATTAATTACATTGAACTTATATAAGTATTATGTATCAATTTTTACCTAAAATAAATTTAACTAAAATAAATTATTATTTAAATAAAAAGTCAGTTTTTAAATAGTAACCCAATGTTTTCACTATTCATCAAAAATTGAACGTTTTCAGAAAAATTTCAAAAATTTACCATCGACTAATTTCGATATTCTGAATCAAAAAATGAAGTCCATTTTGAAATATAAAATTTATAAAATTTTAAAAAGTGGGTATTACTGTTCATAACTGCTAGTTTATATAACATATCGCTGTTTAGTGAAAACTTGGTATTGCGTACAACACACGCTATCGTGGAAGGTCGTGATTGCGTGTAATGTAAGCCAAATCGGGGATGCGTGTAGTGCAAGATCCTTTTGGTGTAGCGTACAACACAAGACATTAATAAAATTAAAAAGAATATTTCTCATAAAATCTCGGGGTGCTACATTCTACCCCCCTTAAAATGAATTTCTCCCTCGAAATTCGTTGGGGTTATAAATGGTTTACTACTCCAAAGTTTCTTTAATAGAAACCCACATCGTAAAAAGGAATACCAAAAAAAATCTTTAAAAACTAAAGTATGAAACGTAACAGTTACCCAAATTAACTAATCACTGGGTTTCCACATAGGAGAACATAGGTGAAAATATGGATATGGAAGAGAAATATAACCATCATGTTCTGATAGAGAGTGGTAGAGAACATGGCTATGAAAAAGCCAACAATCACAAAGCCATAGATTTGTAATGATCTAAGGTACCATATGATTCATCAGATATAAGGGCACTAGGACAACATTTTTGGTTTTCAAGACCATTTCCCTAAAGTTGAAGAAATTGGAATTAGAAGAAATAATTTCTTGATTTTGGTACAGTCTCACCGTTGGTCGTTCCTTGGACAATTTCCACTTCATCTCTTAAAGAAATGAATTTGAATTTGTCATTCGTGAAGTGTTAGAAGATCATGTGATAGAATGATGGGTCATTCCATCTGTCTCAAACAAAAGGTTAGAAATAGTTATCAAAAATACATAAGTCCATGTATAGTGAGATTAATCATATATGGTTCCTAAAATGGACTTATACTTCATATATCATACTGCTTAATATAATAAAAATGGTTTCTACTAAGCATGGACTTCTTGTAGGCCAGTGGTATGCGATAAAGGCCTGTCGCACTTCAGTTGTGAGTTCGATTCCCACAGCCTTGTCCGACGCGACGTGTTGTCGCCCGTCCTGCAGGTTGTCCTTTTTCTAAAACTACATTATTATAACATTCCAAAAATAATATCAAAAAAAATTCTAGCCTTAAACAATTCTATCTGACGTCCAACTTAATACATTCCAACCTTTAAGCTTATCGAAAATTCTTCTGTTCAATCTCATAGTGTAAAGAAAATGATTACTTGAGAGGTCACATAACAAGTACATGAATACCATCATTTATCCCCCATATATCATACGATATATCTTGTTGGTCACATTCCAAACATTCGAAGGACTTAATCATGTATTCTATTGAAAAATGAATTCCCATTGAACCTTAGTGAAAACATGAATGCAGTTAAAAGTTAACACATTCCACATACCAAAATCACCATAATTATATATACTCAAACCATGATATCACTTAATCCTTATATCAATCATGAGCTCATGAATACTATCAAAAAATTTATTTTCTCTTTATCCCTTCATTGCGCATATCATCTCCTTTCCAAAATATTCGGATCACTTTTCATGGTTACAGGTACCATATTCTTATAGAAAACCACAATGGACCAATACAAGGATATTTCAAAATTCCACGATACTATAAATGAGATTCCATGATACTATTTTGAAACCCCATTACATAAACACTTAATCATTACACAACATTATTATCATACTCAACATCACATATAGTGATCGCATGTGACTTCCTTTTATCCTTTGCCTTAAAAGGTTGCTCACGTTGATCATCATTAACCCTTGAATTTGGGCATTGATTAACATAATGCCCCATTTTCTTTCACTTGAAGCATTGAGGTGTTGGTGGTGCGTTCTCTATAGTATTTTCTTTATTCAAATCATTAGAAACCATTTTTCCATTACTTCGACACTCAGCTGCTCGATGACCTTCTTTTCCACACTTAAAAAAATTTTCTAGTCCCTTTAAGACAATCTCCACCATGCATCTTTGTACACTTTGAGCATAAAGAAACATTCATATTCTTTTCACCATTATTCTGAGATTTATCCTTGAACTCCACCTTTCATTTCTTGTAAAAACCATGAGATGGATATGTTACACCAACTTCCAGTTATACCTTGATAGCATAACACACAATTTGTTCATAGCTACTGAAGTCTCTTATAGCTAATTCCCTTCGAAGACTTGGTTTTAAGCCACTGAAAAATCGATCAACTTTACTTTCAGGTTGGATGATAAAGCCAAATGCATACCTTGCAAGTCTTGTAAATCTGCTTCGTATATACCAACAGATTCATCATCCTTCTTCTTAAGCTCAAGAAACTCCTTTTCTGTCTTTGATCGAAGAATATGAGGGAAGTACTTACTAAAAAACAAGTTCTTGAACTCGTCCCATTCCTTGGATTCAATTTCATCTTGGGGCCTTGTATTCTTAATTAAATTCCACCACTGTTCTGCTTCACCTTCTAAATGGTAAACAACTAAAATGACTTTTTCATGTTCTGAACAGCGAAGTATGGAAAATATATTTTCAATGGTACTGATCCATTGTTCAGCAACAAGTGGATCAGAAGACCCATTGAAAGATGGTGGACGTTGCCTCATAAAGGACTCAATAGAATATTGTTTCCTTCTCTGATCATTTGGAAATCCAGAATGATTCATAGCATGTGTAAGTATATAAATAAGATTTTTCACCCCATCTCCCATCACATTTGGTTGCTCAAGAGGACAATCATTTCATTGTCCATTAAATTGATCAACACGGTTCCTTAAGGTTCTAGCCATCGTCTAAAACCCAAAAAGAACAGTGTGAGAGGAAATAATCATGCTAGGAAAACAACATAATAAAGGGGGATTACCTTCAATATCTAACATCTTAGGTTTAATTCTAATATCGTTACCATAATTATAGTACTATAACCTATACTTATACTTAACCTTAGGGACATACCTAGACATACCTTAGAAATATCTCTTGGGATCTCACTAATGTTTTCGCTTCCTAGTTTCCAAAGGTTAACTAAACCTTTACTCGGATTCCAAATGTAGAGACCAAAAGATTGATGTACATGGAAATTACATTACCTTTTCGGAATACTTAATACATAACGAAAACAGACACACAAGGACCGTAATAGTTTAGTGTCTTTGGAAACTCCGAAAAAAAATCTTCTAATTGTGGTGAAAGTTCTTCAACATCTCCCATAAAGATCTTCCCCTTTTGTTTTCTTACCTAAAACATTTCATTAAATCTCGGGGAAAGGAAAACATATAAAGGGTGAGCTCAAATGCTCAGTAAGGGTAATCATAGAGAACATAAAACAATCTATAAACATTTGAATGAAAAAAACATGAACATAAAATCTAAACATCAAAATCATGAGCAACGACATAAATCTTGGAAGTACACAAGGCATATATCATAAAGGAACATTAGTCATGATAAAATAGCATGGTAATAAAACTTGTAATTTTGGCATCCATTAAGCACATGTTATGATTTCCATAGTACCCAAGGCATTGCTGCCAAGACCATCTTAGTGGACAAAGTCCCATTCTGAATCGAGTTCACTCCTCATTCCAGTCCTCTAACATTGAACCAGATTAACTTACCATTCCTGCCATGTCTATCTCATGAGATATAAATCATTACCCAATGCATTGGAGGGAGATATAGGTACCAACCATCTCATAATTAAATCATTCTTACTTGTTCTACAACATAAACATAAATCATTCATCATAACCTAAAGAATAAAATGGGTTTCATAAACATCTTCCCATCATAACATAATCTATATAAAAAATGGATATCATTTCATCATAAAAAAAATGAAACCATGTAAATCATAGAGACATTATGCTTGAAATAAAATCATACTAAATAATTTCATCTTATATGGAAAATAATTTTGACATAACACTTGAAATGAACTCTTGAGGAAAATATCCTTTCTTTTTCAAAATCATTTTCTTTTCACAAAATTCCATGAAATTTTAAAAGAAAAGGATTTTTTTTGAAAATAATCATGAAATATTATGGCTTAAGATTCATGAAAATGATGCGTTATAAAACCGTAAAAATCTGTTCATGCTGTATAATTTAAGAAAACATCCTTCTCATACTTTGGCCGGAAAAGTCAAAAAGTACCTCGTACGAAAGACGACAAAAGATTCCTTTCATATCTTTTACAAAAAACTCACAGAAGGGTAAAATTGGATTTAAACCATTGTAGGATGATATAAATAATATTACATATTGAGGAAACATGGATGTGGACGATAAATAATCCCCATTAAATTTTGAATTATAAACAATCTCGGATAAAAATTGAGATTGCGAGATTTTCCCTTACCTTATGTTTGATATGCCTCGTATGTATCCAAACCTCCTGTATAATGATTTAAATAATGTCATTGACTTACTAAAGAATCATATTCATTGTTATGAAATCATATATGGTTTACTTATGACTTTATATTACCCGTCCTTTTGTAAATTCGATGTAAAAGCAGCGGTTTGGGTAAAATCATTTCATTTATTGTACGTGTTTCTACTTGTTGTTCTTGATATTATTAATTATATCCTGATTTAATTAATTCCAGAATTTAAAACATGATTTATATATAATATATATTCAGCATATACATATATATATTATAGATCGATAAATGGAATGAAATACACCGTTCATGGAGACGGTAGGCCGTACGTACGCATGAATGCTATTTCTGTTTCCTTATTGAATTGAATGGAATTAAGTAGATGAAATACAGATATATATATAAATAAATCCAGTATCATTATTATTTCATATATTTCATTATTATTCATTATATATACTTTATAATCATTCATTAATGGTTAACATGGAGAATGAATCTCATCGCGTCGTGGAGACGGTAGTCCGTACGTACGCACGAGAAATGATATCATTCCCATGATCATGGAATTGTATTGAAGTGTATGTATACATTTTCAGAATAAATATCAATTTACAATAAATATATATATTTATTCTCTACACCATTATACCCATCCATGTAAGGTGGTGGTGGAAACCAGATTACACCACGGTGTGGAGACGATATTCCGTACGTACGCCCGCGCGATGATTTCATTTTCCGTAGAATGGATAGAAGGTGAAATAGGGTTGTTTCATATTTATAATAACATATTAGTATATTAGTGATACTTATGTTATTACTTAATAATTAAACAACTAATGAAGAAGAAGTAGAAGAATAAATAATGTTGAAAGAATCGGTAACAGACATTACCTCTTCTTTGAAGCGCCTCTTCTTAACCTCTTCTTTGGGCACTAAAGATGGTCTTTGAAGAATACCAGAACCTCTAGGATGTTTCTAAGAGAGTGGAGAAGATAAATTGTCAGGGTTTGGACGATATTGAAGGCTCAATGTGGTGTGAGGAGGAGAGGGAGGAGGTTCCCTTTTATAAGGGAGGAGAGGGGCACCTTTGGAAAAACAAAAAATATTATTTTATTATAAAGTCATATTTAGTTTTTAATAGCTCCAAATTGATGTATTTCGAAGATAAGGTGGGTATGGGTCTAAATAATCTCATAAAATAGAATTTAGACAAGTTTAGGTTTCTATTTTAGCCATATCATTTAGAATTAAATTAATGTTAAATAATTTTACTTTTACCGTGTATTCTTTTTTTCTTACACTATAAGGTTAGTAAACTTACTATAACAAGCCAAACGAACCCCAAGTTGTTTATTATTAATATATATAACCTTATCTAAGTCATGTGTCCTATCATTATATTTTTAAGAATAAAATAACAATTAATAATATAATACTTGTTTTAAAAACTATTTAATGTCAATTTTGACACTATTTGGTACCTGATTTTTGTGAAAATTATAACACCACGATTAGTTCGAAAAAAGTTAATTAAATCAATAATAATATGTCATATTTACCTAGAAAATTAGTGTAATTCATAAAAAGTCTCAAATTACATTTATTTCAGTATTTATAACATCAATTATGTTAATATTTCATTAATAAGATAATTACTCCATCATCATTGTGTACTAAATAAATTAAATTATATAATGTCTAAAAATTATAAATAAAACACCATTATGTAGGAATTAGTTTTATCTTTCTAATGAATATTTATAGTAGAATTTATCTTATGTATAACACTATATTAAAAATGTTTTAGTTATTAAACATTGATTTTAACTATTTTAACTATTCTTTAAATAAAATAAAATAAAATGTCCTAATATAATCCATGTAGGCCTAAATGGTAATATTTTACTCCTAAGGTTGTTTTGGATTGAATTACACTTATCCAATAGAATTAGGACATGTTTTAGGGTAATAATAATATCATTTTTACCCTTAATTACCCTATTTACTTTTAACCGTGGTAAAAGAAGTAAAAATTCACTATTCACCAAAAATTATTTTCATCTCATTGAACCAAATTTTAGTCCTTGATATTAACCGTGTCTCTCGAATTTTCTAAATTCCACTCACAGAAGTGGTAAAATTACGTTTTTTTGTGAATTTTCAAATTCTCCTAGGAGGTGGGTAAAAGACGGTGAAAAGTTCAATAAAATTTTTATATATCTAAAATTATTATAAAATGACTCCAATTAATTACATTGAATTTATATAGGTATTATGTATCAATTTTGATCTAAAATAAATTTAAATAAAATAAATAATTATTTAAATAAAAAGTCGGTTTTTAAATAGTAACCAAGTATTTTCACTATTCATCAAAAATTGAAAGTTTTTAGAAAATACAAAAAATCCACCCTAGGCTAATTTCGATATTCCGAATCAAAAAATGAAGCCCATTTTGAAAGATAAAATTTATAAAATTTTAAAAAGTGGGTATTACTATTCATAATAGATAGTTTATATAGCATATCGTTGTATAGTGAAAACTCAGTATTGCGTACAACACACGCTATCGTGGAAGGTTGCGATTGCGTGTAATGCAAGCCAAATCAGGGATGTGTGTAGTGTAATCTCCTTTTGGTGTAGCATACAACACAAGACATAAATAAAATTAAAAATAATATTTTTTATAAAATCTCAGGGTGTTACAATTCCAAAACCATTTTTAGTTATAATAGATCATTAAATCTGGGTAATCCACTTATACATAATTCAGAATTTATCAAGGATTCTTTAATTTATCATAAATCAATAAAAGAGTCATGGAATATGAAAATAGTCCCCCCAAAATGGTATGATGATCCAATCATCCCATCCCCTCGGCTAATGTGAGCTCTTAAGTTTCATTGGACATGTTACCCAAAAAACATATCCCTTTGGAATGCATGATATTGAATCATGGATATGAGTTCCATTGCATGTTTCTAGATCAACAAAAAATCCATTGGAGACTGTTTGAAGACCCAGAACCCAACATGAGTGATTTCAAAACATTTAATCCCTTATAATGAATTTCTTAGGTGAAAATGAATTTTTTTCAGAAAAAAATAATGGACTTGACCTGAAATCACAAAACTACAGAATCTCCCTCACATGATAAAAGAGATATACTTCTGACTTCTAATAAGACCATTTAATTCCTAACCCAAACACCATATTTGAGGGAAAAGAAGATAAATCACATAAATAAACTAGCTATAAATTAATATATTTCATCAATTAATTATGATTATAGATTATTACTATTTATTATTTGATAAAATTTCAGATAAATAATGTAAAATTTAAAAGGTTATTTGATTATATCTGATTAAATTTTAAGAAGTAATTATTTTTAAAGAATAAAATTAATGGAAATAGAGGTTTTTCCAAATTTAATAAATGTTTTTTCTAGATTGATATGATACTAGATAATAGTTTTGTATTAAAAAATTTGTAATAATATATTATTACTGGAATTTTACTATTATTTTTTGTCGATATTAAAATTAAATAGTTTACTTAAATGATAAAATGAAATGAATTTTATTTTTTTTAATTATAAAATTACTCTTAAAGAGTATATCTGAAATTTAATTCTAGATTAAAATAGGAATTTCATTCTTCTAAAATAAGTTTGGGTTTGTTCAAAATATAATTTGTTAAATTATATTGAATCTTTAATGGCTTTATTTAGTGTTTTTTAAGAAATTATGATTTCAAATGGAGATTGTTGAAGTTGGTAAAACATAAAGGGGAAATCTAAATTTATTTATAATATATTTTATGTGGTTAGATTTACTGATGATTTAAATAATTAATTGTATAATTTTAAGCTTGTTTGTGGGACATATCATGGTTTTGGAAGGATCTAGAAAATAATCTATATATTTGGTTTGGTTTATTGATACTTTTAGTGGGAGAGTTTTTTCTTGGTAGTCTCTTTATTTTTTCATAAGGTTTATTTCATTTATAATCAGATTATTTGTACTATGTTAATCATTTATTTTTTCTTCCATTATTAATATCTTATGAATTATATAATACACCATTGTTTTTTGGGAAGTCTATGTTTTGGGATATTCTTGGGGATCATACATCTCTTTTTTGGGTGTCATTATTTGGGTTATAGTCCATTCCCAGACCCTATTTGATGTGGAAAGTCTAAATTTTGTTCAATAGTTCATCCTTACCAAAGTGTTCTAGAATTATTTTCATTTTTCTATTTTTTAGGGGATTACATCATATTGAGTAAGAATTTAAGGGCTATATGAATGTGATATTTTTTAAAAGGTAAATCATCAAGACAATTGTTTGGGTGCATTTTGGCCTAGAATTTCTCTAAATAGGGATGTGTTCTATGGGATTACAGAATTGCGTTTGGATTCCAAGGTCCAACATAAAAAGGGTGGTGAATATACTTCTTTTTTTAAGGTTAAAGTACTATATCTTATGACCTTCACCTCATTTATATTCACCACTATGTTTGGATACTGAAATCTAGTGTTTATTCCATCATTATTTAGTACATATATAATCATGTTGCATAATTTATTGTTTGGGGACATTTTTTGGAATTTCATCATATGAGTATGGGTAATATCCTAATGATACACTTATAGATATTAAATTCCTTATCCATTAATATTTCTATTTATTTATTTTACCTAATTCTAGTATTTGTATTATGGTATATAGTCATACATTATATTTCCTGAAATAGAAAATTTATTTTGATGAAATTATGGATGTTCTGTTGATTTTATTTTTCTAAAATGGTTATATATTATAGTTATTAGTGTTGTTATGTTATTTTGGTAGAGTATTCTCTATTTCTATTAACCTTATGTGATAAATAAATAATTAGTGTACCGGGACAAAGAAATTGCCAATGATATTATATTTATTTTCTGTTGTCGTATGTGTGTTCATGTTGAGATTTTAGGTTATGATCTATGATTTTTGGATGTTTTTTGGTTTAAATCATTAATTATTTTAGTCTAGTGATTCAATTCATTTAAATATATGTTTATATTTTAGGATATCCATTTTTTAGTATGTGTCTCAATTATATTAGGGTTTTTTATATTCATATCTCTACTTCACTTTTTTTTTCTAATTAATCATGTCACACTCTATCTCAATGACCATCTGATAATAGACTATTTTTTGATGAGATAATTTTCAAGCCTCAACCATCACATTTTTTTATTTTAATATATATTTTTTATGTTTTTATTTTTATTAGAGTGTTTCAGAATTAAATTTTAAATTTTGGTTAATTTTAAATTAGTCACAGTATTAGTGCTCACAGATTGGGATAAATCTTGTGATAAACCATATGATGATATGGGGTATATGGTCCAATTTGTTTATTTTGTTTTGTTGTGTGTTTGTTCCAATGGGTAACACATGGATTGAGTTTAAAACATGTGAAATTTAATAAAGGCCATGAATTCTCATTATGCATATGGGTAGTTCTATACAATAGGGACATGGTTAGTTGATACAATAATGTGAGAATTAGGATTACATGTAATTCATAAAATAGAAATTTTTTAGGATTATAGTGTGGTTTTCCTCACCATATGACCAAAGTGTGAAATAAAACTTCATCTTTCAAGTGAGTCTTACATGGTTGGCATAAGGTTTTTTAAATCATATGAGAAACCTATGTAGCTATCCAAGATTTTTTTTTTAAATTTTATATTCTACCATCCCCCTAATTTAACCCATTTTCCATCAACTCAGTCAATTGACCCAGCTGGTGGAATTAGTATTAGTGCCACTCTTATACCTACATTATCGATTTCATGAAATATTCATTAATTTATTATGAATATACAAATGTTATACGTCCATTACGCCTCTCATATTCTTTGTTTCTTATTTTATTCATGATCTCTTATAAGTATGGAGTTATCTAAAACCTAAATGGATACATGGTTTTCATTGGTTGTAGATATATGTCTATGAGTAAACTTATAATTCTTAAGGACTTAGTATTATATTATATAAATATTTTTCATCATATTCACTAGATTTAAGAATGGTTTTCTCTACACATAACACTTTTCACTTAGAGAATTGATTCCAGGTTATTCATATCATATTTTTTTGATATTTTATGGCCCTTATTAATCACCCACAATAATTTTTGATAAAATTAAATTTTTTTCTATTGACCTCATGGAATTCAAAATTATTCACCCTTATTATTTATGATAGAATTTGTGTTTAATGGCTCACACATTCCTTATAATTAATTAAATAACTTATTGGCCTAGGAAACATTTTTTGCAATCCCATTTTAAGTGATTGTTTTATTTTACACTAGTATGATAGGATGACCTTAAATAAAATGGGTGAATTATGATTAAGATGAGTTCTATTTATATAATATTGTGTTTAATTAGATACTATTTAGTTATCTATGAGTTTTAATATTGATATTTGAATTTCTTCATTTTTATTTAAATAGTGTTAATCATTTTTATAATATTTTTATAATTACAGTAGAATTTAGTTTTGATTTAATGTATTTTTTTTAAAATAATTTGGTTGATTTTCTTATTATGGTGTATTTATCCATTTTTTTATAAAAGAAGGTACTATGTCTCTATTAGTACTTTGGAAAATATGATATTTAAGGGAGATGGATGCGGAGCTTTTGTAGTGTTGAATATAATATTATGGATTTTTTATTTATTTACACCCCTCATCTAGGTTCATTATAGGATACATGAATCATTTTTAAGGTCATATAATAGGATAAGGTCCCACACCAATATATCTAATAGTTATGTTATGCATGTGTTACCACAACATGATAGTACATGGTTATATATCCATTATAGTAATTGACGACACTACTCTAATTCATGACATATTTTGACTAGGTAATCGTAACATTAGTTTCGGCAGCTCCACTCTCATTATATCATATAATTTCTACAATTTATTGAGTTATTTGATATAATTATTATGTGATTTACATTTTCTCATGGTGATTTAATGAATGTTTTCTTTAGTTATCTTTCATTATTATATTTTTACTATTTATTATCTTTCTTTTGTTCTTCATTCATATTAGTACTATTTATTTCTATTTTCATTTCATATTTTCTATCTCACTTTGTTGATATAATTATAGTGTTTGGATTCAAATTACATTATTATAACAATAAAAAAAGTGCTGATTTAGTCAATTAATTCATCGTGTCGTTTTTTTCTTTTAAATTTTTGATATTGGTTAACATTTTTTGGAAAATCAATAAAAATTATTCAATAAATATTTTTTTTTATTTTCAATAAATTAATGTTTTTTTATTAAATTATGAAATATATATTTTCATAGAATCTAAAATATCTCATTATATTTGTAAAAATGTATTCAAATCTAGTGTGAATGGTTTTCATATTGAAATGGTATTCCTATAGAGTATTGTGGATACTTATAGGGAGTTTTTATACTCAATACTATATATATTTATATTATGTTCTATTTAGATTCGTGAGGATTTAATTTTGTGGACTGCATTCAACTATGTGATTTAGTTTTTGGTTCATTTTTTACCAATGATGGGGACTAGGGTGACATAGATATTTACAGGTCAATGTTTTGTTTTAGTTTTTCTTCTTCAGTATAATGTGTATGCCTTTATTTTCTGCATCAATGAATCCATATTTTATTTATAATTTATAATTTATCATTTATTTTTTATTTTTTCAATTATATATATGTTTATATATAGTTGAATATGGTTTTTTTCTTATTTAAATTTTTTATTGGTTTTACAATAATCTATTACTTATGAACTAGTAATTTTAAACCCATTGAATAGATCCTCTATGTTATCAAATTTTATTACATAGAAAAACTAATATCATGTTCTTAAATTTTACTCCATGGTTAATGTATCCATCATAGAGATATTTTGATCATTAATTGGGTCATGTTTAAGGACGACCCAAGCATTAGGTTCATCATTGGATAAGGTTGGTTCTTGACCCAAGAATTTATAATGTTGCAATATTTGAAAGTTTATTAAGAACATTGAACTATTCAAAATTATATAGATAAATTATAATACAAAAAAATTAATTTTTAATATAATAAAAATCAATCCCATATTCCCTGTGTAACACCCCAAGCTTCCACGGTACGTTTCCCTTTGAATAATGAAATAGCTAGCATTGTACGCTACTTCGAGATTCTAAAACACCATAACCAATCTAACTAGCCGTTATGAATAGTAATTCCAAATTTTTGAAATTTTATAAATTTTATTCTTCAAAATGTAATTTTTTTTGGATTTGGAATATCAAAATTGGATTTGGGTGAAGTTTTGGTACTTTTCTAAAAAACTTCAATTTTTGACGAATAGTGAAAAATACAAATATTAATTAAAAACAACTTTTTTTAAGTGATATAATTTATAGTGTTAAATAATAAATTTGAATGTTTTGTAAGTATAATTAGATAATATTTTTATCATTTAATATAATTTATTTCATTGTATGTAATTTCATGCTTAAAAATGACATAAACATGTGTCAATATTTTGATTGTTATAATTTCTTAAAAACACGCTTTTTTGTTTTGACAAAGGGAAGTAATATTAAATTAATTTATCCCACTTATGTGTTTTGAATTATAAAAAATGGATTAAATATATATTATTAAGAAGTCCAAATTATGTAAATATGTAACTTTTATTTTTAGACATTATAAATATTTTCTTCAGTAAATATTTTATTTAACTTGTTTAAAAGTGTAAATCCGGTAAATATGGGTAAAATAATAATATTATCATAATATTAAATTAACCTTACATGTGTAAAATTTCTATTGGTTTATAAATATCCGACCATGGTCATCCTTGGGTCGATTTTGGGACCCCATGGAGCCACATGAGAGTGATAATAACACTCTATATTAATTAATTTAAAGTAAATAAAAAATAAGATAAACATATATATTTTAATAAAATAATTTTTACAAGGGGTTATGTACGTTATGTATTTAACTAAAAATATTCATTTTAAATAAAAAATGATTTCCTACATCATGGATTTTATTTTTACAAATTTTAGAAATAAAATAATTAAAATTATTTATGACACAATAAGGATGTCGTGTTTACCTCTTTAAATAAATGATTTGAATAAATAAGATTATAAAAATTAAAACAATATCCAAAACTTTTCCAATTCTTATTGGATGGTTTTATTTATAACATGAGTCATTGTATCTCTGACTATTAGGAGTTTTGGACCTTTAGAATCCGAAAATTATTATATAATAAAATAATATTTTTAAACTTTCCTAAAGAGCCCCTCCCCCTTATAAAAAGCCCCCAATTCTAACCCATCTCTCACACCTCTCAAGTCCCTTGAATCATCCATCCTATACCCAATTAATCTCCTTACATCACTATATTACACTTATAATCCTTAACTTAGGTATAAGGAAATTCAAGGAAGCCTTTTGGTTCAAACCAAAATAAGTTACCTGATTTAAAGGTAACACCTCCTTTTAAGTTATTTTCTTTTATTATACTTCTATAACCCTCTAAACTCCCTTTATTAATTTATTTTATATAAATACCAATATCCTATATATATTCGGTTGTCGTTATGAGAATAAATTGAACAAAACTTACACAAACTTCCATCTAATGGGTATAGAACAAAATGTTTCGATGCGCAATGAACAATTTCCTCACGAAACGATGATTGTTCAATCTTCTACTGCCACCAATTTTGGGGGAAATTATGATGGAACTATAATTATATATGATATATATGATATTTATTTTATCCATAATCTTCTTTAATTCCCTTTTATATCATTCCCTTATTCTTTTCTTGTTGTATATATACGATAGTTTCATTTGAGGAAGTATAGACTACCGCCCCCTCAAAGTGATATGACTCGTTCATACCATAAATGGAATGTATAGAGGATGGTGTTAATGATCATATGTAACATATATAAAATATTATGTTATACTATAATAAAAATATACCTATGTATCATTTGGTTTTCATTCAATTTAAAATAAAAAAATGGATGTAGCATTTGTGCGTACGTACAGATTACAGTCTCCACGAACGTGATGAGATTCATTACCCATCATAATCAATCTAGAATAATATTCATTTGATTATTAAAAATAATATTTAATAACATAATATCTTCTAGATATGAATCCAATACATCCTATCCATAATAAACATGACTTACGTAACAATACATATTAATGAAAATGAATCAATTTACACCTGTAACAATGATAATACTAAAATATTATTAACAATGAAATATTAGAAGATCATATATGATATAATATTTATATATGTCATTCTTGTATAATTTAATAATAATGACTTAACAATTATACAAGAGGTTAACGTACCCTCGACCAAGGAAAAGTACAAGGTAAGGGTTAATTTCACAATCTTTTTATTATCCGAGGTTATTTTTATGTAAGTATCTACTAGGAACTCTTTACCATCCATATTCGTGTTTTCATAAAAATGTATATAAAATCATATTTACTATTTACTAGAATATTTGTTAAAGTCATTTTACCCTTATTTGACCTTATATGTTTTGAAAGTAATCTTTCAATCATATTCCAAACAAGGCACTTTATGACCATTTTGAAAAAATTATGTTAAGAATGTTTTTTAAACTATATAGCGTGTGATACTATTTTACGCCATTATAAAAACATCGAAACTTACTTTAAAATCTTATAAAAATATTTTCAAAATAAATGTTTTCTTTTATTATTATTTTACTCTTAAATGATTTCAAAATAGAAAGAGATATTTATCTCATATAGTTTTGATTTTATCTATGTCAACATCCTTTGATAAATTTTACACTTGTATGAAGCTGATTTATTATGATCCAAATCATACATATTGTATTTTAGGTTTTGGGATATGTTTGACTATGGGCGTGTTATTTTTATACAATTCATGGTTTATGGTTAAAGTATTGACATTTTTATGCTAGTTTTAATAAGAATGTTTATGTTATGTTTCCACCTTTTAATATGTGGAATGTATTGTACTTAAAAAGTGATGGGAGGATCTCTCTATAGATCCTCAGTGCATCGGTAGGTCTCATGAATCAATTAGATGTGGAATTAGCCAAGGCCTTTCCCAATATGATATATGGTTTTGGTCGTGGCCTTAATTATTTATAGTTGTCTTCATCGATGCCTTGACAATATGTTTCAGAATGTCCCGCATATACATTCCCTTATTATGAAAATAATATTGATGGTTCATGTGGTTATTTGACATGTATAATACCCATGATTATGCTTTATTATGGAATTATTTACTCATATCATATTCCTACCATAAAGTGTTCATTTTTAATATTTGTAAAGGCATGTGTTTTAAATTATACACCATACCTAATGTTTATGTTATCTTCCGATATATTTCATACTATTACTGAGTGTTTGAGATAACCCATTTCTTTTGTTTCATTTTCCCAGGTTATGAAGAAGTTAGTTTTGAGTGACTTTTAGGCATAATATAGGAGGCTTGTATGTTTCTAATGGAACAAATTAGTGTTATATTTCTTTTCAAGTTGTAATGTTTAACTTATTTATATATCTGGTTTCCAATATTACTAAACTGGTCAGTATTACAGGACATGATTCCTTGTATCATGCCAATATTATGTAATAATGCAGCGACTTTGGGTAACTGGGATTGGGGCGTTATAGTTGGTATCTTAGAAAGTTTAGTACAATTCTTGGAAACTTGGTTTAGATAATCTATGATTAGAGAACATTACCATAAGATAGACTTTGAGGATTAGTATAGAAGAAAATCATAGAATTTTTTTAATGTAGAGATTTTTTGAGTTTTCCCAACAATAAATCTCTGTCTGGATACGAGAAGGTAGAGGCAGCTCTGGCACAAATTTACATAGGAGTGAAATCGGTAGCAATGAGTTTCGAGAGTGACCCAGGGTATCCTGATACATGACAACGAGCTTTGTTGCACTCTTGGTTACGACACTCTTAGAGGATATGCTTAGGATACTTCACATTTTATTTAAAAACCATTATGAAAGATTTATGAGTATATACTTCCTCAAAGAAAACATTTTTTATGATAATGGATTATATCCCTAAACTTTTCAGTTTATGTTATGTGTTTTACATGTTTGGAATTATGTATTTCTATTCAAAACTAATCCAGTGTATGCCATTCTTTAGAAATGGTTCCTAGTGGAAGGAATGGAAATTATATAAATGCACATAATCCATGTAGATACTTCCCTCTTACTCATGATAATTATAGTGAAGCTAGTGATGAAACAGGTGATGATCAACTTATCACCATACTGGGACAACTCACTCTGGTTATGAATAATAACATTACCCATATAGAGCACCTTGATCCACAATGTGGAGGATCAATGTTAGACCACTTCATGAGGCTACAACCACCAAAATTCGATGGGACTACAAATGCATTTGTTGCTAAGCAATGGATAAGTTCCTTTGAAAAAATATTTCATGCTTTGGGGAGTAGCAAGTGGGAAATAAATGCCTTGGAAGCTTATCATCTCTTGGGAGATGCAGATCAATGATGATCATTAATTCAAAACACAAAGGAGGTTAAATAAGTATCATTTATGTAATGGAGGAAGTTTAATAATCATTTCTTATAAAAATACATTCCTCATGACCATCGAGCAGATAAGGAAAGGAAATTTTTGTGTCTGAGGCAAAAAGAGGATGAGAATGTCGCAAATTATGAAGCTAAATTTACAAGAATAGAAATGCATGTTGTAGATTATACAAGTAACCTAAGAAATATGATTGATCATTTCCTTGATGGGTTAAAACCATTTCTTTGTCGAGCATTAGTCTCACAATCCTTCTCATCGTACGAAGATATTGTCTCATTTTCTATCAAGATAGAAAATGAATCCTCTAATTCTTAAAACATTAAAGAAAAGAAAGAGATGAAGAGATCTGCTGAACACTATGGGAAAGGAAATATGGAAAAAGTGAATAAGGTAAGAGTTGAATTTACACCTTATGAAAATTTATGAATGAAGCACCCTGGTGCCTGTCTAAAAGGAAATGGAGTTTGCTAAAAATTTGGACAGAAAGGCCATCATGCTGGTGATTGTAAGGGGAAGAAAGAAGCTACCAATGTTCAATGAAACAATTACAAGGAGATGGGACATTATGCAAAAGAATGTCAGAAGTTCCAAGGAAACATACCTTAGAAAAGGATAAGGGAGTAAGGCCAAGCTTATGTGATCACTACTGTCGAGGTTGAAGCTCTGAATGACGCGGGGGCAGGTAATTTAATGGTTTCCTCAAGTTTCTTCAATTCTTTATTTGATTCTGGATCATCTCATTAATTCATATCTTCCTAGTTTTCTATGACAATTATATATTTAAAATTTTATTTAACATGGGAGTTTACAGTCAACACTTCTAAGGGAAGTATCATTACAACAATGTTTTGTAAAACAGTTCCCATTAGGTCATATAAATGTTCTTTATCTGCAGATCTCATTTTCATACCCATAATTTAAAATGATATAATCCTTGTTATGGATTAGCTTCCGAACCATGATGCAAAAAATTTATTGTTATAAGAAGGAGGTTACAATTTTTTATGATGATAAGAAACACCTTTTCTTTAGAGAAAAAACGTCACCATATGATTCTTATCTAGATCCACCCCAAGTAGCTCTACTAAATTCAATTATTATGGAGGAATAGAATGAAATAACTATGTCTGTGTAAAGGAATGTCCAAATAGAGGATGTACCTATTGTGAAGTAATATGTTGATGTGTTTCTAGAGGATTTATCTGGATATCCTCCAGAATGAGAAATTGAGTTTTTCATTGACATAATTCCTAGTTCAAGGCCCATATCGAAGACCCCTTATATAATGACCAATGTGGAATTAGTGGAATTGAATAAACAACTAGAGGAAATAATTAATAAAGGATTTATTCTCCCCAGTGCTTCTCTATGGGGAGCCCTTGTCATTTTCGCTAAGTCGAAAGATGGAACTATGAAGTCATGCATTGACTATAAGTAGATCAATGTTATAACAATAAAGAACATGTATCCCATACCTTTCCATGATGATTTATTTGATCAACTTCATGGATCTTAATATTTATAAATGATTGACCTTCAATCTGGATACCATCAGTTTTGCGTGAAGATGGAAGACATTTCGAAGACAACATTTCAAATGAGGTACGGGGATTACGAGTTTACAATAATGCCTTTTGGAATGACTAATGCACCCTCTATCTTCATGGATCTAATGAATAGAGTTTTCAAGGAATATATTGATGAATTTTTATTGTTATATATTAATGGTATATTGGTATAATCTAAAAGCTATGAAGATAATTAAAATCACTTCTTCTATATTATAAAAACCCTCCTAAGAAATGAATTATATGGGAAGTTTTCCAAGTGTGAATTCTGGATTCATGAGATTCATTTTCTTGGACATATTGTCTCTATGGATGGAATCTCTGTTGATCCTTAAAAGCTAAGATCAATCCAGGAATGTCCTACATGGATGAGTATAACTGAGGTATGCCATTTTATTGGTTTAGGAGGTTATTATCAGCATTTTGTCCAGAATTTTTCCCAATTGGCTAACCCATTATCCAAGCTCATACGTAAAGGGGTTAGATTTTTTTGGACAAAAGAATGTGAAAATGTTTTAAAGAGATGAAGAGAAGATTAGTTAATGCTCTTATCCTGACTCTGCCATTGGGGAATAAAGAGTTTCTTATTTATAGTTATGTTTCAAAGATAGTACTTGGTTGTGTCCTTATTCATAATGATAGAGTTATTGCCTATGCCTCACGACAGCTAAAAATTCATGAACAAAACTATACAAATCATGATCTTGAGTTAGGAGTTGTAATCTTTTCATTGAAGATATAGAGACACTATCTCTATGGTGAAAATGTGAGATATATACCAATCACAAGAGTTTGAAGTATATTTTATCATAGAAAGAACTCAACATGAGGCAAATGTGATGGCTTGAACCACTCAAAGATTATGATTTCACTATACACAACAACCCATGGAAGGAAAAAAATATGGAAGATTCTTTGATTAGAAAGGATCATTTTGTTATGAATAAGATGAGATTTGAAAGGGATCCTATGTTCATTTTACTAGTAATGATTACATCGATACTTTTTCAAATGGTTGCTAAACTATCTTTACTATATTGGATAAAAAGTACTAATACAGATGTTGGAATGTTTCTAATGAAAATTAAAGCTGTGTATGATGGGAGATTGATAGAATTCATATATGAAGATGGAATTTTTGAATATGGGAAGAGACATTGTGGTCTTCATATGCATGATCTAAAAGGGGAATTGTTGGATGATGCTCATAGCTCCAATTTCTCAATACACCCTGGTAGCACTAAGAAGTATATAGATTTTAAGGATCATTTTTTGTGGGACAACATGATGAGGGAGATTGATTATTATGTTTCAAGATGTATTTTTTTTCCTCAAGTGAAAGCTGGAAGGCAACATCCCGGAAGAGTCATTCTACATCTTCCCATACCTGAGTGGAAATGGGATTATATTACGAAGGAATTTTTCATGGGACTACCATGGATTCATAGAAAGAACAATAAAATATGGGTTACTATTGATCATCGTACCAAGTCAGAATATTTTCTTTCTATAAGAGATGTTTTACCACTTGAATATTTAGAAAGAATATATGTTAATGAATTAGTAATTATTCATTGAGTACCCCTATAGATTTTTTATGATCATGATCCTCATTTTACATCATGATTCTGGGAATGTTTTCAGAAGGCCATAGATTCTGAACTTCATTAGGGCACTGCCTACCACCCTCAAACTGATGGAAAATTAGAACAAACTATTCAAACCTTATAAGATATGTTGAGATATTTCTCTTTGACTTTCAATGTATATGGGATCATTGTTTACCTCTGCTAGAATTTTCATATAACAATAGTTTCCATTTACGTATTCAGATGGATCCTTATGACCCATTATATGGAAAGAGATTTCACACACCAACTTGTTGGGTTGATGTTGGTGAAAAGAAACTCGTAGTCCCATAACATGTTGGGGAAACAATGGAAATGGTTAAGATTATCCAAACCCACTCAATGTAGCTCAAATTAGGAAAAAGAGTTATGTTGATAATCAAATGAAGGATTTGGAATTTCATGTTGGTGATCATGTTTTCTTGAAGGTATCTCCAAGTACAGGTGTTATATGTTTTGGTAGGAAGGGTAAATTGAGTCCTAAATACATCATACATTTTGAAATTCTAGGAATAATTGGGGTCGTAGCTTACCATTTGGTATTTCCACCTAGTCTCTCCAAAGTTCATGATGTGTTCCATGTTTCACTGTTGAGAAAATGCATGCCTGACCCAACACTTATACTAACCTATGAAAAAATAGAACATGTACCTGATTTGTCTTATTGCGAAGAGAATTACAATATTCTTGGTACTTGGGAACAAGTGTTGATAAACTGGACGACTCATTTGGTGAATGTTTTATAGAGAAATAGTAAGATGGAAGAGGCAATGTGGGAACCCGAGGAACTTACGATGAAGAACCACATGAATAGTTTTATGTAGAAGTAATCTAGAAATTTCAATGATTAAATTATTTGAAAGAAGTTAGAATGTAACACCCCAAGCTTCCACGGTATGTTTCCCTTTGAATTATGCAATTTCTTGTGTTCTACCCAACTTTGAGATTCTAACACACCACAACTAATCAAACAAGCCGTTATGAATAAAAATACCCACTTTTTTAAATTTTAAAAATTTTATTCATCAAAATGAACTTCATTTTTGGATTTGGAATATCAAAATTTTATTAGGATGGATTTATGATACTTTTCTGGAAACATTCAATTTTTGATGAATAGTGAAAAATACTAAATTTTAATTAAAAACAACTTTTTTAATCAAAATAATTTATATGGATAAATTATAGATTTGAATGGTTATTAATTATAATTAGGTTATATTTTTATCATTTAATATTATTTAGGTCATTGGATGTAATTTCACATTTAAACTGGACATAAAAAAATGTCAATCTTTTGATAGTTATTATTTCTTAAAAACACATTTTTTGTTTTGACAACAAGAATTAATTTTAAAATAATTTCTTCCACTTCCATGTTTTGAATTTGGTAAAATAGACTCCATATTTGGAATCATGAGGTCCAAATTGTGTAAATTGGTAACTTTTTTTATACATTTTGAAAATTTACTTCAGTAAATATTTTATTTACCATAGTTAAAGAGATAAATCTGGTAAATAAGAGTACAAAATTAATATTATAATAATATTAAATTAACCTAACATGTGTCCTATTTCTATTTCTTGATACATTTCTGGTCATGGTCATCCTTGGATCTATTTTGGGACCCCACAGAGCCACTTGAGAGTGATAATGTCATATTATATTAATTAATTTAAAGTAAAGTCAAGAATAACATAAATAGATATCTTTTAGTAAATTTTTTTTTACAAAGGTTTATATATGTTATATATTTGAATAAAAATATTAAATTGAAATATAAAAATATTTCCAACATCATGGAATTTTATTTATAATTTTTAGACATCAAATAAATAAATTATTTATGATAGAATAATGATGCAGTGTTTACCTCATTAATAAATGATTTAAATAAATAAGATTATAAAACATAAAAAAATATCCAAAACCTATCCAATTCTTATTGGATGATTTTATTTCGAACATGAGTCACCTTATCTTTTACTTTAATGAGTTTTTGATATTTAGAAACTGAATTTCATTATATAATAAAATAATATTTTCCAACATTCCTAAAGACCCCTCCTCCCTATTATAAAAATATCTCACTTCTAACTCATCTCTAACACCTCTCAAGACCCTTGGATTTTCTAAACTCTAACCAATTAAGCTCCTTACATCCCCCTATTACTCTAAGACTCCTTAACATTGGCAGAAGGTGCTTCAAGTAAGCCTTCTGGTCAAACCAAAGGAAGTTACCCGATTAAAAGGTAACATCTCCTCTTAAGTTATTTTCTTTTATTTTACTTCTAAAACACCCTAAACTCTATTTATTCCTTTATTTTATAACAAAAACAGTATCCAAAATGTAATTTTTTGTTTTTATGTGATGTATTTGATCAGAACATACACACACCTTCATCTAATGGGTATAGAACATAATGCTTTTGTGGACGGTGAACTACTACCTCACGAAATGATGATTGTTCAATCTTCTACTCCCACCTCTAATGGTGGAAGTTATGATGGAAATAAAATTATATATGATATTTATGATATTTATATTATCTATAAGCTTCTTTAATTCTATTTTATATCATACCTTTATTCTTTTCATGTTGTATATATACGATTATTTCATTTGAGGAAGTGTGGACTACCACCACCTCAAAGTGATATGACTCGTTCATACCACACATGTAACATATAAAGGATGGTGTTAATGAACATATTTAACATATATAAACTATTATATTATAATGGAATAATAATATACCTATGTATCATTTGGTTTTATTTCCTTTTAAAATAAAAAAATGGAAGTAACATTCGTGCGTACGTACGAATTACCATCTGAACGAACGCGGTGAGATTCATTCCCCATCATTTACATTCACGAATAATTTTCATTTTATTATTAAAAATAATATTTAATAACATAATATCATATATATAGGAATCAAATACATTGTATCCATAACAAACTTGACTTATGTAACAAAACATATCTATGAAATTGAATCAATTAATACCGAAAACAATGATACTACTAAAATGTTATTAACAAAACAATATTATAGGATACTATATGACATCATATTTATGTATATAGTTCATTTATAATTTAATATCAAATATTTAACTATTATGAAATATTTTAACGTACCCTCGACGAGGTAAAAGAACAAGGTAAGGGTTAATTTCACAATCTCTTTATTATCCGAGGTTGTTTTTACGTAAGTATCTACTAGTACCTCATTATCATCCACATCCGTGTTTTCATAAAAATGTATTTAAAAACATTTTAAAATTTACTATAATATGTGTTAAATTAATTTATACCCTTATTTGACCTTATATGTTTGGAATAGAGTCTTTCTGTCATTTTCCAAACAAGGTACTTAATGACCTTTTCGACAAAATTAAGTTAGGAATGTTTTTTTTAACTTATATGGCGGGTGCGGCTATTTTCCACTGTTATAACATCGTCAAATATTCAATTAAAATATTATAATAATATTTTAAAAACAATTTTTTTCTTTTATAATTATGTTACTCTTAAATTATTTCAAAATATAAAGAGATATTTCTCTCAAATATTTTTGATTTCATCTATGTCAACATCCTTCGATAAATTTTACACTTGTTTGAAGTTGATGTATTATGATACAAAACATCCATATTTTATTTATGTTTTGGTGATATTTTTGATTGTATATGTGTTATTTTTATACCATTCATGGTTTATTATTAAACTATTGACATTTCGTATGATAGTTTTAATATGAATGTTTATGTTATGTTTTAACCTTTTCATATTAGGAGTGTATTATAATTAGAAAGTGATGGGTGGTGATTGCTATTGCTCCTAGGTGTATTGGTAGGTCTGATGAGACAATTAGACATGGAATTGGATGAGGCCTTTCCCAATTTTCTATATTTTTTTGGCTGATGCCTTAATCATTTTTAGACGTCTTGGTCGAGGACTTGAAAAAATGTTTCATAATGTCCCGAATTATACATTACCTCATTATGAAAATATTATTGATGGTTCATGTTGTTATTCAACTAGTGGAATACACTTGATTATGGTCTATTATTTCATTATTTACTTAGATCATATTCATAACATAAAGTGTTCGTGTTTATTATTTATAAAAGCACGTGTTTTCAATTATTCACTATGCCTAATGCTTATGTTATCTTCCACTATATTTCTTACTCTAACTGAGTATTTGAGCTCACCCCCTTTTTTATTTTTCATTTTCCTAGGATATTAATAAGTTAGTTATGAGTGAATTTCAGGAATAATATAGGAGGATTGGTTGTTTCTAATTGAATATATCAGTGTTGTATTTCTTTTCATGCTGTAATGTTGATCTCATGCATATATCTTGTTTCCAATAACACTAAACTGATCGGTCATTTGGGACAATATTCCTTGTATCATGCCAACATTATATAATAATGCACCAACATTGGGTAACTTTGGTCAGGGTGTTACACCTTTGAAATTATTTATCTTTACCACTATTTGTTGGGTTTGGCCCATAAATATTATTTCTATGAAAAGCCCAAAATTATTGCCTTTTTGTCAACATTTCCAACTATTGTGACTATATAAAAGAAACTTATATGACACCATTTTTTAAATTCCTACATCTGTATGACCGAGAAATAAATTTGAAGGTTCACAAGAACTAATATTACTACACCAATCACTATATTTTGACAAACAGTCAATACTGGAAATGAAACATTTACCAATGGTTCCAAACCGTTGGTAAAGGTTGGATAACCATTGGTATACTATATACCAACGTTTATCCAAACTATAGGGAAGTAAGACATAGGAAAAACCATATTCCAATAGTTTCTGGAAAACCACTGGTATATGTTAGAAAATCTACATTATACCAATGGTTATGTCAAAACGTTGGTATAACTTTTCACCAATGGTTTGAAACCGTTGGTAAACATACTATTCCAACGGTTTCAAATCTTTGGAATATAGATTTGTAAATCTTTTTACCAATGGTTTACATAAACCATTGGTATTTGTAAACATTTCACCTATATCCCAACTATTTGTAAACCGTTGGGAAAGAGTTATTACCAACGATTCTCTTAGAACTGTTGGTATATAACACATTCACAGACCTATGCCAACAGTTGTAAACTATTGGAATAGGCTTTTCTATGCAATTCAGGACGAAGACAGCTGCTCGGTAATTTCCATTAGCAGGCTTCCCTTTCTGCATTTCTAGCTTCCCCAACCCAAATTACCTACAGTAACCAACTATAGTACATACATATACACAATTAATTCATACAGATTTAACACATAATGCACCCTATAACTATACACATAGAAAAGTAAAACATAATTCCAAAGGTAATTATAAACATACATAATTAATTTAGAATAAAATTTAGAATTGAGATGAAAATTACATGTGAAATTAGAAATTCAATTCAGAATTCAATACTGAATTGAATACATACATAATTTAATTATCAATTATGAAAACAATACATAAAAAACTGAATACGTAATTATATGTGTTATACAGAATTATGAATACATACAAAATTTCATTTTGTATAACACATACATGATTGAATTCAGAAATTAGAATCTAATAAGCCCAAAATAATGAAATGGGTAAATGAATTCAACCAAACACAAATATAATGTCCCATGGTTTGGGGCGGGTGTCTCTGAACTTATTGATGATGATAATGGTTGTGTATCAATGAGCTTGTGTGACTTAGGGAAAGTAGTCATCCTTGGCATATTAAATGTCATTTGTTTTAGAATAGGGGTAGGATTTACTCACACGAGAAGTGGATTGTGTGCGGCTTGACCATGGATACTTGTGCTAAAGTATCAACACAATCCGAATATGTTTGGTCAGTTTTCCGTATGGAAGTTGTTTTTTACTTAAAATGATGTCCATTTTAAACAAAAGTCAGACACTTCTAGTGATACCGGCCACAACATGCCTCAGATTGTGGGGGGGGGGGGTGACTTGTACAAATCACATATGACCCATGGATCATTGTCCTAAAGTATCAACATAATATGAATGTGTTTGGTCAGTTTTCCATATACCAGTTGTTGTTTTCACATAAAATGTTGTACATTTACAACATTTGTGAGACAATTTGAGTCGTACCAGACACACCGTGCCTCAAATTGAGGTGGGGTTGACATGTAAACATCCCAAATGACCCATGGATCATTGTGATAAAGTATCAACACATTCTGAATATGTTTGGTCGGTTTTCCGTATACCAGTTGTTTTTAATTAAAATGATGTCCATTTTAAACAAAAGAGAGGCACTTAGAGTGAAACCAACCACACCGTGCCTCGGATTGAGTTGGGTTTGACTTTTACACGTCAAAAATGACTCATGGATCATTGTCCTGAAGTATCAACACAATCTGAAAGTGTTTGGTCAATTTTTTGTATGCAAGTTGTTGTTTTCACATAAAATCATGTCCAAATCAAATAAAAGTGAGACAGTTTGAGTGGTACCGGCCACACCATGCCTCGAGAATTAGGCAAGGATGACTTGTAAACGTAAAAAAAAGACCCATGGATCGTTTTCCTAAAGTATCAACAGAATCTGAATGCCTTTGGTTGGTTTTTCGTATGCTTGTTGTCGTTTTCACTTAAAATGTAGTTCATTTCAAATAAAAGTGAGACACTTTGAGTGGTTCCAGCCACACCATACCTTAGATTGAGGCGGGGTTGACTCATACACATCATAAATGACCCATGGATCCTTCTAATAAAGTATCAACACAATCTGAATATGTTTGGTATGTTTTCACCAATCCAGTTGTTTTTACTTAAAAGGGTGTCCATTAAAAAAAAGACACTTCGAGTGATACTTGCTACACCGGGCCTCGGATTAAGGCGGGGGGAATCATACATGTCACATATGACCCATGGATCATTGTTTGAAATTATAAACACAATCCAAATGTGTTTGGTTAGTTTACCATAATCAAATTTTTGTTTTCACTTAAAATTTTGTCCATTTTATATAAAAGTGAGTCATTTTGAGTGGTACTGGCCACACAGTTCCTCGGATTGAGGCAAGGTTGACTCGTACATGTCACAAATGACCCATGTATTTTTATGATGAAGTATTAAGATAATCCGAATATTTTTTTTGGCTTTCTATATGCCAGTAGTTTTTACATAAAATAATGTACATTTTAAACAAATGACAGCCACTTCAAGTGATACCAGCCACACCGTGCCTCATATTGAGGTGGGGTTGACACATATACATAAAAAATAACCCATGTATCCTTTTGATAATGTATCAACACAATATGAATATGTTTGGTCGATTTTCCGTATGCCAATTGTTTTTACTTAAAAGAGTGTCCATTTTAAAAAGAAGAAAGAAACTTCGAGTGATACCGGCCACACCGTGCCTCAAATAGAGGAATGGTTGAATTTTAAATGTAAAAAATGACCCTTGGATCATTTTCCTAATGTATCTACAGAATACAAATGCCTTTAGTCAGTTTTCTATATGCTAGTTGTTGTTTTCACTTAAATATGTATTCCATTTACAATAAAAGGGAGACCCTTTGAGTGGTACCAGCCACACCGTGCATCGGATTGAGGTAGGGTTGAGTTGTACACATCATAAATGAACCAAGGATCTTTGTTTTAAATTATCAACACAATCAGAATAAGTTTGGTCAGTTTTCCATATGAGAGTTGTTTTTACATAAATGGGTGTCAATTTAAACAAAAGAAATACACTTCAAGTGATACCGGCCACACCGTGCCTCAGATTGAGGCGAGTTTGACTCGTACATATCACATATGACCCATGGGTTGTTGTCCTATTGTATCAACACAATATGAATGCATTTGATCAGTTTTTTGTATGCCAGTTGTTGTTTTCTATTAAAATGTTATCCATTTCAAGTAATGGTGAAACACTTTGAGTGGTACCAGACACACCCTGGCTCGTATTGAGGCGGGGCTTACTCGTACATGTCACAAATGACCCATGGATCATTTTCCAAAAGTATCAACACAATAATAATACGTTTGGTCAGTTTTTTGTATGTCTATTGTCTTTACTTAAAGTAGTGTCCATTTTAAACAAAAGAGAGACATTTTGAGAGATGACGGCCACACCGTTTCTTGGATTAAGGCAAGGCTGACTCGTACACATCACAAATGACCCAAGGATCATTTTCCAGAATTATCAATAAAATATGAAATCATTTTTTTCGGTTTTCCTTATGCAAGTTGTTGTTTTCACTAAAAATACTATCCATTTCAAAGAAAAGTTTGATATTTTGAGTGGTACCAGCCACACTATGCCTCATATTGAGGCAGAGTTGACTCTTACATGTCACAAATGACCCATGGATTGTTGTCACAAAGTATCAACAGACTCTAAATGTTTTTGGTCAGTTTTTTCGTATGCCA
Source organism: Viscum album (assembly GCA_963277665.1). Classification (NCBI taxonomy): domain Eukaryota; kingdom Viridiplantae; phylum Streptophyta; class Magnoliopsida; order Santalales; family Viscaceae; genus Viscum; species Viscum album. The sequence goes on along the minus strand of OY728119.1, from coordinate 1,732,843,107 downwards.
ATTTTTGTTTTCACTTAAAATGTTGTCCATTTCAAATAAATTTGTGACAATTTGAGTGGTAATGGCCACACTGTGCCTCAGATTGAGGCGGGGTTGACTCATACACGTCACAAATGACCCTTGGGTCCTTGTGCTAATGTATCAAGACAATCCAAAGCTCTTAAGAGCTCTTAAGGGAATATATCCTTCAAACTATGGGTGTTTTGATTGTCGTCAAGTGTGGATTGAAGATTCAGGTGAGTCTAATCCCCTTTTTGATTCCTCTTTTTGATTAGGGTTTTCACCCTTCTCTCATATTCTTTAGAATCTCTAAAACTATCTTTTCCTTTGGGATTCAGTGTGAATCATTAAGATAGCTTAGATTGGGATCTGAGACGCTGAATTAAGAGTTTGATTGTCTCTATAATCAAGGTAGGTGGTCCTTAGCCTTTCATGAATTGTCGTGATGTTTTATAAATGATGAATCACTGCTTTCCCAATGTTAGGGTGTCAGGTCGGGGGGTTGTCCGAGGTCCAGGGAGGAGGGTGGGGGGTTGTACTGGGGGCTCTCTGGGGTCCAGGAAGGAGGGTGGGGGGCTATCTAGGCTACAGGTAGGAGGGGGGTTGTCCAGGGTCCAGGAAGGAGGGGGGCTGTCCAGGGAGTTACCAAACACACAAAACACTTCAAACATCCTCAAGATACTCCTGCGTAAAAAACAGACACATAAAAACCGCCTTTCATAAAAAAGATACACATAAAAACATCCTAGCCTGCATAATACACTACATACACCTACATTAAAAACACACATAAAAAGAGAAAAAAACAGACAAACTTCATAACACACTGCATAACACACTGCATAATACACTACATACACCTCAATTCATACACCAGTATAAAAAACAGCACAAAAAACATATAAAAACATACTTCAAACACCACATAAAACACCTTCAATGGCACAAAAAACACATATGTCCAGAGAGAGGGGAGGGGGCTGTCCGGAGTCTATGGGAGGGGGGTGGGGGCTATCCAGGGGTCCAGGAAGGGGGGGGGCTATCTGGGGTCTAGGGAGGAGGGTGGGGGCTGTCCGGGGGGGTGGGGATATCCGTTGTCTAGGGAGTAGGGGTGGGGGATGTCTGGAAGGCTGTTTGGGGGGCTGTCTGGGGGGCTCTCCGAGGGGATGTCTAGGGGGCTGTCCGGGGTCCAGGGGAGGAGGGTGGTGGGGCTATCAGGTGGTTGTACGGGGTCAGGAAGGAGGGCGGGGAGGCTTTCTAAGGGGCTATCTGAGGGGCTGTCTGGGGGTCTAGGGAGGAGGGGGGGGGTTGTCCTGGGGGCTGTCTGACATCCAGGGAGGAGGGTGGGGTGGGGGGGGGGGGCTTGTCCCGGGTTCATGGGATGGTATTAACATATTTTATACTCAAATTAATTCAAAGTAAAAAAAATAATTTCATTATATCAACTTCAGATCAGACCACCAATTTTCTAAATTCCACAAAAAAATTACAATTTCATTAAAATAGTGGGATTTCAAAACAACCATGCTTTTAAAAAATAAAACATTAATATTATATAAATAATCATTTAAAGAATTTAGAATTTCATTTCCTATCAATCAATACATTTAAGGTTTCATTTATGGAGAAAAATATTAGAGAACCACCGATGTTTTACCAATGTTCAAATCAACACCCACAACTGGACATCCAACTGAAAAAATGGTGGGGTGGCTATCCAGGGGGTGTGCGTGCTATACACGGTGGTTTCAGGGATATCCAGGGGGTACGATTTGTCCAGGGAGTGGGGTGTCCAGGGGGGGGTTGTCTAGGGGATGGGTGAATCAGTCAAAAAAATAATCAATTCATGTTTTATTATTGATAGATAAAAAATAAAGATGATGTGACCCACCTAATCACACATATATTTAGGTACAAAAAATAAATAAACATCAGAGGTCAGTAATATCAGTAAAAAATGTAAATGATCAATCTGTCCCTCAACACAATCATTATCCTCTTTCATCATCATCACCCTCACCCTCATCCCTATCGTCGTCCCCATCATCATCCCTGCCCTCCTCCACACCCCCATCCTCAGCCTCGACCTCCTCATCACCCTCCTCCTCTGTTGCGGGCCTCCTCCTCGCCCTCCGCTTCCGCCTCGGCCTACTCTTCCTCAGCCTCGACCTCCTCCTCTCCATCGTCTTGTCCACCACTAGAAAATCCACCTAGTGAACCATATATAGAATGCATCGATGACATATATTCATCACAGGCAGTGATGGACTATGGTGGAGGTGTTGGATATAAAACTTCCATCAGTTTTATAAATGTAGTATCTTCCCTAGTAGACTGTTCTTCCGTCTCTATGGTCCTTTTTCAGCCTTTTCTGCATGTGCCTTAACCTGCTGCAAATCCGTGACACTACAACTTGTACCTAAAGAGAGACAATAACTCTCTGGAACTATACTCTTCCTAGGTCTACAATATACTATATGAGGGTTGCTCATCTACAAATAACTGATGTGAGTAATCGTTTGGCCCAAAATTGTCAGGTTCATGGGAATCAAGGGCCTCTAATGCAGCCTGTTACAAATATAAATAGTTTATCAATTTACAAAATAGTGTTTAAAATTTTAAATCTACAATGTAAAACATACAATCTATTGCTGACTCAGTTCATTAAATGCACTTCCATATTTCTTCTTTCAACTCGAGCAAACAAGTTTTTCTCGAGGAACACATACTTCTATATTAAATTTATGCATCTACAATGACAGTGAATGTAGGAAACCAAAATTAAAATTAGGATACAAAAAAACGGTAATTTCATAACTAAAATTATATAACAACGTTATCATTTGAATAAATTATGGAGGAAGCAATAGAAAGTTCAAGTCGTAAAGAAATATTATAAACTGTCATACCTGCTGTCTCTCATGATATGGCATCATAGTACATCCCAATGTGTGGACGTATTTCTTAGCATAAATGTTTTTTTATTTTTTCTAGATGAATCCTAAATAATATTCAATAATTAGTATTAATGAAAAACATGAAAATTTTCATTTAAATACCTCTAATTTGATTAATACTGGTAAATTGGGCTAGTCATCCAATGAGTAATCATCTATCAGTGCTGTGCTAACAGAAAAATCATCCATGATGGGGACCGCCTCTAACTCTGTTCCCACTCTAGCATGCCAGCTAATGTACAACTCATTCGTATAAGCTCTCCAAATCTTGCCTAAATCCACTAGACGTGCTGGTCGTTGCACCCTCACCCATGGGGAAGTTAAACTACAGCTGACACCAAAATATTAATTTATATAAATAAAAAATTAATATAATGCATTAAATATAATAGATTTTTTAGCCATATCTCTGCCCAAGAATTAACCTTGACTTCATTTGGCAGCTATCTCTATGAGAGTGGGCTCACAGGAATGATTTCAGACTATTTAGCAAGAATCTCCCAAAAAACTCCGACATTACAGCCATGATTTTTCAATCATGTGATTATCTTCATTATAGTCCACCATCAACTGTGTGCGGTGGTTCCACACCGCACGCTTGTGTGTACGACCTCACCCCCATCCCCAATCAGTATATGTATCTGTTATTAATGAAAACAAATATTTTATCAATACATGTGAAAATAAAATTAAATAATGGTGTAATAATTTGTTAGGGTTGTATAATTATATCTATGGTAGTCTAATAAATGGACCACTAGTTCTGCAGAAAATAGATGGAACACCCGGCACAAATGGAGTGGGTCCTAATGTATTCTCCTCAGGGACAGACTCTAGTGTAGAAAGAGTCAAATAAGATGTAATATAAAATCCCATAGAGAAGGAAATAGAAGTAAAAGAAGATGATAGGGATGGTTGGCCAAATGCTGGATGAGGAGTGTGAATCATCATCTGATATAGTACAGATGGGTGAGGAGGATCATATGTAAAGGGTGGGGAAAACATGGGAGGCCTAAATACCCCATGTGTCCCTAATGACACACCGAGATCAGAATGTGGATGGATGGTATATTAGTGGGAGGGGCAGGGTCTAATCGGGTACGCCGACCAGATCGTATAGCTCCCCTACCACCCCTCTTACGAACTCCCCGAGTATTATGACCACTACTTGTCTACTCATAAAATAACTGTCACCTAATAGATGAATCCAGAAAAAATGTTTAACAGAAAATTAATCACATGAAATTAATATATTATATAAATAATTATATTGGAAATAAAATACTCACTGCAGACACTAGTGGTGGAATGCCTAGCTCAGTCATGCATTGATTTTTGTCCATAATATATTTTTATTGCTCTCTTTAATTGGTTTCATTTACTGCATTTAAAAACAAATATGGTTTTAAATAGAAAAGGATAATTGATGTGTAACCCAGAAAACTAAATAAATAATAGGGAATAGGGGGATTCATGGGAAACTAAACTAACCATTGTTGTAGGTGAGCTTGAACAAATATATAATGAATTCAATAAATCGTAATATATGTAATAAAGAAATTTAATTTTTAGTAGGATGATTATTTATTATGTGTCATTAGTCTATTAAAATCATGGAACATTTTTTCTATGAGATTCATAAGTGGTAAAGCATTTTTCAAAATTAAGGGAAATTTTAATTTCTTTAGCTCAGGTAGATGATGCAGGTTTCAATACATGTTTTTTCATTAGAATATAAACCATCATGTTCATTACCTGTTAAAATGTTAAAGAGGGATCATAGAGTCATACAAATTTTATACAAATCACAGTGATGAATTGAAATGTTCACCATGTTAGAAATGTTGGTTTCATAGGTTTAATATAGTTCAATTCCAAATTAGAAAATGAAATTCAATTAAAATTTCAACCAATAAACATTTAAAATTCACATACCATTCAAGTTGGATACAACATATTTGTAATAAATATTAAATCAATTTGAATAATACTACCCTTACAACACCAACTCAAGGTAAACCAAAATAATTGAGAACATGGATGGATGATTCTATATTTTTTCCACCACAACGTTAGTTTCATAATAAACTCTGAAAATTGAGCTATTATAGTCAACAAAAGAAATAAATGGATTGGTTACAATGGAAGTAGGGAAAGTGTCAACTCCATCATCACCGTTGTGAAAAAATATTCCTTGGAATTACTTCAACTATGACACCAAATTCAGGTCGAAGTAGGTTTTTGAAATAAAAAACTTGTTTAGACATTGATGCCAATAAATATGGTTCTTCAGTAGAAAGAGTGTGATTCACATTAATTACTCCAAAATCCACAATCATCAATAAATTTGCCTTCTCTCATCATCGAATCAAACCAATGACATTTCATCATTGGGACTTGTGCATGAGAGTAGAAATCTAATATTACTATTTTTTCAACGACTCCATAATAACCAACATTTTCAAATCATGGTATACTATCTAATGCACTAGCATAACAATATATTGTGGTAGTAACCATAACACCATTATTTTTTGTTCTCATGTTCTTTGCTCATTCAGTGAAAATAAATTTGTACCCCTTGATAATAATTGATTTACAGTCACGAACCATAGTATTAGGACCAAAAGCCAAAGCTCCTATTTCCTCAGAGACAGAGTTTTCAGGAAAACTCAATACATGCAATATAAATGAATTTTAAACTTAATTAATATTGATTTAATTATTTTAATCATCAATATTTTTACCTTCAATTTTAACCAAGAAGAAAACTCATTGTTATGCTAAGTCTTCCTCCTTATCAAAGATAAAGTGTGATGTATTCTATTTATCATTGTTTTGTGTTCCCTGTAGAGAAAAAATATGAATAGTTTAATAGATATATATGTAAGATATACATAATCAATTTAGTTACCTGATGTAGTCATTGAAAAAATCATAGTTGAACAAAACTGTGTGATGTGCCATCTCCCGCTCTTCAAGTCTTAATGTCTTCAATGTATATGATCCATGAATTCATCCTGTTTAATGAAGTGATGGAAAAATTGGTTCAATTTTCTCATACTATTCTTCTTTATTTCTCATTGGTCTGTTCATTTTTATAGTAAGATCAGACAAGTACATTGATTAGAAATGCATACATTTTTGATCCAAGAAATCATTCATGATTGAACCTTCAGAATGATTCTTGTTTAAGACATAAGAATTTAATGTGTACATATTTTTTCATTTGATACATCCAACGAAATGAAATAAGTCATCCAAGAAGTATTTTAGTGGTAATATGGACAGTCAGATGTGGAATGCCTGTATAAAATGATGGAGGAAATATTTTCTCCAACTCACAAAAAATTAATGGGTCTTCTGTCATCATTTTTTGCAAGAAAGGCTAGGACAACTTCTTAGCACAAATATCTTTAAACAAATGGCACAACCGAATAAAAACCACCCTTAAATTATTGGATAAAAGATGATAGAATTCTATTTTAATCAACTCAGACAGAAGAACGTAATAATCATGAGTCTTCAAAGATTTTAGCATCAACTATGTTATGTTTGACCCATTTAGATATGTTTCTTGAATTGACATCAGGAACTCTAATTGTCTCTAATACTTCTATAATTTTTTTTTGATGGTTTCATCACATAAGAAGCACATAAAACTTTCCATTTATTTTCACTAATATGCACATGATGCAATTATGGTCTGATGCCACAATCTACCAAGTCACGCTGAGACCATCAATCATCTTTTGTCATCCTCTTAACATTTATAGGTATCGAAAGCAAAATTTCACATATTTTTTTTCAATGTGCATTATTTTAGAGAAATGAAGTTGACAAACTGGTTGACCAATAAGGAAAATAAAAAAAGACACTTCTCTTCCTCCAATTGTAACAGGTTTCGGTGGAAACATTATTTCTCTTTCCAGATTCCATTTGACCCCTCCCAAATGAAAAACTGAAATCTTTCAGTACATTAAGAACATCAGTTCCAGACATACGATGAGGTGGATCATCAGTCACTATGGTAATATCAAATCTTTGGAGATTATTTCTATATGGATGGTCCATTGGAAAGAATATTCGATGTCCCATAAAACTGAAACTACAACGATGTTTCTATATTCTGGATCGTGTATTCTTTATAGAAACAAGACATGACATTTCCCTTCTTCATCCATCCATAAATCGTTGCAAAAGGTGTAAAATCATTGATCATCCACATAAGCACAATACGCATCTGAAATATTTCTTTCGAATATGCATCGTATGTGCACACACCCACATCCCACATAAGTTTCAACTCTTTTATTAATGGTTGCATGTATACATCAATATCAATGTCAGGATCAGAGGGGCTAGATATGAGTATACTCATGAAAGTGAATGGTTTTTTTCATTCACAACCAAGGGGGAAGATTATAAATGTTTATAAAAACAGGCATGTGATGGGTGAAGTAAGCATCTTCCCAAATGGATTAAAACCATCGCATGAAAGACCATACTCACATTACGAACGTCAGCTACAAAAATTATGATATGGAGCATCAAATCTCTGCCATGGAA